>OU342741.1:475321152-475967606 GCA_910589775.1 Avena eriantha
CGCATCACACCGGAGGCTTGCATGGTCATGAAGAAGGCCTCCAGAGTGAATTCCCCTCTCCGGCAGGATGCTGGGAAGAGCTTCAAGTCCCCCCCCCCAATCTAGAGACAGGGACGACGGCGGCTACAGACTTTTTCGTGGATTTTTGATCGGGTACTTAGGGTTCTCGTCCCGAGGGCAACTTATAGGCAGAAGGACAGGCCGAGGGGGTGCTGGGGTCAGCCAGACCACCCCCTAGCGCAGGCCAAGCCTAGTCACGCGGCAAGGTGGTGTGGCTGGCCCCTGGCCCCTCTCCGTCTCGTATTCTGGCACTTGATCGCTTCTGGAAAAATAGGCACTTTGGCTTTTGTCCCGTCCAATTCCGAGAATATTAATTTTCTGACTTTCTTGGAACCAAAAACAGCAGAAAACAGGCAGCTGGCACTGTGGCTCTTGTTAATAGGTTAGTCCAAGAAATCATAATAAAAGTACTCCAAAGTTGGAACAAAACACAAGAAAGTGGATAAAACTAAGCATGGAACATCAAAAGTTATAGATACATTTGCAATGTATCAACATCCCCAAGCTTAACTCCTGCTCGTCCTCGAGTAGGTAAGTGATAAAAAGAAAGAATTTTTGAGGTGACATGCACCATCAAAGAGTTGATAAAAGTATTTGCAAAACATTCAAAGCTGGGATCAAAGTACTTCAATCATAACATGAAAGACAAAGTTCTAGCAATAAGAAAAGAAACTATGATGCAACATGAAAAGGCACAAACAAAAGATTCATGAATAACAATGCTTTGCAAGACGTTTGTTTAATTTCACATAAAGAAAACATAGCATAAAAGTATTCAGCTTGTCCCTCAATAGAGTAGCAAATATAAATGCATATGACACCTTCAAAGTTCATAAGAGTGACTAGATACAATAGTTTCAAACAAGCAATAACAAGTTATGCATCAATCAACTAGTCTTGGGACAATGCACATAGAACTAAGAATGGCCACTATGCTCTCAAACTAGTGCATAAAGATAGAAGGTGGAGACTCAATATAATGGTGGAAGAAAAGCCTTTTGTAAAAGGAAGTAGGGACTCAAGTCTCATAAAGAGCTTCCAAAAATTATGATACTTAAAGCTTTCAGCTCTCATTGCCCCTATCATAAGCATCTTGAAGGTGATTAAGGTTAAAGTGACACAACTAAGAGGATATGCTTGACAAGTTATAAACCGAAATCTCATGCCCCTTACTTACGAAGACCGATCCTCATGCTACTCAACTTCAGTCACCAGTAAGCTCTTTTCATTATAAGTATATGTGTATCATTAAGAACCGCCAACGGGGTACCCCTTGCACATGATACGGGAGCTTTCCCATAATCAAAATGACAAGGCAAGCAGACAATGAGCATCTCAGCGATCTTTTTATTTGCTATTTGCATAGGTTTTTATTGAGGATGCTTCATAGAGTGCTCATTATGGTGATGCTGCAAGTTTCCACCATGATTAGGCATGGCTTAGGCTAGCGGCCCAGGCGTTTCTCTAACACATATACAAACTCCATGATATTACAAGTTCCACTTTTATTTCACACCGCCGGGATCTGTAAGCAAAAGAACATAATATCAACGGGGTACAAAGTACAAGTGCAATGTTGAAAGCGTTCCCCATGAAACATGGTTCTGCTAATTTCAACTTATAAAGCGCAAGCATATACGCAACAAATAAGGACCCAATGGTTCAAGTTTATTAGAGGTAATAAAGTAAAGTGTGTCATCAAGTTCGTGAGAGCTTTAATCACTAGTTTTCTCATAACAAGTGGAAGGTAAACAAAAGCATGAATATACTTGGAATAGCATAAGCTAATAGGTAGGTATGGTGGACTCTTTGGAATAACTTGGTTTAGGGAGTTGGATGCATGAGTGGAACTCATACTTGTTGTGGAGGCTAGCAAAAGACTGGGAGCGACAAACTAAGAGAGCAATAATGGCCATAATCATGGAGAGCGACAAAACATCACTGATCAAAGCATAAAGTGATATTACAAGTTGAAAACTAAATGATCAAAAAGGCTATGGTGACTCGAGATAGTCATAACATGGTGTGATCATGTGCCAAGTCAATCCCAAATAAAGCATCAAAGGAGAATACCACTATACTATGCTTTAATATGCTAAAACAACGCATTGATTCATCCAAGGAACATTAAGCAATCTCAATTGTTTATAACAAGTCATGGTACAGCAAAGAATACTAAGCATAAAGCCAAAACAATATCAAGCATGGCATGACAAAGCATAGGCCATAGTCAAAAACGAGCTCTTTTTACCACATAAGCATGAACTTTCCTACTCTTTTCCAAACCAAACCAAACTATTTGCAAACCAATGTATGAAAGAGGGGGTCCAACCAACTTATTCAGAAAACTAAGAAAACCAAGCAATCTTAAAACCAAAACGAAAACGAAAAATAAGACGCTCCAAGAAAAACACAACTGTGCATGAATCGATAAAAATGAAGCGTTTGGAAGAAACCTGGAATTTTTATTGATGAAGAAGCGGAATGCCTTGGGCATCCCCAAGCTTTGACGCTTGTACTTGTTGGATATTCCTTGGGGTGACACGCATGGCATCTCCAAGCTTGAGCTTTAGTCCATCCTTCATCTCATTACTCATTCCTTCCATACACCTAAAAAATTTCCTTCATACAAAACTTCACACAATCTCATTAGCAACATTAGTGCACTTAAGATAAATAAGTCTCAAGGTTCAGTTCTAACACCAAATAAGCTTCCATTAGAACACTATATACTGTAGCACTTCCCTCAAAAATCTCAATTCCCCAAAGGAACTCAAGAAGGAACTAACAAGAAGCAAATGTAGAAAATGGCAGAAATCTGTCAAAACAGACCAGCAGGTAAAGATGAATTTTTTAGAAGCCCTGACGTTGCTCAAATCAAAAAGTTCTGAACTAACGAAAGTTAGATAAAAACCTGGGGCATAAGCACAAAACATTACAGCTCAATCCGACGTACAGAGCTCTCTCAGGAATTTTTAGGGTGAAACACAGAAATCTGTTTCGGGACAGCAACTTTCCCAATCATTACTTCACTCTCATTAGAGGTTACTCTTGGCACAAAAAGCAAATAAAAAGGATAAGGAGAGGTTATTACAGAGGTAATAACTTCCAAGACTCAGCTAAAACTCTTGGTTTATCTCCCAACAAATACTTTTCTTTCACGCCTTTAAGTTAGGCATAAGAACCAAAGAAAGAATCAAGTGTTCTCAAATGAAGAAGCATTAAGATCAATACCAGAAATATTTTCAACAAGGCAAGGTATATCATCCAAATAAGTTCTAGATGATCCTCTCTCAATGCTCTTAGGTTCACTATTCTCATCAAAAGGGTTTGCAGGAACAATCCAATCAAGATTCTTTTCTATGGCATCATGTATTGCTACTAGTTTAAAGGGTATTGGTATCTTAGGTTCCTCCCCATTAGGTTCGGTTTTGTTCATCTTTTCACGCGTACCACAACATCTACACATGAGCCTAGCATATTGAAATGTTCAAAAACTTTTCTAGCTTCCTTGGCAACATCATAGAACTCCTTAAACAAAGTTTCTAGAATAAAATCCCTCTTTTCTGGATCCTCAATTTCTTTAAGATTAAGAACATTACTTGCATTAAGGGGTTGAGGTTAACAAACCTAGCTTCTAACATGTGAACTAAAGAAGTTGCAGCAATCTCATAGTTTGGAGCAAGTTCTACGAGGGACCTATCCTTAGTATCCGCATGCTTACTAACATGATTAAAGAATTCTTCAATGTTATCTTTCCCAATTATAGAACCACTACCAATTGGAAGGTCTTTCAGGGTGAATGTAGGGATCAACATGGTGAGCTAAGGGAGAAGTGACAACTAAAGGAGACTTAATTTTTTTATGTTTTTGATAAAGAAAGCAAACAAGTAAAACTAATTTTCTTGTGTGTTTTTGAATAACAAAACAAGCAAACAAAGCAAAAAAGAAACTAAGCAAAACAAAAACAACAAAGTAAAGAGATTGGTTATGAGGGACTCCCCTTGTGAAGATGTCCTTGACTCCCCGGCAACGGTGCCAGAAAAATCTTGATGCACTCGACGATCGACATAGAGCTCGTTGGGAACCCCAAGAGGAAGGTATGATGAGCACAGCAGAAAGTTTTCCCTCAATTATGAAACCAAGGTTTAATCGAACCAGTAGGAGCAAGAAAACACCCCAAAGGTGTTACTAGCTGAGCTTTGGCAGGGCGCACTACCGGTGCTAGTAGCAACGTGGAGACCTGCACAACACAACCACAGAACTTTGTCCCCAACTTGCGATGAGGTTGTCAATCTCACCGTGTTTTGCAGAAACCAAAGGATTAAACGTATCGAATGGAAAGAAGTAAAAGTTTGCAGAAACCAGTAAACAGTTGTTGATTGTATGTAAAGTAAAAGGACCGGGATCCATAGTTCACTAGAGGTGGCTCTCCTTAGATAGATAACATGCTGGGTGAACAAATTACAGCGGGGCAATTGACAAACACCGAAAAAGCAATACATGCATATACTAATCATCTTGACTCCTTTGAGACTTGATTGGGCATTACAACATAATACATAGACCGCCATCCAACTGCATCTATGACTAATAATCCACCTTCAGGTTATCATCCGAACCCCCTCCAGTATTAAGTTGCAAGCAACAGATTATTGCTTTACGAACTGCGTGTAAAGTAAACAATACAATTGTTCTATGAACAAAGGATCGTTGTTTTCTCCCTAGTAGCAACAGCACATCTAGTACCTTAGAGATTTCTGTCACTTCCCCAGATTACCAGAGGCATGAACCCACTATCGAGCATAAATACTAACTCTTGGAGTTGCTAGCATCTACTTGGCCAAGATAGCTACTAACAACGGAAAGCATGCAAGATCTCAAATAACAAAGACATGATAGAATCAATAATCAATCTGAAATAGCATCTGAATATCCATCGGATCCCCGCAAACACAACATGTATGAATTACAAATAGATGATCTTGATCATGAACGGAGCTCACAAGATCTAAACATGAAAGCACAAAGGAGGAGAAACCAGCCATCTAGCTACTACATGGATCCGTAGTCCAAGGATGAACTACTCACGCATCACACCGGAGGCTTGCATTGTCATGAAGAAGGCCTCCAGGGTGAATTCCCCTCTCCGGCAGGATGCCGGGAAGAGCTTCAAGTCCCCCCCCCCCAATCTAGAGACAGGGACGACGGCGGCTACAGACTTTTTCGTGGAGTTTTGATCGGGTACTTAGGGTTCTCATCCCGAGGGCAACTTATAGGCAGAAGGACAGGCCGAGGGGGTAATGGGGTCAGCCAGACCACCCCCTGGCGCAGGCCAAGCCTGGTCACGCGGCAAGGTGGTGTGGCTGGCCCCTGGCCCCTCTCCGTCTCGTATTCTGGCACTTGATCGCTTCTGGAAAAATAGGCACTTTGGCTTTTGTCCCGTCCAATTCCGAGAATATTCATTTTCTGACTTTCCTGGAACCAAAAACAGCAGAAAACAGGCAGCTGGCACTGTGGCTATTGTTAATAGGTTAGTCCAAGAAATCATAATAAAAGTACTCCAAAGTTGGAACAAAACACAAGAAAGTGGATAAAACTAAGCATGGAACATCAAAAATTATAGATACATTTGCAATGATCAGTCCTACTCTCACGTTTTGTTTTATCCCTAGTATACATACACAAGTGATTATGTATGCAAGCTACCTTACAACAGTTCTCAGAGCCATACCATCTAAAAGAAATAGAAAATGTTGCAACACCATACGGCAAGATCCAAATATCCTAGATAGATAATAGTGTAGGATAGCTCCTCATACATCAATCAACAGAGTATCAAGCGGAAGCGGGAAACAAGATCCGAGTACGGATAAGAAGCAAATCGGCATAAGATGCCACATAAATAAGCACATCCCGCCCACAGATCTCACGGATCCCCATCCCTGGAATCTCTACACCGAGTGTTCGTTGCCAACATCATTTGTCTCCTCCACCCAGTATACATCTTGCGAATACACATCTTCATCTGAATCAAATAATTTATCATGTGAGACCCTAGGGGTACTCAGCAAGTCTTTATGCCTCTAAAGGGGACATAACCTGGGGTGACGCAATTGCAGCAAAAGATAATAACTAACAAGTCTATAGATACTCGCTAACCATCCGCCTAACCAATGATAGACGGATGTCCGTTAATTAGGAACACCAGTTATAAAAGTACAAAATAACAGATCCATCCTCCTTCTCGCTTACCAACGAGAAAGCGGACGAACAACCCATCCGTTGGCAGTTTTATTAACCATTCCATGAGTGTTGCACTATTTACTATTCAGGTATTCAGTCAAATTAAAAGCGGTACTTTAGTTATACTTGTCTATGATCGAGAAACTGTGCTCCAAGTCGTCCATAACCGCGGACACGACTTTCAGAAAGATTTACCCTGCAGGGGTGCACAAATAGCAACACACACACGATCGACCTCGAAAAAACCAAATCAAAACCCAACGAGGCTTTCACGACAAAGCAATCATAGGATTCATAAAATATTTCAGGGGGCCACCCCATTAAGCTACCCGCAATGAAGTTGGCCGGCTCCGAGACGGACCCAAGGTTTGCGCCAATGGCTGTAAATGACTGGGAACCCAAAAATGTGACTGGGCTTGTCGATACCACGAAAACACTCCGCATCCAAAACAGTACAGGTGCTCCATGCACAATCTTAATAAAGCAGTAACATGGCATAAGTACAGGGTAGTAAATAAAACCCCAAACTACTTTGTGGCCCCAAGAAATACTGTGCAAATCAAGCTCTTGCAAAGGGGGATTCATAGAGTCTCCCGTATGTGGATAATGTGAATATTCAAGGAACAGGTATCAAATACTCGGGGTCCTACGGGACACAAGTGAGCATGAAAAACCAAATAACAGATATTGCCCACCGGTGCCTCTTTCATTAGTTATCCCATTACTACTCAGGTTAAGTCGTTTAGGTACCTCGTTATCCATCAGACACTCACATACCCTACATATGTTGTTCTACGACTCGCATGGCTCAAACAACTGCTGTATTAATGGCTCATGGGATGGCGGACAAACTCGGTGGGGTTTAAAGTAAAGGCTATGCAGTACTTGGTATTCAATTTAATGCATTCGCGACTCAATGATGCAATAATAAGATAGAGGCAATAGGTACTATATATATGTAAGCATGTGGTAGTGCTTTCCTGGCAGCTCAGTTGAAGCGAGAGATGGATCTGGGTAGTACTCCTGGGATTCCTGATATTTGCCCTGATCGGCGTCTATTCGAAAGAAGAACCAAACAAACAAGGGACCAACATAAATAAAGTGCACAAGCATATGAATAAAATGCGACAAGCAAACAAGCATGCTATGATGAATGATGCACAATTTACATGGCAGTAATGTAGTATGGCAAGGTTGAGGTGTGGGGACAAGAATAACACATTTTATTGATTATTTGGCCAAGTTTTATTACCATAAACAGTTCTGATTTTTAATATTGATATGATGCATGCTTCAACTCATATCATGGAATGCGTAGTTAGAATGGGTCGTCGCGCTAATCGATTTAGACATATTATTTGTCAAATTTGGAGTTATAGAATTAAAGTTATTAATTAATTAAGAAAAGGCATTTTTATTGCAATTAAGCAATTTCGAAAATTTAATTTAGCCAAACATTATTTTGGAGGACAGATTTGAATTCCTCACATTTTCCTGATTCAAAAACATATATCATTTGTATTATTTGGATTTATTAATTAAAAGTTATTGATTTCTGGATTTAAAATCATATTTGCATTTTCTGGAATTATTTTGATTAAATAGAAAAAGAACATATACTTTTTATACTCAGAGAGATTTAGCCGCAGCCGCTGACGAGTGGGCCAGGTGCTGACTCAGCAACAGGTGGGTCGACGTGACTCTGCGCGGGGCTTTTCTCATCGCGGGTTCACCCAGCCGCAGAGACTGGCGGGTGGGCCAACGTATCGCGGGGCCACTGCACGGGCATGCCAACCGGGGTCGGACACATGGCGGATCCGGGGACTGCGGGTGGAGGCGGGAACAACTACAGGGACCTCTTCGCAAAACCTTCCGCGAAGGATGACGAACTGAAATTTCGTGTTTGGGAAAAACAGCAGCTGGAGCCAAGTTCAGAGGACGATGGCGACGAATCTGGCGACAATTTGGAGATGATGTAAAAACGAAAAGTGTAGATCTCACTTTGCTCTACAATGTTCGTGTACAAGGTTTCTCAAATGGAGGCCTACAACTTCCGGGATCTTGCGAGGAATAGAGGCAGAAAAACACGTCCGGCGCGGACCGGTTTTCGTCAGAGAACGACTGAGCTGACGCAATCCTGCGAGGTCGATTCCTACCACGTCACTGAACCGATCTGACCGTGGCCTAGCTCATTCGAAAGAGGGTAGATAGGGCCAAGATTTCCGTTCAGCAAGTTCGCACGGAGGTGGACCACATCGACCAGAAAATGCAGAAGAACAGAGGTTGTGCGCGGGGTTCTCTGCTGCTGTTGTCTACGGGCACGACAGCTGCTGTCTGCACGGCGCGTGGCGGCGGCAGCGCGCACAGGGCGTTCGACGGAGCGCGGCGTTGATACCGGTGTTGGGAATATGCCCTAGAGGCAATCGTGTATGATGATATTCCTGTGTATTCATAAGGTTATGGTCCATGTATGAACTACTGATATGTATCATCGAATATGTGATTTGATTGTGGAACTACATATTCATGTTGTTCATACTAATTTTCCTTGGTCATTGAGGTTGTGCCGGATACACAACTTAGACCAATGTGAAAGTCGGCAGATGACTAGGTTCCACTTGTCATGGGCATGGAGATGCTATTCCGACTTACACGGATTCGACTAAAGAGTTTAGCGAGTCGGACTGACCCATATTGAGATGCAACGAACAAGCCGTCATTTGCATGTCTCAATCAATGTAATCCTTAGACCTGAGGTTATTGCACAATCCGAGTTGAGGATCTCCGACTTAGGTTCTCTCAAACGATGTTCCGTCACTGGGCAGTTATAAAGGCGGAGTTTGGGTCGACAGAGAATCAAGCTGCGTGATGTGAATAACCAAGACGGGATTTTGCCCCTCCATCTAGAGAGATATTCTCTGGGCCCTCTCGGAAGATATGATTCGGAAAGCATGGCCATGCGCGTCACAGATAAGTGTTAACCGAGGCAGCCGACTAAGAGTTAGTCGAATGAATCACTTATCTCGAATCGAGAAAGAGAGTCGGACTATTTAAGGGATGACGGTCATTCGCCTATAGTCCGACATGGTATATCGTGAGGCAAAAGGGACTCAGACGAAAGTCGCATTGGAAGGTATGTCGTCATGACTTATTGGTACTTGGGAGTTGGCACGTTCTGCTAGGGACCACTACCAACTGATCGATCACGAGTGAGACTCGGAATCGTGTCCGGGTTACCATGAGCCTGTCGGGTCACACACTTAAGAGCCGGAGCAAGTTTGGGTTAGACGCAAACAGGAAACCTATTTGGGTTGGACCCAAATAGGGACATGGACTTAGTCAGCAAGTGAGACTTGCGGTGGCTAATATAGGCCTTTTAGTGAATGGGCCACAAGTGAGTGGAGCCCACTTTCACTCCCTATATAAGCTGGGGCACAGGTGCTTAGAGCACAAGGTTAGGTCACTCCATGTGTTGGAAACCCTAGCCCCAGTCCATCCTGTCGCCACCGTACCGGACCTAGCAGTCCATCGCCGGCACTCCGCCTCGTACGTGTGGATACCGGCGGAGGTGCTGTATGTTCAGCACTTTGACGATCGTGAAGAAAGTACGGATCGTGGATCGTGGAACCAGAACGGATCGCGGGGACTGCACTTCATCAAGCGACGTGCTTCATCAATTCCGCAACTGCGCGTCTAGTGGTAATCCTCGTGGCCTTCTACCTGAGCTGGATCTTGGGATCATTGCGTAGGGAATTTTTTTTGTTTATCTCTACGTGACCCAGCAGTGGTATCAAACCGTTAGCTTCTGGTTTTAGGCTTGAGATCGCGCATATGTGATATGCGGTTGGCGTTAGATTGGATCTAATTGCAGTTTTGGTGGTCGATCTATGAGATAGATCGATTTTGTACAAAGTTGATTGGATCAACTGTACTCGGGGAATGGATGATCTGGTTTCCGTGATTTAACTGCTGAGGTCGTGGAATGACATACTACCGGTCGGTTTCCGCCATCGGGGTAGATTGTGACACGTAAACCCGGATGCGGTGATCGAAGATCAAAGGGTTTGATCGAATCGGAATCTGGATCGGATTTGGGTAAAATTGTTTTATCCAATGACGAAATCCATGTCCGGAATGCAAATGAGATCTGCGTTTTTCGGAAAAATCGCCGGGCTTCGCCCTGTCGTAGCGCCTTAGATGTCGTTGCAAGTTTCACAATGCCGGTAGATATCGTATCTATGCATAACTTATTTTTGCAGGATGATGTTGTGAATGGTATTGCTTATGTGCATGTGATGTGTGTAATCCATACGTGATCTGCGTATCATGGTTTTTGTCAGCCGGTTGGAGCCTAGGTGCTGTCATCTTATTGTATAACGGCCTGCGTGTCGGATTCTCTGTGTAATTGCATTACTAGCTAGTGTAGCTGTTTGGAGAATCCGGATAGCATGCAAGTCGGTATACAAGTCGGCTACATGGTGTAAGACGACACGTGACAAGAGTTGACATGAGTCAGATTATAGGCTTTATGGAGATGGAGATCGCCATGAAAAGAGCCATACCATTTCACATTATAATTGCTTTATTTTTTGTTATTGTTATGTCTCTGTTTTACCTCTATTAGATAGTTGGTAGAATATAATCCCTCAAAGAAGGTCTAGTCGGTTTCCCCGCCAAGTGCTACACCATCACAAGTCGGACATTTTTGGTAGTGGGCTCATAAAATTGAGGTGCTATCAATTCTTTCCGACTAGGTGGGTTCAAGTCGGACCCTTACAGCAGAAGCACTTGGTAATCTAGACAGGTCTATCACAACGGTTGTGGGACTTGGGGAAAGGTCGGATGGGAGCCGGGGCATGTGATGCCACCCCTCCAACAGGAGTCATATGAGATACGATTGACAAGGAGTTGTCTACCTAGATCACTTGCCGGCTAGCGGTGATGCTAAAGCTCACTAGTCGACTTGCTTATTTAGGGTCCTGAATCACTAAGTAACCATCGGAGGGGTGTTGGTTCTAGTGGGAGCATAAATATTAAAGTCTTTAATATGCTTGCTCTTTATGGATACATGTCTTAAGTGTTTTGCATATTTTCTGTTGTAGATCAATGGCACCTAGCAGTCTTCCTCAGATTTCCGGTTTTGCTTTGAGAACCATCTTAGAGAAAGATAAGCTGAATGGAACTAATTTCACCAACAGGTATCGTAATCTGAGAATTGTTCTCAAACAAGAAAAAGGGATCGTGTCCTAGACAACCCACTTCCAGCTGAGCCGGATGAGAATGCGACTGTCGCAGCCACCAATGCCTACCGTCGGATTTGTGATGAATCCACGAAGAATAGCTGTCTTATGCTTGCTCACATGGAACCGGACTTGCAGCAGCAGTTCGAGAATGTTGAGGCCTACGATATGATCGAAAGCCTCAAAAGTATGTTCTAGGCTTAGGCAAAGACTGAGAGGTATCAAGTCTCTCAGACTTTGTTGAGATGCAAGCTTAAGGATGGCGATCCACTGAGTCCGCATGTGATCAAGATGGTTGGTTACGTGCAGTCTCTGGAAAGGCTTGGCTACCTCATTAGCGAAGAGTTCGCTACGGACATAATTCTGAACTCTCTTCCTAGTGCGTATGGCCAGTTCATATCGAACTACCACATGCATGGTATGGATAAGAAGCTCACTGAATTACATGGGATGCTCAAGCAGGCTGAGGCGGATCTCAAGAAAGGTGCCAGTCAAGTGTTGATGGTACAAAACAAGGCAAGTTCAAGAAGAGTTCTTGGACTAAGAAGAAGAAGGCAAAGTCAGGAGGTAAGGCGAAGGACCCAGTCCAAAGCGCTTCCTCAGGGACTAAGCCATCTCCTGCAGCCGGATCCACTTGCTTCTACTGCAAGTCGGATGGCCACTGGAAGAGGAATTGCAGCAAGTATCTGGCTGATAAAGCCAAGAGCAGAGGTGTGACTTCCGGCTCAGGTACGCTTGTTTGCAATGTTATAGACATTTATCTTGCTGATGCACCTGGTAGTTCTTGGGTATATGATACCGGATCAGTCATTCACATCTGCAACTCATTGCAGGGACTGGTAAGAACTAGGAGCGTTGCAAGAGGCGAGGTTGACATTAGAGTCGGAAACAAAGCGAGATTCGCTACATTGGAAGTCAGCACAATGCAACTTCATTTACCTTCTGGATTCATGATGGAGCTAAATAATTGTTATTATGTTCCAGTGCTTAGTCGAAACATCATTTCTGCCTCATGTTTGATGAGACAGGGCTATGAGTCGAATATTAAGAATAATGGTTGTTCTTTATATTTGAATGATATGTTTCATGGCTTTGCGCCCGTCCAGGACGGGTTATTTATTTTGAATCTTGAGGGTGAATCTGTCTATAACATAAATGTGAAAAGGTTGAAACCAAATGATCTGAATATGACTTACTTTTGGCATTGTCGACTTGGTCATATAAGTTGGAAACGCATGAAGAAGCTCCATGATGATGGACTCCTAACTTCATTCGACTTGGAGTCGTTCGAGACATGCGAATCCTGCCTTCTCAGCAAGATGACCAAGACACCTTTTGCAAAGAGTTGTGAAAGGGCATCCGACTTATTGGGACTAGTACATAGTGATGTATGTGGCCCAATGAGCACGACAGCTAGAGGCGGTTATGAGTACTTCATTACCTTCACTTATGATTTGAGTAGATATGGATATATCTACTTGATGAAACATAAGTCGGAAGCCTTTGAAAAGTTCAAGGAATTCCAGAATGAGGTACAAAATCAACTTGGCAAGAAAATAAAGTTTCTTCGGTCGGACCGAGGAGGCGAGTACATGAGCCATGAGTTTGATGACCATCTAAAAGAGTTGTGGAATAGTTCCCCAGCTCACTCCTCCAGGAATGCCGTAGAGAAACGGTGTGTCGGAAAGGAGGAATCGGACCTTGTTGGACATGGTACGATCAATGATGAGTCGGACAGATCTTCCTTTATCATTTTGGGGTTAATTTTCTAGAAATTGCAGCGTTCACACTAAACAGAGTACCACCAAAGTATGTAGAAAAGACACCACATGAGATGTGGACTGGCAAGAAGCTGAGTTTGTCTTTTCTTAAGATTTGGGGTTGTGAAGCTTTTATCAAGCGACCTCAGTCGGACAAGCTTATAGCTAAGTCGGATAAGTGTATTTTCGTGGGATATCCGAGGGAAACCTTGGGTTACTACTTCTACAACCGAGAAGAGGGCAAAGTGTTTGTCGCTCGAAACGGTGTCTTCCTTGAGAAAGAGTTTCTCAGTCGGGGAGTCAGTGGGAGTACGGTGCATCTCAAAGAAATTCGAGAGATACTGGCTAGCAGCGAGTCGGCAAATGCCTTAGAGGTTGAGCCGGAGGTGGTACCTGAGCCGGAAATTGCACCGACACTGCGAAGATCGGCCAGATTGCGAAGTGTTCGTAATGTATTGTTGTTGGACAGTGATGAGCCGACGACTTATTTGGAAGCGATGGTGGGTTCTGATTCCGAGTCATGGCTTGGAGCCATGAGATCCGAGTTAAAGTCCATGGATGAAAATCAAGTTTGGAACTTGGTTGATCTGCCAGATGGTGCAAGACCTGTCGAGTGCAAGTGGGTCTTTAAGAAGAAAACTGATATGGATGGAAATGTTTCTATCTATAAAGCACGGCTTGCCGCGAAGGGGTTCCGACAAGTTCAAGGAGTTGACTATGATGAGACTTTCTCTCC
This sequence comes from Avena eriantha, assembly GCA_910589775.1. Lineage (NCBI taxonomy): Eukaryota > Viridiplantae > Streptophyta > Magnoliopsida > Poales > Poaceae > Avena > Avena eriantha. Next base: position 475,335,195 of record OU342741.1, read on the forward strand.
TATAGCGATGCTTAAATCAGTTCGGATCATGTTAGCTATAGCAGCCTATTTCGACTATGAGGTATGGCAGATGGATGTCAAGACGGCTTTGGAAATTTAACCAAGGATGTGTATATGATACAGCCCGAGGGTTTTGTCAATCCGGCTAATGATGACAAGGTATGCAAGCTTCGGAAATCCATCTATGGGTTGAAGCAAGCATCTCGGAGTTGGAACATTCGCTTTGATGAGGTAGTCAAATCATTTGGCTTCATCAAGAGTGATCATGATTCTTGTTTATACAAGAAGTTTAGTGGGAGCAAAGTAAACTTTCTGATCTTGTATGTGGATGACATATTATTGATTGGAAATGATGTCCAGATGTTGCAAGAGACCAAGGAATCATTGGAAAAGAGTTTTTCGATGAAAGACTTGGGTGAAGCGACTTACATACTAGGCATCCGGATCAATAGAGATAGATCAAAGTGACTCATTGGATTGAGTCAGAGTACATATTTGGACAAAGTGTTGAAGAAGTTCAACATGGAATCGTCTAAGAAGGGGTTCTTGCTGATGTCCCGTGGCGTAAAACTTAGCAAGACTCAGTGTCCTTCGACAACTGATGAGCGAAGTCGGATGAGTGCGATTCCGTATGCTTCTGCAATTGGATCCATCATGTACGCTATGATTTGTACTAGGCCGGATGTTTCCTATGCTCTAAGTGTTGTGAGCAGATACCAGGCTGACCTTGGAGAAATCCACTGGCCAGCGGCTAAAAATATCCTCAAGTACTTGAGAAGGACTAAGGATATGTTCCTAGTTTATGGAGGTGAGGATGAACTCAGTGTAAGGGGTTACACGGATGCGAGTTATCTCACTGACTCGGATGATTCTCGTTCGCAATCCGGATATGTGTTTGTAATAAACGGAGGGGCTGTGAGCTGGAAGAGTTCCAAGCAAGAGACGGTGTCTGCGTCTACGACAGAGGCTGAGTATATTGCTGCCTCGGAGGCGGCAAAAGAAGCCGTTTGGATGAGGAATTTCCTCATGGATCTTGGTGTGGTTTAGGGCTCGTCCAATCCGTTAGACGTGTATTGTGACAACAATGGTGCTATTGCACAAGCCAAGGAACCACGACAACACCAGAAGAACAAACATATACTCATGCGGTACCACCTTATTCGCCAGTTCGTGGATCAAGGTGATATCAAGTTATGCAAGGTACACACGGATGCAAACATTGCGGATCCGTTGACAAAGACACTTCCACAGCCGAAGCATGAGGTGCACCTGAGAGCAATGGGCATTAGATGCCTAGACATGCGATGTCGGAAGATTGACTCTAGTGCAAGTGGGAGACTGTTGGGAATATGCCCTAGAGGCAATCATGTATGATGATATTTCTGTGTATTCATAAGGTTATGGTCCATGTATGAACTACTGATATGTATCATCGAATATGTGATTTGATTGTGGAACTACATATTCTTGTTGTTCATACTAATTGTCCTTGGTCATTGAGGTTGTGCCGGACACACAACTTAGACCAATGTGAAAGTTGGCAGATGACTAGGTTCCACTTGTCATGGGCATGGAGATGCTATTCCGACTTACACGGATTCGACTAAAGAGTTTAGCGAGTCGGACTGACCCATATTGAGATGCAATGAACAAGCCGTCATTTGCATGTCTCAATCAATGTAATCCTTAGACCTGAGGTTATTGCACAATCCGAGTTGAGGATCTCCGACTTAGGCCTATTTTGCCCCTCCATCTGGAGACATATTCTCTGGGCCCTCTCGGAAGATATGATTCGAAAAGCATGGCCATGCGCGTCTCGGATAAGTGTTAACCGAGGCAGTCGACTAAGAGTTAGTCGGATGAATCACTTATCTCGGATCGAGAAAGATAGTCGGACTATTTAAGGGATGACGGTCATTCGCCTATAGTCTGACAAGGTATATCGTGAGGCAAAAGGGACTCAGACGAAAGTCGCATTGGAAGGTATGTCGTCATGACTTATTGGTACTTGGGAGTTGGCACGTTCTGCTAGGGACCGCTACCAACAGATCGATCACGAGTGAGACTCGGAATCGTGTCCGGGTTACCATGAGCCTGTCGGGTCACACACTTAAGAGCCGGAGCAAGTTTGGGTTAGACGCAAACAGGAAACCTATTTGGGTTGGACCCAAATAGGGACATGGACTTAGTCAGCAAGTGAGACTTGCAGTGGCTAATATAGGCCTTTTAGTGAATGGGCCACAAGTGAGTGGAGCCCACTTTCACTCCCTATATAAGCTGGGGCGCAGGTGCTTAGAGCACAAGGTTAGGTCACTCCATGTGTTGGAAACCCTAGCCCCAGTCCGTCCTGTCTCCGTCGTACCGGACTTAGCAGTCCATCGCCGACGCTCCCCCTCATACGTGTGGATACCGGCGGAGGTGCTGTACGTTCAGCACTTCGACGATCGTGAAGAAAGTACGGATCGTGGATCGTGGAACCGGAACAGGTCGCGAGGACTGCACTGCATCAAGCAATGTGCTTCATCAATTCCGCAACTGCACGTCTAGTGGTAATCCTCATGGCCTTCTACCTGAGCTAGATCTTGCGATCACCGTGTAGGGAAAAAGTTTTGTTTATCTCTACGTGACCCAGCAACCGGAAGAGAGGGAGGAGGCGAGCATGTCTGGCGAGTAGAGGGGATCACCAGAGGCTCACGTGAGCGGTACTGGAGGCGGAGGTGGAGGTGATCGGCGATGGGGCTTGGCGGCAGTGGCGATAGGTTCAGCTCGGGCATGGTGGCGGCGAGGCTTCTCCGGCACGCTCCGGCGCAGTCCCTGGTGCGAGGTGACAGTGAGGACGGCGAAGAAGTTTTCCTCGACTATCCCCACCGCTGGGTACCACTCCTCCACCAGCTAGCAACCGAGGCCGAGGCTAGGGTTTAGGAAGGCCATGGCCATGGCTAACCTTGTGTGAAGAGGAGGAAGAACGGGAGGACGAGATGGGATCTGAGTGGTTAGTGAGGTGCAGCTGGGAGTTTGCTTTATGCCAGGGAGAAGGAGAAATATAAGGGGGAGAGGCATGCGATGGGCATGGGGCTGGCAGGTTGGCACGTGAGGGAGAGGGAGGAAGAGAAACAGGGCGCGTGCTGGGGCGCTCTGCCGGCTGGGACCAGGTGGGACATGGCGCAGGGCTCGGTGGGGTGTCCTGGCAGTGAGGGTAGAGAGAAAGAGAGAGGGAAGAGGCTCGGCTAGGGTTTAGGTTAGGGGGTGGCTCGTTCTAGAATATAAGGGAAAGGGGAGGTGAGTTGAGCTAGGGTTTTTGCTAGGTGTAGAGAGAGAGAGATAGCTCGGTTTAGCTAGAAAAGAGAGAAGGGAGGAAGTGAAAAATGTCACATGTATGCACACATGCATGTGTAGATGATGGACAAGGTAGGAGGGATAGATGGAGGAGCTAGGGTTTGGAGTGTATATAAAACACCAAAGAAGTTTGAATTAAGACTAAGGGAGAAACCAAAAGGACCAAAGGAGAGAGAGAGGTGGAATAAAAGATGATCTTGCATGTGGCATTCTCTCATGCACATGATAATATTTGGTGAAAACAAAATATGTATCCCATGTATGCTTGACCAAGAGAAAACCACTAAAAGAGTGGCAAGGTGGAAGACAAGTGAAAAGAAGCATTTATTTGGTTCATTTGTTTCAATTGGTTTCAAACAAACTCCACCCAATTATTCAAAAGAAACCAAGATAGAAGAACAAGAGAGAGGCCTTGCATGGGCCATGCATGAGCTTTAAATAGGCCACATTATATTTGTGAAAACAAATACAATCTCACATGGCTCCATCTAGTCACATGCACTCAATTTTGAATAAAACCCAAGCACAAAGGTTGGAAAGGTTGATAACTAGAGTAAGATGGGGATGTGGGGATCATATATCATGTGACATGGAACATTGATACCACACAGAAGATATATGCACAAGGAATTGACACATGGCTTGGATTAAACCCATATGTCCAAGAGTGGAAGAAATAAGATGAATGAATATAATGGAATTGCTAGTGTGTGTGTTCCACTAGGCAAGTATATAGCCATAATTATATTCATACATGATTAAATATTCCAAAACAAACCCTATGGAGGCTAGACAAGGAAAATAGTCACATAGCATGCAAAGGTGGCCATGTGGCTCTCCACATAACAATAATGTGAAAATCAACATGATGCATATATGGGAGCATGAGGAATTATAAGTGGATCCATCCCAACCCTCATGAGCTAGAGGTAAACCCAAAACAAAAGCAAAGCTCACATATAGTTGGATGGTGGAATTATGGGGTGGTGACAAGAAAGGTGGTGGAGTTAAATAAAAGATATGCCCCCAACTCAACTTGGGCACCAAGCATTTATCAAGAACCAAATACAATTTATTAAGAACCAAATACAATTGATAAATACATATGAGACAAGATCCAAAAGAAAAGGGTTTTATATGATGCTCAAATGCAAGGTGGCATGATGACATGAGCATGATATAATTATGATGCAACAATTATATGTAGGAAGTAGCATTTTATTATTAGACCATGTAGCATTACAGATGTTAGACAGATGGGATGCTACAGTTAGCGAGGAGGTCAGCAAGGATTCTGCTCCCAAGGTGCCTACGACCAGCGGGTTGAAGAGAAAAGCAAGGCTGGCGGCGGATTGTTCGGCTCCGGTGGGCGGATGTGGCACCCAGATCTCGAAGAAAAAATCCAGGAGAAGAGCGAGAGGTGAATTTTTCTTATCTGTTCCTTATCTTACAAGTAGATTAGTTACAACATAATAGAATTGAATGAACTGAAAAGTTCCCCTTATTAATCAAATTAGGCACAGCTTTGATACAAGGGACCTATATGAGTTCACAGTTCATGTTCGCCAGTACACTACAAAACTTGATTTTGGTTGCCAGAGGGTTGTGTTCGGGCAAGATGTGCATCTGCTTGTGAATTGAAAAGAGGTTGTGTCTATTTCGTAGCTGGTAGATATGCTTGCCGCTAGGATTCCCTAGGGTTCTAGATAGAGGGCAAAATTGGTGTGGCGCAACATGAATGATACCTATCAGCAAATTGAGCACTCCCATGAGCTTCAGATGGTTTGGGAGTGTTGTGCAGCTGATCGTAAGGTGAAAGTTGAAGCGATGATTGATGATATGTATGCAAATGTTGGAGATCTTACTGCCAGAGCTTCGGCTCCTAGAGAATACAGACCAATAGATGCTGATCTAGATAAGTTCAGTATACACATAGAGGTGGATTCATACATGGCAAAACTTGATGAGGGAGTTAATAAGCTAGTTTCATCATGTACTGTGGAGATCACTGTCGATTCCAAAAACATAACTCTTGATGTAACGAGAGAGATGATCGATAAGGAAATCAGTATTTGCCCTAAGAAGATGGCACAAATCCAATGGTGGCATCATAAGAAGCAACAATTCATAGATGTTTTGGATACTAAAGATCTTATGCAGATTATGCGACGAAAGAAGCAAACCAAGAAGGTGTTCTTCCTTGGTACCATTTCGGATGTTGTTGAATAGGTTATAGTGGATGTAGAGGCCCCTATAGTGGCTGAACAGAATGAGGTGGTCGACATGGATGAGATCTGATGAGAGCTGCTACCCTAGGCTTGTCATATGGACCGCGGGGTTCCCCTGACTGTATTTTTAATATTGACTGTTGTTGCATTTAGAGTGTGTTTCTATGATTATGTTTGTTTAGAGATTTTGATATAATGTTGTGCGAGCTATTGAGATTTTCGGACATGTCACTCACTGAAACCATCGTTGTTGTAACAAGACATAAGTACATTGTAGTTGACATGATTATGTTTCTTAAGATGACATACCATACTTGTTTCTGTTATTATGTTTGTTGGGACAGTGTAATGTAATGTTTTGTGAAACTATGACTGGACAAGTGATGCATAAATACATTGTAGTTGACATGATTATGTTTCTTGAGATGATGTATTGTGCTTGTTTCTGTTATTTTGTTTATTGAGAAATTGTAATGTAATGTTTTGCAAAACCATGACTGGACAAGTGATGTGTAAGTACCTTGTAGTCAACATGATTTTCTTTCTTGAGTTGATGTAATATACTTGTTTATGTGATTATGTTTGTTGAGAGATTGTAATGTGATGTTTTGTGAAACCATGATGTGATTATGTTTGTTGAGAGATTGTAATGTAATGTTTTGTGAAACCATGACTGAACAAGTGATGCATAAGTACCTTGTAGTTGACATGATTTTGTTTCTTTAGATGATGTAATATACTGGTATGTTTTTGTTAGGCAATGAAATTGGGATGGAGGGAGTACATGTTTAATATTTGAAATAAGAATGTATGAAGAGAATCCATATTAGGCAGGAGACAATAATCTAGGGAAAGGGCATGGTATCCATTAAACTATTGTAACATGCCAATTTAGTCATTGTTGTAGCGGTAGAAGGGATGCACTCTATCTCTCCTCACCGGCGCTGATGCCATCGCCGATGACGACGCATTCGCCATGCTGTCCTTGAACGACAAGGACGACCAGTCGAGCAGCGACAGCCTTCACTCCGACATCGAGTATTCCTTCCATGATGTGAGTTCCTCTATTTTCTCGGGCTAGGGTTAGTCAATGGTAAATCTCTCAATCTGAGCTCCATATGTTCATGCAATCGTGTTCAATTCCAGCTTTGTGTTTACCTATAGGTACCACGGACGATCTATGACTCCGAATGGGAGAGCCTAGATCTCGATGGAGAAGTGCCATGTGACCATGGGCTAAAACTGAGGAGATATGTTGCATTCGAAGGCTATAACACTGGGAGAAGGTTTTTGGGCTATACAAATCAGGTTTGTTTACATTATGTGCAACGGTGACATGAAGAAAAATGTATAGTGTATGTTCATAACACTATAGTGTGTGTTTTTTTAGGTTGGCTCGGTGTGTAAAGCAGTAGAGTGGGTGGATCTTGAGTGGCCAGATGCACCTAAGAAATGTTTGGCACAGTTATGGGAGATGTATGAGTTGGAAAGGTCGGGGATTTACTGATGCTTGTGATGCAGCTGAAAAAAAATTACAAGCTGTCGGTACGAAATAAGGAGCTGGAACAAGAAATCGAGAATTTGAAGTCAGAGCTAAGTGTCAGAATCAATGGGAGCTTGGTTGTTGGAACTGCAAAGAAGCTTCAGGATAGTCATAGCTTGTTGATTCATAATGCAGAAAAGGAGAGGGATCAGCTCACGAAAGACAAGAAGAAGCTAGAGTACTGCATTGCGGATCTATTGAAGGAACTGAAGAAGGCGCGCGAGGGTGACCAAGGACAGACTACCGAGGATAAAGGAAATTCGAGATGAAAAATTTATGTTGTGCCAATGCCTGAAACTAGTTAACTGTAAGACTTGCAGTTGCGATTTCTTAACTAAGCCAAACTCAATCCTCAAGAAAATTAATTTCAGACGAACAGACATATCATGCATAGAGTTAAGTTCACGCTTACAAAATCACCACTGCAGAGGATAAACCAGGCAGTTCGGTACTAAATAGACATATGTTGGGTTCAAGTGAGCCTGGCCTAGAGCTGCTTGTTTTCCTCCCTAAGATCGGCCAGCTCCATCAGTACTTTTTCCTGCGCCAGCTGCAGGTTCCAGGCACTCCGTCACGGATTTTAGAAGTTGGTCTGTAGCCATACAATTTTCCTTCAAGATCCCTTTCATGATCTCCGTTTGCTTCCTACCCGAGGTGCGACCTTCACTGTGAAGCTTTGCCCAGCCAGCATTTAACTCCTTCAGTTTCTGGCACTTGTCAGAAAAGACCGCGAGTTCAGCACGCAGGTGGACAAAGGCTAGTTTCTGGGAATTCTGCTTCTCCCGTTGGATGGCTATCTAGTCATTTAGCTAGGTCGCCAGGTCCTGGTCGAGCTTTCGCCTCTTTCCCTGCAACAAAAATACATAGTATGGTTTGTTCAGTTCACCAGGACAAGCTGGTTAGTTTCCATAATTAACTGAATCTACTAGTGGCACTGTCATAATTTCAAGGAAGAACCAACCTAGGACTAATCAACATTTTATGAATCGACTAGTGGCATGATACGTTGATAACGTATCTATATTTGTTGATGTTCCATGCTTGTTTTATATCTACTTCCTTATGTTTTGTCCCAACTTTGGAGTATTTTTATACACTTTCTTGGACTAACCTATTAACAAGATGCCACAGTGTCAGCTACCTGTTTTCTGCTGTTTTTGGTTCCAGGAAAGTCAGAAAACAAATATTCTCGGAATTGGACGGGACAAAAGCCAAAGTCTATATTTCAACGAGGGGGACACGGAGCCAGAAGACGAGACAAAGAAGGGCCATAGGCTGACCACACCACCTGGCCGCGTGGCCAGGCCTATCCCGCGCCAGGGAGTTGTGTGGCCACCTAGGGCACCCCTTCGGCCTCCCCTTTCGACTATATATTGCCTCCAATACAGAAACCCTAAGTACCCAATCAAAAATCCACAAAAGAGTCTGTAGCCGCCGTCATCTCCATCCCTAGATCAGGAGGGATCTGAAGCTCTTCCCGGCACCCTGCCGGAGTGGAGAATTCACCCTGGAGGACTTCTTCATCACCATGCAAGCCTCCGGTGTGATGCGTGAGTAGTTCATCCTTGGACTACGGGTCCATGTAGTAGCTAGATGGTTGGTTCTTCTCCTTTGTGCTATCGTGTTTAGATCTTGTGAGCTCCGTTCATGATCAAGATCATCTATTTGTAATAATACATGTTGTGTTTGCGGGGATCCGATGGATATTGAGATGTTATTTCAGATTGATTATTGATTATATGATGTCTTTGTTATTTGTGATCTTGCATACTCTCCGTTGTTAGTAGATATCTTGGCCAAGTAGATGCTAGCAACTCCAAGAGGGAGTATTTATGCTCGATAGTGGGTTCATGCATCTAGTAATCTGGGGAAGTGACAGAAATCTCTAAGGTACTAGATGTGTTGTTGCTAATAGGGAGAAAATAGCAATCCTTTATTCATAGAACAATCGTATTGTTTACTTTACACGCAATGGTTAATGCAATTATCTGTTGCTTGCAACTTAATACTGGTGGGGGTTCAGATGATAACCTGAAGGTGGATTATTAGTCATAGATGCAGTTGGATTACAGTCTATGTATAATGTTGTAATTCCCTATCGAATCTCAAAGGAGTCAAGATGATTAGTATATGCATGTATGCTTTCTCGATGTTTGTCAATTGCCCTGCTGTAATTTGTTCACTCAACATGTTATATATCTTAAGGAGAATCACCACTAATGAACTATGGATCCCGGTCCTTTCTTTTACCATCAATCTACAATTGTTTACTGTTTTCTGTTTACTTTCTACAAGCTATTACTTTCTTCCACACAATACGTTTAATCCTTTGTTTTTAGCAAAACCGGTGAGATTGACAACCTCACTGTAAGTTGGGGGCAAAGTTATGTGGTTGTGTTGTGCAGGATTCTAAGTTGGAAACAACACCTGGGAGGTGTTTCCTTGCTCCTACTGGTTCGATAACCTTGGTTTCACAACTGAGGGAAAACTTGCTACTGTGCTCATCATACCTTCCTCATGGGGTTCCCCAGCAAGCTCGATATTTTGGGCCAACAAGCAACTTACTGGCGCGTTAACCACGCGTCAGCATGGCACTGTCATAATTTCAATTTCAAAGACAAATAAGGTTTATCTGCAGTTTAGTGTGTTGTGGGTTTTTTCCAATATCACCAAATAGTAGTGGGCTAGTGGCAAACTCATAATGCAGAAACTCATGTCTAGCTACATAATGGAAATAGCACATGGTGTCCATTCATGAACATGAACACCAACACATGTCCAGATAGATAAGGAGTTGCCCTAGGATTCTTATTGCACCCTATAATGGGAAGCAGACTTGGGCATTGCTCCCTGAACCCTAAACATTACAAAAGCAGTGGAGCACAAACTGATATCCGTGCCCCCTCTAACGGGAATCAGACTTGGGCATTGCTCCGATATGCCTCCAGACAAGCCCTTAGCTCCTCTTCTCTTTCCGAACACCCTCGAGTACGGGGATCCCTCTACTCATGTCCTCCTTCATATCTTTCACTGCAACCAGGCAATGGTTCCTGTCATGGTAGGCTCGGATGGCAGCCTTGGTTTCCTCGACGCGTCCTCTGAGTGCCTCGGTGACTTCGTCCTGCAGGAGAGTGCACCTTTCCACGAGATTCTTCTTCTCCTCCATGAGCTTGTTGATTATCTTAATGGCATGTTCTTGCCTATTCAAGTTATGGTCGAGCACTTTCTACAGCCTCACGACGTCACGTGAAAAATCTAGCGAGATCTCCTTCTTCACAGATAATTGCTTGCATAGGCTCTCATTAGCTTGGGTGAGGGAGCATGCAAGCTCATGTTGGTTGTCAATCTTGGCACTAATCACGGCGACCTTGTCATGGTACTCGGCCTTCGATCGCTTCATTGTTCATGTTAATTGAAATCTAAATTCTATAATTACACTCCAGGTTCCAAGTGAATACTAATACAGATCAAAAAATCCCCGTTGAATCTATGGACAGCAGTGTTAAAAATGGACCTAGAGATCTATTAATAACCATGATAAACTAGTACTATTCACAAAAAATCCATAGTGAATCTATGAACAACGGTATTAAGGAAAGACCAAGATATCTAGTCATATTCATGAAAACTAATACAACTCGCAAAAGAAGAAGAAGAAGAAAAACCAATGCGGGGCGGACATGATCTAGTAAATCCACATCACAACTCGGAGAAATAACAGTGTGGAGATTTGCTACCTTGCTGATACGTGGAACGGGACTGAACGGGTCCTGCAACGCCTCCGTTGTGGTGGATTCAGGCTCCACGGTCGGCCTGTAATACGTAGAAGAGGAAGAGGAAAAAGAAGAATAAGAAGAAGAAGAAGAAGAAGAAAACAAGAAAAAGCAAAATAAGATCATAATGGAGCAGGAGATGGAGAAGAAGTAGAACAAGAAGACCGTACCGAGAGGAGCCCTCGCCTGCTAGAACATTTGGCACCATTGTCAGGGGAGATTGGGCCTTGGTGGGAGGGGGCTTGAGGGGCTGGTAGAGCAAGAAGTGCCTCGTGGCAAGCTCTCTCCCTTTTCTCCGCGAGGATCGTCGACCGACCTCTCCTCAGGGGAGCCATGGCTTGTAGGGTGAGGGTGGCGGCGGCAGGAGGAAGAAGATAGTGATTAGTGTGGGAGAAGACACAAAGAGTACAGGTAGTCCAGTAGTACAACTACTACTATTATACAAGACCACCGTGTACGGTCTACCTTCTCAAAGAAGCCAGGGAGGCAGGGATAGGGAAACGATGGGACTTGTCTTTATTGCGATGGACAGTTCAATGGTCATCGGCGCCGCCTAAAATCCAGTATATAATAAGAGGAGTGTGAGCCGCGTGGTCATCACGGGCTTCGGCACGCACGTCCCGTGTGCGTGTGTCATGTGTTGATGGGCAATGACGCAAGCAACTGCTGCACGATCACGTCGGCACGTCGAACTCCGTTGAACTCCATGTCGACAGGCACGCACGGGATATTTACGAGTCTAGAATACGATGTGCCACTTTTGTTGTGATCAAATTATGTTCAGTACACGAGATATTACTTTTTTTGATAATTGACAAATGCATGCGTGAACACAACACACAAAACTGCTGCTCATCCTTGATCAGATGAGCACCCCACTCTGTGTACCCACCATCGACCATTCCGAACAACTTCCTCGAACACGATGCCCCCTCGCCATCGCAATGGCAGGTCCAAGCCATCCACCGACCTTCATGCGTCCTCGGCTCTTCGCTGCATCGTTCGCGCTCGCGAGTCGCCTTCTAAGGCAGCACGTCGTGTCCGACCACACCAGGATCCATCGACATTGGCACTCGAGGACGCCGCAATGTCGAAGCTCGTACCGGCCATGCAGGAGGAGCATGGGGTACCTGCAGCGACGGACGAGCGCAAAGCAGCAGCCAGGACGGGGGCGCGTGTTGTACTGGCAAGTATAGGCAAGAATAGGAACAAGAAGAAGACGAGGAAAAAGAGAGGAGATAACTATTTGGACGACTCCGACTGGGCCAACGAGGAGGCGTTCATCGATCAGTTGGAGGCAGAAGCGGAGGAGAGTGACATGGACCCGTGGGACTATGAAGGGGTGGAGGAGGAGGACTCCGACGAGGAGATAGCACGCTTATTCGAGGAGGGGGTGGTGTTGAGTCATCAGAGGAGGACACTGACAGCGGCGATGGCAAGACCATGGCGTTGACGAAGACAAGAACGAACCGGAAGACGAAGACGATAGCTTCTTCGAAATATGATCATTTATTTTATTTAGATAGATGGATTTTCACTTTTTATGGAGGTAAAGTATTGGTGGCACGGATCGAGAGGTGGCACGGATAGACCATGCATAAAAAAAGTGGAGAAGGGAGGGGTTATCCTGCCCATTGGATCACAGAGGATCAACGGTTGGTGGAGACGATCCGCGGGACATCTGTGACAGCCAATCAGGGCGTAGCACCCAGAGTGAGCACAGGTTTGGGATTTTGTGAGATTTGTGACCGAGAGAGAGGGAAAATCTGAGTAGTATCAAAAAACAAAGGGCAAGACGGAATAAGGGATTGAAATAGAAAATAGAAAGAGTAGGCATTGCATGTCTGTTCTTTTTAAAAACCACATGGATCCACAGGTGTCATTGAAATGTGTGTTCTTTTCACAGACCACATATGGCTCCACCAGTGTCATTGCATATGGATCCACAAGAGTTCATTGCACGTGTGTTCTGCTCACAAACCACATATGGATCCACCAGAGTTCATTGCATGTCTGTTCTTTTCACAAACCACATATGGATCCACCAGAGTTCATTGCATGTCTGTCTTTTCATTAACCACAGCTAGAGTCACTGCATGTGTGTTATTTCCACTAACCACACGGAACAACCAGTGTCATTGCATGTGTGTTCTTCTCATTAACCACAGCTAGAGTCACTGGATGTATGTTCTTTTCACAAACCACATATGGATCCACCAGAGTTCATTGCATGTGTGTTCTCTTCACAGACCACATATGGATCCACCATTTTCATTGCATGTGTGTTCTTTTCACAGACCACATATGGATCCACCAGTGTCATTGCATGTATGTTCTTTTCACAAACCACATATGGATCCACCGGTGTCATTGCATGTGTTTTCTTTTCATTAACCACAACTATAGTCACTAGATGTATGTTCTTTCACAGACCACATATGGATCCACCAGTGTCATTGAAATGTGTGTTCTTTCATTAACCACATCTAGAGTCATTGCATGTCTGTTCTTTTCACAGACCACATATGGATCCACTAGAGTTCATTGCATGTCTGTTCTGTTCATTAACCACAGCTAGAGTCATTGCATGTGTGTTCTTTTCACTAACCACATGGGAACCACCAGTGTCATTGCATGTCCGTTCTTTTCATTAACCATAGCTAGAGTCATTGGATGTATGTTCTTTTCACAAACCACATATGGATCCACCAGAGTTCATTGCATGTGTGTTCTTTTCACAATCCACCTATGGATCCATGATACATTGAAAATGTATCTATAATTTTTGATGTTCCATGCTTGGTTTTATCTACTTTCTTATGTTTTGTCCACACTTTGGAGTACTTTTCATATGATTTCTTGGACTAACCTATTAACAAGATGCCACAGTGCCAGTTGCCTGTTTTCTGCTGTTTTTGGTTCTAGGAAAGTCAAAAATCGATATTCTCGGAATTGGACGGGACAAAAGCCAAAGTTCCTTTTTACCGGAAGACCCACGGAGCCAGAATACGAGACGGGGGAGGGCCAGGACCTGGCGACCCCCCCCCCCCCCCCCCGAGGCGCGGGCTAGCCTTACACGCGCTACCAGGTGGTGTGGGGCCCCCTGGCACCCCCTCGGTCTCCCCTCTCGCCTATAAGAGCCTCCCGATACCAAAATCCTAAAACATCAAGCCTCCAGCCACGAAAAGTTCCGCAGCACCGCCGCCACCAAAAAGGAGATTCGGGAGACACAAGGCTCTGTTCCGGCACCCTGTCGGGACAGGGAAGTGCCCGCGGAGCCATCTCCATCGATCTCCACCACCATCTCCATCACCATTGCTGATTCCCATGATGAGGAGGGAGTAGTTCTCTCTCGAGGCTAAGGGTTCTACCGGTAGCTATGTGTTCATCTCTCTCTCTATGCATGATCTTATTGAGACCATGAGCTTGTAATCTATAGATCTATTCTGCTACTCAAGTGCTTTATTGAATCTCTGCTCTCCCCATGTGTATGAAAGTGACAGCGTGCACACCATGGTGGAACTTAGGCTAGAGATTACAAATACTTGTTATGAGTTATATTTGGAGTTGGATGTGTTTATGAAATTGTGGTGTTTGTTGGACTCATCTAGTACTCAAGGTGACAGTGTGGGGTTTTCTAGATGGGAAAGACTTACTTTGAGGTGTGCTGTTATAGCCCTACCATCGATTAGAGTGTCCAACCGGAGAGTAGTTAAGAGTAGTATCATGAAGAGAAGATATTTATATGAGAGAGTGTTCACTAGTGAAAGTATGATCCCTAGGCCTTGTTTCTAAGCTTTGATACACAGTTTGCAACTAGATATGTTACATGTTTGCTTGTTGCTATCTTTATTTCAGTTTGCCTTTAGTCTTTTCCACGCCATCAAGTTATTTTCTATCACCGTTACCACTTATAATTATCCATACCACTTGTATTTCACTATCTATTCGCCGAACTAGTGCACCTATACACCTGACAAGTGTATTGGGTGTGTTGGGGACACAAGAGACTTCTTGTATCTTGATTGCAGGGTTGCTTGAGAGGGGATACCTTTGACCACTTCCTCCCTGAGTTCGATAAACCTTGGGTGATCCACTTAAGGGAAAACATGCTGCTGTTCTACAAACCTCTACACTTGGAGGCCCAACAACTTTCTACAAGAATAGAAGTGCGTAGACATCAAGCTATTTTCTGGCGCCGTTGCCGGGGAGGAAAGGTAAAAGGTATTCACACCGGAGGATTAAAGAAGAAGAATCTCCCATGGCAAACGCCTATTTTATGGTGTGAGTGCTCGAAGTTATTTCCTTTAGATTCTGCAATTTTGTCTTTTTGTTTCTTGTTTTCACTAGTTAGGCTTAATGGAAAACAACAACAAAATTAGAGAGCTTTATAGTATTTATCTTGAGTTAGGACATGAAGTGTTTGAAGAGAAAATTAAAAAACCTATGGAACTTTATTTGCATGCTAATAGTAATGTTATTAGTATGAATTCTTTGAACACCATTATTGCTAATGCTATGGAAAAGTCTAAGCTTGGGGAAGCTGGTTTTGATGAGTGTGATATTTTTATTCCCCCAAGCACGGAGGAGAAAATTTACTTTGATGATACTATGCCTCCAATATATGATGATTACAATGATGATTATGATATTTTCAGTCCACCTACTATTGAGGAGAAAATTGATTATGATTACAATATGCCTCCTATATTTTATGATTATGGTGATGAGAATAATAATGATAGCTATTTTGTTGAATTTTCTCCCACTACGATTAATAAGAAAGACTATGCTTATGTGGAGAGTATTAATTCTTTTATGCATGTGGCTCGTGATAAGAATGTTTTATGTGATAGTTATATTGTTCATTTTATTCATGATGCTACTGAAAGTTATTATGAGAGAGGGAAACATGGTTTTATGTATCTCAACAATATTAAGTTTCCCCTCTTTATGTTGAAAGTCTTGAAATCGCACTTGTTTTGCTTTACTATGCTTGTTGCTTTGTGCTTTCATGACTTGTTTATTTACAAGATTCCTATGCATAGGAAGTGGGTTAGACTTAAATTTGCTTTGAATTTGCTTCTTGATTCTCTCTTTTACTTCAATTTATATTTCTTATGTGAGAATGTTCTCAAACTATCATGCCTAACTTAAAGGCGTTAAAGAAAAGTACTTATTGGGAGATAACCCAAAAGTTTTAGACGAGTCTTGGAAGTTATTACCTCTGTAATAACCGCTCATTATCCTTTTTATTTGCTTTTTGTGCCAAGAGTAACATCTAATGAGAGAGAAGTAATGATTGGGAAAGTTACTGTCCCGAAACAGATTTTTGTGCTTCACCGTAAAAATTCGTGAGAGAGCTCTTATGTCGGATTGAGCTGTAATTTTTTGTGATTCTGCCCCAGGTTGTTATCTAACTTTCGTTAGTTCAACACTTTTTGATTTGAGAAACAGAAGGTCTTAGAAAAATTCGTCTTTACCTGTGGTCTGTTTTGACAGATTTCTGCCATTATTTGCATTTGCTTCTCGTTGGTTCCTTTTTGAGTTCTTTTGGGGAATTAAGCTTTTTGAGGGAAGAGCTACAATATCTAGTGTTCTAATGGAAATTTATTTGGTGTTAGAACTAAACCTAAATACTTATTATCTTAAGTGCACTGGTGTTGCTAATAAAGATTGTGTGAAGTTTTGTATGAAGGAAAAATTTCAGATGTATCGAAGGAACGAGTAATGAGATGAAGGATGGACTAAAGCTCAAGCTTGGGGATGCCACGCGTGTCACCCCAAGAAATATCCAAGAAGTACAAGCGTCAAAGCTTGGGGATGCCCCAGGCATCCCCTTCTTCATCAATAAAAATCCCAGGTTTCTTCCAAACGCTTCATTTTTATTGTTTCATGCACAATTGTGTTTTTCTTGGAGCGTCTTCTTTTTCGTTTTTGTTTTGGTTTTTTGTTTGCTTTTGTTTGCTTAGTTTTCTAAATAAATTGGTTGGACCCCCTCTTTCATACATTGGTTTTCAAATAGTTTGGTTTGGATTGGAAAAGAGTAGGAAAAGTTCATGCTTAAGTGATAAAGAGATCTTGTTTTTGACTGTGGCCTATGCTTTGGCATGCCATGCTTGATATTGTTTTGGCTTTATGCTTAGTATTCTTTGCTGTAGCATAACTTGTTATAAACAATTGAGATTGTTCAATGTGCCTTGGATGAATCATGCGTTGTTTTAGCATATTAAAGCATAGTATAGTGCTATTCTCCTTTGATGCTTTATTTGGGTTGACTTGGCACATGCTCACACCATGTTATGACTATCTCAAGTCACCATAGCCTTTATGATCCTTTAGTTTTCAACTTGTAGTATCACTTTATGCTTTTATCAATGATGTTTTGTCGCTCCGCATGATTATGGCCATTATTGCTCTGTTAGTTTGTCGCTCCTAGTCTTTTGCTAGCCTCCACAACAAAGTATGAGTTCCACTCATGCATCCAACTCCCTAAACCAAGTTATTCCAAAGATTCCACCATACCTACCTACTAGCTTATGCTATTCCAAGTATATTCATGCTTTTATTTACCTTCCAAATTAAACTTGTTATGAGAAAACTAGTGATTAAAGCTCTCACGAACTTGAGGGCACACTTTACTTTTCTTGCCCTTAATAAACTTGAACCATTGAGTCTTATATGTTGTATATGCTTGCACTTATTTGTCGGGAATTAGCAGAACCACGCTTTCATGGGGAACACTTTCAACATTGCACTTGGTACTTATACCTAGTTGATATCATGCTCTTTTGTATATGGATGTCATCGGTGTGAAATGAAAGGGGAGCTTGTAAGTCCATGGAGTTATGTATATGTGTTAGAGAAACGCCTGGGCCACTGGTCTAATCCATGCTGACATGGTGGAAACCTGCAGCGTAACCATAATGAGTTGTGTATGAAGCATTCTTCTTATAAAAAGGAGTCCTATATTGAGAAAAAAGAGAAAAGGAGGAAAAAAAGAGATTATGAAAAGAGGAAAGAGAGAAAAAGGCACCATATTCACATGGTAAATAAGAAGAATGCTGAGATGCTCGTTGTCTGCTTGCCTTGTCATTTTGATTTGGGGATTCTTTCGTATCATGTGCAAGGGGTACCCCGTTGGCGGTTCTTAATGATACACATATACTTACAATGACAAGAGCTTACTCGTGACTGAAGTTGAGTAGCATGAGGATCGGTCTTCATAAGTAAGGGGCATGAGATTTTGGTTTATAACTTGTCAAGCATATCCTCTTAGTTATGTCACTTTAACCTTAATCACCTTCAAGATGCTTATGATAGGGGCAATGAGAGCTGAAAGCTATAAGTACCATAATTTTTGGAAGCTCTTTATGAGACTTGAATCCCTACTTCCTTTTATAAAAAGGCCTTTCTTCCACCATTATATCGAGTCTCCACCTTCTATCTTTATGCACTTACTTTGAGAGCATAGTGGCCATTCTTAGTTCTATGTGCATTGTCCCAAGACTAGTTGAGTGATGCATAACTTGATATTGCTTGTTTTAAACTATTTGTATCTAGTCACTCTTATGAACTTTGAAGGTGTCCTATGCAATTATATTTTCTACTCTATTGAGGGACAAGCTGAATACTATTATGCTATGTTTTCTTTATGTGAAACAAACAAACGCCTTGCAAAGCATTGTTATTCATGAATCTTTTGTTTGTGCGTTTTCATGTTGCATCATAGTTTCTTTGCTTATTGCTAGAACTTTGTCTTTCATGCTATGATTGAAGTACTATGATCCCAGCTTTCAATGTTTTACAAATACTTTCATCAAGTTTATGATGGTGCATGTCACCTCAAAAATTATTCTTTCTTTTTATCACTTACCTACTCGAGGACGAGCAGGAGTTAAGCTTGGGGATGTTGATACATTGCAAATGTATCTATAATTTTTGATGCTCCATACTTGGTTTTATCTACTTTCTTATGTTTTGTCCACACTTTGGAGTACTTTTCATATGATTTCTTGGACTAACCTATTAACAAGATGCCATAGTGCCAGTTGCCTGTTTTCTGCTGTTTTTGGTTCCAGGAAAGTCAGAAAATCAATATTCTCGGAATTGGACGGGACAAAAGCCAAAGTTCCTATTTTACCGGAAGACTCACGGAGCCAGAATACGAGACGGGGGAGGGCCAGGACCTGGCCACCCCCCCCCCCCCCCCCCCCCCAGGCGCGGGCTAGCCTTACCCGCGCCACCAGGTGGTGTGGGGCCCCCTAGCACCCCCTCGGTCTCCCCGCTCGCCTATAAGAGCCTCCCTAAAACATACAAGCCTCCAGCCACGAAAACATACAACCCTAAAACATACAAGCCTCCAGCCACGAAAAGTTCTGCAGCGCTGCCGCCACCGAAAAGGAGATTCGGGGGACAGAAAGTCTCTGTTCCGGCACCCTGCCAGGACAGGGAAGTGCCCCCAGAGCCATCTCCATCGATCTCCACCACCATCTCCATCACCATTGCTGATTCCCATGATGAGGAGGGAGTAGTTCTCTCTCGAGACTAAGGGTTCTACCGGTAGCTATGTGTTCATCTCTCTCTCTATGCATGATCTTATTGAGACCATGAGCTTGTAATCTATAGATCTATTCTGCTACTCAAGTGCTTTAATGAATCTCTGATCTTCCCATGTGTGTGAAAGTGACAGCGTGCACACCATGGTGGCACTTAGGCTAGAGATTACAAATACTTGTTATGAGTTATATTTGGAGTTGGATGTCTTTATGAAATTGTGGTGTTTGTTGGACTCATCTAGTACTCAAGGTGACAGTGTGGGGTTTTCTAGATGGGAAAGACTTACTTTGAGGTGTGATGTTATAGCCCTACCTTCGATTAGAGTGTCCAACCGGAGAGTAGTTAAGAGTAGTATCATGAAGAGAAGATATTTATATGAGAGAGTGTTCACTAGTGAAAGTATGATCCCTAGGCCTTGTTTCTAAGATTTGATACACAGTTTGCAACTAGATCTGTTACATGCTTGCTTGTTGCTATCTTTATTTCAGTTTGCCTTTAGTCTTTTCCATGCCATCAAGTTACTTTTCGTCACTGTTACCACTTATAATTATCCATACCACTTGTATTTCACTATCTCTTCGCCGAACTAGTGCACCTATACATCTGACAAGTGTATTGGGTGTGTTGGGGACACAAGAGACTTCTTGTATCTTGATTGCAGGGTTGCTTGAGAGGGGATACCTTTGACCACTTCCTCCCTGAGTTCGATAAACCTTGGGTGATCCACTTAAGGGAAAACTTGCTGCTGTTCTACAAACCTGTGCACTTGGAGGCCGAACAACTGTCTACAAGAATAGAAGTGTGTAGACATCAATCCACTAGTGTCATTGCATGTGTGTTCTTTTCACAGACCACATATGGATCCACCAGAGTTCATTACATGTGTGTTCTTTTCACAAACCACATATGGATCCACCAGTTTCATTGCATGTGTGTTATTATTATAGACCACATATGGATCCACCAGTGTCATTGCATGTCTGTTCTTTTCACAAACCACATATGGACCCACCAGTGTCATTGCATGTGTGTTCTTCTCTTTAACCATAGCTAGAGTCCTTTCATGTCTATTCTTTTCATAGACCACATATGGATCCACCAGTGTCATTGCATGTGTGTTCTTTTCACAAACCACTTGGATCCACCAATGTCATTGCATGTGTGTTCTTTTCACAAACCACATGGATCCACCAGTTTCATTGCATTTGTGTTCTTTTCATAGACCACATATAGATCCACCAGAGTCACTGGATGTATGTTCTTTTCACAGACCACATATAGATCCACTACTGTCATTGAAATGTGTGTTCTTTCATTAACCACATCTAGAGTCATTTCATGTCTGTTCTTTTCACATACCACATTTGGATCCACCAGTGTCATTGCATGTGTGTTCTTTTCATTAACAAAAGATAGAGTCATTGCATGTGTGTTCTTTTCACTAACCACATGGATCAACTAGTGTCATTGCATGTTTGTTCTTTTCACAATCCACCTATGGATCCAGTAGTGTCATTGCATGTGTGTTCTTTTCACTAACCACATGGAACCACTAGTGTCATTGCATGTGTGTTCTTGTCATTAACCACAGATAGAGTCATTTCATGTCTATTCTTTTAACAAACCACATATGGATCCACCAGTGTCATTGCATGTGTGTTCTTTTCACAAACCACATGGATCCACCAGTGTCATTGCATGTGTGTTCTTTTCACAGACGACATATGGATCCACCAGTGTCATTGCATGTGTGTTCTTTTCATAGACCACATATGGATCCACCAGTGTCATTGCACGTGTGTTCTTTTCACATACCACATATGGATCCACCCGAGTCATTGCATGTGTGTTCTTTTCACAAACCCCATATGGATCCACCAGTGTCATTGCATGTCTGTTCTTTTCACAAACCACATATGGATCCACAAGTGTCATTCCATGTGTGTTATTTTCATTAACCATAGCTAGAGTCATTGCTTGTGTGTTCTTTTCACAGACCACATACGGATCTACCAGTGTCATTGAAATGTGTGTTCTTTCATTAGCCACATCTAGAGTCATTTCATGTCTAATCTTTTCACAGACCATATATGGATCCACCAGTGTCATTGCATGTGTGTTCTTTTCATTAACAACAACTAGAGTCATTGCATGTGTGTTCTCTTCACTAACCACATGGATCCACCAGTGTCATTGCATGTGTGTTCTTTTCATTAACCACATCTAGAGTCACTAGATGTATGTTCTTTTCACAAACCACATATGTATCCACCAGAGTTCATTGCATGTGTGTTCTTTTCACAATCCACCTATGGATCCACTAGTGTCATTGCATGTGTGTTCTTTTCATTAACCACTGCTAGAGTCATTGCATGTCTGTTCTTTTCACAAACCACATACGGAACCACCTTTGTCATTGAAATGTGTATTCTTTCATTAGCCACATCTAGTGTTATTTCATGTATATTCTTTTCACAGACCACATATGGATCCACCAGTGTCATTGCATGTGTGTTCTTCTCATTAACCACGGCAAGAGTCACTAGATGTATGTTCTTTTCACAAACCACATATGGATCCACCAGTGTCATTGAAATGTGTGTTCTTTTCACATACCACATATGGATCCACCAGTGTCATTGCATATGGATCCACTAGAGATCATTGCATGTGTGTTCTTTTCACAATCCACATATGGATCCACCAGTGTCATTGCATGTGTGTTCTTTTCATTAACCACAGCTAGAGTCATTGCATGTGTGTTCTTTTCATAGACCACATATGGATCCACCAGTGTCATTGCATGTGTGTTCTTTTCATTAACAAAAGATAGAGTCATTGCATGTGTGTTCTTTTCACTAACCACATGGATCCACCAGTGTCATTGCATGTGTGTTCTTTTCATTAACCACAGCTAGAGTCACTGGATGTATGTTCTTTTAACAAACTACATATGGATCCACTAGAGTTCATTGCATGTGTGTTCTTTTCACAATCCACCTATGGATCCACTAGTGTCATTGCATGTGTGTTCTTTTCATTAACCACAGCTAGAGTCAGGGCACGTCTGTTCTTTTCACAGACGACATATGGATCCACCAGTGTCATTGCATATGTGTTCTTTTCATTAACCACAGCTAGAGTCACTAGATGTATGTTCTTTTCACAAACCACATATGGATCCACCAGAGTTCATTGCATGTGGGTTCTTTTCACAATCCACCTTTGGATCCACTAGTGTCATTACATGTGTGTTCTTTTCATTAACCACAGCTAGAGTCATTGCATGTCTGCTCTTTTCACAAACCACATATGGAACCACCATTGTCATTGAAATGTGTATTCTTTAATTAATCACATCTAGAGCCATTTGATCTCTATTCTTTTCACACACCACACATGGATCCACCAGTTTCATTGCATGTGTGTTCTTTTCACAGACCACATATGGATCCACCAGAGTCACTGGATGTATGTTCTTTTCACAGACCACATATAGATCCACCAATGTCATTGAAATGTGTGTTCTTTCATTAACCACATCTAGAGTCATTTCATGTCTGTTCTTTTCACAGACCACATTTGGATCCACCAGTGTCATTGGATGTGTGTTTTTTCATTAACAATAGCTAGAGTCATTGCATGTGTGTTCTCGTCACTAACCACATGGATCCACCAGTGTCATTGCATGTGTATTCTTTTCATTAACCACAGCTAGAGTCACTGGATGTATGTTCTTTTCACAAACCACATATGGATCCACTTGAGTTCATTGCAGGTGTGTTATTTTCACAATCCATCTATGGATCCACTAGTGTCATTGAATGTGTGTTATTTTCGTTAACCACAGCTAGAGTCATTGCATGTCTGTTCTTTTCGCAAACCACATATGGAACCACCATTGTCATTGAAATGTGTATTCTTTTTATTAAGAATAGCTAGAGTCATTGCATGTCTATTCTTTTCACAGACCACATATGGATCCACCAGTGTCATTGCATTTGTGTTCTTCTCATTAACCACAGCTAGAGTCATTTCATGTATGTTCTTTTCACAGACCACATATGGATCCACCAGTGTCATTGCATGTGTGTTATTTTCATTAACAACAACTAGAGTCATTGCAATTGTGTTCTTTTCACTAACCACATGGATCCACTAGTGTCATTGCTTGTGTGTTCTTTTCATTAACCACAGATAGAGTCACTGGATGTATGTTCTTTTCACAAACCACATATGGATCCACCAGAGTTCATTGGATGTGTGCTCTTTTCACAATCCACCTATGGATACACTAGTGTCATTGCATGTGTGTTCCTTTTATTAACCACAACTAGAGTCATTACATGTCTGTTCTTTTCATAGACCACATATAGATCCACCAGTGTCCTTGCATGTGTATTCTTTTCACAAACCACATGGATCCACCAGTGTCATTGCATGTGTGTTCTTTTCATAGACCACATATGGATCCACCAGCACTAGTATAAAATGGGCCTTTGGTTCGGGCCACTAGTCCCGGCCGTGGCCGGGGCCGGGACTAATGGTCCGAACTAGACGGCCCGAGGAGGCCGAGGCACTTTGTCCCGGTCCGTAAGGAACCATTAGTCCCGGTTTGAGATACAAACCGGGACAAATGGGTCTGGGCCGGCGCGCGTGCTCCTGGAAGAACCTTTACTCCCGGTTTGTATCTCAAACCGGGACTAATGGCTTGGCCCTATATATATGCACCGAGCCCTCCACTCTCTCCTGTTTTGTTTCCTATGTGAGAGGTGGGTATAACTTTGTGCTAACTTTTTTTCTTCATATGCACTAGAGGTGTTCGGTGAAATGCCTGTTAGAGCGATGCCACTTGAGTTCACACAAGACAAAATATGATATGAGGTGCTAGAGCGACACTTAAGGTTTCTCCTCTTTGTTTTGAAGTGTCCTAAAAGGTTAGCATCTATTTTTTCGTTTTGACTGCGTGGTACTAATTTAAGCATCGTGATTGCGTTTGATATATATGCATGGTTGTATGATGCAGATGAGCCACCCATGGATATACGGTGACCGACGCTCTGACGCTTACAGAGAAGGCATGCATTCTTTTCGCCTTGTGGCCGAGGCAAACAAGCGGTAGGATGGTTTTATGTGTTGTCCATGTGTTGAATGTCAGAATGAGCAGGCTCACACTTCCTCAAGAGTCATTCAGAGCCACCTGCTTCGGTCCGGTTTCATGTCCGGCTATAATGTTTGGACCAAGCACGGAGAAAGAGGGGTTATGATGGAAGACGGTGATGAAGAACAGAACGATGATGACAACTACCGATCTATGTTCCCTGAATACAATGATATCGTAGTTGAAGATAATGAAGAAGGGGGTGAAGAACGGGAACCAGATGAGCCCGTTGATGATTTTGGCCGGGTCATTAGTGATGCAAGGCGAGACTGCGACACAGAAAAGGAGAGGTTGCAATTCGAGCAGATGTTACAGGACCACAACACATTGCTGTATCCAACTTGTGAAGATGCCCAGAAGAAGCTGGGTAGCACACTAGAATTGTTGAAGTGGAAGGCAGTGACCGGTATGACTGACTCGGGATTTGAAAAGTTGTTGGTAATAATGAAGAAGTTGCTTCCAAGAAATAACCAATTGCCCTCTAGTACGTACGAAGCAAAGAAACTTGTCTGCCCTCTAGGATTAGACGTGCAGAAGATACATGCATGCCCTAATGACTGCATCCTCTACCGCGGTGAGAAGTACGAGAATATGGATAAATGCCCGGTATGCACTGCATTGCGGTATAAGATCAGAAAAGATGACCCTGGTGATGTTGAGGGCGAGCAACCCAGGAAGAGGGTTCCTGCCAAGGTGATGTGGTATGCTCCTATAATACCACGGTTGAAACTTTTGTTCAGAAATAAAGAGCATGCCAAGTTGTTGCGATGGCACATGGAAGACCGTAAGAAAGACGGGATGTTGAGGCACCCTACTGATGGTTGGCAGTGGAGAAAAATCGAGAGAGACTTCCCGGACTTTGCTGGTGACGCAAGGAACTTATGGTTTGGTCTAAGTACCGATGGCATGAATCCTTTTGGGGAGAAGAACTGCAGTCACAGCACCTGGCCCATGACTCTATGTATCTACAACCTTCGTCCTTGGTTATGCATGAAGCGGAAGTTCATTATGATGCCAGTGCTCATCCAAGGCCCGAAGCAACCCGGCAACGACATTGATGTGTACCTAAGGCCATTAGTTGATGAACTTCTACAGTTGTAGGCCAAACCAGGTGTACGTGTGTGGGATGAGCAGAAACAGCAGGAATTTGACCTACAAGTGTTGATGTTCGTAACCATCAATGATTGGCCTGCTCTTAGTAACATTTCAGGACAGACGAACAAAGGATACAATGCATGCACGAACTATTTAGATTAGACTGAAAGTATATATCTGGATAAATATAGAAAGAATCTGTACCCATACAATCATCATTTTCTTCCGCCCAGTCATCCCTTAAAGAAGAAAGGAAAGCATTTCAATGGCAAGGCAGAAACCTGGACGAAGCCTGTCCCCCGTAGTGGTGCTGATGTATTTCGTATGGTCAAGGATTTGGATGTAATCTTTGGAAAGGGTCCTGGAGGACAACCTGTTCCGAAAGACCCCATTACCGGACACGCACCCATGTGGAAGAAGAAATCTGTATTTTGGGAGCTACCCTATTGGAAAGTGCATGAGGTCCGCTCTACAATCAACGTGATGCACCTGACGAAGAATCTTTGCGTGAATATTCTAGGCTTCCTGGGCTTATATGGGAAGTCAAAAGATACCCCGACAGCACGGGAGGACCAGCAACATCATAAAGGACGAGACGCCAAGCATGTAGGGCAGTTTCAAGGGCTTACCAGCTACGCTCTTACCAAAGAAGAGAAGGAAATATTTTTTGAAGTCCTTTTCAGTATCAAGGTCCCGTCTGGCTTCTCGTCGAATATAAAGGAAACAGTAAATATGAAAGAGAAAAAAATTCAAAACCTAAAGTCTCATGACTGCCATGTGCTTATGACGCAATTGCTTTCGACTAGCCATTGTGAAGGTATGTGCATTCCTCAATGCAATTTCTCAGAAGGTAATCAATCAAGAAAGTCTATCAGGGTTACAGATTGATGTGGTCCAATGTCTGGTCAGCTTTGAGTTGTTGTTCCCGCCATCCTTCTTCAATATTATGATGCACCTCCTAGTTCACCTAGTCGAAGAGATTAGAATTCCCGGTCCTATGTTTCTACACAATATGTTCCCCTTCGAGAGGTTCATGGGAGTCTTAAAGAAATATGTTCATAACCGTGCTAGGCCAGAAGGAAGCATCTACAAGGGCTATGGAACAGAGGAGGTCATTGAGTTTTGTGTTGACTTTCTTCCTGACCTTAAGTCGATTGGTGTTCCTGAATCTCGGTATGAGGGGAGGATGACTGGAAAAGGCACACTAGGAAGGAAATCAATGGTATGTAGGGACGCGCATTCTTTCACTCAAGCACACTACACAGTTCTACACAATTCCACCGTGGTGGCTCCGTATATCGAGAAACACAAGAATATTCTATGCTCTGAAAACCCGGGGAAGCCTGAAACCTTGATTAAAGGGGAACACGAGAAGAATTTGGCAATTGGTTGCAGACACATCTCATGAATAACACCACTGTTGGAGATGAGTTGTACTCGTTGGCCAGGTTACCATCTTTGACTATATGTACTTTCCAAGGGTACGAGATAAATGGGAATACATTTTACACGATCGCCCAAGATAAAAAAGAGCACCAACCAAAACAGTGGTGTCCGCTTTGATGCAACAGATGACAATGGGCAGATTGACACATATTATGGGTACATAGAGGAGATATGGGAACTTGACTATGGACCTATTTTTAAGGTCCCTTTGTTTCGGTGCAAATGGGTCAAGCTACCAGGAGGCGGGGGTACATGTAGACGAAAAGTACGGCATGACAACAGTGGATCTCAACAATCTTGCGTACATGGATGAACCATTCGTCCTAGCCAACGATGTGGCTCAGGTTTTCTATGTGAAGGACATGTCTACCAAACCGAGAAAAAGGAAACATAAGCAAAAGAGTACAGAATACGATGAGCCAAAGCGCCACATAGTTCTTTCAGGGAAAAGAAACATCGTGGGAGTGGATGACAAGACAGACATGTCAGAAGATTACAATAAGTTTCATGAAATTCCGCCCTTCAAAGTGAAAACTGATCCAAGCATCCTGTTAAATGATGAAGATTCTCCATGGCTACGGTGCAGAAGAAAATCACAACACTAGATGTTGGTGATGTGTAATAATGTATTAAACCTTTTATTTGAGACATAAATCTATGTAATGTATTAAACCTTTTATTTGAGACATAAATCTATGTAATGTATTAAACCTTTTATTTGAGACATAAATCTATGTAATGTATTAAACCTTTTATTTGAGACATAAAGGTCCCCTTTCATGTAATACATCTTGCTCAATCAAACTAGACGTTGAAGACCGGGTTCTGAGCTGCGGTAGGTGATCATACAAAGAGAAGGAACCATCACAAGAGAAGGAACCCACAAACACTAAGGATACATAGCACAACTGAAAATTAAGGTACATAGCACAACTGAGTAGTGGTTCGTGATGGCCATCCGGTGCTCCACACCTAGAGGGACAGGAGGGACCGGCACACCTCCGGCGCTCAGCATCCAGCCGGTGGGGACGCGGTAGCCCAGTGGGCAGGGGTAGTTCGAGGCGCAAAGCGCCTCCGCCTCCTGGGTGGTTAGAGATACGATGGAAGCCATGGGAAGAGAATGATGAGTCTAGATGTGATATGTAAATGGAGGCCAAGCATACATATATACTGAAAAAATGGCGGGAAGACAAAGGTGGGAACCGGTGGAAAGCGCGGGAACACTGTGGCGCGGGAAACTTTCATCCCGGGTGGGGGCTCAAACCGGCACAAAAGATGGGGGGCCTTATCTGGGGGAGGCTTATCTGGGAGGGCCTTATCTGGGGGTGGCTAACCTTTAGTACTGGCTGGTGGGTGCAACCGGGACTAAAGGTGGTTTTTGTGTCATCTAACAAAACTGTCAGTGGGATAAGGACACGTGGGTAACCTTTAGTACCGGGTGGGGGCTCAAACCGGGACTAAAGCTGTTGGTAGGATAAGGACGCGTGGGTGGACGCACTGCTCGATGAGATAAAGCATGTAGCGCACGACGCCCTGCCGGAGGAAGAAGACAAAGTAGAAGTGGCAACATGCCTATAAAAGGAGCATCGATACGCCATGGCAAGCAACTCAACAAGCCAACATGGATAGAGAGTTTCATCCCCATGGATGGAGGAAAGGGTTGGGAAATCTCCCGTGGCGGAACTTCTCGAAGATGCCCTTGGTGCACACGCCCTATGGCATCTTCGGAAGTTTCGCCTCGGAAAATATTTTCCTGCTAGCCCGTGAAAGACTCCATCTCCGCCTCCCTGGGGTTAGAGGTATGGTGGAAGCCATGGGATAGAGTAGAGAGAGGCGGCAGATATGAGTCTAGATGTGCTATGGCAATAACCAAGCCAACATGGATGGAGAGTTTCATCCCCATGGATGGAGGAAAGGGTTGGGAAATCTCCCGTGGCGGAACTTCTCGAAGATGCCCTTGGTGCACACGCCCTATGGCATCTTCAGAAGTTCCGCCTCGGAAAATATTTTCCTGCTAGCCCGTGAAAGACTCCATCTCCGCCTCCCTGGGGTTAGAGGTATGGTGGAAGCCATGGGATAGTGGAGAGAGGCGGCAGATATGAGTCTAAACCCTAAACCCTAAGTCAGAGGAGGGAACCCTAAACCCTAAGTCAGAGGAGGGAACCCTAAACCCTAAACCCTAAACCAAAAACCCTAAACCCTAAACCAAAAACCCTAAACCCTAAACCCTAAAGGGGCTACAATCCGGAAGAGAACGGGCGGGAAAAAATAAGGCGGGGTTGACGATCCGGGGCCCCCGGTCTAGGGTTTCGCCGGAGGAAGACCACCGGAGCGTCGGAATCACATGAAAATGGCAAAATGGTTAATAGTTTGACTAGTTAGAATAATTATTTTATAAAACAGAAAATAAATTTGGATTACTTATTCAAATTCAAGAACTTTTCATGTTGAAATTTTTCTCAAATTCATAAGTATGCAAAAACTATAAAATTCAAATGTTTAAAAAATATGCTAATTGAATTTTTTTTAAACAGGCGCACCCCTGGGGTGAAAATTTTGAAAAAGGGGCCTTTAGTCCCGGTGCGTGCTACACTCCGGGACTAAAGGTGTGGCGTTGGCGCGCGCCTGTTGGGATGGGCCAAAAACCCTTTAGTCCCGGTGGGTGGCACACACCGGGACTAAAGGGGGGGACCTTTAGTCCCGGTCCGTATAACGCATCGGGACTAAAGACCCTTTAGTCCTGGTTCGTTATACGGACCGGGACTAAAGGTCCCCCACTATACATTTGGCGTGCCCCTTCTTCTCCCCGCGCGCCCCTTCTTCTCCCCACGCAGAGCACCCCCCCCCCCACGCGCGAGGACGACCTGACGTCGGCAGGCTGCCCGATTCTCCGGCCACCACCACCCCAACCGCCGCCGCCACTGCCCCCAACCGCCACCGCCACTCCAGCCGCCGCGCGCGCGCCCCCGCCAGAGGTACCCCGCGCCCCCTCCCCTTTGCTCCCCCGTCCGGCTACGCGACGACGCGGCGGCGTCGGCACTGTAGGCGAGCAGGTCGGGTCGCCCCTCCCCTTCGGTCCCCCCGCGCACGCTGGCCGGTGGCTTTTTTTAGAATTGTAATATTATTACTAGTGTAATATAGGAATTATTACTAGTGTAATATAGGAATTAGTAGTAGTGTATATTAGGAATTATTAGTAGTGTAATATAGGAATTATTATTAGTAGTGTATATTAGTAGTAGTGTATATTAGGAATTATTAGTAGTAGTGTATATTAGTAGTAGTGTATATTAGGAATTATTAGTAGTGTAATATAGGAATTATTATTAGTAGTGTATATTAGGAATTATTAGTAGTGTAATATAGGAATTATTATTAGTAGTGTATATTAGGAATTATTAGTAGTGTAATATAGGAATTATTATTAGTAGTGTATATTAGGAATTATTAGTAGTGTAATATAGGAATTATTATTAGTAGTGTATATTAGGAATTATTAGTAGTGTAATATAGGAATTATTATTAGTAGTGTATATTAGTAATAGTGTAGTATTAGTAGTGTATATTAGTAGTGTATATAGGAATTATTATTAGTAGTGTAGCTGGACTTAGGGTTAGGGTGGTAGTGCTCGCGGGCCACCGGACTTAGGGTTAGGGTGGTAGTGCTCGCGGGCAGCCAGACTTAGGGTTAGGGTGGTGGTGCTCGCGGGCCACCGGACTTAGGGTTAGGGTGGTAGTGCTCGCGGGCCCCCGGACTTAGGGTTAATGTGGTAGTGCTCGCGGGCCCCCGGACTTAGGGTTAGGGTGGTGGTGCTCGCGGGCAGCCGGATTTAGGGTTAGGGTGGTGGTGCTCGCGGGCCACCGGACTTAGGGTTAGGGTGGTAGAGCTCGCGGGCCCCCGGACTTAGTATTATTGTAGCAAATTGCGTGTTCATATTATTGTTTAGTATTATTTTATGCAGCAATATTGAATGAAAAATGTTATTGTGTGCATTTTGTAGAAAACTATGGATCCAATCCAGAGAGACCTAGCACAGGAAGAAATTCTCGAGGATATGATCAATGACACCCCCCATGTTGATCAACCCGAATCTCCGTCGATTTATCTGAACCCCTCCGGTGAGGGAGAGGAGGTCGACCGAAATGATCAAGGAGAAGCCGACGGCTCCGGTGGTGGAGAAGCCGACGGCGAGGTATATATATGAAGTCTGGTGATCAGTAGATGCATTAACTGAGTTGTATATATATATAAATTGACGAATGTTTCTTCTCTTAGGCCTCCACATCGAGCAAAAAATATTCCAAACGAGGCCCGGCCAAAAAGTTGGACGCATCTACGCGTTATAAAATTACGCGGGTATCACCACGGGGTGAGCCGGTGGAACCCGAAAAGGCTAAAACTGTATTTAAACAACAATGCGGAGTTATGGTTAGGGATCGCATCCCGATCACCGTTCGAGAGTGGAATAAGACCAAAGGGGCGAAAGAGGGTGAGTATGTCGCCGACAGGTGTAAAGAGGGTCTTTGGAATGACCTCATGACACATTTCACCCTGCCAGAATGTGAGGATGATGCCGACACAGCTGCATTGAGGAAGAAAGTCAAGCAGTGGACTCTTACGAAGATGGCCGAACTATTCAAGAACTGGAAGAAAGCATTATGGCAAAAGTATCAGAAGACGAAGAAGACTCCTAAATTTGAATGCTATCTAACGAAGCAGCAGGCTAACTGGGATGCATTTGTGGAGTACAAGGAGTCACAACCTACTATGGAAAGTCGGGAAAAAACAAGAAAAATGCCGCGATGAAGAAATATCACCATCACCTGGGGCCAGGGGGCTACGCGGCTGCCATGCCAAAGTGGGATGCTAAAGAGAATGAGCTGCTTGCTAAAGGGATCACTCTAGAACCAATACGCGAATTATGGGATCTGAGGGTAAGGAATTGGTTCCTTGGGCATGGGAGTGAGTATGACAAAAGTACAGGGGACCTTATTTGCAGTGACGGGATTAGGATACCCCGGGATACATGGCAGAAAGTGGTGAAGGAGATTAAAGTGGGGACAACAAAGTTCCGTCCCGATAGAGAGAAAGACTTGCTGACAAAGGTCCTCGGGAATGACGAACGCGGAGGACATGTACGAGGCCTTGGCCCTAGTTATACATGGGAGATGGGGTTTCCCAAAGACAGAGATACTTATAGGAGCCGAGAGAGAGCAAAGAGGCGATGGCAGGAGGAGGAGGGAGACAGGTTCACTGAGTTGCTAGGAACACTTCGAATGCATCAGCAACAGATTGACAAACTTCGAGGAGCAGCGCGCCTGCAAGATCCTGTACTCGATATTACCGCCGTCCCATCTCATCGGAAAAGCAGCGTGGCTGAATCGGAGGTCCCTTCTGATGATGCACGTATGGTAGATGGCGGTCCCGGCTACCCCGTGGATGGAATCAAGGAGCAGGCATCTTGTATGTATGTTCTTTTCACAAACCACATATGGATCCACCAGTGTCATTGAAATGTGTGTTCTTTTCACAGACCACATATGGATCCACCAGTGTCATTGCATATGGATCCACCAGAGTTCACTGGATGTGTATTCTTTTCACAAACCACATATGGCTCCACCAGAGTTCATTGGATGTGTGTTCTCTCCACAAACCACATATGGATCCACCATTTTCATTGCATGTGTGTTCTTTTCACAGACCACATATGGATCCACGAGTGTCACTTGATGTATGTTCTTTTCACAAACCACATATGGATCCACCGGTGTCATTGAAATGTGTGTTCTTTTCATAGACCACATATGGATTTACCAGTGTCATTGCATATGGATCCACCAGAGTTCATTGCATGTCTGTTCTTTTCACAAACCACATATGGATCCACCATTGTCATTGAAATGTGTATTATTTTCAACGAAATCCGTTGGCCACAAACAATCGGGACGTAGAGCTAACCAGCAATCACTCCGGGCTTCTAGAAGACCCAATCCCTGATTGTTAGGCGCCGTTGGATCGGGATGCGTGGATGATAAGGATGTCCTTTGTGAGGGCGATCCGCGAGAAGTCTATTCTGCAAACTGATTGGCAGTGGCAACCACGACTAGGCCTACATCGTTGCCCTTATCCCCTTAACCTTGGGGCCAAAGCTCAGATCGTGTTCCTTCATCGCCATGGAGAGGGAGAGGCCCAAACTCAGCTTGCACGAGGCTTAGATGTTCGCCCACTACGACATACTCGCGCCGCCGTTCGCGAGGCTTCCGGTCGGCTTCGAGCTCAGCTACGTCGGGGTTCCCGTCGCGCCGCTCTTGTGCGACAACGCGTTGGCAGGGAAGATCGAGGAGCGCTACCGCCAGCTTCCGTAGTGGAAGAGGGCACTGGCACGGTACTCACGCACGAGCGCGTACTGGAGAAAGTTGTTCAAGAAGGAGCGGTTTCATTGATTGAGCTGTGCGGAACCCACCGGCGGGAGATCCACCCAGATCTACGCAACCCCGAAGGGAGGCAGCGCTTCTGGGCAGTGCCTGGGCGTATGACCTCCACCGTTATCGATGCGGCGTGCCATGAAGAATCCATGAGGAGGAGGAACGTTGTCGGGAATGTCGGCATCGATTCCGTCGCGGAGGAGGCTGACTGCGACACGGACAATGTCATCAATGATGAAGACTACCGGACCGTCATAGTCGATTACGGCCACTTAAGCATAAATTAAATCTATGTACGGTATCTTAATGCCCTCTTTGGATCTGGGTCACTTGAGTCATACTCGATTATCGTCATAATCTATATATGTTGGCCATGTTTTAGTTGTCTTTGTCTTTGAAACTAGTCGAAACTCGTCGGATCCAGAAAATAAAGTTTGCACATTCCTGGCATATCGGATGGGACAATACGCTGACTCTGCTCCCAGCACTTGATGGCATAGTAATAATTTGGAGTGCACCATAGGAGAAAGGGTCAAGCGTGTTGTAATAGTGTACTACTCCTATCCAGATATAACTGACTTAGCTTTTTTTAGATATTTAAATGTATCTATACCCAAAACATGTCTAGATACATACGAATCTACACAAATTCAAGTCACTT
The DNA here is from genome assembly GCA_910589775.1 of Avena eriantha. Lineage (NCBI taxonomy): Eukaryota > Viridiplantae > Streptophyta > Magnoliopsida > Poales > Poaceae > Avena > Avena eriantha. The sequence continues at coordinate 475,369,426 of OU342741.1, forward strand.
AGTTCTAGACGGAGGGAGTAATAATATTTTTTGAGGAATAGTTTCTGATGGCATATATTGGCCATGTTTTAGGTTTTTCTTTCTTTCAAACTAATCAAAAGTCATCAAATTCTGAACAAACAAAGTCATTGCATTCACATCTGATGGGACAATACGCTAACTCTGCTACTTGATGGCACAACCATAATTTTGGAGTGCGCTAGAGGGGATGGGAATCCAAGGGAGATGAGAACTAGTAGCTGCGTTCATACGCAGGTAAACAATTAATGTAATAATTTTTAAAAAATTGTAATCTAGTCCACATGATCCCATCACAGACACGTTGCATGCGCTAGATATAAATAAAGATGACACGACTAGTTTAGTTTCAATGATATAATTCAACATACGACGTTATTGTGCCCGCATCTTTCTGCTCCTCTTATTAGTCTGCTAGCCCATGTTGCATTAAGCAACAGTTGATGAGGATAAAAAATAGATAAAATGGCAAATAAAACAATTTTAAGATTACCTTTCATCTGGAGAATCGTACAAAGATAAAATTGGTAAGAATTTATTATTTCTCCTGCAGTTAGCCAAAAGATCCTCAAGAACATCCTCAATCACCCCTGTAACTTCTTCATATTATAATACACCTCCATTATTTTGCCCTTTCCTCCCCGTTCCGCTTACCCTTTTATTTCTTTTCACATCCTTTTCTCGTCGGCACCTCCACTTCTTCATAAATTTGCTGCTTATGTACGTTTTCCTCTAAGTGCTCATCACCATTTTCCTCCACATGTTGCACTTCCTCAAGTTCTTCGTCTTCGCGTTGCTCTTCCTCCAGTTCTAGCTGAGAAGCCTCATTTTCTGCCACCAGGGTGTGAACAGGGACAAGATCATGTGTAACTGGGTTTTTGCACAACCTCTTGATATGGCTGAATCCGCCACAATGTTTGCATTTCCTTTTCCTAGCTCTCAGCCTTGAACCTTTATCGGTGGAGGCTTCAATCCTTAGCTTTCTAGGCCTCCCAGGTGGCCTCCTAAGAACTGGTGGTTGAAGTTTGAACCCTGGATCAACAATATCCCAATCATTTTCATCAGCCATAGGTGGTACGTTTTCTGCATAAGTTGCAGCAAACTTGTCCATGGATAAATAGTTGTCGACATAGTTCTCTATTTCAGCTCTGCTACCTCTGAGCTTTAAGATGAAGTACATTGCATGGTGACATGGCAGACCAATAATCTGCCACTGCCTGCATGAACAAGTTTTGTTTCCAATGTCTATAGTGTACCTCCGTTCACTTCCACGCTTGTATTCCGCATAAACCTCAGCCAATGTTCTGGAACTTCTGACCATCCTCATGTTTATCGTTCTCATTGCCCTGGTTCTTGCATTCAGTAACATAACCACCTTTGGAACTATTTTATGGCCTCAAAAATTTCTTGCACAAATTATTTGCCTTAAATCTATCTTCACCATTATGCACTATATTATTGCATCCAACAAAATAACAATTCCAAGTGTCTTCATGTCCGAAATCTTATCATTGAAACTCTCTGCCAAATTATTGCAAACAAAATCCACCTTGCTTAACTCACCAAACTTGCTTCTGGCCCATAGCTTGGTGTGATGTTCTTCAAGGTATTTTTTCACCTTTAGCACTACATACATGTTCTACAAGTAAGTAGCATGCGTGCTTGGGGTGTATGTGTATGCTGATCGCCACAAGTCCTCTTCAAAGATCTTTCCTTTAAACTTCTTCGTGAAGTTAGTAGCACGGTGCCACATGCATTCCCTATGCTCAACCCCAGGAAACACAGCATCAACAGCATTCTTAAGACCCTTGCATGCACCAGTGTGTATCACCAAGCCTTCAGGGTGACCAATTACTGCCCGTAGTCTCTGCATGAACCATGTCCAGCTTTCATTTGATTCACCCTCAAGAACAGCATAAGCTACGGGTAGAAGCCAATTATGCGTGTCCAAAGCACAAGTAGAAGCAACATGTCCCCTGAACTTCCCTATTAAAGAAGTTGCGCCTATTGCCAAGTATGGACTACAGCCGTCTAGGAACCCCTTCCAGCATGCCTTCAGGCAGACAAAACATCTCCTGAAGCATTTCTTATCTGCCCGCTTATACTTGACCCCCTCGAGACCTTTTCGCTTCCTTTCACAACCTCGTAATTGATGTCAACAACACTATCAGGTGATGTTTTCTCTACCTGATCTTTGAAACTATACAACATGTGAAAACTACCATTCCACTTGCCTTGAATGAAGTCTAGAGCCATCTCCTTCCCATCAAAGACTCTGTGGTAAGGAATCAGAACGTTGAACTTTTTTGCTAATCTTTGCTCTGAGTTCAGCAGGTCCAATGTTATGATCCTGCCTCACCCAGTCAAGTACGGTAGCAGCAATCCACTTGGTAGTCGCTGGTCTAATTTTATCACTTAAAGAAGTATTAGGGCAGTTGTGTTTCTTCGTGTTTACTTTGATCTGCATTCGATAAGAATCCAAATAATTCAGAGCTCATTATCATTAGAATAAATATGAGAAACACTGAAACTAAATGAAGCTATTGCAACCTGAAATGGGTGTCCACCCCGCATTGGAGATGCATGTAATCTCCATTTACACACATTACTTTCCCTACAATTCACCCTAAATCTCTTTTGGTCGCTCTTTTCAATGATAAATTCGAACCTAACTCTGATTGCATAGGTTGCAACTGCATATCTGCACTCCTCCACATTCTCAAAGACAGTCCCCTCATCAATTGTAGGATTGTCCCTGTCAAAGTGTATCACTGGCATGTCCTCGTCTTCGTCGTCGTATCTACATCCCATTTCCACATATTCACATTCCTCTTCCTCATCAGTCCCATAGTCAGGCTCAAAGTTCGAATCAACCAAATATTCCCTACTCTCCATCCTATTAGGGTTAGCAGCCACGTCTGGATATGCTTTCTCATCATCATCCGCACCGCCACACATTTCAGTGTCTTCGTGCTCGCTTGACAAAGCATCATGCTCAAGGACAAGTTGTACAAACGTCCCGCAGTTACCAACACATATCCTTTCCATCACCACGGGACTAGAAACACTAATTGGGGTATGCAGAAAAGGAATTATAGTTCTTACCCTTCAATGTGGACTCATGGCACCTTCTCCAGGCTCCATACCTCCAAAGCTCTACACCCTGCTTCCTCTTCCCCTATTCCGTTCTCCTCTGTGCTCTCCAGACTTGAAGGAGATTCCGTGCTCTCTAGCTGGTCAGGACCCATCTCCGTGTTCTCAAGCCTCGCAGGATCCATCTCCGAGTGGGATCCAGACCACCAACATCGTTGGGCACCTAACCCAATGGCCGACTCTCGGTTTTCGTTTCCAGATGCGTCTGGGCGGTGGACGGCGGCAAGGAGACATGGCAGGGAGGGGAGGGGACGTGAGGGGATGGTAGGGAGGGGAGGGCGGGAGGATGACGGCCCAAGGGGAGGACGAGAGTGGTGCACGACTGAATGGAGTGGCGGTCGCAGGAGCAGAGGAGCGGAGCGAAGCGGAGCTGGTTGCGACAAAACATGGAAAATTGCACAATAATGTATTGGTGGGCGGCACCAGCCCTCGAACCTGGGATGCGCACCGTCAAAGGTGGAGGAGGCGGGCCTGCCAGTCAGAAAACATGCCACGTTGTCATCCCCTGTTTCTGATGCCCTTTAAAAAAAGAAAACATGCCACATCGTCATCCCTTGTTTATAATGGTGTTGCTACAATTCGACGGTACATAGTGGCATAGAAATAATATCATATAAACATAAGGGCATAGTCGACAACATTTCTAAAATGAAACCTGGTCTCCTACCTGTCCTAGTACATTGCCCGATGAGGTGGATAACCATGACCGATCTTTTTAATATATTCGCACTCTTATGCTAAGAAGGGAAATAAAGATTGAGCGGTTAATGCAACGAGTGTCGAATTATTACCCTCTAAGGAAATGGGAGATGATTATTTTCACGCGTGCCCGTAGTCCAAACCTACTGTTAGTCTGTCACTCCCCTTCTCCGACAAACCACAATTCACCTTGTGCAGCTCCTCCACGCTGCACCACCTAGGGTAACAAGGCCCCGCCTAAGCAGCCGCTGCCGCCGCCGCGTGTTGGGGGGATACCCCCGGGTAGGGTCACGCCGGGGTATAAAGGCCGAGTTAGCCGAGGTTTGGCAAGGCCAAATGAGATGCTAGCTGGGTCACCTCAAGGCAGGCCGGATCACGGGGTAATCCGGACCTAGGGGCATTCGCCTAACTAGGTCTCATCCGACTTAAGCAGTAAGTCGGAAGTGCATGTTTTACCTGTATGCAGGAACGGGTGTGGCCGGATGAACCATCATCCGGGTCACAGCAAGCTTCTAGGAGAAGGAAGGAATCTCGCTGGTCAAAAGGAGCCCCGGTACGCACTGCCTGAGCGAAGCGAGCAAGGACAGGACCACCGGGGCGTGGCCGACAAGCGTGACGACGCCCGTGTCGGCTGACGAGGGCGCCCTCAGAGGCTCACGTCGCTAAAGCATGTGTGACGCCGGGGAAAAAGCACCCCGGTCGGCTTACCACTTTGGGAGGAGGCATATTCTTAGGAATATGCCTCCGCGTATGCCCTAGGCAGAAACCGAGCCTCCCCTATAAAAGGGGGCTAGGGCTTCTGTTGAAGGGGTTGATCTCTGGGCGAATTAGTTTTGGGCTAGGGTTTCAGGTGTGATCTGTGGGTGAGAGTACGAGAGCTCCTTCTTCCTCCTCTCGCCAATACAGCTCTAGGAGCACTTGTAACCTTGGAAGTACATGAAGGAAATATGCCCTAGAGGCAATCATAGAGATGATTGTATTTCATGTGTATCCATGAGTTATTATAATGTTCCTTGAATATCCATATACCAGGCAACTTGTATTGATTGGCAATTATGTGAATTGTTTGTGAAACTCTTTACTTGTATGGTTATCTAATAATTGTCCCTAGTCGGAGTTCATGCGAGGACACACGTGAATATTAGACTAGCACATCGATTGGTTAATGACTATGTTTCGCAAGTCATTGACATGGAGATGTCAAACCAATGATGTGGACACATGTTATGAACATGGGGTTGGACTGACCCAACATGAGACTAGCAATAATACTTGCAGCTCTCTCTACACATCGTGTACGTTTTGTCCTTAGACCTGAGATTGTCGCATGTACTTGAGATGTGGATCGACCTACTTTGGGGCTATCAAACACTACTCCGTAACTGGGTAGTTATAAAGGTAGCTTTCGGGTTTGTCCTGATACATGCTGCAAGGCATCGGTCAATCAAGATGGGATTTGCCCCTCTCTACTTGAGAGAGATATCTCTGGGCCCCTCGAGTGATCGGATCCAGAAATGCATGGCCGTGCTACATATGGTTAAGAGTTAACCTAGTAAAGGGATTCTGAATCACAGTATCGAGAAAGAGAGGTCAGCTTAGAGCTAGACCAAATATCGTGAGGCAAAGGGAAAGACATGTACTCAACCTTGTGATGGTTCGTCCGAATGATCTTTATATGCGTTTAGGAGTTGGCACGTCTTGCTAGAGGCCGCTACCAACTATTGACGGAGTAAGTGTACTCGCGTCATGTCTATACGTGTATGAACCTATAGGGTCACACACTTTAGGGGCTGGAAGCCTAATGAGGATTGGATCCGAATTAGACCAGGCTTAGGCTGCTAATGGGCTGCTAATGTAGAAGCCCACCAGGGATGCCTATATAAGAGGGAGTGAGGCGAGCTGAAAAAGAGAGAGCATTCCACCCAGCCGCCACTCCTCTTCCGCCTGTGTTGCACGCGCAAACCTAGCAGTCTGGCGTGTGACGACTTCCACTCCGGACGTGTGGATACCTCGGAGGTGCTGCATCTGTAGCACTTGGACGAGCCGCGCAAAGGGGAGCTGCTCGTGGGACGAGGACGAGGAGGAGACGTAGAACATCTACACTGCCGCAACGTGCTTCATCGAGTTCTGCACCTGCGCGTCTAGCGGTAATCCCGTGATCTATGACAATAGTATTCCTGGTTGACGCGGTAGAAATTTTTGATTTTACGCTAGTGTAGCCTACCCGTTACCCTTCAGTACATCAATACAAGCACTGGTGTGGAGAATCACTTCACTATCCCTCCCTGGATTCCCCTAGCGAGTATCAGTCCCCACCTTTAGCCTATACATGGCATCTGTCGTGACACCACCATGATAGTTGGCGCCCACCGTGGGGCTAGCGGCGCTAGCAGGGGTAAAAATCCGGACGGGAAACTTCATCGCCACCGGCGAGCGCATCGTCTCCGGGCTCGTTCAGCGCTTTGGAGCGTGGGACTTCGTCAACGACAACGCAGGCTGCTTCGGCACGCGCCCTCTCCCGCAAAACGGCATCTTCGTCAAGCTCGGCGCGCATAAGGTCTACGTTGCGGTGGACGTGTCTAGCGTTCATCCGCGCCACGTCGTCGAAGCAGGCGAACCGCCCCTCACTGTGGCTCACGGGGAGCGTATCGCTCGTTCCCCGGACCATGCAGAGCTAATGATGACAGCGCCAGGTGTGGGTGCGAGCAAAGATCCGGCGCCAGATCCGGAGGTGACGCCCAAGGCACCAAGGAAAGGTAGAGGTCCTCCACTAGAGAGGCCGGAAAACGTGTTGAGAGAGGCAATGGATAGCTTGGCAAACCCTGTAGTAGCAGCGGTAGATCCGGCTCGTGCACAGGCCGAGCTGGAAGAAACTAGGCCGAAAATACTAGAGGGCGCAAAGAAAATAGCCGCGGCCCAGCAGTCGTTGAACATGACGCTGCGTGAGTATGCCAAGGCGAACAAGGTCGATAATGTAAAAGTCAAAGGGAGAAATCTCATGAGCGAGATGAACAGAGAATGTGATGCTGGAATCGAGGAATCAGAAAACTGTTTGTCCGTGGGGCTGCCGAGGTATAGTACCCCGGCCAAGAACCTCAGAGCACGGATGCAGCTGCGTCCGAGTTAGAGGGACTGACGAGTGAAGCCCAGCAAAGGCAGCAAGATCAGGTTAACGAGCTGGTTCGGATTGCAAATAGGCAAAACGAGGAACTGCTCAGGGCAAACCCGGAGAGAGCTGGAGCCTCCAAGATCGTCCATTCGGCGGTGGGTAACCCGGAGAAATCCGCTGGAGCCGCATCATCCCCTCATGGTGGTCCAAGGAGAGAGGAGGTGGTAACTTCGGCCAGACGGAACAAACAGATTGTCCCATAAGACCCGACACGGGCAGGGAAAGAAAAAGAAGCGCAGAAAAATGATGATCGACGGATTGTGAGCCGAGGCGAAGCTGGCTGAGGTAACCGCGACCAAGGCAATGCCGGTCAAGGGAACATTGTCAACAGCAATGCCGGGCAGCATAACTCAGCTGGAGCAAGACAACCACAGCAGCGGAACATGCCAAGGCAAGAGCACAGTGCCGGCCGAGGTGTGCAACAGAAAGGTGCGCCGCAAGAGCAAAACCGATACAACGACGGTGATTCGGAGATGGCAAATGCGGGGTAGCCCAGACCGGACTATCATGTGATAGGGTCGAGATTGGGAAGTAGGGATTTGATGCCGGACGATGCAAGGTTGAAACTGGATCGACTATATAGGTCGGAACAGATTGAATGTCAAGGTCCACCGGGTCCAGCGTGTTTTGGACCCCGGACCATGAAAGAGCCACCGGTATCGAACTTTCAGCTGCCCAGGGGCACCAAGACCTATGACGGTAGTACCAAGCCAGAGGATTGGCTGATAAACTATGCTACGGCTGTAAAAATTGCCACAGGCAACCTGAGATGGGCCGTACGGTATGTACCCCAGATGTTGGAAGGCCCGGCAAGGGTGTGGTTGAACAATTTGCCACCAGGAAGCATCAACTGCTGGATAGATTTCGAGGAGATGTTCATCAGCAATTTTTCGAGTACGTATCAAAGGCCAAATAGGCCACAGACCCTAGCTATGTGCAAGCAAAGACCCAATGAGACAGACCGGGAGTTCTTGACCCGGTGGTGTACCGTGAGAAACTCATGTGAGGGCATGATAGAATCACAGGCCATAGCATGGTTTGCACAGGGGTGCAGATATGGAAGCGAGCTGTGGATGAAGTTGCAACGGAAAATGCCGGCTACGTTAGCAGAAATGATCCGGATTGCAGATTCGTATGCGTTGGGTGACCCAACCCAACCAAGGCTCGCCTCAAACGAGTCAAACGAGGAGTACTATCAGAGGGATGGATCCAGATCATCCCGGAGGAATGATTACAGAGGAAAAAGGAGAGATGATAGACCGGACCACCGGTACGGTACACACCAAGTTGCAGCTGTAAATCAAGATCAACCCGGAGCAGGGGGTAGCCAGCGCCAGAAAACTGGAGGTCAATGGACTCCAAGGAACGATGGGAAGAAAACTTGGACACCGGAGCAAAAGAAGCAGTGGCAAGAAAGGAAAGACCATCCGAGGTATACTTACGAGTCGATGTTGGACCAGCCGTGTAAGTTTCATACGCCAAATCCGAACAACCCAGCGGGTCATACGACGAGGCAATGCGAGTGGATGTGCAAGATCGAGCAAGGTGGTTCGGGGAATGCTCAGGCACCCCGGAATGATCAACCTCGGCAGGAGTTACCCCGGCAGCAATTGCTCTCCGGAGCGAACACGCAATAGCTAATGTTGCCACCCCCTCCGCCGAGGTATGATAACAATGAAAGAAGGGATGCAGTGCATCAGGTAGAAAATCAGCATCAGCCGGATCAGAGGCACCCCGGAAATGAGGGGAGAAACGACTACAGGGAGCATCACCAGAGCTACTGTGTATTCACCACAGAAGAAACTGATAGAAAAAGCTCGCAGCGTAGGCATATGGAGGTGAATGCAGTGATGCCTGCAGTGATGAGGTACATGCCTTGGTCCGATCAGGAAATCACCTGGAGCATTAGGGATCATCCCAAGCTCATGTCGAGCCCTGGTTCGTATGCGTTGGTGCTGGATCCTACGTTCATTGGACCTAGCATTAATGTAAGGTTCTCCAAGGTACTGATCGACAACGGCAGTAGCATAAATATCATGTATGCGGACACAATGCGCAAGTTGGGTATCTCGGAGAACATGCTCTAGGCCACGAGGACAACTTTCCATGGCATTGTGCCCGGCATTTCTTGCGAGCCCATAGGCAAGGTCCGGGTCGACGTCTTGTTCGGCACGAGGGATAATTGCCGAACCGAAAATCTGGAGTTCGAAGTGGTGAACTTAGAAAGCGCGTATCATGCGTTGCTCGGAAGGCCAGCGCTGAACAAGTTCATGGCAAGTTGTCATATCAGCTACTTGAAGATGAAATTTCCCGGACCAAATGGAGTGATTACCATTGCTGGGGACTTCCGACGTTCCATGGAGTGTGTGTTGGCCGGATCAAACTTAGCCGAGTCACTTGTGATCGCGCAGGAAAAGAGAAAAATTCAAGAGGTGGCGGCATTGGCTCAGTCCGCGCAGCAGTATATGCCGGCGCTGAGTAACCCGCATGGAACTGTCTCTTTCTAGGCCACGAAAGATACCAAGAAGGTTCTCGTTGATGACATGTTCCCAGAGCGCACCATAACAATTGGTGCCGGGCTAAGTGATAAATAGGAAAGCGAGCTCGTCAGCTTCCTCCGTGAGAATCGGGACATTTTTGCTTGATCCACACAGGACTTGCAAGGTGTTCCGAGGGAGTTGGCCGAGCACTCTTTGAATGTGAGACCCGGAGCCAAGCCGGTGAAGCAACCTCTCCGCCGCTTCCCCGAAGATAGGAGGAAAGTCATTGGAGACGAGATAGCTCGGTTGCTAGCTGCAGGATTTATCATGGAAGTTCTTTACCCGGATTGGCTGTCTAATCCGGTGCTGGTGGAAAAGAAGAAGGATGACCCAAACGTGGCAGTGTTTTGGCGTATGTGTATCGATTACACGAACCTGAACAAGGCGTGTCCAAAAGACCCATTTCCGCTGCCAAGAATAGATCAGGTCATAGACTCAACTACTGGATGTGAATTGTTGTCATTCATTGATGCTTATTCTGGTTTCCACCAGATACCTCTGAATCCAGAGGATCAAATAAAGACTGCGTTTATTACCCCGTATGGGGCTTATTGCTATCGCACCATGCCGTTTGGTTTACGTAATGCAGGGGCAACGTACCAGAGGTGTATGCAAAAATGTTTGCACGACCAAATAGGTCAAAATGTACAGGTGTACGTGGATGATGTGGTTATCAAGACCAAGGAAAGCAAAACACTCCTTGACAATATTAGGCAAACGTTTGCAAACCTAAGAAGGTTCTGGATGAAACTTAACCCGGAAAAATGCACCTTCGGTGTCCCGGCTAAAAAATTGCTCAGTTTTCTCGTCTCCAGCCGAGGTATCAAGGTTAATCCAACCAAAATCCGGGCCATCGAACGAATGGAACTGCCGAAGTGTCTTAACGATGTCCAAAAGTTCACAGGTTGCCTGGCCTCGTTAAGTCGGTTTGTATGTCGGTTGGGAGAAAAGGCTTTGCCTCTTTACCAACTCATGAAAAAGTCGGATAAGTTCATTTGGACACCGCAGGCTGATGAAGCCTTTGCCCACCTAAAGAAAATGTTAGCCACGGCACCAGTGCTAGCCTCACCACTATCAAAGGAGCCAATGTTACTCTATATAGCCGCAACCAACTGAGTTGTAAATGTAGTGATAGTGGTGGAACGCGATGAGGAAGGTAAGTTGGTGCAAAGGCCGGTGTATTATTTGAGTGAAGTGTTGTCAACCTCAAAGCAGAACTACCCACATTATCAAAAAGTGGCATATGGCGTGTACATGGACGCCAAGAAACTGACGCATTACTTTGAGGAGCATCCCATCCGGATCATATGTGAGGCCCCCATATCCGAGATAATGAGTAACAAGGATGCAAGCGGCAGAATTGCAAAATGGGCAATTGAGCTAGCTCCTTATGCTCTGCAATATGACAGGAGAGAAGCCATCAAGTCTCAAGCTGTGGCGGACTTTTTTGTGGACTGGGCCGAGGTGCAGTATGAACCACCGCTTCCTGATCTGAACTATTGGCGAATGCACTTTGACGGATCAAAAACCAAAACCGGGCTAGGTGCCGGAGTGGTACTCACGTCGCCAAAGAAGGACCAGTTGAAATATGTGCTACAGATCCACTTCACCGCATCAAACAATGTCGTTGAGTATGAAGCACTTGTGCATGGGCTCAAGGTAGCAAAAGAAATTGGTATACATCGGATCATATGCTTTGGCGACTCGGATTTGGTGGTGCAGCAAATGTCTGGAGTGTGGGACGCCCTTGATCTAAACATGGCACTATACAGATTTTTCATGTGCAGAAGATTTCTGGTTACTTTGAGGGATGCGAATTTCATCATGTACCCCGGGTGGAAAATGAGGCTGCCGACATGCTGTCAAAGCTCGGGTCAACCAGACAAGCAATTCCACCAGGTGTAGCATTAGAGCACCTCAAGAAACCATCCATCAGGCCATCCCCAGAATCCGAGTCAATCTACGTCCCGGAGGACACAGAATCCGGAGCTGTGCCCATGGACGTTGACACAGGAAGTGGTGCGCAAAACCCGGGGACTGCTTCGCCAAACCCGGGGACTGCTCAGCATGGTCCGGTTGAAGTCATGCCGGTGGATCAGATGGAGATAGACGAGGACGTGTTCCCCATGCGACCGATACTGGCTTGGGCACTGCATATATTTCAATTCCTGAAGGATGGAACGTTGCCCACTGAGGAGGTGTTGTCCAGGCAAACACAGAGGAGGGCAAAGGCCTACACGATCATCAATTCCGAGTTATACAAAAGAAGTGTGACCAATGTCCTCCAGCGGTGTGTTGACACGGAAGAAGGGCTTGAAATCATCCGAGATATACATCAGGGGGAATGCGGGCATCACGCCTCATCCCGAGCTTTGGTAGCAAAAGCTTTCCGGCACGGATTCTACTGGCCAAATGCCTTAGAGCAAGCAGAAGATCTGGTGAGAAAATGTAATGGTTGTTAGAGGTACGCTACCAAGACACATATGCCAATGTCGGAACTCTAGACCATCCCAATCACTTGGCCATTTTCCGTATGGTGCTTGGATATGGTTGGCCCGTTCAAACCAGCAAGGGGAAATATGACGCACATTCTGGTAATGGTGGACAAGTTTACGAAGTGGATTGAGGTGAAGCCTATAAGAAAATGTGATGGAGCTACGGCCGTAACATTTCTCAAAGATATCATCTTAAGGTACGGTTATCCACATAGTATCATAACTGATAATGGCACAAATTTTGCGGAAGGAACTTTTGCTCGTTTCTGCCGGGATAAGAGGATCCGGCTGGACGTAGCTTCGGTAGCCCACCCCGCATCTAACGGGCAAGTGGAAAGATCCAATAGATTAGTATTATCCGGGATAAAACCGCGGCTCATTGAGCCGCTGCAAAGATCAGCGGGGTGCTGGATAGAAGAACTACCAGCGGTACTGTGGAGTTTAAGAACAACTCCGAATCGATCAACAGGCTATACGCCGTTCTTTCTGGTATATGGGGCAGAAGCTGTATTACCAGCCGACATAGAGCATGATTCGCCTAGGGTCACCCAATACACAGAAGCCGAAGTGCAAGAAGCCCGGCAAAATGATGTTGATCTGCTGGAAGAAGCGAGAGAACTGGCACTGTCTAGATCCGCCATATATCAGCAAAATCTCCGACGCTATCATAGCCGGAAAGTGTGCCCCCGAGTCTTTCGGGAAGGCGATCTGGTGCTCCGGTTGGTACAACGTACTACTGGAATGCATAAATTATCCCCCCCATGGGAAGGGTCGTTCATCGTGAGCAAAGCATTGCACAACGATTCTTACTATCTTATAGATGCAAAGCCACAGGAGAAGAACAAGGCGGACAGGTCCGGAGAGGAATCCAAGCGACCATGGAACAAGGCTCTACTTCGGCCTTTCTACACCTAGCTAAGAAGTGTATGTATCCGGGTTATATCATATGTCGGTATGTATGTCGCCAATGAGCTTATCAATGAAATGGTGGAACCTCGAGCAGTGGCTCGGGGACTGCCTTAATAATGTTTGTTATTTTATGCGCGTCAGCTGGAGTAAGTTATTCTACTTAATTCGGATTAGTAATGTGTGAGCACCAAAAACCCAACTCTTCGGCTTGCTGCTGTCCAACAATAATTGGCTTCATGGCAAGCAAGAGAACAAGTTTGGAATTGCGTAGCACATGAAAAACGACTAAGGAAAAGATATTATTCGAGCTGACTTTTATGTTTCGGACTAACCCCGTATTCATGTTCCAATTGTTATATAGTTTTATTTTTGAGCTAAGTCTAAAATTTTCCCAGTATTGTGAAGACAGTTTTTCAAGCTTGGATTCGTAAGTTGTAAAACCGAATCAAGGTAGACACGATCCGAGCCAAAAGATTGAACGAACAAGAAAAAGAAACTCGGGGACTACGCCCAAGTTAATCCGGCATAAGTACTCAGTAGCAAAATATCACATGTGTTTGGAATACAATTCCACCCGGCATACCGGGGATCTCATAAATTTTCAAGTGTTTTTTCTTAGGGAGCAGCAGGAGGAAGTTCGGCATCATCATCGCCCTCCTCGATATCCGAGGCAGTGTCCTCTTCGTCTTCACCCGAATCATCTTCAACATTCTCAACTTCCTCTTTGCCTGCGACTTCTAGGAAGCTCAGACCCTCAGTCCATTCGTGAATGGGGGCATATTCGATGAGGCTGTGGGCGCAAGCCTGGCGCCGAGCTACCCACTCCGGGTCATCTGTCTATTTGGATCCGGTGCGCAGGCGTGTGAGGAGGCTGAGATCTATCTTCTCATACCACGTCAAAATGTGGTGAAGGATGGTATCGGCTGCAGCACGTCCAGCGGACTCTCGCCGGAGGTCGAGCTGGGTCTCGATTTCCGAAAGTTTTTCAGCGAGCTGTGTGACTCTCTCCAGAGCATCATCGGCGGGCCAGAAGGCGATGAAGACTCGGACTGCAACATCGAGGAGGTCCCTGCCGTAGTTCTTGATGATTTCCACATGAGACGACAGGCTGAACAACAGGTCCTCCATGTCAAAGGGAATGCTCTCACCCTCAGGAGCGACCGGAGTACCCCTTTCTCGGCGGAAATTGGCGACAGCAGCACTGGGAATAGCAGTACCCTCTGGAAAGTGGCCTGGGAAACAAGGCAAAGGACAAAGTTGAAAAAACAAGGCATATGAAGTAACCCGGAGAAATAAGACGGATAAAGGAAAAGAAATTACGTGAGATGTGACTGTGAATCCGGGTCAATTCCTTGGTGCTAGCTTCACGCCTCTTCCGAAGCTGCTCGAGCTCAGCATTTGCTGACTCAAGTTTGACCTCGGCTTCCTGAAGAAGCTCATAGTCTTTAGCATTTTGGAGTTTGAGGCGCTCGCGTTCTTCGGTGTAGTCCTGGCCAGCCTTTTTTAGCTCGGTTTGGTGCTGCGCCTTCATTTTAGCCATCTCAGCCTTGAGCTTGGCTATCTCATCGTCTTTGGTCCGGAGGAGGGCGAGCTCATCATCTTTCTTCTTTAGTTCGGCTTGGTGCTGCCCTGCTTGTTCGAGAAAATGTCGCATCACGTCAGGCACAGGCACACTATCTTCAAGCGATGCTGAAATAGTGCGTTGACCCGACAGTGCCAAAGAATGAATGTTTGCCGAGCCAAGGAGGAAAGCCGATGGAAACCACGGTAAAGATAGACAAGAAGGGCGTACCCTTGATCTGCTCCAAGTTCTTCCGCATTATCTTGTTTTCAGCTTCCACCCCAGCTGCGGAAACCGAACAATCAGATTAGTTCGGCAAACGAAGTTAAAGAAAATTGAGGAAAGGATGAGAAAGAAATTTACCCCTTTTCTCGTACTCCGCGATGAGTGCAGCCTGTTTCGTGCGAAGATTCTTGTGCGTATCCAGCAAGCGTTGGAATTCGGCACTCCGGCGGTTGGTGGTCACCTAAAAGATATATAGAAACTTAAGTCAGCCTAGTGCATATTCGACGTGTACTAAAATCCGGGCCAAGTGGAACTTAACCCGGCTCTAGGTGTGTGCATGTTCGACGTGTACTAAAATCCGGGCCAAGTGGAACTTAACCCGGCTCTAGGTGTGTGCATGTTCGACGTGTACTAAAATCCGGGCCAAGTGGAACTTAACCCGGCTCTAGGTGTGTGCATGTTCGAAGTGTACTAAAATCTGAGCCAAGTGGAACTTAACCCGGCTCTAGGTGTGTGCATGTTCGAAGTGTACTAAAATCCGGTCCAAGTGGAACTTAATCCGGCTCTAGGTGTGTGCATGTTCGAAGTGTACTAAAATCCGGGCCAAGTGGAACTTAACCCGGCTCTAGGTGTGTGCATATTCGAAGTTATCATGGAGCTACGTTAGTTCTATAAAAGAGCATCCGGCCGAGTAACAAGTTGCTCCCCCGGAGGCTCGGGGACTAATGGTTATTATCTACAATTTGCAAAGGAGAAACGACGTACCTCCATCATTCGTCCAGCGAGGTTAATGGCCTTTGCGGCGGTATTCATCTGAGCGGAAAACTCGGCGGGGCCGAACTTTTCTGGGAGATCAGATTCCTGGACTACCTCTGCCTTATTCCAGTTCATGACAAATTCCATCAGGCTCGGAGGATACCGTTCACCCGTGCGCATATGGGGTGTCACCAAGCCTTTTGCATGTGCTTCCTTCCTCTCCACCAAGGCAAGGGCGGTGCTAGTGTGCAAAACCAAATGCTGGGCTTTGGTTGGCTCGGCAGGCGCGTCCTTTGCCGCTAATGTCTTCTTGGGGAGCATTGACACAAGGGTGCGCTGCCCCGGACTCGACGGCAGTAGGCTTGGTAGCGTCTGGAGCTTTCTTGACTTTGGCTTGCTGAGTAGAGGAAGCTATGGCGGCGGTTTTCCCCTGCCGAGGTTGAGGGGACTCGGAAGATGCAGAGGAACTAGGTGCTGGTACTCTCGCTGCTGGGCTTGGTGCCGGCGCTGAAGTTTTCGCTGCCGGAGTTGATGCTGATGCCGAGGTTGGAGTTGGTGCTGGTCTGCTTGCTGGTACGGGAATTGGTGCTGGGGCCGAAGTAGCCTCGGTGGCTGCTGGTTGAGGTGTTGTCGAGGCGGTGGATGCCATTGCTCCGGCTAGGCCGGTCTCCCCCACTCCAAGGTTACCCTCCTCTTGCCGAGGTGGAGCTGAACCCGGAGCGGCCGCAGAACCCTCTAGGATAGGGCTCAGCGGGCGTGACTCGTCATCACGACGGGGAGAAGGGCTAGGTCGGAGAGGGGAAGAGATACTAGATCCACTTTGAGGGACCTCCACTAGAGCACTGTGAAATCAAATAACGTCAGAAGAAAAATTACGACGAAGTAAGAAGAACGAGTTACAGAAGAAAGAAGGACTTACGCATCCGAGGTTTCAGCCGCTTTGGGTTTTCGAGCCCTTCGTGCTGGGGCCTTGCCTGCTGGTTTGGGGGCAGTCTTGTCCCCGGATTTCTTTCGCCTTTTAACGGGCTGAGAGGGTCTGGAGGAAGAACTCGAAGAAGCCCCACGTTTCTTCTTCGTTGCCACCGGAACAGGCTCGCCCGTAGCGAGAGGAGGGTCCTCGTGAATATGACCGCCGGGGTGAGCTAATGGCGGAAAAGCAAAAGAAAGGGGGACAGCCTCAAAAGGTTCAATCACCTCGATTTCCGAGTCATCTTCATCATCGGGCCAATCTCTAATAGAAGAGGATTTACCCATGGGTCATTTCGTGGCGTCGGTCATTGGGAGGAACATCTCCTGGTCCGGCTCTTCCTCATCCGGAGTCTCCCGGTCCGGCGCCCACTTGAGGGACGGATCGGTGCCGTCCTCAAGGGTCTGCTGAAGGAATTGCTGAGGAAAAGAGCGAACAAAAGAGTCAAAAATTGCAACAATAACTGACATGTAATTAATCCGGGTTAAGTTTGCAGCATGAAACTTACCGTGGGAGGAAGCCGGTCACGGCAGAAATGCTCAATCCCCCAAGACCAATCAGTGGAAAAGTCCTTGTGAGTGGTGAAGAGAGCCTTGACCCGGCAATAAATCTCCGAGTTGGTCAGCTCGAAGGATGAGGTCCGGTTAGGATCGCGGCCGTAGCTCATGTGGCACACCTTGTGAGTGCGCTTCTGGAGGGGTGAGATTCGGTTACGTACAAAGGTGATCATGGCATCCTCGTTGCATAGTCCGAGCCCCTTCAGTTCCGCGAACCTTTTGCTCACTTGGTTGGCCAAGGCTGTGGGCTTCTTGGGGATCACATCCCACAGGTCCGGGTTAGGTGGACCCGGAGTGTAGGGAAGCAACCAGATCAAGCCTTCGGTGCCCGTATTCCGGACATAGAAGAAGGTCCGGGCCCATCCTTTGCAGGACTCTAGCCCGGTGAACCCGGGGAAAAACGGAAAATCGCCGGGGTGAAATGGAGGCCGCTCCGAATTGAGTGAGCCGCTTGTCCTCCGGATCAGCATGGATGTTGGGAATGATGTTGCGACGAAGGCCGAAGAACCGGATCCATAGCTCTTTCGTGGGCCATAGTCCGGCGTAGCCTTCGATCGTAGAAGCAAAGGCAGAAAGAGAGGTGATGGCGTTGGCTAGAAGGTGGTGTGGTTGGAGTTGGTACGTACCGAGCCAGTCCTAGAAAAAATCACTCACCGGCAAGCCGAAGCCCCGTTGGAAATGAGACAGAAACACGACGAACTCGCCCGGATTGGGTGAGGGGGCCAGTTCGTTGGAAGGAAGACGCGTGGCGACGCCGCCCAGGATGCGTCTGGTCTGGTAGAGCCAGTCCAGGTTATCCTGGCAGACCCAGGAGCCGGCCCACGCGCCGCGGTCCGCCGCCGCGGCATCTTCTTCCATCTCCTGCTCAGCAACAATGAGTTCCTCTTCAGTCATCTGGTCCTCGAGGCCCTCGCTGGCACTGGAGGCGGCGGGGGACAGTGGCTGGGACTGGCGCGGACCCGTGGCGATAAATTCGCGTCGCGGTGGCGGCGACGCGGAGGTGCGACGAAGAAGCGCGGCGGCGACCCTGCTTTTTGGCGATGCTGGCGGCGGCGCGGTCGCGAGGAAGAGGAAGAAGAATAGCAGCAGGCAGAGGGGTGCGGAGGGGGAAAATCCTAAGGGACGCACCCCTCCGCTATTTAACCACTCCCGTCAGGGGTGAGTGGGATCGCACCCTGTGGACCGGCCACACGTTGTGGCCGTGTATCACCCGTCCGGACCAATCAGTGAGGAGCCACACGGAAGGCCACAAGGCGGAGAGAGTCCTATGACGTGACGCGCTGATGCGGTAAACAAGGAGGCAGGCGTGACGAGACCCGCGCACAGTGATAACTGACAATTACTGCGGCGGTTACTGTACCGTCTCTTAAAATAAGACAACATAATGATTACCCTTCACATGGGTTAGCGTACGAGAGAAGGAAGCAAGACCCGGATGGAACTGTGGTAACCCGGCCGGCAAGTGAAAACTTGAAATGTGCGAAGGGAACGTAAATCCAAGCAGTCCGGGGTACAGAGGTAACTCGGCAACAACGACCGGGGCACAAAATTGAACCTGGTATGGCCTTAGCGGCCAAGGCAGCTAAGACCGCACCAGCTTCGGGGACTAATGTTGGGGGGATATCCCCGGGTAGGGTCACGCCGGGGTATAAAGGCCAAGTTAGCCGAGGTTCGGCAAGGCCAAAGCAGATGCTGGTCGGGTCACCTCAAGGCAGGCCGGATCACGGGGTAATCCGGACCTAGGGGCGTTCTCCTAACTAGGTCTCATCCGACTTAAGCAGTAAGTCGGAAGTGCATGTTTTACCTGTCTGTAGGAACGGGTGTGGCCGGATGAACCATCATCCAGGTCACAGCAAGCTTCTAGGAGAAGGAATCTCGCTGGTCAAAAGGAGCCCCGGTATGCACTGCCTGAGTGAAGCGAGTAAGGACAGGACCACCGGGGCATGGCCGACAAGCGTGACGACGCCCGTGTCGGCTGACGAGGGCGCCGTCAGAGGCTCACGTAGCTAAATCATGCCACCGAGGGTACACCCCTCGAACAGGGCAGCGCCAAGGTCTAGGAACTCTCGTGGCCATGCTTCGGCGCGGGCTACCTTACCGTAGTGGGGGAGGCTGGGAACACACCTTCTGCGGAAAATATGCTCCATCCAACGCACCATCAGAGGCCGTACCGCGGCGGCGACCAAGCGTCTACACTCAGCATGTTGGATTGTTCGACAGCCGGAGTCGGCGGCGGGCATCAGCTCAGCGCAGGAATTTAGGTTCCAGTTCACACAGACCTACGATCCCAAGAAGAAGATGCCGAATTTCAGTTTCGAAGAAATCGTTGCGGTGGCGCGGATATTCCTACTGAACCGGGACTATCGAACGCAAAGCGATCGTGCATGAACGATGCAGATTTCTTGTAGTTTGGCAAGAAGGAAATAGATCAGTTTGGGTTAAATGATCAAAGAACTTATGTCCTCTCAAGGCAATTGGCCAGCCAACTTTTCTGGTGGAGATTTGCAGTTTCTTCAGTGTAGAATAGTTAAGTTCGGACTGAAGAATGGTTTTTGTAGATGAAATACTGACGAATTGTTCTATAAACTAGTAGGAAGTTTAGCCCACTTTTGTGCAGGTATAAGACCCTTTGGTATGGAAGTACTACTGTTGTAAGCAAATACTATCAAGTATCTATTTCCTTCAATTACTAGTCGTGGTTAAATCCAGTTAACTGGCATTTTTTATCCCAGACTACAGATTTTGCGTCTACTATCTGTGCTATAAACCATTTTTCCTTTGTCTTGTGTTGTCTGCAAAATGTTCCTGTAGTTCAACGTGTTACAAATCTAGCTACCTTGTACTTGAAGAGGATATGGACTTCATTTTCCTGGCATCCACAGAATTGACATTGCTTATTGCCAGACCACCCTCTTTTCATGAGGTTGTCCTTGGTTATTCATAGAAATTATAAAGCACGGTGTTCAACTACATCGATTCAAACTATTACGCACACACACTACATCAAATTCATTACCCACACATACTACATCGATTCAAACTATTACACACACATACTACTTCAAATTCATTACCCACACGTACTACATCAATTCAAACTATTACACATTTTAGTCGATGCTAACTTCCTGCTATGCTCTCCATACTACAAATTCAATAGCCACACATACCACAACAATTCACTAGAGCTCTATCTTCACTCGAGGGAAATCAGAACCACCGGCTTTTCCAAGCCCAGTTCCCCCACCGGAACTGTGTGCGCTGTCGCGAAACGGTGGTGGTCCTGTGCCGTCGATCCTTCTAGGCCAACACTACAGGTGACGAGGATGCTTTCTAGCAGCCTCTTTGGGGCCCTGAATGCCATGTACTGGTTCCAGAACCTCCTCCAGGTGGATGATGATCGGGTGCTTCCAGCAAAGCTACCGCCCTGCCCTGCTTGGAATCTGCACCTCGTACATCTTAGGAACAACGTCAGGATCTTTCACCCACGCCTTTACCTCGATGACCCATTTGTCGCTCGGTGGCACGATTTCCACCAGCTCGCCGCCAAGGCTACTGATGACCTGCTTGAGGGCCTCCGGCTCCCAAACATCCAAAGGGAGGCCGTCCAAACTGAGTTTGGAGAAGAAACAAAGCTGCCCCAAGCGATCATCCCACCCACAGGTGCGATGCCAACGCATGAAGCTCATTTTCTCCCCGCGGCACTCAAAAGAACGGGAAGAATGAAGAATGTGCTCGGTGTCTGAGCTGTGCTCGAAACGGACGAAAAAATCGAATGGCAGCGCGCATACCTCAATCTTGACCTCATTTTGTCTGATCCTAAAATGAGACCTGAAAGCCGACAGCAACTCTGCCAGCGACACGGCGGGACTAACGCCCAGCACGGTGGCCATGAGAGCGTGGTCGTCGAACAGCTGTGCCAGGGCTATGATGGCCCAAAATCTATCCGAGCTCGTTGGGGAACCCCAAGAGGAAGGTATGATGAGCACAGCAACAAGTTTTCCCTCAGTTATGAAACCAAGGTTATCGAACCAGTAGGAGCAACGAAACACCTCCAAGGTGTTGTTTCCAACTTGGAATCCTGCACAGCATAACCACAGAACTTTGCCCCCAACTTACAATGAGGTTGTCAATCTCACCGGTTTTGCTGAAAACAAAGGATTAAACGTATTGTGTGGAAGATAGTAATTGCTTTGTAGAAAGTAAACAGAAAACAGTAAATAGCTTTGTAGATTGATGGTAAAAGAATGGACTGGGGTCCATAGTTCACTAGTGGTGATTCTCCTTAAGATAGATGACATGTTGGGTGAACAAATTACAGCGGGGCAATTGACAAACATCGAGAAAGCATACATGCATATACTAATCATCTTGACTCCTTTGAGATTTGATTAGGCATTACAACATTATACATAGACCGTAATCCAACTGCATCTATGACTAATAATCCACCTCTAGATTATCATCCGAACCCTCTCCAGTATTAAGTTGCAAGCAAGAGATAATTGCATCAAGCAAAGTGTGTAAAGTAAACAATATGATTGTTCTATGAACAAAGGATTGTTGTTTTCTCCTAGTAGCAACAGCACATCTAGTACCTTAGAGATTTCTGTCACTTCCCCAGATTCCTAGAGGCATGAACCCACTATCGAGCATAAATACTCCCTCTTGGAGTTGCTAGCATCTACTTGGCCAAGATAATTACTAACAACGGAAAGCATGCAAGATCACAAATAACAAAGACATGATAGAATCAATAATAAATCTAAAATAGCATTTCAACATCCATCAGATCCCCGCAAACACAACATGTAGGATTAAAAATAGATGATCTTGATCATGAATGGACCTCACAACATCTAAACATGGTAGCACAAAGGAGAAGAACCAACCATCTAGCTACTACATGGACCTCTAGTCCAGAGATAAACAACTCACGCATCACACCGGAGGCAGGCATGGTGATGAAGAAAGCCTCCAGGGTGATCTCTCCCCTCCGGCAGGGTGCCAGGAAGAGCTTCAGATCCCTCCCGGTCTAGGGATGGAGATGACGATGGCTACAGACTCTTTCGTGGAATTTTGATCGGGTCCTTAGGGTTTTCGTCCCGAGGGCAATATATAGGCGAAGGGGTAAGGTCGGTGGAGTGCCAGGGGCCCACACACCCTGGTGGCGCGGCTAGGGCTGGCCGCGCCACCACCAGGTGTGGCCGGCCTGGCTCCCCTCTTTGTCTCCCCTCGGGACTTCGTATTCCTTCTGGTGAAATATTGACTTGGGCTTTTGTCCGGTCCAATTCCGATATTTCCTTACAAGCTTTGTTGAAACCAAAAACAGGCAACTGGCACTGTGGCATCTTGTTAATAGGTTAGTTCCAGAAAATGTGTAAAAATACTCCAAAGTGTGGACAAAACATAAGAAAGTAGATATAAAACAAGCATGGAACATCAAAAATTATAGATACGTTTGCAACGTATCAACATCCCCAAGCTTAACTCCTGCTCGTCCTCGAGTAGGTAAGTGATAAAAAGAAAGAATTTTTTTTGAGGTGACATGCACCATCACAATCTTGATCAAGGCATTTATAAAACATTGATAGCTGGGATCATAGTACTTTAACATAGCATGCAAGATATAGTTCTAACAATAAGACATAGCAACTATGTTGTAATATGAAAAGGTACAAACAAAAGATTCATGAATAACAATGCTTTGAAAGACGTTTGTTTGTTTCACATAAAGAAAACATAATAAGAATGATATTCAGCTTGTCCCTCATTGTGTAGCAAAACATAAATGCATAGGACACCTTCAAAGTTCATAAGGGTGACGAGATACAAGTAGTTTAAGAACATATCAAAGTTATGCATCAATCAACAAGTCTTGGGACAATGCGCATTAAACTAAGAATGACCACTATGCTCTCTTAATAGGTGCATAAAGATAGAAGATGGAGACTCAACATATAAGAGTAAAAGAAAGTCCTTCATAGAAGGAAGCAGGGATTCAAGTCTCATAAAGAGCTTCCAAAAATTATGGTACTTATTAGCTTTCAGCTCTCATTGCCCCTATCATAAGCATCTTGAAGTGATTAAGGTTAAAGTGAACAAAATATGGAGTATATGCTTGACAAAGTATAAGTTGGCAATATCATGTCCCTTGAATACGAGGGCCGCTCCTCATGCTACTCAAGTTTAATTACCGGTAAGTTCTTGTCATAGTAAGTACATGTGTATCATAGAGAACCGCCAATGAGGTACCCTTGCCCGATGATACGGAAGAATCCCCATATCAAAATGACAAGGCAAGCAGACAATAAGCATCTCAGCAATCTTCTTATTTACCATGGGAAAATGGTGCTTTTTTCTCTCTTTCCTCTTTTCTCATCTCTTTTTTTATTTTTTCTCAATCTATATATCTTTTTATAAGAAGAATGCTTCATAGATTGCTCATTATGGTTACGCTGCAGGTTTCCACCATGATTAGGCATGGATTAGACCAGCTACCCAGGTGTTTCTCTAACACACATACATAACTCCATGGACTTCTCCCCTTTCATTTCACACCGACGACATCCATAAACAAAAGAGCATGATATCAACTGGGTACAATGTACAAGTGCAATGTTGAAAGCATTCCCCGTGACAATATGGTTCTGTTAATTCCCAGCGTATAAGTGCAAGCATATACAACATAGATTACACAATGGTTCAAGTTTATTAGGGGAAAGAAAAGTAAAGTGTGCCATCAAGTTCGTGAGAGCTTTAATCACTAATTTTCACATAACAAGTTTAATTCGAAAGGTAGATAAAAACATGAACATACTTGGAATAGCAAGTTCTAAGAGGTAGATATGGTGGACTCTTTGGAATAACTTGGTTTTATTTGGAGTTGGATGCATGAGTGGAACTCATACGTGGTTATGGAGGCTAGCAAAAGACTAGGAGCGACCAACTAAGAGAGCAATAATGGCCATAGTCATGCAAAGCGACAAAACATCATTAATTAAAGCATAAACTGATATTACAAGTCGAAAACTAAATGATCGTAGAGGCTATGGTGACTTGGTATAGTCATAACATGGTGTGAGCATGCGCCAAGTCAACCCAAATAAAGCATCAAAGGAGAATACCACAATACTATGCTTTAATATGCTAAAACAATGCATGATTCTTTCAAGACACGTTAAGCAATCTCAATTTATTTGTAACAAGTCATGCTACAGAAATAATCACTAAGCATAAAGCCAATACAATACCAAGCATGACATGACAAAGCCTAAGCCATAGTCAAAAACAAGACTCTTTTATACCACTTAAGCATGAACTTTCCTACTCTTTTCCAATCCAAACCAACTTATTTGAAAACTAATGTATGAATGAGGGGGTCCAACGAATTTATTCAAGCAAACTAAAACCAAAAACAAAAACGAAGACGCTCCAAGAACAACACAATTGTGCATGAAACAATAAAAATGAAGTGTTTGGAAGAAACCTGAGATTTTTATTGATGAAGAAGGGGGTGCCTTGGGAACCCCCAAGCTTTGACGCTTGTACTTCTTGGATATTTCTTGGGGTGACATAGGTGGCATCCCCAAGCTTGAGCTTTTTTCCATACTTCATCTCATCACATTACTTTTCCCTACACTTAAAATTTTCCTTCATACCAAAACTCACACAATCTTCATTAGCAACATTAGTGCACTCAAGATAATAAGTATTTTAGTTCAATTCAAACACAAATAAGACTTCCATTAAAACACAAGCTACTGTATCACTTCCTTTAAAAAGTTCAAATGATCAAAGAGAACTCAAAGAGAAAGAGATTAAGAGGCAAATGCAAATAATGGCAGAAATCTATCAAAACAGACCAGCAGGTAAAAACCAAAAAATTTCGAAGACTTTCTGTTGCTCAAATCGAAAAGTGTTGAACTAATGAAAGTTGGATAACAACCTGGGGCAGAATCACAAAAAATTACATCCCAAACTGACATACAGAGATTATTCACGAATTTTTATAGCGAAGCAAAAAAATCTGTTTTGGGACAGCAACTTTCCCAAGCATTACTTCTCTCTCATTAGAGGTTACTCTTGGCACAAAAACCACACAAAAATGATAAGTAGCGGTTATTATAGTGGTAATAACTTCCAATACTCAACTAAAACTTTTGGGTTATCTCCCAATAAGTGCTTTTCTTTAACGTCTTTGAGCTAGGCATAAGAAGCAAGAAAAGAATCAAGTATTCTCAAATGAAGAAGCATTAAGAGCCAATTTTGTTTTGATAGAAGAGGTAAAAGGAATCTTCTCTCTCTTCTTAGGGAAGTGTTCTATACCTTTCTTGAGTGAGAATTGATATTTAATGGTGCCTTCTTTCATATCAATAATGGCACCAACAGTTCTAAGAAAAGGTCTTCCCAAAATAATAGGACAAGAAGCATTGCATTCAACATCTAAAACATAGAAATCAACGGGGACATAGGCATTGTTAACCATAATAAGAACATCATTAACACTCCCCATGAGTTTTTTTTAGCATTATCATCAAGTGGGACATTTAAATAACAATCTTCAAATTGTGGCAAATCAAGCATTTCATAAATCTTTCTAGGCATAATAGAAACACTACTATCAAGATCACATAAAGCTTTGAGATCAAAATCATTCACTTTCATATTAATGATGGGTTCCCAACCATCTTCTAATTTCATAGGAATAGAAGCTTTATTTTCATATTTTCTTCTTTAATTTTTATGAGAGCATCAGTAATGTGTTTTGTAAAGGCCATATTCATAGCACTAGCATTAGGACTTTTATAAAGCTTTTGTAGGAACATAATTACTTCAGAAATATTGCAACCATCAGGATCAAAATCATAATTATTATCTAAAGTAGTAGAGCTATTGTTTCCCATATTTTGAAGGATTTTAGCATTTTTATTAGAAAAGGTTCCATTGGGTTTACTAGCTTCAACATTAGTGGTAGTGATAGTAGAAATACTAATATTTCTAGCAATTTCATCTTATCTTTCCCACTTAGCATGCAATTCAGCTAATAGTCTAACATTTTCATCAATTCTAACTTGTATGGCATTAGTAGCAGCAAAGGGATTTTCAATAGTTTCAGGTTTAGCAGCCATTTTATTCAAAGAAGATTGTGTTTCAGCCAAGCATTAGAGAGTTTTTCCTCAATAGTTTTATTGAAAGCAGTTTGTTTACTAATAAAATCTTTAAGCATAACTTCAAGTTCAGAGGGTGCACTTCTATTATTGTTGTAGGAATTTCCATCAGCATTACCATTGTTGGGAGGATATGGCCTATAATTATTATTACCAAAATTATTCATGTAGGCATTGTTGCTAAAATTATTATTTCTAATAAAATTCACATCAAGTTGCTCTTCTTGAGCAACCAAAGAAGCTAAGGGAACATGATTTGGATCAATATGGGCTTTCCCATTAACAAGCATAGACATAATAACATCAATTTTATGACTCAAGGAGGAGGTTTCTTCAACAGAGTTTACCTTCTTACCTTATGGAGCTCTCTTAGTGTGCCATTCAAAATAGTTAACCATCATATTATCCAGAAGCTTTGTTGCAGCACCCAAAGTAATGGTCATAAAGGTACCTCCAGCAGTAGAATCCAACAGATTTTTTGAAGAATAATTCAGTCCTGCATAAAAGGTTTGGATAATCATCCAAGCAGTCAGTCCATGAGTGGGACAATTCTTTACCAAAGATTTCATTCTTTCCCAAGCTTGAGCAACATGTTCATTATCAGATTGTTTAAATTTCATTATTTCACTTCTCATAGATATAATCTTAGAAGGAGGATAGTATTTTCCAATGAAAGCATCTTTGCATTTAGTCCAAGAATCAATACTATTTCTAGTTAAGGATTGCAACCATTCTTTAGTTTTTCCTCTTAAAGAGGAAGGAAACAATTTAAGCTTAATAATATCCCCATCTATATCCCTATGTTTTTGCATCTCACAAAGTTCAACAAAGTTATTAAGATGAGCAACAACATCTTTAGTACCAATTCCAGAAAATTGTTCTCTCATAACAAGATTGAGCAAAGCAGGTTTAATTTCAAAGAAAGTAGCTTCAGGAACAGGTGGAGTAATAGGTGTGCACATGAAATCATTGTTGTTGGTGCTAGTGAAGTCACACAACTTAGTGTTTTCAAGAGTAGTCATTATTTGTGTTTTTAATAAAGAAAACAAACTAATGCAACTAATTTTTGTGTGTTTTTGATAAAGAAACAAGCAAACAAAGCAGAAATAAACTAAGCAAAACAAATGAAACAAAGTAAAGAGATTGGTTATGAGGGACTCCCCTTGTGAAGATGTCCTTGACTCCCCGGTAACGGTGCCAGAAAAAGAGCTTGATGGCCCAAAATATATTCGAGCTTGTTGGGGAACCCCAAGAGGAAGGTATGATGAGCACATCAGCAAGTTTTCCCTCAGTTATGAAACCAAGGTTATCGAACCAGTAGGAGCAAGGAAACACCTCCAAGGTGTTGTTTCCAACTTGGAATCCTGCACAACACAACCACAGAACTTTGCTCCCAACTTAAAGTAAGGTTGTCAATCTCATCGATTTTGCTGAAAACAAAGGATTAAATGTATTGTGTGGAAGATAGTAATTGCTTTGCAGAAAGTAAACAGAAAACAGTAAATAACTTTGTAGATTGATGGTAAAAGAATGGATC
Source organism: Avena eriantha (assembly GCA_910589775.1). Taxonomy (NCBI): domain Eukaryota; kingdom Viridiplantae; phylum Streptophyta; class Magnoliopsida; order Poales; family Poaceae; genus Avena; species Avena eriantha. The sequence goes on from OU342741.1 coordinate 475,397,182, forward strand.
GGGGTCCATAGTTCACTAGTGGTGATTCTCCTTAATATAGATGACATGTTGGGTGAATAAATTACAGCGGGGCAATTGACAAACGTCGAGAAAGCATACATGCATATACTAATAATCTTTACTCCTTTGAGATTTGATTGGGCATTACAACATTATACATAGACCGTAATCCAACTGCATCTATAACTAATAATCCACCTCCAGGTTATCATCCGAACCCCCTCCAGTATTAAGTTGCAAGCAAAGATAATTGCATTAAGCAAAGTGTCTAAAGTAAACAATAAAATTGTTTTATGAACAAAGGATTGTTGTTTTCTCCCTAGTAGCAACAGCACATCTAGTACCTTAGAGATTTCTGTCACTTCCCCAGATTTCTAGAGGCATGAACCCACTATCGAGCATAAATACTCCCTCTTGGAGTTGCTAGCATCTACTTGGCCAAGATAGTCACTAACAACAGAAAGCATGCAAGATCACAAATAACAAAGACATGATAGAATCAATAATAAATCTGAAATAACATCTCAATATCCATCGGATCCCTGCAAACACAACATGTAGGATTTCAAATAGATGATCTTGATCATGAACAGAGCTCCCAAGATCTAAACATGGTAGCACAAAGGAGAAGAACCAAACATCTAGCTACTACATGGACCCGTAGTCCAGAGATGAACTACTCACGCATCACACTGAAGGCAGGCATGGTGATGAAGAAAGCCTCCAGGGTGATCTCTCCCCTCCAGCAAGGTGTCGGGAAGAGCTTCAGATCCCTTCCGATCTATGGATCGAGATGACGGCGGCTACAGACTCTTTCGTGGAATTTGGTCAGGTCCTTAGGGTTTTCGTCCATAGGGCAATATATAGGCGAAGGGGCAAGGTCGGTGGAGTGCCAGGGGCCCACACCCCCTGGTGGCATATCTAGGGCTGGCCGCGCCACCACTAGGTGTGGCCGGCCTGGCTCCCCTCTTCGTCTCCCCTCCGGACTCCGTATTCCTTCTGGTGAAATATTGACTTGGGCTTTTGTCCGGTCCAATTCCGAGAATATTTCCTTACTAGCTTTTCTGAAACCAAACACAGCAGAAAACAGGCAACTGGCATTGTGGCATCTTGTTAATAGGTTAGTTCCAGAAAATGTGTAAAAATACTCCAAAGTGTGGACAAAACATAAGAAAGTAGATATAAAACAAGCATGGAACATCAAAAATTATAGATAAGTTTGCAACGTATCAGGCTACCATGCATGGGTGCGTGGCAGCACGCAACTGCCCGAGGCCGGTCGCTAGCCAGGATCGCCCGACGGGATGTCCTCCGCCGTGCGAGAAGGACTAGCCAGAGGCGAGATATTAGTTCGGCGACGCGAAGCTCCGATACGGCGGACGATGCGACGGTGACAGCTGTGAGCTTCGATTAAAGGCGTGGGAGAGGCGTGGGAGGTTGACCGGACATGGCGGGGACGCAAATTAGAGCAAGCGCGGGCTCCGATCTGAGACGAGCAGCCGAAGCTGAGCAAAGGTTATGGGGAGGGGAGTAGGGGAGAAGAGCAGAGCAGAGTAAAGAAATAGATCTGGTCCACTCAGGGATCTCGTCCACGCAGGGGTAAACTAGTCCACGACCGCAAAAGATAACGGGGAATACTGACAGGATGGGCCAATAAGAGTTGACCTAACCGTGGTATTTGAGTTCAACCGTTTTTGTCTGGTTCAAACGACCGTTTGGCCGTTATATTTGTATTCACCCCCATTTGGCCCTTCTAGAAAATTGGCAATTCTACTACGGCCCCTTCGCGAGATTGATGACAACTCGGGTACCGGGATGCACTCGCCCGGGAAGTTTGGTACCGCAAACCAACAATCCCAATAGAAGCCCATCGTTGGGGCCATCTCCAGAGACGGGGCAGGGGCAGCGATCACCGAGGAGGCCCCGTAGGCAGGCGCGACGCCGTCGTACGCCGACGATGGGTAGGCGCCATAGGGAGCGATGGTCGGGCACCATACATCGGTGCAGTCGGGGCCCCATAGGGCGACGTAAACGTGGCCCCGTAGTGCAGCGTCGGAGGCACCATGTAGGGTTGCGGAGGCGGCGCACCGTAGGGTGGTGCTAGCCAGGCAGACGGCAGCGTCGACAGGGCACCGTAGGTCGGTGTAGGGGCACCGTACGTGGGCGCGGACGGGACGCTGTAGCTCGGCGTAGGTGGGGCTCCATAGGTCGGCGCCGAGTAGGCACCATAGGGCGCGGGTGCGGGACCACCATAGGATGGCAGCGCAGGTCGAGGAAGAAGGGCCTTCATAGGAGGTCGGCGGCGGCAGATCGCCCTATACGCCAGGGTCGGCGGCGGATGATGGAGGAGCCGATCCGATTGGGGGTGGCTACGAGAGAGGACCCGGAGGCACGACCCTAGGGGACCAGGCTTGCCTCCACGCTAAGGGATGCGAGGCGAGGAAGGGAAAGGAAGGGGCAGAGGCCGGCACAGCGGCTGCGGCAGGGGCAGCGAAAGTCATCGTAACCTAATCTGATACCATGTAAAACAATGAGATTGGGATAAACAACCTTGACCTAGACTGCTGGGCTAGGTCAGTTTATATAATAGGATTAACAGAGTTTCGTTATAATACGTTTACACATAGGACTCCTATTCCTTATCGTATACACAATCTAATAAGTACGACGTATACTCACTACTTCATAAACCCTTTCATATGTACCCAAGGTGAAGCACAAGTTTGTGACAGGGAGTGCTTTGATGGCGCTGACTTTGAGTTGTAGGTCTCATATGTGCTCGAGGATGCCTGCGGCAAGTAGTTTATTTTGGTTGTTATGTAAGCTTTGGATGTTGATGTTGATATCAGCAACTCTATGTTCACCTGGTCAAGCAAGAGGAGAAATCCAACACTTGTTAAACTAGACAGAGTTCTAGTCAACCTGGAGTGGGCAAGAAGGTTCTTCAACTCTGAATGCAGAACACTTGGCAGACCAACATCTGATCATAAGCCGATCTTGCTTGATAATGCTGCGAGAATACTGAAAACGCAAATATTTCGGTATGAGGACTACTGGCTTCAGTGCGAGGATTTGACTCAGATGACAAGAACTCTACTAACAAGGGGTACTAGACAGATGACAACAATAACTAAGCTGAACCACAGACTGAGATCAGTCCGAGCAGCAACCAGAGCATGGTAGAAAAGGAAGAGGTCCATGGAAAAATTGCTGCCAAATGTAAATCATGCAAACCAGTATTTTGATGCAGTAGAATAATGGCGACCATTAACAAATTTGGAGTTTGCATTCAGAGCTCTGTGTCTGGAAAAGTTTAGACAACTGTGTAAAGCTGAAACTGACAAATGGAAGAGGAGAGCCAAAATTAAATGGTGTCAGCTGGGAGACGAAAACACCAAGTTTTTCCGCACAATGGCAACCTATAGATTCAGGAAAAACAAAATCAAATTCCTAAGACATGGGCAAGCAGACTACTTCAGAGATGCAGACAAAATAAAGATAGCCACTGAATACTTTGCTGATTTGTTTGCAAAAAAGAGAACATGGACACAAAGCATCGACCTCACACAATTATACAACCCACAATCCATACAATTACAGAGCCTAGCTGATCAGTTCACTTGGGAGGAGATTAAAACGGCAATCTCGAAAGCACCATCACATAAGAGCCCAGGACCTGATGGCTTCACGAATGAATTCTACAAAAAAATTGTTGAAGAACTGAAAGATGATCTCATGAGGCTTTTTCAGACACTACACAACCTGAGCACTGATCTCTCCGGTGTAAACTGCGCTTATATCACTCTACTGCCAAAAAAAGACACGCCGCAAGAGATCAAAGACTACAAACTTATCTCTCTGCAACACTCCATTCCAAAGCTTATCGCTAAAGTGCTAGCCAATAGATCAGATGCAGTCTGGTTTCATTAAGAACAGGTCGATCGTCGAAAACTTTGCCACAGCTATCGAAATGGCCAACAAACTCAAAAGACCTGTGATGGTTCTGAAACTAGATTTCCAACAAGCCTTTGACTCTGTACATTGGGAAGCGACTATCCAAATTTTACCTGCACGGGGGTTCCCTGACCTTTGGATCAGTTGGGTAAAGCAGCTACTGCAAACTTCCCAGGCACAAATTCTGATAAATGGACAGAGCGGGAACAAGTTCAAAATACAAAGAGGAGTACGCCAAGGTGACCCATTATCACCATACCTATTCATTATTGTTTCAGATATCCTACAGCAAATGTTCAGGAAGGCATACGAGGCTGGATTCCTGAAGCACTCGGTACTAGATGGGGCACCACTGCCAGCCCTTCAGTACGCTGATGATGCCCTACTAATCTTACATGGGTCTGCTGAGCAAGCTATTTTCGCTAAACACACATCGGATGCGTTCGCCGCACTTACAGGACTACAGATCAATTATCAGAAAAGCACCTTTGTGCCCATGCATATGTCAGAATAGGTGGTCAATGAAATCTCTCAGACTTTAGGATGCCCAATCACACAATTACCCTGCACCTACCTTGGTCTACCACTGTCTACACACAAAATCACAATGCAACTACTTCAGCCTGTGGTTGAAATAATTAGCAGAAGGCTACCTGGCTGGATGCCAAGGCTCATGACCGCTGGAGGCAGGGTGCAAATGGTTAACTCAGTCCTCTCAGCTATCCCAAACTATTTCATGGCCTGCATTGAGTGGGACCAGGCAAGTATTGAGGCGGTTGACAAGCTTCGTCGTGGGTTTGTGTGGAAAAATGCCGGAGAGGTCATGGGTGGCCACTGTCTTGTGGCCTGGGAGGTGGTCACAATGCCTAAAATGCAGGGAGGACTCGGAATCAGGAACCTACGCAGCCACAATCGTGTACTGATGGCAAACTTCACGGCCAAGCTACTATCGTCGGGATTGGGACCCTGCTTCTCTTGGCTAGCAAACGGGTATCTATCGAGCAACATCCCACAACAACCAGTCTATACAGACACCCCTTTCTGGAAATCCATCCTTGCACTAGTTCCTACGGTGCAAAACGCAACGATATGCAAAATCGCTCATGGAACCAGAACTACGTTCTGGCAAGACAAATGGACTAGGCTGGGCTTCCTCTGCCACGAAATGCCAATCCTATACTCTTTTGCGCTAGACCCCTACTACACGGTGGAATCCAAGCACCTGAATGGGGTGTGGGACTTACAACTACACACCCCCTGTCAATCACTGCACAACTTCAACTTCAACTTGTGCTGGAAGAACTGCACAACCTACAGTTACCAGAACCAAATGCACAGGATGTCAGGCTCCTAGTCACGGCAGGGAGGAGTCCCACAACAAAAGATTTCTACAAGATATTCAATGACCGTGGATTGGCTTGGGAACCTAGAGACTGGGTGACGAGGGTTTAACTCATCAATGCCCATTGTTATGGACTTGGGTTTTGGAGAAGGAGGGAACACTGGAGACATCTATCGGCTAGCAAACAAGCACACAGGAAACTCGAAGATTTACCCAGGTTCAGGCCTCGTAGAGGTCCCTACTCCTGCATGTCTGCTCGCGGAATTATTGAAGGAATCGAGGATTACAATGGTGTACAGATGCAATCTGGCAAGGGTTGTGGAAACTAGGGTTGCGTGTGTCCTTCTTGCCGCCCCCTCCTAGCCTTTATATAGATAGGCTAGGTCTTGGGTAGCAGGTCGAGTCGGTTACAGGTTAGGGTTTTTCCCTTTAAACTTTATATCTTTAGCTTCTTCTTGTTCTTCAAGCAATCGAGAGTTTGTAGGTTACTCGAGTTCTCCATTTGGGCCTTGGCGACACCGTGGGCCTCTACTGTATTCAGACCGTATATACCAAGCTCAAGTACATGTAGGGTATACCCATGTCAGTAGCCCCCGAGTGTCCAGTGGAATCGCAAATTTGACTGGGGACTTTAGGAATCCTTTCGAGTGCATGACTGAGTATGTTTTTTGACTGCTCTGTTTGTGTCATAGGGATTGTTGATGCGTGTGTCTGATTTAACCGATGTATCGGTATCAGTTAACTACCTTAGGGTAAAACAACGCCATCTACTCGAACTCGAGTCCCCGGACTCGAAATCCAGAAAAGTGCTGGTGTAATTCGACTCAAGCCGCGGAGGTCTTACAGGAGTCGAATTCTAGTATATGGGTGTGAGCACTTGACGCGTCCATCAAGGCATGTTCATCGTACCTATAGGCACAGATATATTTCTGGTAGTGCGCAGCGAATGCATTGTCAGGCCTTATTCAGGTCTTACCTTCACGCTGCAAGAGCGGCATCTGAATTTTGTCACCGTGGAGATGATTCGGGTGACCGAGGAGACGCAGTCTCTTTGTAGGGGAAATTCTTGAGGCGGTGTCGCCATAAGCTTCGAGTGTGGATGTTATCAACATACAGTACGATGTACCAATAATCATAGGGTGAGCGACCAGCGCTCCCTATGGGAGTATCCCCCGAGTGCCTGGTTGAGTCGAAGACTCAGGCAGGGACTAAAGAACTTTTGCGACTGTTGTCGTCTTTTGTTTGCTTGTTTTAGTCGAATTTATTTCCAGCGCTCCCTATGGGAGTAACCCACATCCATAATCGAATCACGGATTCGAGTGGTTGGGTTTGATTTGATTGTCCATGGCCCTGCAAAAGAAAATAAAAATCATAGGGTGCGCGACCAGTGCTCCCTATGGGAGTAGCCCCCGAGTGCTTGGTGGAGTCGAAGACTCGAGCAAGGACTAAAGTAGTCGAAGTCTTCTGCTGCGTAATTTTGGATGACGTCAGGGCTGACGATGCGATGACCTCAATTGCCCGCGTGAGCGAGTTTGACGGGACGTGACGAGCGGTGGGTCCCATTGTCTGACTCTGACTTGACCGGGCATGCGTAATCTTTGTTTTAACTGTGCCTCCTCAATTTCTGTGCGTAATGGGGGTAGTGGGGGACGGTTCACGCTTCAGGTCCTCCACGTGTCGAGCACGATGAACGCCACGCGTCTAGTAGGGTTTTTCCTGACCGTTAGATTGCATCTTCTAGGGGGTTAAGTAGCGATGTTGCGATGGTAATTTTCACATCTGCTGCCTCTCTGCCTTTGCCTCCGTCGCCATTGCTGCTGCTCCTCTGCTTCTTTGTGTTCCTCTCTTTCGCGGCGCTGGACCACCTCCGCGTATTTCCCAGTTACTTTCTCTGGTCACACCGCCACCATAGAATGGGGAAGAAGAAGGGAGGTGCCGCGGCCGAATCCGCCGCCTCCACGGTTGCTGTGAAGAAGAAGGGTGGCTCCGCCGCTGTGGGCACCAGCACCGCTGCCGCCAGGAAAAAGAAGGGCACGGGCACTCGCGTCACCAATGGTGTGTGGCACGCATCCATGATCAATTCTTCAGAGCTTCGTCTTCTATGCCAAGACGGAGTTTTGTCTTTCGCAGTCACTGATGCACGCATCCCTGGCAGTGAGGTAATTCCCTCTCCTCCTGCTGGCTTTCGGGTGATGTTCCTAGCGTTCATCATCCGTGGTCTCTCGTTGCCCCTGCATCCTTTCTTTAGGGACCTTCTCTGTTTTTACGGGCTCCAGCTCCATCAGCTGTCCCCAAACTTCATCCTTCATGTAGCTTGCTACATTACTCTTTGTGAGTGCTGTCTCAGAATCGAGCCGCACTGCGGTCTCTTCAAGCGCCTCTTCAAGCTGAAGCGCCAATCGGCGTCTGCCTCCATAGTCTACGATGTAGGCGGCTGCGGTATCCACGTCGACTCCTCCGCCACATACTTTGATATCAAACTCATGGAGTCTGTCCAAGGATGGAGGGACAAGTGGTTCTACATCCGCGACCTGAAGGCCGACGGAAACCACTTCGGACTCGCGCCCTTCGATCCCGCGACGCCGTGCAAGAGGAGGCGCTCCTAGAAAAACATAGTGATGCCCGGCGAGTCTGCGGAGACAGATGTGCTATACGAGCGCATCTGCGACCTCGAGAGTCGCATGGGTAAAGAGGAGGGAGGTTGCGCCCTCATTCACACATGGCTGCGCCGCCGTGTCCAGCCCCTGCAGGCCAGAGTCCACCCCATGTTCTAGTAGGCTGGTGCGGACGATGTCACTCGCGTATCTGCCGATGGCATTTCCGTGAGTGAGGTACATAAAAGGCTTCGACTGGTCACCAAGTACACCGCCAAGGATGTGCTTCCCAATGATCCAGATGTTCCTCCATTCAATGCTGCTAACCCTCCTCCTGAGGTATAGTTGTGCTACGTAGTAGCTTTGTTTGTCGACTGCTGCTTTGTTGTTTCTTGACTTTGTGCTAAATTGTTTTCTGTATGCAGGATTGGGCGGTATCGCCCTGTATGCCCCCTCTTCCCGAGGCGGTTATCCCTCATGAAGCCTTGGAAGAGGACGAGTCGGAGTCGACCGTCCCATCTGATGTGGAGGAGGAAGTGTTGGAGATATGCCCAAGAGGCAATAATAAAAGAGATTATTATTATATCTTTGTGTTTATGATGAATGTTTACATCCCATGCTATAATTGTATTATTAGGAAACACTAATACATGTGTGTTTTGTAAACATATAAGAGTCCCTAGTAAGTCTCTTGTTAAACTAGCTTGTTGATTAATTGATGATCATGGTTTCCTGATCATGGACATTAGGATGTGATTAATAACAAGGTTATATCATTAGGAGAATCATGTGATGGACACACACCCCTAGTAAGCGTAGCATAAGATCAAGTCATTAAGTTCGTATTGCTGTAAGCTTTCAAATACATAGTAACCTATTCCTTCGACCATGAGGTTATGTTAATCACCATCACCGGATGGATACTTTGATGACATCAAACGCCGCTTCGTAACTGGGTGGTTATAAAAGTGTCATTGGGTATTCTGAAAGTATGTGTTGAAGCGCATGAACCAAGATTGGGATTTGTCCATCCATATGACGGATAGATATGCTCTGGGCCCTCTCGGTGGAATGTCATCTAGTTAGCTTGCAAGCATGGGACTGGGTCACAAGGGATGACATATCACGGAACGAGTAAAGAGTACTTATCAGTAACGAGGTAGAACTAGGTATGGAGATACCGACGATCAAACCTCAGATAAGTATAGTGTCGTGAGACAAAGGGAATTAGTTTCATATGTAAGTGGTTCAATCGATCGCGAAGTCATCGTGGAGTATGTGGGAGCCATTATGGATCTCCAGGTCCCGTTGATGGTTATTGATAGGAGATGTGTCTCTATCATGTCTGCATATTCACGAACCGTAGGGTGACACACTTAAGGTTCGAAGTTGTTTTAAGTAGATATGGAATGTGCGTTGGAGACAAAATGTTGTTCGGAGTCTCGGATAGGATTCGGGACATCACGAGGAGATCCGAAATGGTCCGGAGAATAAGATTCATATATAGGGGATCATTTTCTAAGTTAGGAAATGTTCCGGAGTGTTTGTATGAGGATTCTAGAAGGTTTCGGAATGTTCCGGAAGGTTCCGGAAGGTTCTAGAAGATATCTTGGAGTTTGCTTGAAAATCAAGATAGGGATCAAGGAGTCCTGGTGGGTCAAGATACGGAGTCGTGGGGGAGGAGGACTCCTCCCCCTACCTCCAATCCGCCGGCCTACAAGGGAGGGGAGTCCTACAAGGACTCCCCCTTCCTAGGTGCCTCCCTTCTTTAAATAGAGGGGCAGGGGCGCCCCCTCCTCCACTCTCCTATAACACCCAATCTCTGCCGCCTCTCTCCTCCACCATCTTCTGCACAGGCATAGGCGAAGCCCTGCAGAATTCTCTACTCCACCACCACCACCACGCCGTCGTGCTGCTGGGATTCCGTGGAGAAGATCTACTACCTCTGCTGCTCGCTGGAACGGGGAGAGGAAGGTCTGCTTCGACTCCGCACGTGTGACCGACTGCGGAAGCGCTGCCGAAACGCGGCGCCGGAAGGATCGTCTACTTGACCGACGGCGGAAGCGCTGCTGGAACGCGACGCCGGAAGGATCGTCCACATGATCTTGAGATCGGCAAGTGATCGACTACATCAACCACGAGATCTAATCTCGTTAACGCTTTCGGATCTACGAGGGTTAGTTCCTATCTATCTCGTTGCTCATGTCTAATAGATTAGATCTTGGCTTTTATCTGGATTAGATCTAGGTTTTGTTCGTTCTTGCGATAGAAAATTTTTGTTTTCCATGCTACGAACCCATCAGGAAGCCCCCGAGTCGAGTGGTCAGGACACTCGCAAGCATTCGTGCAGCAAGGATTCGGATGCATCGTCTCCTTCGACTCCGAAAGGTGCAGCTATTAGCGCAGAGTCGTCGATACCTGTCGTTCCTGTGAGTGCCGTGGCGCCATCTTCTCGCAAGAAGATGCGGCTGCCGAAGGAGTCGTCGTCAGAGTCAGGGGATCAAACCTTCGATTTTGACAAGTTTGATTGGTAAGCATACGAGTCTCCCTTTTGGTTATTCTTTGGAGTTGCATTCTCTTGATGTTGGTTTTGTTCTACAGTCAGTCGGCGCCGTCATCTTCTGGCGACGTCCTTTTTTTAAAGGAATCTGGAGTCGCGACCTCCAAGGCCAAGAAAGTGGCTGAGCGCACTCCTTCTCCTCCATTGGCGGCCCACTCCGGGCATAATTCGTCAAGTTCTCCACACAATGTGGAGCTCCAGATGGTTATCCGGACGTCTGTGAATCCATCGACTTCAGAGTCTTTGGAGGATCATGTAAGTGTAGTATCTCTTCTTCTGATTTTGCAGTCGAATTTTCATCTATGCCATCTATTGACCCTTTACTATGTTTTTGCCGTAGCTCATTGTGAAGGAAGCCGCTCGTCTTGCGGAGCAGGTGCTTGCGATGGATCGTCAGCATGCAATGTTGGACAATCGCCATCGCGCAGTGGAAGGTGAGTGTTCTTTACTTTTCCTCTGTATCCTTTTGATGTATTCGACTGACGGTTTGTCTTCATTTGTGTCACAGCTGAGCATAATGCACTCCTCCGTAGTGCTGCTTCCGTCGAGAAAACCCTTGCCGCAACGATGAAGAGCCATGATGAGGCAATCGCAACACGGGACGAATTGCGGGAACATGAGGAGGACCTGCGCGCTTCCATTGCCGCCAGGGAGAAATTGTTCGAAGAACAGCTTTTCTCGATTGCCAAGGCCCTCTCAGGTATTCCCTTGTCTAGATTTTCGTCGTGTCCCTTCTTTCAAATTTGTTTGCCGTACTTGACTTTTGTGCCGATGCTTGATTTGTGTGTAGATGCCAGTGGTCTGAACTTCGACCCCCAGGCACTCCGTCATGATGACGCCCTGGCGGGTGCCATTTCGGCAGTCGAAGATCGCAGCGCTGCCGTTCAGGGGACGCTCACCAAGGCCAAGGGTGTGCTTAGTCGCCTCCGGGAAGAGCTGGCACCCAAAGCTGAGTTGATCGAGAATATGGATGAGCTGGTGGAGTCCTTTGCCGGAGGCATTCCTTCAAGCTTTAAGAACTCACTCCGTGCGGCTGGTGCTTCAATGTCACTCGACATGGTTCAAGCACACGGAGTCGAAGTTGATCCTGCAGCAGTTTCCAAGGCGATGCCTGTCAGCGCTGATGGCTAGCAGGTAGTTTTTGCTCCCTTCGCGACTGCTTGTGGCAAGTACGGCCCGCAGCTGATCAATATACAGTTGCGAAGTACTCTGAGGAGCTTCAGAGAGCCAAGAAGATGGCTAAGGCTGCGACGTCAGGGGCCGGGGGAAAGTCTGTGGCGTCTGACACTGCCACAGACTCGATGAGGCCCCCAAAAACAAAGTCGAAGTCGAAGAAGCCAGTCGCTCCTCAGTAATCGCATCTTGTAATAGTTAGATAACTTATGTCTTTTTGTCGAGAACATGCCTTTTGGCGAATGTATATGCTGATACTTTATTGATCTTGAATGTACTCGAGTCTTTTATCCATGCATCGCCTTAGTCCTCTTATTGTCTCTTGCTTGACTTGTGATAGGGCACATCGAGTGATCCTTTAAGGGAGCCTCAGGATTTGCCGCCCCTTAATGACATTTTGGCACCGCCACGCTCAAGGGTGGATGAGCTGTCTCTGCTCTCACGACTCCGTGACCGCGTGAAGTAGTTGGAGCGTGAATTGCCCGTACTCCGTGGTAATGCGGATGTATGGAAGTCGAAGGCGGAGAAGGCCGCCGCCCGAGAACAATATCTGCTAGGGGAGGTGACGCAGCTGGGCGACCAATTCAAATGTTAGTTTCCTTCCTCCTTGTCTTTTCCCTGTAGTCACTCGCAGTAGTTCATTGTCCTCATACTTTGCCTTTGCTTGGTATAGTTGTCAACGCACGCCATCCGTGGGATGAGAAGGATAGGATTTCCATTCGCATGAATGACCTAACTCAAGAGCAGCTTCAGGCGAGTGGAGCTTCTGGGTAGATCATGATCGCGCAATCGCGCTAGCGACCCTGCAGGATCGTGCATCGCGAGTGCTTCACTTCTTGAAGAAGTCACAATCGTGCTTGAAGAATATTTACCAGACGATGTTCCCGCTGGACGTTGTTCCATTGAGCCTGTTGGCCCTTCTTGCTAAATTCCAGGACTTGAGTGCGGTCCGTGAGTGCGTACGGCAGTAGTTGGTGGTTGGTGCCAAGGCTGCTCTGTCGCTGGTGCGACTACACAGGCCTGATGTGGACGTTGCAGCAGTTGCAGCCGGACCACCAGCGCCGCCAGTAGGGTCGACTTGGAACATGGTTCCGCACTACCAGGCGGTGGATCGCCCAGCGGAGGAGATCATTGACTTCTTTGAGGAGTAGACCAACGTTCCTTTGCTGCAACAGTAGTTTAGTTTGTATCCTGCACATAGCTGTACCAGTGTTGTAAAGTTCATAGACATGCTGTGTATAATTGATTAATATTGATGTATATAAAGAGCTTGTTAGCGTGTATGTTTTGCGAGTGCGTTGCACTATGCGACTCCTTTTCGTTAGCCTGACTTTTGTTTATCTCAGTTGCTCGTCAACCTGTCAGGTGCGTTGCAACTGGGTTGATGTTTTTCAAGGATTTCGATTGGCGTGCCAGCTACTCAGGATATCACGTTAGTTCGTAGAACATATGTGTATAAGGTGGCGCAGCCCCCGAGTGGATAATTTGCGAAAAATAAAAGAAAAACACAGAGTTTTGGGGCACTTAGCTTTATTTATTCGCGGGATAGTACGAGGTACAATGTGTGGCTAAGTAGCCTTGGCTGAGTAGCCTTATTTGCAATGTAAAACAGAAATTACTAAGGGTAGAAGCACCGCAGCTGCGCGACGTTCCAAGGGTTGGAGTATGCGACTCCTGTCTCTAAATCTTTAAGGCGATAGGCGCCACCTGGGATTACTTCTGTAATCACATATGGTCCCGTCCAGGGGGACTCGAGCTTGAGATGCCCTTGTTGTTTCAGTCGCAGGACTAGGTCGCCTTCGACGAAGGACCTGGGACGTAGCCTTCTATTGTGGTAGTTGCGCAGGTTCTGCTGGTAGATTGTTGATCTCTCCGTGGCGATTTCCCTTGCCTCGTCAAGGAGGTCGACAGAGTCTTCGAGTGCAAGAGTTGACTCTTGCTCGCTGTAAGCGACCACACGTGGTGCTTTGTATCGTACTTCGGCGGGTAGCACAGCTTCGGCCCCGTGCACCATGAAGAACGGAGTGTACCCTGTGACGCTGTTTGGAGTTGTACGTAGGCTCCAGAGTACTGATTGTAGTTCATCTAGCCAGCAACCCACAGCCTGTTCGAGTGGCCTGAGGAGTCGCTTCTTGATGCCGCCACAAACGAGCCCATTAGCTTTTTTGATGTGACCGTTGGTCTGTGGATGTGCTACGGAGGCATAGCTGACGTTGATTCCCAGATTCTCGCAGAATTCTTGGAACTCTTTGGATGTGAAGTTCATCCCATTGTCCGTGATGATGTTGTGTGGTACTCCGAAGCGGTAGACGATGGACTCGAAGAACTTGACTGCGCTTTATCCTGACTGATTGGTCACTGGCATGGCCTCTATCAACTTGGTAAATTTGTCGACTTCAACTAGGAGGTAGACGCAGCTTCCTCGTGAGGACTTTGGGAGCTTGCCAACCATGTCGAGTCCCCATTGCGCGAAGGGCCAGGCCAATGGAATTGGCCGGAGCTCTGCACCAGGTGCGTGTGGCTTGTCTGCGAATCGCTAGCACGCGTTGCATTTCTAGACGATGTCCTTGGCATCGCGCGTGGCCGTAGGCTAGTAGAATCCATCTCGTAGAGCTTTGGCAATGAGGGTGCGACTGCCGGCGTGGTGCCCGCAGGTCCCCTCATGGATGTCGAGGAGAACAGCTCTTCCATCGGCCGTGGAGACGCATCGTCGGAGTACTCCTGTGATGATGTGCTTGTATAGTTCGCCGTTGATAACGGCAAATGCCTTGGATCGCCGCGCAATGTGCCGTGTGTCAGTCGGATCATTCGGTAGCCTCTTGCTCAGAAGGTACGTAATGTACGGTTGAGTCCAGGATGGCTCGATCATCATGACGCTCATTGGTCCTTCGAGTCCTGTGTCCAGCTCCAAGTCGTCGAGTGCCATTGGCTCATTGGGCGGCGTAGCCCCCGAGTCCGTTGCTGCGCTTGTTTTCTTCTCTACAGCCTTTGGCTTGATGGAGCGTTCGCAGATGCGCTCGAGAAATACCCCAGGTGGTATGGGGGCACAGGTAGAGCCTATGTTGGCGAGTGTGTCCGCCTCTTCATTGATTTCGTGACCTATGTGCCGCAGCTCGCAACCGTCAAAATCCCCTTTGAGTGTGTCGTAGAGGTCGCGGTAGGCGATCATGTTGTCGTTCAGTGTGTTGCACTCGTGCATTGTCTGGTTGACGACCAACTTGGAGTCGCCATATATTATGAGCCTCTTGGCGTTGCAGGCTTTTGCCATCCTCATCCCGTGCAGTAGGGCCTCGTATTCAGCTTCGTTGTTGGAGGCGGTGAACTGCATTCGCAGGATATATTTCAGCTTGTCTCCCTAGGGCGATGTCAGTATGACACCTGCGCCGGCCCCGTCCTTTCGCTTAGAACCGTCGAAGTGCATTGTCCAGAGGTAGGACATATCTAGTTTTTCGGGGTGCTAGTTCTCCATCCAGTGCACGAGGAAGTCAGGGAGAACTTGCGACTTGATTGGATCGTGTTTTTCATCTGTAATGTGTCGTGGAGACAGTTCAATTCCCCAAAGTGCGACTCGTACGGTGGCGTCGAGATTGTTGAGGATGTGCCCAAGCGGGACATCGTTGACTACCATCATTGGGTGTTCCTGGAAGTAGTGGCGCAGTCGCCAGGCCGTCATGAAGACGTCGTATGCCAGTTTCTAGTAGTGTGGGTACCGCTGTTTTGTTGGCGTAAGTACCTCGCTGAGGTAGTAGACTGGGTGATGTACTCCATGGACCTTGTTTTCCTCGGCTCGTTCTATCACGAGCACCGTGCTGACCACCTGGTTAGTGGTGGAGATGTATAGCAACAGTGGTTCCCTTTCGCGTGGTGTCACCAGTACTGGCGAGGTGGATAGTAGGCGCTTGAGGTCTTCGAATGCTTCATGTGCCTCGTTGGTCCACTCTAATTTGTCGGCTTTGCGGAGGAGTTGGTAGAAAGGTAGTGCCTTCTCGCCCATTCGACTGATGAATCGACTGAGCACCGCGATTCGCTCAGCTAGCAGCTAGACGCCTCTTATGTTTTTCGGCTTCTCCATGGCCAGTATGGCTTTTATTTTCTTCGGGTTCGCTTTGATCCCTCTCGCGGAGATAAGATACCCGAGTAATTGCCAAGATGGTACGCCGAAGGCGCATTTATCCGGATTGAGCTTGATCCGGTAGCAGTCGAGGTTGGCGAAGGTTTCGCACAAATCGTTGATTAGTGAGGCTTCCTCTTTGGTCTTGATTACTATGTCGTCGACATAGACTTGAATGTTGCGACCAAGTTGGTTCTTGAGGCAAGCCTGCATGCACCGCTGGTAGGTGGCTCCTACGTTCTTTAGCCCGAAGGGCATTGTGTTGTAGTAGAACACACCAAAAGGTGTTGTAAACGCTGTTTTTTCTTGATCTTCCTCCTTCATTCGAATCTGGTTATAGCCTGACTAGGCATCGAGGAAGCAGAGGTGCTTGCATCCCGCAGTGGAGTCCATGATCTGGTCGATTCGCGGTAGCGGGAAGTGGTCCTTCAGACAGTGCTTATTCAAAGAGGTGAAGTCAACGCACATCCGCAGCATATCCGTGTCCTTTTTTGGCACTAGCACCGTGTTGGCGAGCCAAGTGCTTTCCTTGATCTCGCGTATGAATTTGGCGTCGAGGAGTCTGTTGATCTCCATTCCGACTGCCTTTGCTCTTGGTTCAGATAGTCGCCGAATTGTTTGCTTGACTGGCCTTGCGTCTAGGTTGATGTTGAGTGCGTGCTCAGCGAATTCCCTGGGAACTCCTGGCATGTCCGCTGGACACCAGGCGAAGATTTCCCAGTGCTCACGGAGAAATTCGACGAGCGCGAGTTCCTATGCGGGACTCAAATTATTGGCGATGAGAGTCGTCTTGGCGGGATCCGATGGGTGGACCTGAACTTTCTTCGTGTGCACTGATGAGTCGAAGGACAAGTCGGGTGAGCTTGGCCGGCTTAGGGGAGGTAGACTGTTGTCTGTTGACTCCTTCAATCTTGCGAGTTCCTCCTGCATGCCGAAGGACTGGGAGATTCTGTTGAATTCCTTGTCGCAACTGTCGGACCTCTCAAAGCTCCTGTTGATTGTGATGGCGCCATTAGGGTCTGGCATTTTCATCTGCAGATAGGCGTAGTGTGGCATTGCCATGAACCTAGCGAACGCGACACGTCCGAGGATGCAGTGGTACTGTGAGGGCCAGTCGACGACTTCAAAGTCGATGCGTTCACGCCGAAATTTTTTCGGTGTCCCGAAGATGACGTCCAAGGGGATATACACCCTCGCCTGGGACGATGTCGTGGAATGTTGTGTCTGAGGCCTCTAGGAAGGTCAGAGGGATCCTCATTGCTCGCAAGGTACTCGCAAACATAAGGTTGATGCCGCTTCCACCGTCCATGAAGATGCGACTCATGTCAAAGCCTCCAATTTATGCCTCGAGGACGAGGGGACAATGGCCTGGACGAGGTACTTGGCGCGGGTGGTCGTGCTTGTCAAAGGTAATGCAGGAGTCGCTTCCACTGAGGTACTCAGTGGCGGATGGTGGTGAATTTGTCGCCAAGTTGACTTGGCGAGTGATGGCCTTCTGCACCTGATTCGAGGGGCGTCCCTTTTGGATCATCATGGTACCCATGGCCCGTGGGTATGGTTCGCCTCCGTGGTGCTGGTCCGGCGCAGCTGCATTTGGGGGTGGTCCAAGTGGTGGTGGCAGAGCTCCATGTGCCACGGCGCCTAGGGCGGCTCTGTAGCCCCTTTCGACTGCGTTGCGATTCATTCGAGCCAGTCCCTCATGTAGTTTGAGGAACTCGCGGCAGTCCTTGAGGAGGTGGCTGGACTTCTTTTTTTCGTCGTGCTTGTCGATGTAGAAGTGCACAGTGCATGGCCCGGACAGCTTGTCTTCAATGGATGTTGCGGGTGCCTCATCGCGATTGCGGCGTTGCCATACTTGCGTGGTTTTCCCAGAATCGTGGTATCCACCGCTACGGTAGCCGTTGTTGCGGTTTTCATCGTGTCTGTCGGCGTAGCCGGCTGCGACCATGTTGACGTCGTCGCGGTCATCGTAGATGTGCATGCGGCGTTTGCTTCGGCGGTCGCGTCTGTGTTCGAGTTCTGCTTCATCCTCGGAGTGGACACGATTCTTCACCGAGTCTTCCCCATCTGCCCATCGATTGGCGATTTCCATCAGGTGGTCGATGGTTTTGGGCTTCGATCGGCCCAGCTCCTCCCTGAGCTCTATGTAGCGAACGCGGTCATTGAAGGCATCGATTGTGCGGTCCTCCGAGATATTTTCCGTGGAGTTCTTGATGATGGACCACCTCTAGATGTACGAGCATAGTGATTCGCCCTATCTTTGTTGGCAGCACCTCAGCTCTTCGATTGACGCGGGCCTCTTGTAGGTGCCCTTGAAGTTGCGTACAAAGTTGTAGACCGGATCTTCCCAACTACGAAAGGATCCGCGCGGGAGGTTGTTGAGCCATGCACGGGCGGCGCCTTGTAGCTGCAGCTGCAGGTATTGCATGGCCGTACTTCGACTTCCGCCATGGAGTCTGATGGAGGAGATATGGTCCTCTAGCCAGATTTTTGGGTCCTGCAGACCGTCGAACTTCGGGTTTTCTAATGGGAGCTTAAACCCCTTGAGCATTCGCCTTTGCCTGATGGCCCTGCTGAAGCATCTAGCGCCATAGAGCTCCACATCTTCGTCCTCTGAGTCAGTCGATCGGGCGCGTCGTGCCCTTGATTTGTCAATCTTGCGTTGCGTGAGGTCATCGCGCGCATCATAGTCGTGGTCGTGTCGTCATGAGTGGCGACGTCGAGACAGATCGTGACTGTCGTCGCTAGATGAAGCTGAGGAGTAGCGTTTTGCCAGGGCCTTACCTTTCTTCGGTTTTGACGCTGGCTCTTTGTCGAGGGCGGCCTCGTTTAACCCCAAGCCTGCGATCGTAGATCGGTGCATGATAGCTCGAGGGTCTCCAGCTGGCGGCTGGTTATTGAGGAGGTACATGGTGGCCATTGTTACCGCGGCTTGCGGCGTTTTCGGGAGCACGTTGCCGCGCGTATCCACTGTCATGGAGCCGAAGTCGAGGACTTTGGCGGCTTCTACACGTTCTTGTTCGGTGAGGTGGGCGAGTCAAGATCGTCTCTTGTTGGCGATGTACTCGTTGCACCTAGAGGAGGATCTTCCATGGGAGGAGAGCCCAGCTCATCGGAGGCTTGATTCCTCAGTCGCCTTTTTACGTGCCTCGAGTTGCGCGATTGTTTGTAGTTGGTGCTTGTATCCTCTTTTAGGAGCCAATGGTAACCCATCAGCAGTTCTTGCGAGGAGCCGAAGGGTAGAGGATGACCTCGTAGGGCTTCTCGGCAATGAGCCCACTCAAGGTCGTTGAGCCTGATCACGACGCGTTCGCCGGTTTGCTACTTTATCATAGTTGGAGGTTTGACTGCTCCTCCGTTGTTGACGGGGGCACCGTTAGTGGGGCCGCCGTTTGGCGGTGGTCCGCCATTGGGCATGCCACCATTTGGTGGGTCGGTTTCGTTGCCTCCATTGCCCGTGTTGTCGCGGTTGGCGGTGGGATCGCCCGTGTTGATGACGGCGCACATGAAGTGATTGGGGAAGCTGCTGCTCTCACAACTTTCAGATCCGGAGCCGTAAGCTCCATCTTCAGTTGCCAGATCGCCCAGATCGGATTTGCGACTGCTGTCGCTGACCGTATTCTCGACTGTTGTCGAGGCGTTGAGCTCACTGAGGGTGCCGATCGGTGGAGGGAACCACGATGCCGGAGCAATCGATGGTGTCGTCGGCTGGTCAGGCATGCGAAGCGTGCCTATTCGACCAACTTGGAAGCGGAAGCTCCCGATCGCCAAGCAGATTCCGTCACCCACGGACTCAAAGGCCGGGCGAGTGGCCGGCGTGTGGACGGTGAAGTCAAACGCGCCGAAGAGCTGGCAAATCTCCGCTGTTGCGGAGTTGTAGATCGCGGTTGATGGGGCCGAAGAAGCCACAACATCAGCACTCCCAATTCCCACAGACGGTGCCAATTGACGAGGGTTTAACTCATCAATGCCCACTGTTATGGACTTGGGTTTGGAGAAGGAGGGAGCGCTGGAGACATCTATCGGCTAGCAAACAAGCACACAGGGAACTTGAAGATTTACCCAGGTTCAGGCCTCGTAGAGGTCCCTACTCCTGCGTGTCTGCTCGTGGAATTATTGAAGGAATCGAGGATTACAATGGTGCGCAGATGCATCTGGCAAGGGTTGTGGAAAGTAGGGTTGCGTGTGTCCTTCTCTCCGCCCCTCCTAGCCTTTATATAGATAGGCTAGGTCTCGGGTAGCAGGTCGAGTCGGTTACAGGTTAGGGTTTTTCCCATTGAACTTTCTATCTTTAGCTTCTTCTTGTTCTTCAAGCAATCGAGAGTCCGTAGGTTACTCGAGTTCTCCATTTGGGCCTTGGCGACACCGTGGGCCTCTGTTGTATTCAGACCGTATATACCAAGATCAAGTACCTGTAGGGTATACCCATGTCACTGGGTGTGGCATCCTATCATCCCACACAGACACAAAATGTTCCTATGGCTTGCTTATAGAGGAAGGCTTAATACAAGGGACAACATGATTGTTAAGAAGTGGTGTGTAACATCCCAAAACTTCAATCCAAGCTTATCAAGATCTAAATCATCAAATTTGGGGTTAACAAAAACTTTTCCAAATAAAAAAATGAAAGCATTCATGTGTATGAGCATTTAAAATAGGAATTGATTTGAATTGCCATGGTTCTGTGATTCTTTGGTTGTAAAATGTTTCTTAGGTGATTTAAACATCATCTACATCATTCCTAAACTTTTCCTAAAGAAAATCAAATCAAAAACAATGAAAAAGGAGGAATGGTCATTTTGGCCATTTTAATCCACTACACTACTTTGAGTGTTCCTAGCACTCATTTCTTAACAGAAACAATTCATGATCTTTGCACCCCTTGATAGTACACATAATGAGGTACCAAGGCCCGCCTTTTTATCTGCTAAAAACATTCTTTTACTTATTTTAATTGGCATGTGAAAATTGAATCCAATGCATATGCATAGATCACCCCTATTTCAAAAACCATCTATTTGAGATCCACTTTCAAAACCCTTGCAACCAGATACTATCTAGCACTAGTGTAGATCACCCAAAAAAAATTGAACTCAAAATTCAAAAGTTTTTCTCTTTCGGCCATTCTATTAAACACCTTGTGGACAAGATAAAAGTGGCCTAACTATTACTGTTTTGGGCTTGATCTTGTCTAGCATTTTGAAGTGCTTTGATCACTATTGTCTCCCTCAAGCCTAACCAGACCAACACCAACACCCCCTCTACCTCCTAGCTGCACTGCAAGGCCATGCCGAGCCACCTCTCGTCGGCCGACCATGCACTCGCAGCAACAGACCGCTTCCCCCTCTCTCACCATGTCTAGAAGCTAACCAGTGGTCCAGCGCCACCGTCCAACCAGCCCCAGGCCAGAGACAGAGGGCAGAACGGCCAGGAACCGCCGCGCCCGGAGCTGGTCGACCATGCCAACGCCGCCCACAGAGCACGCACTGTCCCTGCGTGCACATACCGCCCCTCGGCCGCAGCCCATGCCTATCGCTCCACCACGACCTAGGGAACACCCCAGACATCCCTGCTGGCCGCCCAACTCACCCCAGCCACCGCTCGCCATCGAACCCGCCGCCTCTGCCGCCCAGAGCGCGTGACGCTCCCGACCAGCACAGAGCCCGCCTTGCCGCGCCTTTAAGCCTCAGCGCACCGCCAGGAGATAGGCCACCGCCCTACCTCGAGCCACGCCGCTAGCCCCATGTGCCGCCCTCACCGGAGTCGCCTGCCCACTCCGCTCGGTCACACCGTCGGGCCTATATAAGCCGGCCTCCCCAGCCTCTTTTCTCCACACCCACTCACTACCCACCTCTCACTGATCCTCTCCCACCTCTCGCCGGAGCCAATCGAGCTCTGCCTCGCCGGAATTGGAGCCAGAGCCGCCGCAGCAGGAGGAGAAGGGCGCCTGCGATTTAGGGCACCCCAAGCTCCGCCGCAACCGCGCCTCGCCTCGCCGTCGTCTTCCAGTTCGTTTGCCCGCCTCACCGTCGTCGCTGGAGCCCTAGTACGTCTCCGGTAGACCCCCACTGAGCCGCTAGGGCAAACTCTCGTCGGCGACCTGTTCGTCGTCGACGACAACCCTCAGTCGTAGATCCCACTTCTAATCCTACGGCCCACAGCGCGCGTACCGTTTCGCGTGTTAAGAGCCACTGACCAACGGGACCCCCTGTCAGCTGAGCCCCGTGCCGCGGAGCGCCACTGGGCCGTCCCATGTTCTTTCCCGCGCTAGCCCAGCCATTCAAAATTGGATTTTTCTTTTTTAGTTAAATCTAGTTTCTGTCCACTAGTTTAAAATTCAATTCTGGGAGTTTTACAAATCCAAATTGCATGAAACCAATTTTTCCTGAAAGGTATTGAAATGATCTATCCAAGCCCATTGGATTTAATTCAATTAAATTTATAGATCTCTCCTAGTAAAAATAACAAAACAAAAGTATTAGCAACTTGCAACATTTTTATAAAATCAACCAAGATAGGTTTTGAGTTGATTCCAACTCTCAAAAATCACATTTCACCATATCTAGCTAAATATGTAGTAATATCAAAGTTTACATGCAGTGACTTTGTACTAGTACAAAAATAATACTATATAGGCATTTCTAGTCACTTTAAATCATTAAATAATAAACTTAAACCAAAGTAATTATGAGCCAACCTTTAAATATCATTCCCACATGTTAGAATATGTGGTGATGACATGTTTCAACATGATCCCATATTTTAAGTGGTGAATATTAAATCTTAGTTAATTTTTCAGTGAGTAGAAATTACTTTTCTAAAATAAAAAAGGATGAAACTATGGAATTAAACTTGTGATGCTTGTGATGATAATAGATCATAAAATGTGTGTCTTAGAATGCTACTTAGCCTAGTTAGGTATTGTTTGGTGATTGTGTGCTCCATATGTCTTTATAGACGATAGTACCGACCAAGCTTTCGAGGAGGAGGAGTTCTACCAAGAAGAAGAAAACTTCTACCACTGCACCAACCAAGGCAAGCTAGCACTATCCAAGATTAACCCCTTGCAAGTTGTACTTGAAAGCCACCATTAACAATGCAAGCTAACACTTGCAAGTTTAGTGCTTAAGAAAGCTAGGACCAAACTAGATGGTTTAGCTAGGAACACTTGGTGAAAATGAATTATGAAAACCTTGGAATGATGAGTCATTCTATTGAGATGTTTTGACATGTGTTGAGAAACACAAATGGTTGATGATGAAGAAAATGTTGAGGCATGAGCCTTGACCCCTTTTATAAAACCGATGGTTGGATTCGGATGCGATACCATTCCAAAATTACCGTACAACCACACTACCTGAATTGGGTAAGGCTTAGCTGGAAATTTATATGCTTTAGTATTAGTTCCCTCGCGGGAGAGGTTTGAGCTGAGGCTACCTCTCATGATGTCCACCTATGCAGTGCCCAAGATGACAGATGGTCATGGTTGGGAGGCCATGCTCATAGGAGAGGTGCTTATACTAGGGTGTGTAAAGGGAAGGTTATGTTTGATTATCTGCATACTAAGTATGATGATTCAGGGTTATCCCTGCTAGATGTATCGAATCTTGTGGTGAAAGTGTACCACCTCTGCAGAGTGTCAAACTATTCGAATAGTCGCGTCCGCAGTTATGGACAGTTGGAATAGCCATACTGTTTCGTTGTCAGATGTTTTCCAAATAACTTGAAATGAATGATGAATCTTGACTTGACCACAACAGGGTTGTGTTTATGACAATAGCTTCCCAACTTAAGTGATTCTAAAACTTTACTTTATCTTTCTTTGCTTCAGAACTCAGCTTAGGTTTCAAACTTAACTTTATAGTTAAACTTAGATTTATCACTTTAACTTAGAACTATAGTACCTGTTAGTAGTAGTTTGCGAGTACTTAAAGAGTACTCATGGCTTTTGTCCCTGGCTATTCTCATGGCCAGACTATGAAGGAGATTATCAAGATGATGGTCAGCAGGACGGCTATAAGAACTAGGACTATCTGCCTTCGTCAGCATTGCCTGTGCCCCTGAAGATGGACCCCACCCTACGCTTATCTTTTATTTCCGCTGCTTGTTGTATTAAGACTGGATCATGAGATCCTTATTTGTGTAAGACCTTATGTATGGTTTGTAATGGATGATTTACTGTGATATTCAATTCGTTATGTCTCGCAAAAATGGTAATCCTGGGATTGCGAGGTATGGCATAACGGGCATCTGGGATTAAAAATCCGGGTGTTGACATGGTGCCAGCACGCAAATTGTGACCAATGCCTAGCCCTTGAATCTGTGGAGCACATCGCATTACACTGTCGTTAGGCAGCTTGGGTTTGGAGCAAACTGGAGGTGTCACAGACGGCCACAAGGGCAAATTCTCTACAACAGTTGGCACAATGTGTTCAAAATGATACCTAGCCAATCTGTGTGGCTGCATGCATTGTGCACCTCTGGAGGGCCAGAAACAACAGAGTCTTCAACGATAAACAAATTTCAAGAGGGCCACTGCTGAAAAATATTGCAGATGAACTGACACTATGGGCGTGCAGGAAACCGAACCTGAAGCCAAAATTACTGCATTGGGTAGATAAGCTCTTAGCTCCAAACTAACTCAGAACATGGAGAATAGGCCCCTTGTTTCTCTCTTTTTTAGATCTCCTTTTTCGTTTCTTTTACGTTTTTCCACCCGGCTAAGTCGGACTGTAAATTCGCCCCCACTGGTTGTACTACTTTGTAACTCATAAGGTAGAGTTTCTCTCTACCTTATATATATGTATATATATGTGTATATATATAGAAACCCTATTCAGCACCCAGGGTGCATAATAGTTATTTTGCATCCCACATATTTTTATCATCTCACATTCAGAAATTTATGTTTTGTATGCTAATAATTATGTTTGTGTTCATCAGAAACGTCAAAAAATTGACATAAAAATATGATTTATGAGTCATTATATATATATATATATATTAAAAAAAGCTTTGGTTGGGATGTCCTACTATTGTACACCATACTCCTATATTTTGCAATAAAGTTTGGAGCTTGTACACCACGTTGGCAATGTAATCACTTTGTGTTTGTAATTGAGGAACTACTGGGAATTGTGAGCATTTCATCATAGCTTCGAAAATCAGGGTTGTGATAATAACGGTTACAGAGTTAAAGTAATTTCACAAGGAAGTACATAAATACTCCCTCCGTTTTAAAATATAAGATGTTTTAGTATTGTGAAAAAAGGGTATCTAGACCCCTTTTAGTTTGTAGGTTCATTCCAAATCTAGATAATACATAGTAAAAGGAGTCTAGATATATTTCTTTCACAAAGCTAAAACATCTTATATTTTAAAACAGAGGGAGTAGAAAATAGCAACTCCACTCACAAATACAAGGAAAAATCTTATGTTTTGATGCGCTACCTTTCCTTAGGTTTTTTCTACTCCCTCCGATCCAAATTAATGGACTCAGATTTGTCCAGATTCGGACGTACCTAGACATATTTTAGTGCTAGATATATCCAAATCTAGACAAATTCGAGTCAATTAATTTGGGTTAGAGGGAGTACGATGAATCATGCAACCACAATCATGCTCTCTATAAAAAAACCATATCCAAAATATTATTGTAAGCTCGAGTAGGTGGTTTCCTAGCTGCCCCGCAACGTGCGTTTGAGGCTCTTTCTCCACACCCGCTCCTTCTATAAAAAACATCTCTGGTTGCTAGGGTTGATGGGTCTTGTTTTCAAAACAATAATATTGGTAGCGCAAAAAAAATTTACCACGAGAAACAAAATAACTACTCTTTATTAGTGTGCTAAAACGTCTTATAGAGGGATAGTAGTATTAGTTATTACTCCCTCGCCGCGCTCCCATCACTGGGCCCCCTTCGTCCGTGGCCACTAGTGGCTCTGCGGGCAGCCGTAGCTTGGTTCTAGCTACGACGGCCTCGCCATCCTGGATGATTCTGAGCGTCCCGACCTTCTGGAGGTTTTCATGCCGCCTGGGGATCTGGACGCGACCATGCGGTTGGTTGTGGTCTACCTGGAGCCGAGGGACAGCCTCCTCAACCCTAGCCGGTCCATCACTGAGGCGCTCTTTGAGGCCATTCCTAGGCTGCATTTTGAGCTTGTCGCCTCTGGGATAGGGGCATCCTATGTCCATTTCCATTCTCCAGCACAGAGGGATCTGGCCATGCGGGAGCAGCCCTTCTTCTATGAGGACGTGCGCATTGACCTCGTGCGCGAGGAGACACGCAGCGTGCCCCGCTCGCTCAGCCAGATATTTGTGCCCTGATTATTGCTGCACCGCTTGCTGCTGAGCATGTGACTCTGGCCAATATCGCTGCTGCCTTGCTACCATTGGAGATGTTCTGGAGATTGACCCAATATGTCTACTGGGGCAAGATCTGTCTACTGTTAAGGTGGTTGTGCTGCTTGATTCTCCTGCTTCGGAGATCCCCTGTGATATGTGGCCAAAAAAGGGCCCATGAGGCACAAGGATTGTCGATCTGAAGATTGCCATGCTCTGGTCCTATGAACAGTCACTGGTCGAGGGCGTGTATCAGCCTTTCTTCGGGCCATCTCCACCGTCGCCTTTCCGCCACAACCGTGTTACCATGGTGGGGCGTCAGGTGGGCGCTGGTGGGCCTGCTGTCGAGCCTCCTGCTACTGCATGGTCACCCTGTCCTAGGCTGACGCGCCCACAACCTGATGCTGCTGCCTGCCACCGATGGTCCCTGAGGTGCCTGCCACGCTCCGCCTCCATCGCCACGATCCATCTTGGCCACCACTAGCTCTGCTCAGTCTTTGTTCTGGGGAGGATCGGTCTCCTCTGCCACCTCCTCTATGGCCTTCTTGCGTCGCAGAACTATTGTGCTTGAAGAGATTGTTGAGCACGGTGAATCCCTGGTCACTTCAGGGGAGCACGGTGGGTTGGCCACCCTCACCGTTCCTGATGCTTTCAATGCCGTGGATGACGGCCCTTGGACTGTGGTCTCTAGGAAGCGTGGCAAAAGGCCCGTGCTAAAGGCAAAGGAGATCCCAGGCCCGCCTCAGCCAAAGGTTGTTGTTCGGAAAAGCGTCAGGCTAGCTGAAAAGGAGCTGGAGTAGTTTAAGGATGCAACCACTAAGGCTTTCAAGCGCCGTGAGCTGAAGGATGCGCTCAAAAGTTGCTCAGCTACTCTGAAGGCCCATGTTGAAAAGAACAAGATCATGGAGAAGCTCAAATCTCCGCTGGGAATGAAGACTGTGTCCGTGCTCCGCCACGCTGCGTTTGGCAACAATAAGAAGGTGCAGAGCGGTGCCCATGATTAGCAAGTCCAGCTCCCCATATGGCAACGCATCCCGGTTTGGACTACCCTCTACCTATATTTTATCCACCTGTTAATCAAATGATGTACCTTTGTTGGGTGCACCACCGCCCCCACTTTGTCCTCTCTACTGGTGTCCTGCTAGTTAATGGATAGTGTCGCTCTAAAAAAAATCTCTTTGCTTTCTGGAATGTGAGGGGCCTTGGTGATAATGATAAATGCGTTGTTGTCAAAGACAACCTCTTGTCTGCTAATCCTGTGGTTGTTTGCCTCCAGGAGACAAAGCTTGTTGCGCTTGATTCTTGGAAATCTCGTTCCTTCCTTCCTCATAAAATCACTAACTTCCGAGCAGTCGACATGGACAGATCCCGCCGTGGAATCGCCACAGCTTGGGATGAATGCGTGCTCTCGCTTTCATCGTCCATCCACCGCACCTACTGCCTCACCACCACCTTTGCCTCCACCACATTTGACACTGAATTTACCATCACCAACGTCTACGCCCCTTCTAACCACAACCTCACCATGGACTTTATAGATGAGATCACCCAACTGGCCACCATCATCACTGGTCCCTGGTTAATCGCTGGCGACTTCAACATGATTCGCCCCATGAAAAAAACAATGCGAATTTTTACCGAAATCTTGCAGCCACCTTTAACTCGTTGATTCATAACGTAGGCTGGTTTGAGCTTCCCCTGACTGACCGTCTCTTCACGTGGTCTAACCAGCACGAGGTTCCTGTTCTGGCTTGGCTTGATCGAGTGTTTTTCAATAACAAGTGGAACTGTTGTTTTCCGAACTCTGCTCTCACTTCCCTCCCTCGCCCCACCTCCGACCACCACCCTCTCATCGTCTCTGCCGCCACCACCATTCCTAACTCCGCCCGTTTCCACTTCAAAAATCCATGGTTGCTTAACCCCGATTTGCTCCCTCGCACCCTCTCTTGTTGCTCTCCTCGGGTGCCTGCCCATGATGTTGCCCTCGATATTGCCGCGAGCATCAAGCGATTCTGTTTGGCCCCTAAAGTTAGGAAGCGGGAGCATCGGTACGTGCCTCATTTTGACAACAACTGTCATTTTGTAATTAACATGCTGGACTTTGTGGAGGAGGATCGTGCTCTTTCTGCGCAGGAGCTGGACCTGAGGAAGGAGGCTAGGCTGAAGCTTGCGGACTCGGTTCAAAGGGCTGCTGTGCACTGGAAGCAACGAGCTAAAGTTCGCCTTTTCAAGGAGGGTGACGCCAACACGCGCTACTTACATGCAAAAGCCTCTGCTTGTCATCGCGAAACCAGATCAGGGCTCTGGAGGTGGGAGGAGCCGTGGTTGCCGCGTACCTGGAGAAGCAAAGGGCGCTGCACTGCTTCTTCTCCAACCTACTGGGCCAGGAGCACGCGGTGGGTTGGAATTTCAGCCTCCAGGACCTCTACCGCAGCTCCCGCACTGTTGATGGACCTAAGCTCGTTGCCGCCTTTGAGCCCACTAAGATTAAAGCTGCTATCCTGGGTATGGATCGGTCCAGCGCTCCGAGCCTGACGGACTGGGGCCTTCTTTCTATAGGGCCGCCTGGGGGACTGTTGCTCCGTCGATGCTCAACCTATTCAAAGTAGTTCATGTGCACCATGCCGACCTGGGAGCTATCAACCGTGCCCACATTGTGCTGCTTCCCAATGGTGAAGGTATTCTGGCCCCTGGTTCTTTCCGCCCGGTCTCTCTGCAAAAATGCTCAGTCAAGACGGTGTGCAAGGTTCTGACTTCTCGGCTGCAAACTCAAATCGGAAGCCTAATTGATGAAAATCAATCTGGATTTCTCTCTGGCAGGAGTACCTCCGAGAATTTTGTTTTTGTGACAGAGTTGGTTCAGTGTTGCTTCAAAAGAAAAGCCCCCACGTTGGTGCTCAAACTAGACTTGTCCAAGGCTTTTGACTCGATTAATTGGGCGAGGTTGCGGGCGATCATGCAGGTGCGTGGCTTCCCCCCTTGTGATGTGAATGGATGCAGCTGATTCTGTCCACATCGCGCTCGGCTGTTCTACTGAATGGAATCCCAGGCCCTTGGATTGATTGCAAGAGGGGTCTCAGGCAAGGTGACTCGTTGTCCCCATATCTCTTTCTGCTGGTCGCCGATGTGTTGCAACAACTGATCAGGCAGGACCCTGTCCCCGGACACCCCTCCTCGATGGTGCCCCATGCCAGGTTCTTTAGTATGCAGACGATACTCTAATCATCATGCGGGCGGGTGAACCAGCTGCTCAGAGACTAAAGGTGCTGCTGGATCTGTTTGTGGAAGCGACTGACCTGACCATTAATTTCCACAAGAGCACGTTGGTGTCGATGCATGTCTCTGAACTGGACTTGAAGGACATCTCCTCTTCCCTTGGTTGCCGTGTTGAGGGATTCCCTCAAACCTACCTTGGTCTGCGGCTTTCTACACACAATCTCAAGCTGCAAGATTTTGCTCCTCTAATTGCTAAGGTGGATCGCTACCTATCCGGTTGGTCTGCAATTCTTCTGTCTTCTGGTGGTCACCTGGTGCTACTCAACGTTGTCTTGGATGCCCTTCCCATCTATGCAATGGCCGCCCTTGACCTACCACCAGCCCCGCTTCAGGCAATCGAGGGGCTTCACCGGGCCTTCCTGTGGAATTCTTGTGCTCCGGCCTCTGGTGCTAAATGCTTGGTGGCTTGGTCCATAGTTCGCTGCCCAAAAGCTGAGGGGGGCCTTGGCATCAAACCTCTAGCCGTCAAGAACTACTACCTGCAGATGAAGCTACTGCATAGGCTCTTCTCTGTGCCTGAGTCCCCTTGGTCAAAATGGGTTTGGAGAACCACTCCCGACCTTGTCGCTGGTGGTATGCATCTGTCCCACCTTGCTAGCCTCATGCCTGCATACAGAGACCTCACTCAATCCTGCGTTGGCGACAGACAACACATGACCTTATGGTTGGACAAATGGATCGGGGCAAAGCCACTTGCCTCATAGTTCGTTGCGCTCTTCTCCCCCGCCACTGAACCGGACGTCTCTGTGGCCGAGGCGCTCTCTCGTGGCGTGTTGTCCATGCTTGTCCCTAGGCATAACTCTGCAGGTGAGAGGTAGCTCCCTGCTCTGTTGGATCTTCTCAGTGGTACCTCATTGTCGTCTAGCTCGGATCAAAGACAGTTGCAGAGATGTGCAAAGCCTGACGGTTCTGTTGATGCAGTTGCAGCTCAGACTCTGCTCATGGGGTGGAGTTGAGGTGCCCTACCACAACTTTGCTCAAAGGTTCAGTTCTTTGCCTGGCTGTTATCGAGGGCGCGCATTCAGTCCCGCAGCGCTCTCGCCATGAAGAAGATCATCACAAGTGAGGAGAACATCTATCTTGTTTGCTTCGCACCTAACGAAACTGCAAACCATATTATCTTTGACTGCCGGTTTGCTCGTGTCTTCTGGAAGGCAGTTCATTGCACCTTCTTAGCCAACGTGGTCGTCTAACAGTTGTACTTGCTCTGCAATTGCACCTTTGTCCCAGCTCCCAATGCATCTACCTACATCCTTCTCTGCTGCTGGAACCTTTGGAAGCATCAGAATGTTGTAGCTTTCTGCGAGCAGCAGCCGAGCCTACACACCCTCCTCCAAGCTTGCAGAAATGACGCCCACCTATGGCGGGTTCAGCTTCCTCGGGATCGCCAAACTGATGTTGATGTCTGGCTTAGCAATAGGGGCCTTGATAGTGGCTAACTGCCCTCTCGTGTAATCTTTTCTCCCATCCCCTTCCTTGTAACACATGTGACCATTTGGGTTTGCTAGTTTTGATAATGAAAATTCAGGTGGGGATCCTCTCCCCGGTGACCATTCAAAAACAATGATGTCTATATATTATTTCCTTGAGTCAAACTTTTTTGAGATTTAACCAAGTTTACATAAACATATAAGTATTCACTATATACCAAATTAATATCTAAACTTTAAAATGTTTGATCAAAGAGGAAATGCCTTTTACGCAGAAAAATTTATAGGCCTCATATCACTCACAACTCTGTAATTCGGGTGGACAATTTAAGGCTTGAGCTGCAGGTATAGAAGACAAAATAGTATATGTTAGTCTAGTGATAGTGGGGAGTAACTTAGACTAGTAACATGCACATATTATAGTCAAAGTTACTACTTTCATAGTGCATAGTAAGAGCAACTCTAACCGATCCCCAATAAATGCTTAGAGGACTTTCTTTCGGCCGCTAACGCGCGGGGATGCACAAACCGATCCCCTTTAGCCCCAACCCCTAAAACTCCCCCGCAACTCTCATATTTCCTCGGCGCCAACTGATGGGTTCGTAGCATGGAAAACAAAAAAATTCTACCGCAAGAACGAACAAAACCCAGATCTAATCTAGATAAAAGCCAAGATCTCATCTATTAGACATGTGCAACGAGATAGAAAGGAACTAACCCTCGTAGATCCGAAAGCGTTAACGAGATTAGATCTCGTGGTTGATGTAGTCGATCACTTGCCGATCTCAAGATCGTGTGGACGATCCTTCCGGCGTCGTGTTCCAGCAGCGCTTTCGCAGTCGGTCAAGTGGACGATCCTTCCGGCGCCGCGATTCGGCAGCGCTACCGCAGTCGGTCACACGTGCGGAGTCGAAGCAGACCTTCCTCTCCCCGTTCCAGCGAGCAGCGGAGGTAGTAGATCTTCTCCACGGAATCCCAGCAGCATGACGGCGTGGTGGTGGTGGTGGAGTAGAGAATTCTGCAGGGCTTCGCCTATGCCTGTGCAGAAGAAAGGTGGAGGAGAGAGGCGGCAGAGATTGGGTGTTATAGGAGAGGGCTAAGAGGGGGCGCCCCTGCCCCTCTATTTAAGGGGGGGAGGCGCGCCTGGGGAGGGGGAGTCCTACCTCCTATGGCCGGCAGTGGGAAGGGTGGAGGAGTCCTCCTCCCCCACGAATCCGTGTCTTGCCCCACTTGGTTTCCTTTGACCCTTTCTTGGTTTTCAAGCAAACTCCAAGAAATCCTCTAGAACCTTCCAGAACATTCCGAAACCTTCTAGAATCTCCATACAAACACTCCGGAACATTTCCTAACTTAGAAAATGATCCCCAATATATGAATCTCATTCTCCGGACCATTCCGGATCTCCTCGTGATGTCCCGGATCCATTCCGAGACTCCGAACAACATTCGGTCTCCAACGCACATTCCATATCTACTTAAAACAACTTCGAACCTTAAGTGTGTCACCCTACGGTTCGTGAATATGCAGACATGACAGAGACACATCTCCTATCAATAACCATCAGCGGGACCTGGAGATCCATAATGGCTCCCACATACTCAACGATGACTTCGCGATCGATTGAACCACTTACATACGAAACTAATTCCCTTTGTCTCGCGATACTATACTTATCCGAGGTTTGATCGTCGGTATCTCCATACCTAGTTCTACCTCGTTACTGATAAGTACTCTTTACTCGTTCCGTGATATGTCATCCCTTGTGACCTAGTCACATGCTTGCAAGCTAACTAGATGACATTCCACCGAGAGGGCCCAGAGCATATCTATCCGTCATATGGATGGACAAATCCCAATCTTGGTTCATGCGCTTCAACACATACTTTCAGAATACCCAATGACACCTTTATAACCACCCAGTTACGAAGCGGCGTTTGATGTCATCAAAGTATCCATCCGGTGATGGTGATTAACATAACCTCATGGTCGAAGGAATAGGTTACTATGTATTTGAAAGCTTACAGCAATACGAACTTAAATGACTTGATCTTATGCTACGCTTACTATGGGTGTGTGTGTCCATCACATCATTCTCCCAATGACATAACCTTGTTATTAATCACATCCTAATGTCCATGATCAGGAAACCATGATCATCAATTAATCAACAAGCTAGTTCAACAAGAGGCTTACTAGGGACTCTCTTATGTTTACAAAACACACATGTATTAATGTTTCCGGTTAATACAATTATAGCATGGGATGTAAACATTTATCATAAACATAAAGATATAATAATAACCACTTTATTATTGCCTCTTGGGCATATCTCCAACACCAACCTCGGTGACTAAATCTAGGAGCCTCTCCCTCCCGCCGAGAACCCGACCCTCCCGCCCAATTCCGCCGCCAGTTGTCGCCAGCACCACAGTTCTCCCCTCCTCTCGGCTGAAGTGGCACATGAGTTCGATCTTGCATGCCCGTCGGAGCTTTCCGCCGGCGAAACCACGCCGGATTTGACCCCGGCGATGCCTCCGATGTCGCGGAAGCGGTTGGGCAACACCGCCATGGGCGGCCGGCGGGAGCGGATACCAAAGCCACCGGGAAGCCATCAACGGCAAGCAAGCCACCCCTTGCGCCGGTACTGAGTGGCTCGCGTCCGCGGAAGCTGACGGTGGCAATGGAAGCACTATCACAGGCGGCGAAGGAGAAGAAGAAGAGGAAGGCCGCAACGACAGCGGAGGAGAATAAGAAGAGCAAGGCGAAGCCTTCGTCGGTGTCCTCATCTCCCACACCTTCTTCCTCTGCGAGGGCGGCCATCGCCGCTCGTCCCTAAGGCACCACTCGCGAGGTGATTGATGAAATGACCGAGCCTCAACCGACTATCACCCACATTGGGGTGGCCGATTTCTTGTTGCATTTGGATAGTTCTCATCATGTTGGGATCGATGACCTCCACTTGGTGATGGATATTCGTACCAAGACATGGAGGAGACCCAAGTCGATGTTGATTACGACGAGACCCAAGATGGAGGCTTCGAAGAAGGAGAGGGGGTGGAAGATGAATAGGAAGTGGTGACCGAGGTGGAGGCTCCAAGAGGAAGAGGCAATGTCAAAGCAAAGCCTAGAGGCAAGAGGTCCGCCAACTATAGCGAAGCCAAAGACATTACATTGTGCCATGCTTGGTTAAATGTGTCGCTTGATGCAACGGTCGACACCGATTAATGCAAGGAGAGGTTTTGGGGAAGAATTGAATCACTACCACAAGTCGGTGAAGACTCCATCATACCGCACCCAAGGCTCTCTTAGTCATTGTTGGGGAACCATTCTTGAGCAATGCAACCGATGGGCTGACGCCCTAGAGTCGGTGGCCAATGCACCACCGAGTGGAGTGCCGGTCACCCAACATGGCAAGTATCACCAAGACATGTACAAGCTCCGCAACAAGAGAGGCGGCCACAAAACCTTTAGTTTGTTTCAATTCTACAAGGAGCTAGAGGGCAATGCGAAGTGGGTCCGAAGAAACTACGAGACCACACCGAAGAGGGCAAGGATACATTCGGCCATTGATGTCGATGATGATGCGGAGGAAGATGAGCTCAACAAAAGGCCGAATGGTGTGAAGATTGCAAAGGAGAGGAAGAAAAGGGGAGGAACCGACGCCTACAAGAAAGATTTCAATGCCCTTGTCGAGACCAAGAAGGCATTGGCAGCCGAACGGAAAGAGGACAAAGAGGATAGGTGGAAGGAACTCAAAGTTCTAGAGGAAGAGAAGTGGCGGTCGAAGTTGGCGGTGAAGGAAAGAAGGGTTGCACTTGAAGTAGAAAAAATGTTGAAGGAGAAGAAGCTAGATGAGCAAAGGCTTGCACTTGAGGCGGAGAAATTGGCCAAGGAGAGGGAGGATACCGACCGCACCATCATGTTCATGAATCTAACCACCTTGGATGGAAAAACGAGGGTGTATTGGGAGGTCGCCCATGAGAAGATCTTGGCCGAGAGCGTGGTGGTGGTGGTGGTGGCGGTGGCGACGATGGTGGTGACCGAGATGGTGTTTGAGGTGGCCAAGATGGCGGTGGCCGAGCTAGCGGCGGCTAAGATGGTGGTGGCCTCAACAACATAAACATGCTATGTTGTTCTTTTGGATTAAACTTGATCGATGTGATGTTTTTTTAATATTATTTATGCATGTTTGGTGGACTTTTTTTCCGGCTAAAAGTCCTTTAAGTTATTGGGGATCGGTTAGAGTTGTTCTAACATAAATCTAGTAACATAGAAATCCCTATTTATTATTTTATGGCTCATATTTTATTGATAAGTGTGATGTTACAGTAACATAAGGCCTTTCACAATGGGTGACTCTTAGCGGTGTATCCTAGGCACTTTGTCTATGTGGCACTATAGTTAATGAGGAAAGAGAGTGGGGCTGTATCTTAGCTAAGAAACACCTCTTGCACGAAACCATAGGCAAAAAACATAGTTAGGCCAATCAAATGCATGCATGTCATCTAAATCATTAAATGTAGAGACACTACTTAAGAAACAATGCATTGGGGAAGTTGTATCTTAACCATTTATTTTTTCTAGGATGACGTGCTAAGATACACCCCATTGTGAAAGGCCTAATATGTTACTCAATTCATAAATCTAGTACCAAAACATAAATCCAGCGGTACTCAATTTATCTCTATCATCATTAATTACTTGCCATATTATCTTTTTGCCTAGTTGACATACTACTATTATGACTAGCCTATGTAATCGATAAGTCTTCGAACTTGCAGTGAAGTTTGTGCTAGGAATCATCTTTCGTCGATCCAAATTCACGATCCTGAATCGTAAATCTGATGCTCTCTCTCCCGTAGGGCGGCGAGACGACTCGCTGACCTCGACGGGTTAAAATAGTGCCCGTGACCTGCTTTTTAGGCGAGATCTGCTTGCGAAGGCGCCAACCCCACCAGCCAGCCCAGATCTACGACGTACCACCCGCCCGGACAAGCCAAGCCATTTTCCATTCCCGGTCACTCGAAACACGCGCGGCGCGTGCGTGTCCGAGAGCGCGAATTGTAAACCGGTCTCGGTTCCCTCCTCGCCGGACCGGAAGCGCTCGAGGCCACCAGGGGGAGGAGGGGAGACGTCCGCATCCGCCATGGGGTGCTCCTTCTCCGGGCTGAACGCGCTGTACGACACCGTCGGCGGCGGAGGCGACATCTGGGTCAACGACTACCGCTTCCGCGTGCTCCGCAGGCTCGGCGACGCCGGCCCCGCGGGCTCCTCCGTCTTCCTCGTCAAGGAGGTCGTCGCCGCCGCGGCGGCCTCCGACGGTGCCGGCGGAGCGGGGCCCGGCGCCGTCGGGCTCGCGAAGAAGAAGGGCGTCGACCCGTCTCACATCTCAGGTTTGTGTTACCTGCCTAGCTCGCTCGCCCTTCCCGCTCAGATCTGAGGGTGGGTCGGTTGGATCACGCGTGGACTGGGTTTGAATCTGGCGTGTGGCCTCCTGAAGAACGGAGATCGGCACGGCGATTTTCTCATTTCGTTGAAATCCGGTTGGGGCTAGCGCATTTTCTCTTTATTTGGTGAGCCGCGGCGAATCCTGCTTCGGATTATTGGTGTCTCCTGAATTCCGTCAGCACTCAGCACTTGGTGTAGTTGTTTACTTAGCTCGATTGCTTCCCACATTGCCAGCTCGTGTATGCGCATTTTGTTGTTATCGAAAATTCCAAATGGACCAAACCACGCTCTTATATTAGATCTATTGACGTACCTTCGCTCAGAGAGACAGCCATATCCTTCGTCACAGCGAAAGTTTCCGTGATTACAATTTTCAATTGCCAATCGTGTCTGTTCTCATGCATAATTCATGTCTTGTCGAATTTTGGAGAACCATTTTGGGCCGTGCATTTTCAGGAATAAGGAATATCAAGACTTACTACTGCAGCCTGCTAAACTAACAACTCTATTAAATTTGACTTTAAGTCCAATAGTGTTAACCTGTTGACCATCCTCTGTGTTGCATATGGTCGACCAAATTTCATCCCTCAAAAAAGGAGTCTACCAAACTGCTTGCTAAGTTTACAATATTGGTAGATAACAACCTAGTATTCTCTGAAAGGGTGCACCACAAATAACATGGCATTTCAGTTTTATGATGAGGAATGCTAATCTGCTGGCTGTTGTTTTCTGTTTGTTTGTTTGTTTCAACTATTACTTGTCACACTTATTTATTATCATCTCATTTTCTTCGATTTTATTTTCAGCCGACGGAACATACGCTCTGAAGAAGGTACTTATTCAGAGCGACCAACATT
Organism: Avena eriantha; assembly: GCA_910589775.1. NCBI lineage: Eukaryota > Viridiplantae > Streptophyta > Magnoliopsida > Poales > Poaceae > Avena > Avena eriantha. The sequence continues at coordinate 475,434,265 of OU342741.1, forward strand.
TAGAGCTAGTTCGTCAGGAGATCAAAGTGTCATCTCAATTCAGCCATCCAAATCTACTTCCACTTCTTGAAAATGCCATTATTTCAGTCAAGGTAAGTTGGATACAAATAGATCTCATGCCTGCTTCCAAATCATGATAGTAGTATTATATCTGGCATCTTCTGCATGGGTTTAAAGCTGTGCAGGACTGGGTTAGTAATCCACGTGCTATGCCAAGCTGGCCCTAACCAGTTGACTATCTGCTGCCAGAGATTTAACAGCTTTAATTGGTATCGCAAATTCGCAGTACATGCGCCTTAAGTATTTGTGCTATCACCAACAGTTCTCCTCTTATATGTATGTAGGGTGTGCAAGATGGGTCGCAGAACCATGAGGCTTACTTGTTATTCCCAGTTCACTTAGACGGAACCTTGCAGGATGTCACTAAAGCCATGCAAGAAAAGAAAGAATACTTTCCAACAATCACTATTCTCCAGATATTTCGTCAAGTATATACTTCTTACTGTTGTCTTCTGTACGATTTAGCTTTTTATCCTAATTTGGACAACTGCAGTGGGAGTATGATGAAGTTTTTCCAACTGAATGTGCAATAGTAGTTCAACATACCATGTTGAAACACGTTGGCATGACTGAAATGGCTCATGGTCTTCTACTCTTCTGTCTCCATTTAATGAACCGCGTGTCTATATTTTTATATCAAATTTGAGATTCAAACTTTAATCTTATTCTGGATGTTGAATTGTATTTGGTATGAACTTTGTTGACATAGTTTTTCTGTGTTATCCATTCTTTTAGGATTCCTTTTAATTTAATTAAATTTAGTATATACCAAGAGCACACCTGTAGCATCACTAAGGTTGAACAGTGATGCTAGCAAATTGATGTAATTACAGTTGTATCAACTGTAAATTGTACTCTGTTACTCCATTTAAGATTACTGCTGCGGTTAGCAATTTCCTGTGAGGTTTAGCTTGTTAATTTATGTGATCTTTGTTGCCTACAGCTATGTGCAGGATTGAAGCATATGCACAGTTTTGAGCCACCATATGCTCACAATGGGGTTAAACCTGACAATGTCCTCATAACTCAGAGGAAGGACCAGCATCTTGCTATTTTGATGGACTTCGAAAGTGCTCGCCCTGCAAGAAGAGCTATTAGGTCACAAGCAGAAGCTTTGCAGCTGCAGGTACCTTTATACTTCAACATGCAAATTAAAATGGTTAATATCATTTAGATTAAGAGCTGGCTGAGACATTGCAGATGTTAAGGCGGTAATTGGTAGAAAGGTCAACTTCCATGTCACTTTAGGATTTCTTATCTTACTTTGAGTTGACTAACAATTGATATAATCTAGGAATGGGCTTCAGAGCACTGTTCTGCACATTACCGGGCACCTGAATTATGGGAGTGCCCAAGCCATGCCGATATCGATGAGAGGACAGATGTATGGTCTTTGGGATGCACCCTTTATGCTATGATGTAAGTTCTCTTGTGCTGAAACTTTATGATCTGACACATTGCCTCACCATTTGAAGTTAATTATTTTGTGACCGATAGTTGTGTCCATGTCTAAAATTTGCTTCTACCGAATTAAGGATTTACACATTTATGTTTGTCCTCAGTAATTTTTGAAGTGTGATCTAAACAGCATCTTTGATAAATACTGTTGTAGTTGCGTTGAAATCCTGTCATGTGTATAAAACCCTTGTTGTATTGATGTATTGTATTGTGTCAAAATATCTTCTCAGGTATCGTAGTGACTAACCTGATCATGTCCCTTTTATTATCTGATTCTTTTCTTCTTTTTTGAGAAAAAACAGTACAACGCAGACGCTCATATACACGCGCTAAGAAGAAATTGTAAGTAGGAAATAAATGAGACTTAGAGATGGGATTGGTATCCTTTGAATTATTGCTAAAATCAAGTAAGTCCTATAAGGGGCATAATATGTATCAATGATGAATCAGGCCATGCAATTTAATCAACGCCTCAAATTATGCTCTACTCCCCAGCCATGCAATTTAATCAACGCCTCAAATTATGCTCTACTCCCCAGTTTCCTACGCTGTGGCATACAGCCATCTTCATGGCACTAGTTACCTTACCTAGTTTCCTTTTTAATCCTGAAGACTGTTCATGCGTGTCTTCAGTTGCAAGGCTAATGCTGAAGCTAATGTTTCAAAATTGTCCACAGCTTGTAGTAGCCTGTAAGTTATTTAAAGTAAGCTGTTGCAACATCGATGACCGCTTCAATCCTAGTGACCAAAATCATGTTCCTGTGGCTTTCTGAATCTGTCCACTAATCATCTTAATGCAGAATCCATTATTTAGGGCAAGTTTCATTGTTGTATTTCTTGGGGGATAGCTTTTTGTGTTATTTGTATGGAACTGGATTAAGACAAATTGCTCACCAATGCGGTATTGTGTTGGCATGTGTAGTGCCTAGTTTATAGGTTATGTAGTGCAGGTTGCAGATCATCTGATCATGTTTTTAACATTTTACAGGTATGGAAAATCCCCATTTGACTACGAGCTTGATGAATCTGCTGGCGAGAGCTTAGTAACTGTCATCAAAAGCGCACAGGTTAAATGGTCTGCTGAGACTGGCTCGTCCTACCCGGACAGTCTCCGCCAATTCGTAACCTGGATGCTGCAGCCACACCCTGCAGTTCGTCCCCATATCGACGACGTCATCATCCACGTTGATAAACTCATCGCCAAGTACTCGACCTGACAAGTATATGCAACAGCTTCGACAGAAAGGAGAAAAAGGAATTCTTATGTAAGTTTATAGAACATCTGCTTGATTCGTTGAAAGTGATAAGTTGATTCCTTGATAGTCATCATTGTATTAAAGGAGAAAAAAAGGAGGATGTTTTATGTACTAGCAGGCTTCACCGATTGAAGTACTGGCTGTTGTTCCTGAGTACGCTATGTCTGTAGATGTATGTATTTTTTGTGCGCAAGTGAGAGACCTGGGGATCAATAAATGATATCATCGTTCTCATGATTTCTCTCGATTCTGTAATTCTTTATTTAGATAGCACATGATTTGTTTTTTTAAGCAATTGCATCCGTTCAACATTCAGATATATCCAATTTAGACAAATTTATGACATCTACTTCGAGACGGAGGGAGTACAGTAGTAATCACCTCAAATTCCCCTGTGCCAAACGAGATCTGACGTAGCGAGTCCGTCTTCTACGCCTCTATGTTTTCTTCACCAAATTAGGCATCAGCCGGTGCTCAGGGTCCTCCGGTGAGCACCTCTAACACTACCCACCAAGCTCCAACTACTCTGTTGAAGTCTCCTCCCTCTGCCCCAGTGGCACTGCCACTTCCATGGTAACCGGGTTGAAGAACATGAATTGACTGTGACTGGAGACCAACGCAGCGCCCTGACAAGTAGCAATAGCGGAAAAAAACTTGACTTGAACAAAGAAAGTAACTTGGACAAGGTGAGTGAGATATCTGTAATTGACAGCAAAATGCTTGGTCACAATCTGGTCTCAAATGGAACCACTAAGGAATGCGGACAGATTACAGCTTCCATGGATAAGATAAACGCTATCTGAAGTTAGTGGTGCATGTCAAAATCCTGAAAAAGGACACCCGGTGAGAAAATGGTCGCTCTAACTGGGAGAAAGTGTGGCCAAGACTGTACTTGAGCTAAGCCAAAGTACCCTATCTGCCACCTATGGGATTGATGCACTGCCCAAATTGGACACCGGCTAGTGGCTCCTGTTTGTCTGTGGAATGCTAATTTGATCCGGAGTTTACACTGGAGCTGTTTTCAGTAAAAGAAAAAGCGGGATTTTTCTTTGTGGAAAAAAAGGGGAATTGACCAATGTAAACTCCATTCTAGGAAAGAAAAAGAGGGGATTATTAACAATTCCCGGTGTCTTGATGTCTTCTTTGTGGTTCCCAAGATTAAAAAAAAAACATGAATAGAATACTATAAAAATCAAAATGTCGTGGCACTATAGATTTTCTACTCTAGATGAATTCTACAGAGAAAAAAAATGAGTAAAGGTTGTTTGATTAGTTCCACATGAACTCTCCTGCGAATGATCAGGTGCATTTACCTCGTAGCTCCAAATAAACAAAGTAAAGTTTTCATGAGACTAGCTCAATACAAAACTTCCGAATAAGGTTAGACTTAATAGTAATCTTTCCTTAGAATTGCATGCAAAGTATACCATAGGATATGAACCACTGCTCTGATTTCAATTCAATGAACCATCCTAAAGAAGAGCACATCGAGGAATAGGTTCCTCCCAATTTTATATGAAGTTTTTCAGAACCAAAGAGAGCCTAAATACGATGATCTATTTTATCCTTGTATGAACCCACTGCTAGAATCTGCATGAAATCGTAAGCACCTTCTTCTTTACCAATAGTATATGTGCACATACTTATTATACTACTCCCTCCGGCCCAAATTAGTTGACTTAGATTTATCTAGATTCGGATGTATCTAGTACTAAAATATATCTAGATACATTCAAATCTAGACATATTCGAGTCAACTAATATGGGTCGGAGGGAGTAGGATAATTTTTGCTATGTTTTTCCAATAATGATTCGACCAAATTTACACCATTGCATGTTATCAGAGCCTATAGCCCCCACCCCTTCCCCAATCTCGGTTTGCGGCATCTACAAGGTGGTGTCCTCCGCCTCCAAAGTCCCAACACACTTGTCGGCCATAAATCCTCCTTTGCTTCTGACATGTATGGAAACATTGTAACAAGGGTGGTGTTTCACAAGCTCGCTACCTTCGGATATTGTTTGATTACAATTCAAACATCGGGGGTTTGGCTCGTTTGCCTTTAACGGAGTGGGAATGATCAATGAAAGATTGCGGAAGTATAGATTATATTGATATTGGAAGAGATGATTACATCGTGAGCCCTTATGCTGTTTATGTAGTACTAGAAGACTTGGTGGGCAAAAAGCCTAATAGAGATAGAACTGGATTACAATATTGAACTACCAAATATATCTAGCCGTAACATACTCCAATATCCCCCCTCCCCCGCAGTCGGATCGGTAGTGACGCGGATGATCTGACTGGAGAATGAAGGTGAGGTGGTAGCCCTTGTTGTCGATGTCGATGTAGCCGGGAGTGAGGGCATTGTAGTGTGGTCGATGGTGCCGTTGGGAAAGTTGTCGTTGTTGGTGAATTCGATGATGCCGATGTTGTTGTTGTGGTTTGGTCGATGTCATTGTTGAGCCTAGAGAATTCGCCATAGTAATTGAGGTAGACGTAGTTTGGGTCGAAGTAGCTCGACCCGCAATGCCGAGCTTGCCAGACTCGGGAGCGTGTCGGGGACAAAGGCACGCATCGGTGTTGCCAATACCGGACGTGCGAAGACAGGGACCATCACGAGCCATGCGTGCCAGAGCCGGAGGGAGGAGCAGAGAAATTCTCCGTGAATGGTCGGTGCGTAGAAGTTGTCCGTCGATTTGTCGGAATAGACGAAGTAGTTGCAAGGAGAAAATTGATTAAGTAAAAAATAAAAATTAGACTGCGACTCTAGCGGCGAGGTCGTGGTGGACGAAGATGAAGAGGAAGTTGTTGATGGAGATTTGTTGTAGCGGTAGTTGATTTCAGGGATTTAGACCCTTTTTTTGCTTGTATGAGCGCGGCATCGCTCGTGGAGAAGAAGAACTTGTTGGCGTTTACGATGACCATGATTGGTGGTGGCAGCGACGATGCGGCGATGTTGTTGGAGTAGATGGTTGTCGGCGATGATGACCATGTGTGATGAAGGTGTAGCCCTTTGTTGATGGCGAGATGCGTACTCAGGGACGTGCGTTCCGGTCGATGTTGGCGAAGACGGGCCGACGTGATGACGACGTGAGGACGGAGCAGCCGACGACGCGTGAAGGCGTCCCTTGGGGCGCCGCGTGGAGACTCCTTGGCATGATTGTTGATGACGATTTGCCGGAGATGAGTCGACGCCGAGGCTGAAGTAGAGGCACGTGATGTCGACATGCGGCTGTGAACGACGCAATCCGATCTATGATCGGCGAAAAAAGAAGAAACGCCGGTCAAGCGGCCGGCGAGAAAAATTTGCGAAGCAAGATCTAATCTACTATTGCGTGGCCCCCGACAGAGAACGATCTTCCCTGGGGCGGCGCGGCGGAAGCTGTGGCTAAACCCTAGGCAGAGCGAACCGCTCTGATACCATGAAAGATTGTGGAAATATAGATTGCATTGATATTGGAAGAAGTGATTACATCGTGAGCCCTTAGACTGTTTATATAGTACTAGAAGACTTGGGGGCAAGAAGCCTAATAGAGATAGAATTTGATTACAATACTAAACTACCAAATATATCTAGCCGTAACATACTCCAATAATCAAACTACAGAATCCTTTCCTCTCTATGGCTCTTTTCCTATAACTCTGCTGCATTTTTTCTCAAATAGTAACTTAGGTGGAGGCCTCTCACCCACGGTGACTGTTCGAAGGAAACACACACCTAGGTACATGCCTTTTTAGTCCAATTTCATCTGCACACACACGTTGTTTGCTTTATTGGAACAAGATTCTCGTAACAATTATGAGGTACACCCTTACCTCAATTTATGCAATCTTTTTAATGAGAATGTTGACATGTTGGGCTATTCATGCTGGCTTGATTTGTACTATATTGGTTTTGTTAATCCTATGTTGTGTGAGATTATGTAATATCAAAATTGATTTTTGAAAAAAATGTGGATATCCTGCAACTAGTTACTCCCGCACCACATTATTATATGTCACACTTCTGATTTTTGAAAAAATGAAATAAATAACGGGTATCTTTTCCATCTATAAATATTCAGTCCAAAATATGTCATATGTGATCTGTCTAAAAAAAAAAACCTACATAGATAATATCATGCGCTATATATTCACATATCATTTTTTTTTGCAGACCACACACTGCCATATTTTTGGATGAAAGTTTGTGGATCATAAGATACAACATAATCAATGTCCATGTTCATTTTATAACTTTTTTGAAAACTTGAAAATGCGGCTAGTTGCATGTAAGCGGAATGCCGAATGCGAATAGTAATAGCGGAAGTCCATACTCTTCCTAAACTACAAAACTGAAGTTGCAATATTTCGGAATCGACTAAATATTGACGACCCTATTTGTATTTGCAGTTACTCTGTTATGCCCGCTTCAACCACGGGGTATCTACTGGTTTACAAGAGAGAGATCTGTATCTGTACGTATACATGTATTTACAGGTGAAGCTTTGATGCAATGATGCCTCAAGCAAATTACTGGAAATTCGGCAAATTAAGGTAACCAACATGTGTTGATCAACCATGGAACCAAACATCTCACGGCCAGCTATGCACAGCTTCCACAGCAGCTAGCACCGTAAAACATCTCCTTCCTCCTCGGAGATCGGAGGCCGGAGCCGGCCTAGAAGGTGGGCACGACGCCGCAGCTGTTGTCGGACAGCGCGGCGGCGGAGAAGTACTGGTCCACCTCTAGGTCCGCGTCCGCGCGCTTGGCGAACCTCCCCTTGATCCGTGGCCGGGTCTCGGCGTAGGCCTTCCGCGAGGCGTACCTGATGGTCTTCTCGAACCGCCTCATCTTCCTCTTCTCCCTGTACCGGTGCACCCTGGCCTCCCTGTCCATGGCTATGCACTGCGGCGACATGTGCGCCGCCGCCGTGGAGAAGAGGTCGACGCTGCTCTCGCTGCGTCTCAGGTACGAGGAGCTGCTCACGTCCTGGACGGTGCTGCTGTTGTCCGGCGAAGATGACATGGATAGCTGAAATCAATAAGAGAGATATATGAGGAGTTAAGATCGTGATCGATGGAGAGCATGCCTTTAAAAGGTCTAGACGAAACATCATGGAATTAAGAAGCACATTTTTTTTTCGGTCTTCAACCAACCAGATTCTGCATAGTTAAGTGTTGACAGTTGTTACTTAGTACAGTACTCCTAGAAAAAGATGCAAGTAAAACTCACGCTGCGTTGGAATGTTGCGCCAAATCCGTACCCATGATGGAAGTGTTGTGCATCGTACGCCGTCTCCCCCGTGAAGCACTGCTGCTCTGGCAGCTGCTCGCCGGGCACGACGAGCTCGTGGCTACTCTCATGGCTGCTGCGGCACTCCTTGCTCGGCGCGTCCTGCTTCTCCCCTGCCCCGCCAAGGTCGAGGAAGTCAGCGACCAGCGCGTCGCCGTACGCCGGCGCCGCTTGCCCCTCCGAGCCTTTGAGCGGGTCGAGGAGCAGCCACGACGTGGCTTCCTCCTCGTCTTCCTCCTCGCCGCCGTGGACGTCGTCGTCGTCGTCGTAGTAGCGCCTCCGGCCCTCGCGGATGGGCCAGGAGGAGTTGACGCCGCCGCCGGGACGGACGACGAAGGCGCCTCCGGCAGGGGAGGCCGGGGCTGCCACGGCGGCGCCCATCGGGACGCGGCGGTGGCGGCTGGCCAGCGTGTTGGCGGAGTGCACGTCCGCGTCGCACGCCACGCAGAGCGCCGCCGAGTCGGCGCGGCAGTAGAACGCGCACGGCGCCGACCGGCACGAGTCGCACCGCTGCTGCTGCATGCTATGCATGCCACCGAGCTCCGGCTCCACCTTCATCATCATCGGTCGCGCGAAGAGAGAGGTCGATCAGTTCAGCTCAGTCCATCCACAGCGCCCAGATTATCTTTTTATAATCACGGAATTCCAGTAAACAATCTGGAGTGCACGGCTGCAGGGTAAAGTAGTCGCGTGCGGGGCTGTGTTTTGATCTGGTCTGCTTTCTTCTCGTGGAGGAGAGCTTGACAAGTCTGCGTTGCATGGGGGACGAGGGGGAGGTAGAATCCAGGCCACGACACGTGGCGGGGTTCGAACGGCTGTGAGAGCCCGGTCCCTTATCTTGTGGCGGCCTGCCGCGCCTACTTGCGGGACCCGCTAGAGCTCGTGGGTCCCACCACCAGATAACGGGTTTATTGATCAAGGCTAGTGGTGCGTTGCTCTTTAGACACGTCCGCACTTAAGTCTACGACGACGGGCGCAGTCAACCTTATCCGATAACGAAAATTCAAAATAAGTTCGGTTGTCAATCTATATAGGTTGGTTTCACCCAACATAACCAGCTTTCTATAAGGAAAATGATCCCTTTCCCCGGACGATCTTGGTCTTATCTCTCCCAATCTCATTCCCTTTTCTTCTCATGGTGAACAAGGCCATGGAAGGCAACCTGGGAGCCGATCCAACCACTCGCAGCCGCTGCCTTCTGCTCGGGCTGTCGCCTTGCGCCGCCACCCTCTCCCCACCATCGTGCTCGGTCCTTGCGCCTCCTCCTTCCTCCCACCGCCGTGCCCCCCTCGCCACGCCCAACCTGTGCGTGCTGCCGGAGCACGCCGCCCTCGCTCCTTGCCCCGTGAGGTCCGCCTCTCCGTTCATGGCGCTGCGGCTGTAGCCCATCCCGGCCGCTCCCTTCTTGCCCCACGAGCTCCACCCCAATCATGGTCGTTGTCCGCCTCAGCACCTGGCCTCTCCATGACGACGTGGGGGTACGAGGAGGACCAAGTGGTGGCTGATGGTCATGGAGGTCAGGTGGTTCGAGGTCGCCTCGACTACAAGTTCAACACGCCTTGGCGCCCTACCCTGTCCTTGTTGGAGATGTCGGCCTCCCCGGTAGTCGTGGTTGCTACCGACGGCCGACGCCGCTGCTGCAAGGGGTACGAGGGGCTGCTAGCAACGACTGATGTTGTTGCTACCTATACGGTGGCGGTTTTTTGCTACCGGCGGTCGGTGTCGTTGCTACCGACGACCAATGGATTTGCTACAACCATCTTGTGGGTTTGCTACGAGGTGTACGACGATGTTGCCGGCGAGAGGGTTCGGCGGTGTCTCCGACGAAGTTAGTTTTTTGCTACATTAGAAGAACTTTCTTGCTACAACCGTCTTGTGGTTTTGCTACATTATAAGAACTTTGTTGCTACAACCGTCTTGTGCTTTTGCTACAACAGTGTCAACCTTTTGCTACAAGGTCTCCGGCGAGAGTCACCGATGAGTTTTTTTCGGCGAGGTCGGTTTTGCTACATTAGCACATTTTTTTTGCTGCATCGTCTCCGACGAGGCGTTCTATTTTCTGAAACGAACCGTTTTTTTCTTCGGAAGCAAAATCGGGAACATATGCAGCAAAAAGTGTGTTTTACAGCAAACGCGGGATTTGGAGAGATTTTTGGTGGACACGTGCCGCGCAGAGGAGGAGGACGATGGGAACTCCCCCATCGTCCGGGGGACGCCTAGCAGTTTCCTTCCTATAATGTTCATCCAGATGCAAAACCACAAGTTTGCTCCATTTCAAATTAGTTGAAATTCTAGTTTTGTCCTAACTTATTTTTCTTTAATTTTGACCTAGACCATAAAAAAATAGGCATCTACTCTAATTTTGACCAAGTCCCACAACGGTGGCAGAACTCTACTCCTACTATAAATCACTATAATCGCAAAGACTGAGTTACAGAGATCGGTTCGCTGTGCGAGAGTGTTCTGTATCGTATCTTATGTTGTGCCCTAAAGGTCCCACATGCCTGGCTTATAAAGCACCAGAACCTAGGGTTACAGGGAAAGGACCTTGCCGAACAAGGTAAAGAGTCCTACACTAATACAAACTAGTCTTCGTGTCTTGCACACCAAGGCTCCGAGTATGTTGGTGACTTCTGCGTAGCCTTCCTTCATCCGGCATGGGCCTCCCTTCTAGATCCGTCTAACTGGGTCTCCTAGTAGGCCATGGGCCATGCTACCAACTGTGGCCACCCAGGTTAGCCATATTAGAGACATGCTATGGTGATACCCATTTAGCATATCCCCAACAGTAGCCCCCGGAGGACTTTGAGATCTTGTGCCGTCTTGCCCATTGGTCTTGAATGTTTCGTCTAGGTGATGCCGATAATCCGTCAAGCAATATCTCGAAGGTATCCCAAAGAACCCTGCAATCCTTTCCGTCTTTGTAATATAGCCGGAGATCTTTTGAGTTTTCATTTCCAAAGCCAGATATCTTCCATCTTTGATGGAATCTTTAGATGTGACCTTTCCACTACAACGGTCAGAATATGGCATAGGCTACAGCCTACGCTACCTCGAAACTCAGAGAAGGCAATGAATCAATCATCAGCTACTTTTACGCACGTAAAATCCGAAACGTTAAAGTGGCAAAGACGGAGGACGTGGCGAAATTACTGCACATGCTCATCTCCATGTCGGCAACACTTCATCTGTTAGATCTCTCCGCATGAATCTTGATGCTAGGTCTATATATATTAACCGTGGCCTAAGATTTTACTTTTACCAGCATTCTTCCTCTACGTATTCGTCTTCCTCCAGCCACGCGACCGTTCGAGCTCTTCGACAGAAAACCCTAGCTAGAGTTTTCCCCTTTCCCCACCTTCCCCCATCTGTGCAATGGCCTCCAGCAGCTCTGCTCCCTCAACGGCGGCGACTCCCGAGGCTTCAATGGAGCCATCCCAGGGAGTGAACGTCCCACCGTAGGGGGTCATCGTTCCTGTCTCTACCATGGTGGAAACCACCGGCGGTGACCCAAAACAGGTGGCGCCAGAAGCTGCAGAAGAAGATGGCGAGTCCCACAAGGGAATGTGGAGGGGCTCTGACCTCTCCGTCGAGGATCTGCAAGAACTCATCACCGAGGGGTATCTCCCCATGACGGAGGGTTTGGCCTGGCGGCCGGCGCCGGCCAGCGAAGTGACTCCTTCTCCCCAAGCTGGAGAGAAGGCGTACCTCAAATCCCAGCTGGTACGTGGTGTAAGACTGCCAGTCTCCGACTTCTTCCTGGACGTCCTTCGTTATTTCTGGGTACTTCCCCACAACCTCTCTCCCAACAGCATCCTCGTTCTCAGCAACTTCATAGCTTTGTGCGAAGGATACCTAGGAATCAAACCTAGGTTAGATCTGTTTGTTTACTTCTTTACCATTAAGAGAGTCCATAGAATCCAAGGATAAGCTGCGGATATGCGGAACTATTAGCTTTAAGATCCGACCTAGCCGGCGTTTCCCTGACATTGTGGGCCACGAGTCTTCCAAGAACTGGCAGCGCAAATATTTCTATGGCCCAGACATTCCTCTGTCCAACTGTCTTGAGACGTATCCCGACTTCGTCGATGGGGCTACCGCCGAAGCATCCACCTGGAGGTCCCCAACCGTGTCGTAAGGCGGATCGAATTGATGGGTTCGTAGCATGGAAAACAAAAAATTTCTACCGCAAGAACGAACAAAACCCAGATCTAATCTAGATAAAAGCCAAGATCTAATCTATTAGACATGTGCAACGAGATAGATCTGTACTAACCCTTGTAGATCTGAAAGCGTTACGAGATTCGGATCTCGTGGTTGATGTAGTCGATCACTTGCCGATCCTTCCGGCGCCGCGTTCCGGCAGCGCTTCCGCAGTCGGTCACACGTGCGGAGTCGAAGCAGACCTTCCTCTCCCCGTTCCAGCGAGCAGCGGAGGTAGTAGATCTTCTCTACGGAATCCCAGCAGCACGACGGCGTGGTAGTGGTGGTGGCGTAGAGAATTCTACAAGGCTTCGCCTAAGCCTGAGCAGAAGAAAGGAGGAGGAGAGAGGCGGCTAGGGTTTGGAGTGCAAGGGGGCAAAGGGCTGGCGCCTCCACCCCCTCTATTTATGGGAGGGAGGCGCCATGGGGAGGTGGAGTCCTTGTAGGATGCCCCTCTCCCTTGGCCGGCGAATCAAGGAGGTGGGGGAGAGTCCTACTCCCCCACGAATCCTTGTCTTACCCCACAAGGATTCCTTGATCCTTTCTTGGTTTTCAAGTAAACTCCAAGAAATCTTCCAGAACCTTCCGGAACATTCCGAAACCTTCTAGAATCCCCATACAAATACTCCGGAACATTTCCTAACTTAGAAAATGATCCCCAATATATGAATCTTATTCTCCGGACAATTCTGGAGCTCCTCGTGACGTCCCGAATCCAATACGAGACTCCGAACAACATTTGGTCTCCAACGCACATTCCATATCTACTTAAAACAACTTCGAACCTTAAGTGTGTCACCCTACGGTTCGTGAATATGCAGACATGATGGAGACACCTCTCCGATCAATAACCATCAGCGGGATCTGGAGATCCATAACGGCTCCCACATACTCAACGATGACTTCGTGATCGATAGAACCATTAACATACAAAACCAATTCCCTTTGTCACGCGATACTCTACTTATCCGAGGTTTGATCGTCGGTATCTCCATACCTAGTTCTACCTCGTTACTGATAAGTACTCTTTACTCGTTCCATGTTATGTCATCCCTTGTGACCCAGTCACATGCTTGCAAGCTAATTAGATGAACATTCCACCGAGAGGGCCTAGAGCATATCTATCCGTCATATGGATGGACAAATCCCAATCTTGGTCCATGCGCTTCAACACATACTTTCAGAATACCCAATGACACCTTTATGACCACCCAGTTACGAAGCGGTGTTTGATGTCATCAAAGTACCCATCCTGTGAAGGTGATTAACATAACCTCATGGTCGAAGGATTAGGTTACTATGTATTTTAAAGCTTATAGCAAACAAACTTAATGACTTGATCTTATGCTATGCTTACTACGGGTGTGTGTCCATCACATCATTCTCCTAATGATATGATCTTGTTATTAACGACATCCAATGTCTATGATCAGGAAACCATGATCATCCATTAATCAACAAGCTAGTTTAACAAGAGGCTTACTAGGGACTCTTTTATGTTTACAAAACGCACAAGTATTAATGTTTCCGGTTAATACAATTATAGCATGGGATGTAAACATTTATCATAAACATAAAGATATAATAATAACCACTTTATTATTGCCTCTTGGGCATATCTCCAACAGTTTCCCACTTGCACTAGAGTCAATAATCTAGTTAAAAACTTGTGCATTCAACACCTATGGCTTTCTGGTGTTGTATAGACACTATTGCTAGTGGTAAACATAATCTTCGGATCTGACTCTTCCAGGTCCGTGTGTATTTGCATGTCCTTGCGTCTCTATGCATTACTCATTCTCCAATGAGATGGCATTGTATAAATTTGGTCCTTTGGTGAGACCTTTAGTTCCTTGGGATTAAATGATGTTGATACAATTTTCATACAATGTATCTTCATAGTATTATCCCGCTATGAACCACACCTAGTTTGATAACAAACTACTTGACGCAAATGCCCTCATTTGCTGCTACTATAGCAGTTATATACTTAGCCTTTTGTTGTAGTATCCGTCACAATATCTCAACTTTGGAACTCATCCAAATCCATCATGGAACATCCTTTCCATTATATTGTGCCACCCATAGTCAAAATTGAGATAAATTTAATTTGTATCTTGTGACAAAACTAGTATCAATGTAACACTTTACAATGAACTACCTTTAACTATTTGTCACTTATACATGATATATTCTTAGTTCTTCCAAAGCTCATAAGAATATCTTTACTATTGTCCAATGATCATCTTATGAATCATTCTGGTATATGCTCATAACATTTAGAGCATAGGACATATCTGGATGTGTACATCTCAAAGAATGATTGATCAAAATATTCTTGTGATTTCACCAAGTGTCAAAAACACTTGAATCTCGTGTCAACACACTTGAATCTTGATTTAGTCCTTTCCGTGCGTCAAGAACCTTTCTTGTTGTTTCCATATTGAACTCATTCAACATCTTATCTATGTACATTTGGCAAAACCATATTAGCGCCTCAATCTATCCATATAGACATTGATGCCTAATTCTTGAGTTATGCCTAAGTCTTTCATCGAAATGAAATTCTTAACCTGTGTCAATAAAAGATACTGTTGGAGATATGCCCAAGAGGCAATAATAAAGTGGTTATTATTATATCTTTATGTTTATGATAAATGTTTACATCCCATGCTATAATTGTATTATTAGGAAACACTAATACATGTGTGTTTTGTAAACATAAAAGAGTCCCTAGTAAGCCTCTTGTTAAACTAGCTTGTTGATTAATGGATGATCATGGTTTCCTGATCATGGACATTGGATGTCGTTAATAACAAGATCATATCATTAGGAGAATGATGTGATGGACACACACCCGTAGTAAGCATAGCATAAGATCAAGTCATTAAAGTTCGTTTGCTATAAGCTTTAAAATACATAGTAACCTAATCCTTTGACCATGAGGTTATGTTAATCACCATCACCGGATGGGTACTTTGATGACATCAAACACCGCTTCGTAACTGGGTGGTCATAAAGGTGTCATTGGGTATTCTGAAAGTATGTGTTGAAGCTCATGGACCAAGATTGGGATTTTTCCATCCATATGACGGATAGATATGCTCTGGGCCCTCTCGGTGGAATGTCATCTAGTTAGCTTGCAAGCATGTGACTAGGTCACAAGGGATGACATATCACGGAACGAGTAAAGAGTACTTATCAGTAACGAGGTAGAACTAGGTATGGAGATGCTGACGATCAAACCTCGGATAAGTATAGTATCGCGTGACAAAGGGAATTGGTTTCGTATGTAAATGGTTCAATCGATCACGAAGTCATTGTTGAGTATGTGGGAGCCATTATGGATCTCCAGGTCCCGGTGATGGTTATTGATAGGATATGTGTCTCTATCATGTCTACATATTCACGAACCGTAGGGTGACACACTTAAGGTTCGAAGTTGTTTTAAGTAGATATGGAATGTGCGATGGAGACCGAATGTTGTTCGGAGTCTCAGAATGGATCGGGGACATCACGAGGAGATCCGGAATGGTCCGGAGAATACGATTCATATATTGGGGATCATTTTCTGAGTTAGGAAATGTTCCGGAGTATTTGTATGAGGGTTCTAGAAGGTTTCGGAATGTTCTGGAAGGTTCTAGAGGATTTCTTGGAGTTTGCTTGAAAACCAAGAAAGGGTCAAAGGAAACCTAGTGGGGCAAGACACGGATTCGTGGGGGAGGAGGACTCCTCCCCCCTTCCCACCGCCGGCCATAGGAGGGGAGTCCTACTAGGACTCCCCCTCCCCAGGCGCGCCTCCCCCTTAAATAGAAGGGCAGGGGCGCCCCCTCCAAGCTCTCTCACAACTCCAATCTCTGCCGCCTCTCTCCTCCACCTTTCTTCTGCACAGGCATAGGCGAAGCCCTGCAGAATTCTCTACTCCACCACCACCACCACGCCGTCGTGCTGCTGGGATTTCGTGGAGAAGATCTACTACCTCCGCTGCTCGCTGGAACGGGGAGAGGAAGGTCTGCTTCGACTCCGCACGTGTGACCGACTGCGGAAGCGCTGCCGAAACACGACGCCGGAGGATCGTCAAGTTGACCGACTACGGGTGCGCTGCCGGAACGCGACGCCGGAAGGATCGTCCACACGATCTTGAGATCGGCAAGTGATCGACTACATCAACCACGAGATCTAATCTCGTTAGCGCTTTCGGATCTACGAGGGTTAGTTCCTATCTATCTCGTTGCTCATGTCTAATAGATTAGATCTTGGCTTTTATCTAGATTAGATCTGGGTTTTGTTCGTTCTTGCGGTAGAATTTTTTTGTTTTCCATGCTACGAACCCATTAGTGGTATCAGAGCCGTGTCTATGCGTAGATCTGTTACACGAGTCGAACACAATGTTTTTGTGGGCGTTGATGTTT
The DNA here is from genome assembly GCA_910589775.1 of Avena eriantha. NCBI lineage: Eukaryota > Viridiplantae > Streptophyta > Magnoliopsida > Poales > Poaceae > Avena > Avena eriantha. Next base: position 475,450,930 of record OU342741.1, read on the forward strand.
TTGTTGACAGTGTCTTAGCGTGTACTTTGCATCTTGCGGCATGGTGGGATGAAGCGGCTCGGGCTAACATTACATGTCATCGCACATGAGACTTGCTCCACGCTTGACGTGCAACTTGCTTTGCACAAGTGGCTTTGCGGGTGTCTGTGTCTCCCACCATAGTTAAGATTCAATTTACAATGAGCATCTGACAACACTTGTATCAACGTTGTGGTTCATGTTCGTAGGTAAGATCCGTTCTTATTCGAAAGCCCCAAGCCACGTAAAACATGCAAAGAAAATTAGAGGCGTCTAACTCGTTTTTGCAGGGGTTTTTGTGATGTGATATGGCCATTATGTGATTGTGATTATATTTGATGTATGCAATGATCCTTGTTGTAATATGGAAACCGGCAGGAGCCTAATGGTTGTCTTTAAATTTTGTTTAAGACCTGCGTGTCTATTTCATCATGTAATAGCTTTATTCCAAGTAGTTGTAATAGTTGTTGGTGGTGATGGACAACCATGAAGCGGCGCCATGGACCTTGATGCCACGCTGGTGATGATGGAGATCTTGTCCATGCTTTGGAGATGGAGATCAAAGGCACAATAAGAAAGGCCATATCATATCACATATTATGAATTGCCTGTGATGTTAATCCTTTATGCATCTTGTATTGCTTAGATCGCGACGGTAGCATTATAAGATGATCCCTCTCACTAAATATCAAGTAATAAAGTGTTCGTCCTTAGTTGGCACCGTTACTAAGACTCGTCGTTTCGAAGCATCTCGTGATGATCGGGTGTGATAGACTCTACGTGTGCATACAACGGGTGCAAGCCAGATTTGCACATGCAGAAACTAAGGTTAACCTTGACGAGCCTAGCATGTACATACATGGTCTCGGAACACAGAATACCGAAAGGTAAAGCATGAGTCATATGGATGATATGATGAACATGTTGATTGTTCGCCTTTAAAGCTACATCATCTCACGTGATGATCGGACTTGGTGTAGTGGATTTGGTTCATGTAATCACTAAAACAACTTGAGGGATGTTGTTTTGAGTGGGAGTTCATTTGTAATGTGGATTAGTCGAACTCAATTTATCATAAACACAATCAAAGTGAATTTGCATAGTTTGTTGTAGTCATTGGCATCCGTTCACCACCTTACGCTTAGTTATAGTTGAGATAGTGGAACTATAGAAATTCTGGATATTTGCTTTACGAACTGGTATCGTATTGTTTTGAGTGTCAATTTAAAGTTTAAAAGTCCTATTGCAAACTTTCAGCAAACTCCGTTTACTCTGTGAAGTTTAATAAATAGTATTAAATCAAGAGTAACAATTCCAGTGTTAGTATCTAATGTATCATGTTTGCCTCCATGATTCTTGATACTCAAAAGATTGTTTTTAATATCAAGTTTATCTAAGAGCTGAAAGCAATGTTTCTGAAACCATCATATGTGAAGGTATTGCGATATCTAAAACAATGTGCTGGTTACAACATGATAGAGTATACGTCCTCATATTTGATGAGAATTTGTGAAGGTTGGAGATGCTAGTCGTCCTAATCCTCCAAAAGGTTTTGAAAAAGAAACTTTATACTCGCAATTCACCTTTATAAGCTATAGCAGCTTGATCATGAAAGTTGTCATGATAAGGATGAATAGAAGATGTAAGTAAAATGTTTACTACACTAATAGATTACTAAAGAATGGATTTTTGAAAGAATGCCAAACATTTGATGATGGTGATCCACTTCAAAGTGCAAGTCCAAAGGTATTAGTATTTGACTATATACGCTTTCTACTATGTGTCATGTGAATGACACCACTATTGATGTTGATAGATTCTTTTAAAAGAAAAAAAAGGAATTGCTGAAAGAGAATCTATAAGATATTTGGCAGAAATTATAAAGTTGGAGATGTCCAACTTGGGTATGTAAAAGATATACATGTTATGGTTGTATTCCTTGCTTGTTAAATAATGTGGCTCTTAGGTATTGGATACTGAATCGGTTGGTATGAAGCGTCATACAGGACAACGCAATTCATGAACTACAATGGCCTAAGTAACTAGCAAGAGAATGAGTGATGATGTTCATCGAAAACAAATAAAGTGTTATTGTGTTTTTCGTTGTCATCAAACCTAGCCTTCAAGATTTGTTTTAATAATTGTTATTTTGTTCTGGTATTACGAGAACAATGGTTGTTCAAATAATAACTGTATTCCATAAAGGATGGATGAACTTTTATAAGTCTAGTGGGAGAAATCACATCCATAAACACTATTGCTAAAATGTCGCAAGACAAATGATTGAAAGATCACTTATGAAGTGACACCGCTGTTTAAATTATATTTGAAAGAAAACATGAAGAAACTCCATGTTGATGGAATTTTGGAGTCTTTGATTTTGATCAATTGACGCATGTGAGACTTTCCTCGAGATAATTGAAACTCCGTCCATAGGCCAGATAGGAACGGATGACTAGCTTATTGGAAATTGTGCATGCTGATGTGCATAGTCCATTATATGTAGCCATAAGCGATGGATCTTTTTGCTTCATATGCTTTCTCCAAAAATTTGAGTGAATATATATGTATATTTACTTAATAAGGAGGAAGTATGAAACATTTGAAAGTTGTTCAAAGACTTTCAAGATGAAGTTAAAAATCATTGTAACAAGAAAATAAAGAGTTTATGATTCGATCATAAAGGAAGATATTTGAGTTACATGTTTAGCAAAAACACCTAAGATTTAAGGAATCGTTCCATGGATTTGCATTTCCCAAAACACCATAGGAGTATGGAGTGTTCAAGATATGTAATGAAACCTTGTTTGACATGGTAAGATCAAAGGTGTCATTTATAAAACTGCCATTATATATTAAAGATTAAAGCTTTAGTGACAACCGCTTTTACACTGAAAAGAGCTCCATCGTGATCCGTTGAAATGACACCATATGAGTTATGGTTTGGGATAAAACCCGAATTGTCTTTTCTAAAATTTTGGTATGTTATGCATAAGTAAAATGTTTACAACCAAAGTCGGATAAGCACGTATTTGTAGGTTATCCCAAAGAATTTGTTGGGAATTTCTCCATAACACCGAGGACAAAAGAGTTTGTTACTTGGAACGTCAAGTTTCTTGAGAAGGAATTTTTCGTGAAAAGTTAAGTGGGAGGACAATAGAACTTTGATAAGGTTGTTGAACCTTAGCTATATGTGCTAAGTAGCGCAGCGCCGGAAAGTGTCCAGGTGACGGCCGCAATGCTCATGGCTCTCGTGATTACAAAAGGTGTGATCTCGGAGATTAGAGTTCCTATAGAACCGTGTGGGTCGGTAAGAATCAAATAGTAAGATTTGATAAGCAAGTCGTTATTGTTTTGATAATGATGAACCGACTATATGCAAAGAAGCGATGATGGGCCCTGACTCCATAAAATGACTAGAAGTCATGGAATCCGTGATAGTATCCATACACGAGAAATCAAGTTTTTAAACTTTGAAGACCCTCCGGAAAGGCGTGAAGCCTATCGGTCGTGTTTGGATTTATAAAAAAATAAAGACATGGATGTTTAACATCTATGAAATAGTCGTCATGTCAGAAATAAGTTTACGACAATGTTCAAGGAATTGACTATGATAAGATTTGATCTTTCATAGCGATATTTAGTCTGGACGGATTAATGTAGCAACCACTACATATATTTTGGTATATGGTAGTTGAACAAACAAAACAAGTTCTTCTAATAGAATGGTTACCTAGGACGTGTACATGAAACGATCCAAAGGGTTTTTGTTAAATTCAAAGGATGCTAAAAGAGTATGCAAAACTTCAATGGTTGAAGTAAGCATAGCGGAGTTGGAATCTTCACCATGATGAAACTGTTAAAAGAGTTTAAATTCATCGGAGATGATGAAGATGCTTGCATTTGCAAGAAATTAAGTGGGAGCGCTGAGACATATTTCTAATACATTATGTGAAAGACATATTGTTGACTGGAAATGATGTATCTTTTATTGACACAGGTTAAGAATTTCATTTCGATGAAAGACTTAGGCATAACCCAAATTAGGCATCAATGTCTATATGGATAGATTGAGGCGCTAATTTGGTTTTGCCAAATGTACATAGATAAGATGTTGAATGAGTTCAATATGGAAACAACAAGAAAGGTTCTTGACGCATGGAAAGGACTGAATCAAGATTCGAGTGTGTTGACACGAGATTCAAGTGTTTTGACACTTGGTGAAATCACAAGAATATTTTGATCAATCATTCTTTGAGATGTACACATCCAGATATGTCCTATGCTCTAAATGTTATGAGCATATACCAGAATGATTCATAAGATGATCATTGGACAATAGTAAATATATTCTTATGAGCTTTGGCAGAACTAAGAATATATCATGTATAAGTGACAAATAGTTAAAGGTAGTTCATTGTAAAGTGTTACATTGATACTAGTTTTGTCACAAGATACAAATTAAATTTATCTCAATTTAGATTATGGGCAGCACAATGTAATGGAAAGGATGTTCCATGATGGATTTGGATGAGTTCCAAAATTGAGACATTGTGACGGATACTACAACAAAAGGCTAAGTATATAAACTGCTATAGTAGCAGCAAAGGAGGGCATTTGTGTTAAGTAGTTTATTATCAAACTAGGTGTGGTTCAAAGTGGGCTAATACTATGAAGGTATATTGTGTGTGACAATAATATCAACATATTTTGAGCCGAAGGAACTAAAGGTCTCACCAAAGGACCAAATCTATACAATGCCATCTCATTGGAGAATGAGTAATGCGTAGAGACGCAAGGACATGCAAATACACACGGACCTGGAAGTGTCAGATCCGAAGATTATGTTTACCACTAGCAATTGTGTCTATACAACACCAGAAAGCCATAGGTGTTCAATGCACAAGTTTTTAACTAGATTATTGACTCTAGTGCAAGTGGGAGACTGTTGGAGATATGCCCAAGAGGCAATAATAAAGTGGTTATTATTATATCTTTATGTTTATGATAAATGTTTACATCCCATGCTATAATTGTATTATTAGGAAACACTAATACATGTGTGTTTTTTAAACATAAAAGAGTCCCTAGTAAGCCTCTTGTTAAACTAGCTTGTTAATTAATGGATGATCATGGTTTCCTGATCATGGACATTGGATGTCGTTAATAACAAGATCATATCATTAGGAGAATGATGTGATGGACACACACCCGTAGTAAGCATAGCATAAGATCAAGTCATTAAAGTTCGTTTGCTATAAGCTTTAAAATACATAGTAACCTAATCCTTTGACCATGAGGTTATGTTAATCACCATCACCGGATGGGTACTTTGATGACATCAAACACCGCTTCGTAACTGGGTGGTCATAAAGGTGTCATTGGGTATTCTGAAAGTATGTGTTGAAGCTCATGGACCAAGATTGGGATTTGTCCATCCATATGACGGATAGATATGCTCTGGGCCCTCTCGGTGGAATGTCATCTAGTTAGCTTGCAAGCATGTGACTAGGTCACAAGGGATGACATATCACGGAACGAGTAAAGAGTACTTATCAGTAACGAGGTAGAACTAGGTATGGAGATGCTGACGATCAAACCTCGGATAAGTATAGTATCGCGTGACAAAGGGAATTGGTTTCGTATGTAAATGGTTCAATCGATCACGAAGTCATTGTTGAGTATGTGGGAGCCATTATGGATCTCCAGGTCCCGCTGATGGTTATTGATAGGATATGTGTCTCTATCATGTCTACATATTCACGAACCGTAGGGTGACACACTTAAGGTTCGAAGTTGTTTTAAGTAGATATGGAATGTGCGTTGGAGACCGAATGTTGTTCGGAGTCTCAGAATGGATCCGGGACATCACGAGGAGATCCGGAATGGTCCGGAGAATAAGATTCATATATTGGGGATCATTTTCTGAGTTAGGAAATGTTCCGGAGTATTTGTATGAGGGTTCTAGAAGGTTTCGGAATGTTCTGGAAGGTTCTAGAGGATTTCTTGGAGTTTGCTTGAAAACCAAGAAAGGGTCAAAGGAAACCTAGTGGGGCAAGACACGGATTCGTGGGGGAGGAGGACTCCTCCCCCTTCCCACCGCCGGCCATAGGAGGGGAGTCCTACTAGGACTCCCCCTCCCCAGGCGCGCCTCCCCCCTTAAATAGAAGGGCAGGGGCGCCCCCTCCAAGCTCTCTCACAACTCCAATCTCTGCCGCCTCTCTTCTCCACCTTTCTTCTGCACAGGCATAGGCGAAGCCCTGCAGAATTCTCTACTCCACCACCACCACTACGCCGTCGTGTTGCTGGGATTCCGTGGAGAAGATCTACTACCTCCGCTGCTCGCTGGAACGGGGAGAGGAAGGTCTGCTTCGACTCTGCACGTGTGACCGACTGCGGAAGCGCTGCCGAAACGCAGCGCCGGAAGGATCGTCAACTTGACCGACTGCGGGAGCGCTGCCGGAACGCGACGCCGGAAGGATCGTCCACACGATCTTGAGATCGGCAAGTGATCGACTACATCAACCATGAGATCTAATCTTCATCGTCTTTGAAGATTCCAGCTCCGCGATGCTCACTTCAACCATTGAAGTTTTGCATACCTTTTTTTTAGCATCCTTTGAATTAACAAAACCCTTTGGATCGTGTCATGTACATGTCCTAGGTAACCATTCTATTAGAAGAACTTGTTTTGTTTGTTCAACTATCATATACCAAAATATATGTAGTGGTTGCTACATTAATCCGTCCAGACTAAATATTGCTATGAAAGATCAAATATTATCATAGTAAATTCGTTGAACATTGTCGTAAACTCTTTCCGACATGTTGACTATTTCATAGATTTGAAACATCCATGTCTATTTCTTTATAGATCCAAACACGACCGATAGGCTTCACGCCTTTCCGGAGGGTCTTCTAAGTTCAGAAACTTGATTTCTCGTGTATGGATACTATCACGGATTCCATGACTTCTAGTCATTTTATGGAGTCAGGGCCCATCATCGCTTCTTTGCATGTAGTCGGTTCATCATTGTCAAAACAATAACGACTTGCTTATCAAATCTTACTATTTGATTCTTACTGACCCACACGGTTCTATAGGAACTCTAATCTCTGAGATCACACCTTTTGTAATCACGAGAGCCACAAGCATTGTGGCCGCCACCGGGACACTTTCCGGCGCTGCGCTACGTAGCACATATAGCTAAGGTTCAACAACCTTATCAAAGTTCTATTGTCCTCCCACTTAACTTTTCACGAAAAATTCCTTCTCAAGAAACTTGACGTTCCAAGCGACAAACTCTTTTGTCCTCGGTGTTATGGAGAAATTCCCAACAAATTCTTTGGAATAACCTACAAAGACGTGCTTATCCGACTTTGGTTGTAAACATTTTACTTATGCATAGCATACCAAAATTTAAGAAAAGATAATTCGGGTTTTATCCCAAACCATGACTCATATGGTGTCATTTTAACGGATCACGATGGAGCTCTTTTCAGTGTAAAAGCGGTAGTCACTAAAGCTTTAATCTTTAAAATATAATGACAGTTTTATAAATGACACCTTTGATCTTTACCATGTAAAACAAGGTTTCATTACATATCTCGAACACTCCATACTCCTATGGTGTTTTGGGAAATGCAAATCCATGGAACGATTCCTCAAATCTTAGGTGTTTTGCTAAACTTGTAACTCAAACATCTTTCTTTATGATCCAATCATAAACTCTTTTATTTTCTTGTTACAATGATTTTCCACTTCATCTTGAAAGTCTTTGAACATTTTTTCAAATGTTTCATACTTCTTCCTTATTGAGTAAGTATATACATATACTCACTCAAATCTTCGGAGAAAGCATATGAAGTTGAAAAACCATCGCCCACGACTACACATAATGGACTATATACATCAATATGTACAAATTCCAATCAGTTAGTCGTCCGTTCCTCTTTTGGCCTACGAACGGAGTTTTAATTATCTCCAGGAAAGTATCACAAGCGTCATTTGATCCAAATCAAAGACTCCAAAAATCCATCAACATGGAGTTTCTTCATATATCCTTTCAATATAATTTAAACGACGATGTCACTTCGCAAGTGATCTTTCAATCATTTGTCTTGCGACATTTTAGCATTAGTTTTATGGTCGTTATTTCTCCTACCAGACTTGTATATTATCCATCTATTATGGAATACGGTAATTATTTGAACAACCTTTTGTCGTCATAATACCTGATCAAAATAACAATTATTGAAACAAATCTTGAAGGCAAGCTTTGATGTTAACGAGCAACACAACAACCCTTTGTTTTTTTTCGATGAACATCATCACATTTTCTCTTGCTAGTTACTTAGGCCATTGTAATTCATGAATTGTGTTGTCCTATATGACACTTCATACCAACCAATTCGGTATCCAATACCGGTATTCAATACCTAAGAACCACATTGTTTAACAAGCAAGGAATACAACCATAACATGTATATCTTCTATATGCCTAAGTTGGGCATCTCCAACCTTTTATTTTCTGCCAAATATTTTATAGATTCTCTTTCAGCAATTCCTTTTTTTAAAGAATCTATCAACATCAATAGTGGTGTCATCAACATGACACATGGTACAAAGCGTATATAGTCAACTACTAATACCTTTGGACTTGCACTTTGAGGTGGATCACCATCATCAAATGTTTGGTGTTCTTTCAAAAATCCATTCTTTAGTAATCTTTTAGTGTAGTAAACATTTTACTTATATCTTCTATTCATCCTTATCATGACAACTTTCATGATCAAGCTACTATAGCCTATAAGGAAGAATCGTGAATATAATACCAGTTCCCAAAACCTTTTTGGTAGATTCGGATGCCTAGCATCTCCATCCTTCACAAATTCTCATACAATATGAGAACATGTATTTTGCTAAATTATACTCTATCATAATGCAACCAAAAACATTGTTTCAGATATCACAATATCTTTCACACATGATGGTTTCTGAAACAATTTTCAGCTCCAATATAATCTTGATATTAAAACAACCTTTTGAATATCAATAATCATGGAGGCAAACATGATACTTTAGATACTAACATTGGAATTCTTACTCTTGATTTAATACTACTTATTAAACTTCATGGAGTAAATAGAGTTTGCTGAAAGTTTGCAAGATGACTTATAAACTTTAAATTGACATTTAAAACAATACGATACCAGTTCGTAAAGTAAATATCCAGAATTTCTATAGTTCCACTATCTCAACTATAACTAAGCGTAAGGTGGTGAGCGGATGCCAATGACTACAACAAACTATGCAAATTCACTTTGATTGCGTTTATGATAAATTGAGTTCGACTAATCCAAATTACAAATGAACTCCCACTCAAAACAACATCCCTCGAGTTGTTTTAGTGATTATACGAACCAAATCCACTACACCAAGTCCGATCATCACGTGAGATGATGTAGCTTTAAAGGCGAACAATCAACATGTTCATCATATCATCCATATGACTCATGCTTTACCTTTCGGTATTCCGTGTTCCGAGACCATGTCTGTACATGCTAGGCTCTTCAAGGTTAACCTTAGTTTTCGCATGTGCAAATCTGGCTTGCACCCGTTGTATGCACACGTAGAGTCTATCACACCCGATCATCACGAGATGCTTCAAAATGACGAGTCTTAGCAACGGTGCCAACTAAGGACGAACACTTTATTACTTGATATTTAGTGAGAGGGATCATCTTATAATGCTACCGTCGCGATCTAAGCAATACAAGATGCATAAAGGATTAACATCACAGGCACTTCATAATATGTGATATGATATGGCCTTTCTTCTTGTGCCTTTGATCTCCATCTCCAAAGCATGGACATGATCTCCATCATCACCAGCGTGGCGTCAAGGTCCGTGGCGCCGCTTCATGGTTGTCCTTCACCAACAACAACTATTAAAACTACTTGGAATAAAGCTATGACATGATGAATAGGCACGCAGGTCTTAAACAAAATTTAAAGACAACCATTAGGCTCCTGCCGGTTGCCATATTACAATAAGGATCATTGCATACATCAAATATAATCACAATCACATAATGGCCATATCACATCACAAAACCCCTGCAAAAACGAGTTAGACGCCTCTAATCTTCTTTGCATGTTTTACGTGGCTTGGGGCTTTCGAATAAGAACGGATCTTACCTACGAACATGAACCACAACGTTGATACAAGTGCTATCAAGTGCAAAGTGTAGATTGGATCTATACTATGGTGAGAGAGACAGACACTCACAAAGCCACTTGTGCAAAGCAAGTTACACGTCAAGCGTGGAGCAAGTCTCATGTGCGATGACATGTAAGGTTAGCCCGAGCCGCTTCATCCCATCATACCGCAAGATGCAAAGTACACAAAGCAAAAGACGGCACGAGCACCAACGCCTACAAAACCATTGTGTTCTACTCGTGCAATAGATCTATGCATAGACACGGCTTTGATACCACTGATGGGTTCGTAGCATGGAAAACAAAAAATTTCTACCGCAAGAACGAACAAAACCCAGATCTAATCTAGATAAAAGCCAAGATCTAATCTATTAGACATGTGCAACGAGATAGATCTATACTAACCCTTGTAGATCCGAAAGCGTTACGAGATTCAGATCTCGTGGTTGATGTAGTTGATCACTTGCCGATCTCAAGATCGAGTGGACGATCCTTCCGGCGCCGCGTTCCGGCAGCGCTTCCGCAGTCGGTCACACGTGCAGATTCGAAGCAGACCTTCCTCTCCCCGTTCCAGCAAGCAGCGGAGGTAGTAGATCTTCTCTACGAAATCCCAACAGCACGACGGCGTGGTGGTGGTGGTGGAGTAGAGAATTCTGTAGGGCTTCACCTAAGCCTGAGCAGAAGAAAGGAGGAGGAGAGAGGCGGCTAGGGTTTGGAGTGCAAGGGGGCAAAGGGCTGGCGCCTCCACCCCCTCTATTTATGGGAGGGAGGCGCCATGGGGAGGTGGAGTCCTTGTAGGACGCCCCTCTCCCTTGGCCGGCAGATCAAGGAGGTGGGGGAGAGTCCTACTCCCCCACGAATCCTTGTCTTACCCCACAAGGATTCCTTGATCCTTTCTTGGTTTTCAAGTAAACTCTAAGAAATCTTCCAGAACCTTCCGGAACATTCCGAAACCTTCTAGAATCCCCATACAAATACTCCGGAACATTTCCTAACTTAGAAAATGATCCCCAATATATGAATCTTATTCTCCGGACAATTCCGGAGCTCCTCGTGACGTCCCGAATCCAATCCGAGACTCCGAACAACATTCGGTCTCCAACGCACATTCCATATCTACTTAAAACAACTTTGAACCTTAAGTGTGTCACCCTACGGTTCGTGAATATGCAGACATGATGGAGACACCTCTCCGATCAATAACCATCAGCGGGATCTGGAGATCCATAACGGCTCCCACATACTCAACAATGACTTCGTGATCGATAGAACCATTAACATACGAAACCAATTCCCTTTGTCACGCGATAGTCTACTTATCTGAGGTTTGATTGTCGGTATCTCCATACCTAGTTCTACCTCGTTACTGATAAGTACTCTTTACTCGTTCCATGTTATGTCATCCCTTGTGACCCAGTCACATGCTTGCAAGCTAATTAGATGAACATTCCACCGAGAGGGCCTAGAGCATATCTATCCGTCATATGGATGGACAAATCCCAATCTTGGTCCATGCGCTTCAACACATACTTTTAGAATACCCAATGACACCTTTATGACCACCCAGTTATGAAGCGGTGTTTGATATCATCAAAGTACCCATCCGGTGATGGTGATTAACATAACCTCATGGTTGAAGGATTAGGTTACTATGTATTTTAAAGCTTATAGCAAACGAACTTAATGACTTGATCTTATGCTATGCTTACTACGTGTGTGTGTCCATCACATCATTCTCCTAATGATATGATCTTGTTATTAACGACATCCAATGTCTATGATCAGGAAACCATGATCATCCATTAATCAACAAGCTAGTTTAACAAGAGGCTTACTAGGGAATCTTTTATGTTTACAAAACACACAAGTATTAATGTTTCCGGTTAATACAATTATAGCATGGGATGTAAACATTTATCATAAACATAAAGATATAATAATAATAACCATTTTATTATTGCCTCTTGGGCATATCTCCAACACGAATGGCTCGTAGACGGAGGTCTGACGGGCTTGGACCTAGCCATGTGCTGGTTCTTAGGCGGATCCAGCCTCTGCAGCACCGTGTCGAGTTGATTTGCATGTAATCTAAGGATAGAAAGGATCCCATGCGAATTTCGCGGGATAACTTCTCCACCAACTCCATGAAGGTCCAGCTAAAGGACATAGTCAAGGTGAAAGACATGAAGCATGGATTCCAGATCACCTATGACATGTTCAAATGCGGCAAGTGCCCTGAGGTAATTATGTTTCCTTTGTTGCTCGTTATGTATATGCTCTAAGGCTTTTCCATCTTGAAGTTTTTGATCCAACACACCTTTATTTCCCAGCTGGCGACCTTGGCGGAGGATCAAATGGCTCCTCGGGTCTATGATCCAAGGCTGAAGGATATCCAAGTTGTGTCTGATGATGACACCCCCAAGGACCATCCAGCTTCGGCAGCGCGAAAGTGGAAGAGATCCACCTCTGATGCTACTGTTGAAGCCAAGAAAGAAGAAATCGGAGAGTGGAGTCTCCAGAAGATCCACTACCGCCTTAGAGGCAGAGAAGAAGAAATCCACCGGCATCCCATTGACCAAGGCTCCTGCCGTGACGTAAGTGCATTCATTCTCTGGCTTTTACTTTAGCTCACACCTTATTCAACTCTTGTACTTATACTTTGTACGTTTCAGAAGGAAAGCCGGTGTTAGCCTGAAGCGATACTCCAAAGATTCTGGAGGGTCAAAAAACATTTGCGATATGTTGACCAAGGACGTGGCCTCCAAGCGTTCTCCCGCCACTGCTCTCCCAACTCCTGCCGCCAAGCCTGTTACAGGCCCCACTGGGCCTTCGTCCCCCGTCATTCCTGAGACCTCCGCCATGGAGATAGATATCAATCCAATCTTTGATGTCTCAGATTCTGCCGGAATGGACGTCGCTCCTAGTGGACAAGCAACACAAGAGAGTACTTCCTCCAGGGTGGCTGAAGATCTGGCTAAGGATGCCATCAAGAAAGGGAAAGAGCTAGAAAGTGAGGTAGAGGCAGCAACAACAGCGGCAACTGACAAGGCGGGAGCTTCTGCGCCTTCAACTGCCATTATAACACAGTAGTCGGCTAGAGCTTCATCTACGGCTCTAGCTTCTACTACGCCGCTTCCTCCGATGCCTCCAACTTTGATCCTGGACGATCTTATCCAGCAGGCAGATACCGTGTATAACAATGCCGACATATTCCACACTGCTTATGCCAATCTGGCAAACAATCTTAAAGTTATTGCCATTGTAAGTCTTTAAACTTTATCTTTTATCATATAACATATCCCTTTGTAGCCCCCGAGCTCTTAGGCGGATAAACAATAGTTATTGGCCTGAGTGCTCCAAAGAACCAAGAGTAGAACTTGATAGTGTAGCCCCCGAATGTCTAGGTGAAACTAACAAAAGTTCCAGCTAGATGCTCTAAGAGTAGCATACTTGTCTTTGAAATTTATATCTTGTAGCCCCCGAGCTTCTAATTGAAACTTACCAAAGTTACGACTAGAAGCTCCAGAAGAACTAACCATAGATCAAAATATCACATTGTAGCCTCCGAGCTTCTAGATGAAACTAAAATAATTCCGGCTAGAAGATTCTCAGAGAAACTAAACACTTTTGTTTACACAGAATGAGCATGCCCGGAGGAAGAAGGCCAATGAGAAATATGCCAAGTTACAGGCGGACCTGGATGCTGAAAAGGGTAAAACAACTTTCCTGAAGGAACAAAACACGAATAGCAAGAGTCTGTTTCTGTCCAACTTTTCCTTGGCTATTGGTCGTAGTTAATTTCTTCCGTGTTCTCATACTGTTCTTATTTTTTCGTCTTACAGAAGTTGTTTCCAAGGCCAAGGGCATTGTCGAGCAATCGAAGCATATTCAAGAGCTTGACAGTGAAAATAAGATCTTGAAGAAAGACCTGGTCGAGGCATTCAAAGGACACGAGGAGGCGATGAAGGTCCTGCAAGAGTGTGCGGACGCTGAGATGCAGTGCCTGAGGGAAGAAATTGAATGCCTCAAGGAACAAAACTAGGCTGCCAAAGAGCAAAACTCTCGGAGCCTCGAGGCATACAAGAAACTTCAGGATGAGCATGTAATCTTGGCGGAGACATGCAAGAAAGCCGAATCCAGCATCTTCGGTATATTTCCTCCATCTTGATCAATTCTGTACCTTGGACAAATGTTTGATGTACTTATACTCATGGTCCTTGTATCTTATGCAAACCACAACTCTCATTGGCTAGACCAACTTGGATGAAGGTGCTCCGGATCCCAAGGAATGCATGATTCTTGCCGGCAACTTCGTCAGCACCACCATCGCTTAGGACAAGGAGATAGCCCAGCCTTTGGGGATAAACTTCAAGGCGACAGACTCAGCGGCCAAGTACTCGGAAATCCTGCATCGAGCCCCTGAGAGAGTCAAGGACTGGAAAGCCTCTTGCATTCGGGCTGGTGCAAGGATGACCCTGTCCTTGGTCAAAGCACACTACAATAATGCCGACATCGACCTGGTGACCTCTAGCATGCCCAAGCTGGACGAGGAAGGGCAATAGATTGATAGTGATGCTATTTGGAACTCCCTCGCCGACTACGACACCAGAGTTTCCAGGATGGTCAAGGCGGATGTCTACGTGTCTGCTGAGGAGTTGGACATGGACGTGGCATCTTCTGAGTCTAGCCCATTGATGTCTGCAAGTGCACATATCGTTTGTAGCTAGTTTCGTAGTGTAGATATCGATCCCACAGGGAGCCGAAAGGTAAGTGTTTATGGGTGAAGTCTCTATCACACCCGAAGTTGTCACATGTCTTCAAGTGAATTGACTACAAGTGTTGAAGTAGGAATGGGTTTTGATTAAATGAGATGTATTTAAATAGGACTAAAATGTAAACTTCAGAAATATAAAGCATAAAAGTAAAGAACGACTTGGTTGTTTGTTGTTTACTGCAGATGGCAAAATAAAGCGTGGGGAGATTCAGTTCATGGTGATAGTGACTGTGCTAGGTGGATGAATGATAAATGTAACAATTATAATCTTATAAATATATGTGTAGGCGAGCAACCCATAATTATCCGGAACTCCTCTTGGTAGATTTCATCCCAACTTCAGTAATCCTACTAGCCTGTTACCAAAACCATGCTCAGACACTAGATGATTAAGACCCTTCATGTCACTTAGCGATTAAGCTCCTTGGATCGGACTAATGCAATAAGCACAGTGGTTCCTTCTTATCCTCGAGTCTACTAGTTTTCCATTGATATCCTCGTGTTACCCGAGGGTCGCTGGTCCACTAGCAAACAAGATCTTATCTATGTAGAACAAAGCATTATGTTGTCTGGGCCCTTAATTGGACAACAAGCACTAGGTATCCCACAGATAGTCAAGCACACATAATGTAGTAATTAGAATTAATCACAAAATAATGGAAAATATATGAAGGCACATCACATCTCACCAATCCCCTACATCTCCCACGCCCAAGGGAATTACTCACACATGAGAGAAGAACGGATCATCAATATAATAAAATAAAGGGAATTCGTCTTGGTATTATCGTGGAGATCCACAATAAGAATAGAAAAATATCCAACACAATTCAAGATGGGAAGAAACAATCTCAAACCCTAGTCTTGCAAGGTGGATATCCCTCTCTCTCTCAAGTACAAGTAGTGGCTATTCTCAACACCCATATTTTTAATCCAAGATGCATGTTATGCCATACATCGCAATCCCAGGATTACCATTTTTGTGAGACATAACAGATTGGATATCACAGTACATCATCCATTACAAACCATAATAAGGTCTTACACAAATATAGGATCTCATGATCTAGTCTTAGTACAAACAAGTAGCAGAATAAACAGTGTAGCGGTGGGCTCCATCTTCAGTGTCACAGGCAATGCTGACGATGGGAGATGATCCTAGTTGTCGTAGACGTCCTATTGTCCTCCTTCCTAATAGTCCTCCTTATAGTCTGGCCACGGGAATAGCCAGGGACAAAGCCATGAGTACTCTTTAAGTACTCGCAAACTATCACTAACAAGTAAGGTAGTTCTAGGAATGCTAAGTTCTAATTTAGTTGTAAAGTTAAGTTTGAAACCTATGCTGAGTTCAGAAACAAAGAAAGATAAAATAAATTTCTAAATCACCTAAGTGGGAACTTAGTTTTCATAGTCACAACCATGTTGTGGTCAAGTCATGTCACAATTCATTTCATAAGTCATTTTGAAAACATCTGACAACAGAACAGTATGGCCACTCCAGCTGTCCATATCCGCGGACGCGGCTATTCGAATAGTTTGACACTCTGGAGAGGTGGTACACTTTCACCACAAAATTCGATACATCTGTTAGGGATAACCCTGAATCATCATACTTGGTATGCATATAATCAAACATAATCTTTCCTTTACACACTCTAGTATAAGCACCTCTAATATGAGCTTGGCCTCCCAGCCATGGCCATCTGCCATCCTGGGCACTGCATAGGTGGACAACATTGAGAGGTAGCCTCAGCTCAAACCTCTCTCGCGAGGGAACCAATACTAATGCATATAAACTTCCTGCTAAGCCTTACCCAATTCAGGTATTTTGGTTGTATGGTAAAATTGGAATGGTATCGCATCTGGACCCAACCATCAGTTTTTATAAAGGGCTAAGGCTCATGCCTCAACATTTTCATCATCATAAACCATTTTTGTTTCTCAACACATGTCAAAACATCTCAATAGAATGACTCATCATTCCAAGGTTTTCATAAGTCATTTTCACCAAGTATTCCCATCTAAAGTGATCAAGTGTTTGGTTTAGCTCTAAACTACTAAGTTAAGAGTGTTCACTAAGGTGGGATGCTAATCTCAATCTCATGCCATAGAATGACACCTAAGTCTAACTAGATAGGCCAAGTTATATACTCTTTATGCTATCTGTAACAAAATAAAGAACTTTGGTAAAGTAAAAGAAAGTAAAGCTTGTAAGAAAACTTGGGATGGGTATAAATCAAAAAGGGTATAACCAAAGCATGCCTAATGCATCTTGCTTAGGTTATCTAGCTTGCAAGGGTTGGCTTGCATTGTTAATGATGGCTTGCAAGTATTAGTTTGCCAATAATAGCTTGCCTTGATTGGTGTAGTGGTTGAAATTCTCCTCTTCTTCTTCGGGGTAGAACTCCTCCTCCTCGTAGACTTGGTCGGTACTATCTTCTATAAATACATACGGGATACACAATCACCAAACAATACTTAACTAGTCTATTTAGCACACTAAGGCACACACTTGATGATCTAGTATCATCACAAGATTTAATGACTACTTTCATTTATTTTATTTGAGAAAAGTAATTTCTACTCATTGAAATTAATTAAGATTTAATATTCCCTGATTAAAATATGGTATCATGTGGACACATGTCATCACCACATATTCTAATACATGGGAATGTGATTTAAATGTTGGATCACCCTTTATAAAGTTTAAGATTAATATTTAAATAATTTAAACTGACTAGAAATGCCTATATAGCATTAATTTGGTACTAGTCCAAAGTCACTACTAGCAAACCTAAATATCATTATATATTCAGATAGGTATATTCAAATGTGATTTTTGAGAGGTGGAATCAACTCAAAAGCTATTATGGTTGATTTTTGAAAAATGTTTGGATGTAGCAAAGTCTCTGTATTGTTATTTTTTCTATAGGTGATCTATAACTCCAATTGATTTAAATCCAACGGGCTTGGATAGATATTTTAATTATATTTCTAGCAAAATTGGAATCATTCAATTTGGTTCAGTAGATCGTTCTGAATTGATTTTTAAACTAGTGGGTAGAAACTAGATTAAGTCTAGATAGAAAAATCTATATTTGAATTCTAGGGCCAGTGCGGGAACACTAACGGGCCGACCCAGTGACACTCCGCGGTGCAGCTGGCAACTGACAGGGGGTCCACATGTCAGCGGCACAACTCAAAGCGAAGCGGTACGGGGCGATGTGGAACGTGCGATTTGAACCTAGATCGACGATGGTGGTTCATCGTCGACGACGAACTGGTCGCCGGCGAGACGGAACCCTAGCGGCTCGGTGGGGTTCTACTGGGGGCTTACCAGGGCTCTAGCTAACATGGCGATGGGGGCGATCGAACAAGGAGACGACGGCGGGCTCATGCGAGGTTGTGGTGGCTCTTGGGGTGGACGAAATCGACGAGGCTCTTTCTCCTCTACTACGGCGGCTCCGGTGGAAATTCCGGCGAATGGCTTCTCGAGCGGCTCCGGTGAGAGGTGGGGAAGGATCAGTGGTGAGAGGGTAGTTGAGTGGTGTGAGAAAATGGTGCTGGGGACGGATCCTTATATAGACTCGACGAGGAGACCGTGAGGGCGACGGTGAGCTCGTCGGTGACGCTTGTACATGGCGCTAGAGGCATGGACGGTGTAGGCGGACGGTGGCTTGCCTCCTGGCGGTCAGCTCTGACTTGATGGCGACGCTAGGGGTGGTGGTTTGCGGTCGGGAAAGGTTGGCGCTCTGAGCGGCAGAGGCGGTGCTCGACGCGGTTCACGGTGGCTGCTGGTTGCACGACCGGAAAAGGGTGTGTCTGGCGGTGTGCTAGGGTTAAGGCGGAGCAGCACATGCAAGCTGGGGTCGAGGCGCGGCTTGTGGTGGACTGCTGGGGACGGTGCTCTGGCATGCTCCGTGCATGGCACAGAGGCGGTGGGCGCGAGCTGTCTACAGTGGTCCAGGGGCTAGCTGTGTCCGTGGGGTGGACAAGGGATCGCGGTAGGGTGCGATGGAGCTAGGGACGTGCTGGATTGGCGCGCCGCTGTCTCTGGCACGTTGCCCACGCTCGGCCGGCGGCGACCAAGAACGGGCGGCGCAGTACTGGCGCTGCGAGGTAGGAGGGGGTTTTCTGGGGGTTAGTTAGGCTAAGAGGGGACAGAGGAGAGATGTGAGGGTTAAATGGTAGACAAAAGTAATAGTTAGGCCAATATTTTTCTACCTGCCAACTGTTCGACACAATGGCCGCAAGAAAATTTTAATTGAATTTTGAAATGATTTTTGGTGGATGTGTTAGTCATATGCTTAAGCATCTGTGGTTGCTTGGGATTGTCAAGGTGAACTCATTTGAATGGTTTTTGAAAAAGTGTGATCTATGCATATGAAATGGATTCCATTTTCAAATGCCATTTAAAATTAGTGTTCAAAAGTTTTTGTAAGACTTCAAACTTGGCCTTGGTAGATCTTTACTTGTACTAGCAAGGGGTGCAAAGAGTTAGAATTATTTCTGTTAAGAATTGACTTCTAGGAACACCTAAAGTGACCTAGTGGATTAAAATGGAAAAAGTGACCATTTGCCTTTATTAATCTTATTTGATTTCTTTTTCTTTGGATTTTGCTTGGGAATGATCTAGATGATGTGGAATTCATCTTTGAATCATTTTACAACAATTATAACAAACAAACATGGCAATTCAAAACAATTCTATATTAATGCAACACACATATGCATTCTTAATTATTTTAATGATAAAAAGTTTTTGTTAACCCTAATTTGGGTGATTTGGATCTTGATAACCTTGATTAAAGTTTTGGATGTTACAACTATGGAGTTGTATTGGCTAGGAGGTTGGAGATCGTGAAGGGAGATGAAGAACATCTTCTCCTTCTTCTTCGGATCTCTTCTTTCTCCCTTCTGGATGGTGTGGCGGCTACTATGTTGTGTTTTCGACCTCGGTCCCTTCATGGAAGTTGTCCCTTTTGACAAGAGAGAGAGGCGGCGGCAACTATACGGCGGCAACTATATGGCCGGAAAAATATTCCCGCCGTATAGTTCCTCATTAAAGCTTCTGTATGCTCCTCTCAAGTGCTTCCAAAGCGAGACTTGCTTGTTTTCTCTAGAATATTGTGTTTCTCTAGTTACAACCTTCTGTTGACATTCAGAACCTGAAACACATATTAAAAACCAAGTTTTCTTCGCTACCGAAGTATTAGTGTTAGGTAAGGCTAGAAAACGATCAAATCCGAGAGAAAACCATCAATAAAAGCAATAAAAAATGTGTCGAATCTCATAGCTATCACCCATCTCCTTCCGAGTTTGACGAGTTTTCCCGACCCAGCTCTCCTGTTGCTGATGATGCCACGAAGTCCCCTGCAACACAGACATAAAAACATTGTTTGTATTAAATGTGTCTCTGCAATGTGTATGCGGAAAAAACTGATGAATTTGTAAGGCGGAAAAAACTTGTATTCAAGTTTCCTGCTACTTATCTGTTTCCATCATGTATATATTTTTTAAGCAAGTGTTGGCTTATCCATTATTCTAGTTTGTATGCTTGACCTTTCATGATACAGAAGACTCGCAACACAGAACTATGCTCTTAGGCGATGATGCTTAATAGCACCGTCAAGAACTTAAGAGCAAAATTGCCAAATTTGAGTGCCAAAAAGTCACTACTCCAGAATCCACATAAGAACTTCAGAAAAAATGTAGACCATAAAACTTAAGCTAACGCCCATAGGCGGAATTTTGACAAGTGCAAATGCAAACTTGTGCATAAAGGGTTTATATGATCCAAAAATGAACAACTAAAGAAGGTAAAAGACTCAGAGAATATGACTGAACCAAATGCTTTATTTCATTGATCATATAAGAAACTTATTACATAATATAAAGTATGCTAAGTGTAAAAGGGACATAGTTGTGCTATGTTCCACGGCTGATCTGTCTTTGGGTAATCATCGTCGGATTCACGTTGCTTGCGCTTGCGATTTTTTGGCCTATCTTTCAACTCGTGAATATCGACGAGGTAATAGGAACCATTGAGCAATGCTTTGCTTATGTCGAACGGTCCTTCCCAAGGAGGGGATAGTTTGTGTGACTTTTCCTGCTTAAGTAGAAGCACCAGATCCCCCTCTTTAAACGAGCGATGCCTAACGCGGTGACTATGGTAGACACGCAGCTTCCGTTGGTAGATGGCGGGTCTCTGGCATGCTAGCACGTGCTCTTCCTCGAGTAGGTCCACAGATAGTTGTCTAGATTCTTCAGCATCATCTTCCTTATATGCGGAAACTCTAGGTGCATCGTGGAGGATGTCGGATGGTAGGACAGCTTCTGCTCCATAAACCATGAAGAAAGGAGTCAAGCAAGTGGATCTGTTAGGTGTTGTTCTTAAACTCCACAATACAGATGGTAATTCCTCTTCCCAGGCTCCAGCTGCTCTGTGTAGCGGTTCCTCTAAGCGTGGCTTGATTCTGTGTAGAATTAGTCCATTGGCCCTTTCAACTTGTCCATTTGACTGTGGGTGTGCCACAGATGCTAGGTAAAGGCGGATACCTTTTTCATTATAGTACTCCTCAACTTCTCCAAGAGATAAATTTCTATCGTTGTCGGTGATGATGCTGTGTGGGAGACCAAATCTGACCACTAGATCCCAGACAAATTTCAGGGTTGTTGCCCCATCGAGCTTTCTAATGGGTTTAACTTCAATCCATTTTGTGAACTTGTCTACTGCTAATAGCAAGTGTGTAAATCCACAAGGTGTTGTTTGCAAAGGTCCCACCATGTCCAGCCCCAGACTGCAAACAGCCAAGTTATTGGTATGGTTCACAATTCTTCAGCTAGAACATTTGGTTGTCTTGCATAAAACTAACACCCAAGACATGTTTGTACCAACTTGTCGGCGTATGCCTTGGCAGTTAACTAGTAGAATCCTTATTGGAAGGCCTTGGCCACCAACGATCAGGGAGCAACGTAATCCCCGCAATCTCCGAGATGTATTTCCCTAAGTATATCAATACCTTATTGCTGGAAGACTGATAGCTTGAGATTCGACACATTTTTGATGGTTTTTATTGATGGTTTTCTCCTGGATTTGATTGTTTTCTAGATTTACCTAATGCTAATACTTCAGTAGCAAAGAAAACTTGGTTTTTAATGTGTGTTTCAGGTTCTGAATGTCAACAGAAGGTTTTAACAAGAGAAACACAATATTCAGGCAAAAACAAGGAAGTCTCTTTTTGGAAGCAATCGAAGGAGGCATATAGAGGCTTTAACGAGCAACTATATGGCAGGAATATTTTTCCGGCCATATAGCTATCGCCACCTTTGTCTTGTCAAAAGGGACAACTTCCGTGAAGAGGCTAGACGCGAAATCATAACACAGCAGCCGCCATCCCATCTAGAAAGGAGAAAGAAGATATCTAGAGAAGAAGGGGGAGACGTTCTTCATCTCGCTCCACGATCTTCGACCTCCTAGCCATCACACCCTCATAACCATTACTTGTACTTGAGAGAGAGAGAGAGAGAGATCTTCACCTTGCAAGATTAGGGTTTGAGATTGTTTCTTCCTATCTTGAATTGTGTTGGATTACTTTTCCATTCTTATTGTGGATCTCCACGATAATATCGAGAAGAACTCCCTTTATTTAATTATATCGATGATGCTTTCTTCTCTCATGTGTGAGTAAGTTCCTTGGGCGTGGGAGATGTAAGAGATTGGTGAGATGTGATGTGCCTCCATCTATTTTCCATTAGTTTGTGATTGATTTTAATTATATATTATGTGT
The DNA here is from genome assembly GCA_910589775.1 of Avena eriantha. Classification (NCBI taxonomy): domain Eukaryota; kingdom Viridiplantae; phylum Streptophyta; class Magnoliopsida; order Poales; family Poaceae; genus Avena; species Avena eriantha. Next base: position 475,473,737 of record OU342741.1, read on the forward strand.
GCTTGACTATATGTGGGATGCCTAATGCTTGTTGTCCAATTAAGGGTCCAGACAACATGATGCTTTGTTCTACATAGATAGGATCTTGTTCGCTAGCAGACCGGCGACCCCCGAGTGACACGGAGATATCAATGGAAAACTAGTTGACTCGAGGGTAACGAGGAACCACTATGCTTATTGCATTAGCCCGATCCAAGGAGTTTAATTACTAAGCAACCTAAAGGGTCTTAATCGTCTAGTGTCTGACCATGGTTTTGGTAGTAGACTAGTAGGATTATTGAAGTTGGGATGAAATCTACCAAGAGGAGTTCTGGCTAATTATGAGTTGCTCGCCTACACATATACTTATAAGATTACAATTGTTACACTTATCATTCGTCCACTTTGCACAGTCACTATCACCATGAACTATATCTCCCCACGCCTTTTTCGTCATCTGCAGAAAACAACAAATAAACGAATCGTTCTTTACTTTTATGCTTTTTATTCCTGAAGTTTACATTTTAGTTTTATTTAAATACATCTAGTTTAATCCAAATTTCATTCTTATTTCCACACTTGCAGTCAATTCACTCGAAGACCTGTGACAACTTTCATTCTTGGAAGTTATTACCTCTGTAATAACCTCTCCTTATCCTTTTTATTTGCTTTTTGTGCCAAGAGTAACCTCTAATGAGAGTGAAGTAATGATTGGGAAAGTTGCTGTCCCGAAACAGATTTCTATGCTTCACCGTAAAAATTCCTGAGAGAGCTCTGTACGTCGGTTTAAGATGTAACTGTTTGTGCTTCTGCCCCAGGTTGTTATCTAACTTTCGTTAGTTCAACACTTTTTGATTTGAGCAACAGAAGGTCTTCGAAAAAATTCGTCTTTACCTGCTAGTCTGTTCTGATATATTTCTGCCATTTTCTGCATTTGCTTCTTGTGGGTTCCTTTTTGAGTTCTTTTGGGGAATTGAGCTTTTTGAGGGAAGTGATATAGTAGCTAGTGTTCTAATGGAAGTTTATTTGGTGTTAGAACTGAACCTTAAGACTTATTTATCTTAAGTACACTAATGTTGCTAATAAAGATTGTGTGAAGTTTTGTATGAAGAAAAAATTTCAGGTGTATAGAAGGAATGAGTAATGAGATGAAGAATGGACTAAAGCTCAAGCTTGGGGATGCCACGCGTGTCACCCCAAAAAATATCCAAGAAGTACAAGCGTCAAAGCTTGGGGATGCCCAAGGCATCCCCTTCTTCATCAAAAAAAATTTCAGGTTTCTTCCAAACGCTTCATTTTTATTGTTTCATGCACAGTTGTGTTTTTCTTGGAGCGTCTTCTTTTTCGTTTTCGTTTTGGTTTGCGTTTGCTTTGGTTTTCTTAGTTTTCTGAATAATTTGATTGGACCCCCTCTTTCATACATTGGTTTGCAAATAGTTTGGTTTGGTTTGGAAAAGAGTAAGAAAGTTCATGCTTATATGGTAAAAAGAGCTCGTTTTTGACTGTGGCCTATGCTTTGTTATGCCATGCTTGATATTGTTTTAGATTTATGCTTAGTATTCTTTGCTGTAGCATGACTTGTTATAAACAATTGAGATTGCTTAATATGCCTTGGATGAATCATGCGTTGTTTTAGCATATTAAAGCATAATATAGTGGTATTCTCCTTTGATGCTTTGTTTGGGTTGAATTGGAGCATGCTCACACCATGTTATGACTATCTCAAGTCACCATAGCCTTTATGATCCTTTAGTTTTCAACTTGTAGTATCACTTTATGCTTTGATCAATGATGTTTTGTCGCTCTGCATGATTATGGCCATTATTGCTCTCTTAGTTTGTCGCTCCTAGTCTTTTGCTAGCCTCCACAACAAAGTATGGGTTTCACTCATGCATCCAACTCCCTAAACCAAGTTATTCCAAAGAGTCCACCATACCTACCTATTAGCTTATGCTATTCCAAGTATATTCATGCTTTTGTTTACCTTCCAAATTAAACTTGTTATGAGAAAACTAGTGATTAAAGCTCTCACGAACTTGATGGCACACTTTACTTTTCTTGCCCTTAATAAACTTGAACCATTGTGTCTTCTATGTTGTATATGCTTGCACTTATTTGTCAGGAATTGGCAGAATCATGCTTTCATGGGGAACGCTTTCAACATTATACTTGGTACTTGTACCTAGTTGATATCATGCTCTTTTGTATATGGATGTCGTCGGTGTGAAATGAAAGGGGAGCTTGTGAGTCCATGGAGTTATGTATATGTGTTAGAGAAATGCCTGGGTCGCTGGTCTAATCCATGCTGACATGGTGGAAACCTGCAGCGTAACCATAATGAGCTGTCTATGAAGCATTCTTCTTATAAAAAAGAGTCCTATATTGAGAAAAAAGAGAAAAAAAGATACTATGAAAAGAGGAAAGAGAGAAAAAAGCACAATATTCCCATGGTAAATAAGAAGAATGCTGAGATGCTCGTTGTCTGCTTGCCTTGTCATTTTGATATAGGGATTCTTCCATATCATCGGGCAAGGGGTACCCCGTTGGCGGTTCTCTATGATACACATGTACTTACGATGACAAGAACTTACCGATGACTAAACTTGAGTAGCATGAGGAGCGGCCCTCGTATACAACGGACATGAGATTTCTAACTTATACTTCGTCAAGCATGTACACCATAGTTTGTTCACTTTAACCTTAATCACTTCAATATGCTTATGATAGGGGCAATGAGAGCTGGAAGCTATAAGTACCATAATTTTTGGAAGATCTTTATGAGACTTGAATCCCTACTTCCTTTTATAAAAAGGCCTTTCTTCCACTTTTACATCGAGTCTCCACCTTCTATCTTTATGCATATACTTTGAGAGCATAGTGGCCATTCTTAGTTCTATGTGCATTGTCCCAAGACTAGTTGATTGATGCATACTTTGATATTGCTTGTTTTAAACTATTGTATCTAGTCACTCTTATGAACTTTGAAGGTTTCCTATGCATTTATATTTGCTACTCTATTGAGCGACAAGCTGAATACTATTATGCTATGTTTTCTTTATGTGAAACAAACAAATGTCTTGCAAAGCATTATTATTCATGAATCTTTTGTTTGTGCCTTTTCATGTTGCATCATAGTTTCTTTGTCTTATTGCTAGAACTTTGTCTTTCATGTTATGATTGAAGTGCTATGATCCTAGCTTTGAATGTTTTACAAATACTTTGATCAAGTCTTTGATGGTGCATGTCACATCAAAAATTATTCTTTCTTTTTATCACTTACCTACTCGAGGACGAGCAGGAGTTAAGCTTGGGGATGTTGATACATTGCAAATGTATCCATAATTTTTGATGTTCCATGCTTAGTTTTATCCACTTTCTTGTGTTTTGTTCCAACTTTGGAGTACTTTTCATATGATTTCTTGGACTAACCTATTAACAAGGGCCACAGTGCCAGCTGCCTGTTTTCTGCTGTTTTTGGTTCCAGAAAAGTCAGAAAATGAATATTCTCGGAATTGGACAGGACAAAAGCCAAAGTGCCTATTTTTCCGGAAGTGATTAAGTGCCAGAACACGAGACAGAGAAGGGCTAGGGAGCCACCACACCACCTGGCCGCGCGGCTAGGCCTTGCCCGCGCCAGGGGGTGGTGTAGCCGCTCCCGGCACCCCCTCGGCCTCTCCTTCCGCCTATATATTGCCCTCGGGACGAAAACCCTAAGTAGCCGATCAAAAATCCACGAAAGAGTCTGTAGTTGCCGTCATCTCCATCCCTAGATCGGGAGGGATCTGAAGCTCTTCCCGGCACCCTGCCGGAGAGGGAAATTCACCCTAGAGGCCTTCTTCATCACCATGCAAGCCTCCGGTGTGATGCGTGAGTAGTTCATCCTTGGACTACGGATCCATGTAGTAGCTAGATGGCTGGTTTCTCCTCCTTTGTGCTTTCATGTTTAGATCTTGTGAGCTTCGTTCATGATCAAGATCATCTATTTGTAATTCATACATGTTGTGTTTGCGGGGATCCGATGGATATTGAGATGCTATTTCAGATTGATTATTGATTCTATCATGTCTTTGTTATTTGAGATCTTATATGCTTTCCGTTGTTAGTAGCTATCTTGGCCAAGTAGATGCTAGCAACTCCAAGAGTTAGTATTTATGCTCGATAGTGGGTTCATGCCTCTGGTAATCTGAGGAAGTGACAGAAATCTCTAAGGTACTAGATGTGCTGTTGCTACTAGGGAGAAAACAACAATTCTTTGTTCATAGAACAATCGTATTGTTTACTTTACACGCAGTTCATAAAGCAATAATCTGTTGCTTGCATGTATTGCTTTCTCGGTGTTTGTCAATTGCCCCGCTGTAATTTGTTCACCCAGCATGTTATCTATCTAAGGAGAGCCACCTCTAGTAAACTATGGATCCCGATCCTTTTCTTTACATATAATCTATAAACTGTTTACTGCTTTGTGTTTACTTTCTGCAAATTTTTACTTCTTTCCATTTGATACGTTTAATCTTTTATTTTCCGCAAAACACGGTGAGATTGACAGCCTCATCGCAAGTTGGGGACAAAGTTCTGTGGTTGTGTTGTGCAGGTCTCCACATTGCTACTAGCACCGGTACTGCGCCCTGCCAAAGCTCAGCTAGTAACACCTTTGAGGTGTTTGCTTGCTCCTACTGATTCGATTAAACCTTGGTTTCATAACTGAGAGAAACTTGCTGCTGTGCTCATCATACCTTCCTCTTGGGGTTCCCAACGAGCTCTACATCAACACCGCCATCAAGCATTTTTCTGGACGCCGTGCATTGAGCCATCAATATTCCAACAATAAAATTACAGTTTTCTCAAAACATAATTCAATAAAACTATTATAAAAAGCGACAACTCATCTAATCATCTCTTATTGACTAAGATTCCACATCACGTGTAACCTAAAGACGGTTTTGAGTAATTTCTTTCATATGTATCGCCTATGCAATTTACAAGCTCGTTGTTGACGCTGTTAAATTTAGGAGTATGCTTCTTACAGTTTGGCTAGGTCGCATCAACGATGTAGCTCTACCATTTTCCGATAATATTTCTAAATGAAAATCAAGATTATTAAAACCTAATCAAACATAGAAAAATTTAGAAGTAGCACATTATTCCAAGTGATAAAATCTAAGACATCCCCTTCTTGCTACGATACCACCCATACATAAGTAGTAAGAAATGAGTTACGATCTATATTCTTGAAATTTGAAGTCAGCTTGAAAAAACAAATTTGACACCACCGGTCTAGGAGGGTGGCGTCAGACCTGGTATTGGAGAAAAGGGAGAAGGCATACTGCCACACAGAGCAAAGGGATCGGAGACACATTAGGCTTCTTGGACGAATTAGCAAAAATATCTGCTTTCCAGCTCTATCAGATTCACACCGAGGAAGACGAATTATGCATAAAAGAACATTTCAAGTTTTTGGGTCGGTTTAGAGGCATAACACAAATATACTCACCAAGACGCAAGATCTTGTGAGTTGTGACCGCAATGGTCTACAGAAAACGAAGAAACATAAGAGTAATTTGCATGCCACCTGTTGAAACTTGTTGGATCAGGTCGAGGGACGCGTCATCGGCCTCGTATATGCCCACGTTCATTGACGGCCACAAGGCTCTGGAGCCCGGACCACAACAACGTGCGAGACCTCAGACACGAAGACGTCGCAGCCATGAGAAGAGGGACGATGGTGCGACGTCGTGCTACAGGAGGAGGTCGCCTTGTCTGGCACCAGCAGCATGACGCCGGCAACGTCGCCATGCCATGACGCACTGCCAGATCTGACATGGCGAGCAACAGATCGATGGATGAGGCATAAATCTATCTCCGGATTGATCCCGCTGCTCCGCACCACCGCCCGCTCCTGGACCAGGCCTGCACTACCGCGGTCGTGATTCCACCGCGCTCGACACGGGACCTCACTCCGGCGTGGGAGGAGCAGGGTGAGCGCGATGGCCCCGTTCCGGTGGTGGAGGAGTAGGGTGGGCGCAGCGGCCTCACGCCGGTGGGAGCACGGCGACGCGTGTCGGTGGGATAGGAGCATGGGCAGGAGGAAGGGAGGAGGGGAAGCCTAGCCATTGCTACAAGGCAGACATGCCCGCATGGCCGTCGGTGGTCGCTGCTCAGAGGAGGAAGGAGGGGATCGATTGGACGGGGTTGGATAGGATCGGCCAGCCATCAAATCCAGGGCGGCGCGCGGGGATGGACCGACGGCGACGGGATCTCGGTGGCAGGGCGGGATCCCACGGATCCTCCTGATCTGGTGAGGATGCAGTGGGAGATCGATCCGTCGGCTGCTCACAGCAGATTGGGGAGGTGCGGTTGCGCATCGAACGGGGAACTTGAGGGCGCTGGCGGCGTGCTCAGGCTAGATGCGGGCACCGGGAGGGGAACCACATGGGAGGAAGAACGGGTCAGCGGTTGGTTTGTTCTCTTTTTTTTCAACGAACGGTCAAGTTTGACTCAGCGGTGGCAGGGCGTGTAATAGCTTCGAAACACTAGGGTTAAAGTCGGAATAAAAATTTCGGACGGAAATTTTGTTAGAACGAACCTACCTTAGCTTAAATTATATTATAGTATATATATAGAAAAGTACATGACGGGCACCAAAAAAAAATAGACAAGAAATTTCCAGAAAGATCAGAAACATCTAGCCATCAATTTATCTAATTAGCTGATGACAACCGATGGATTGAAGAAATAATCTTTTGACACGTAAGTATATGAAAATTACCCACTAATACCGTTCATAAGTTTTCTGGTACCCCTTCAATATTACATCTACCTAACAGATTAGATGTTCCTGCCGTCGACTGAGAAAGAAAAACCTAGATCCATCTTCTTAAATCTCGTCATTCACCCTTGATTGATACTTTCTCCGTCCTGATCACATACGTACCACGCATGGTATCCAATCTGATTGAATAGCTCACGAACGGCCCTCTACATGAACTTTCCAGAGACGAAAAAGCAGCAGGTAACACGTGGCCTATGGTAGATTAGATTGGCAAGTTTAATCACGCGTCTCAGCCTCTCTAATCGCTCCTTTCCGCCAATTTTGTAGGCCCATACGCACATGGTATCCAAGCTGATCAAAAAGCAGGCAAACGATGCTCTAGAGGAAGTATGCAACGATTAAATGCAGCTACCACGTGGCTGATAGTAGATTGGATTTGGAAGTTGGACCAGAAAGCCTTTTAAATTCGTTTCAGCTAGTAGCTAGATTTATATTAAGATTTTAACAATTACATGTGGGTGTAGTAAATCGAGTTTGGTTGTCCATGCACGCACCAGATCGCCAATGCAGCCTGGACAACTAGTTGGATGATTTGCCTTATAGTAACAGCCTAGATCTAGCTCGGACCAAAGATTTGCTCCATCGACACTACCCATAGCTAGATACGTACTGTCGTATGATATGCATTATTTTTGATAGCTCTGAAGTCCGTCCGTCCACAAATAAGTATAGTTCTAGCCTTTGTCTTAATCACATTTAGTAAAGTTTGACTAATTTGATTAGGAGATGTAGCAACATTTATGAAAGTAAATTATACCATTAGATACATTTTGTAATGTAGTTTCATAATATACATATATGATGTCATATATTTTGGAGTGAATTCTAGTTTTTACCCCCTAATTTCACATTTTAGACACAAACTACCCCATTTAGTAAAAGTTCCTCTGGATTACCCCATTTAGTAAAACTTATGCCTACTTTTACCCCTTGTAAGCATTTACCGATTCTTCGTGATGGGACTCACTCGTTAGATGGATGTGGCGCTATTATTAGACACAACTCTTGGTCTCAAACCCTCATAATCTAAGGAAAGAAGTTGCCGCATCTATCCTTGGGTCAAGCTCGCTGCAACACCATCATCTCGCTACCTGATACGATTCAGATGATAACTTGTGAGACCCTTCCGTGGTGGGGCTTGGTCGTGACAGTTCTTGACACGTAGTCGCCCCGGCCAAGGTCGGTAGTGCTGTGGAGTGAGTCCTGCCGATAGGTTGAGGTCTCTGCTCCAGTATTTTGGTTCATCGCCCGCCGTGTTTTAGTATCAGCTGATCTTACTCATATATAGATGTACAATCACATAGACATGATGTGTAGATATATTTCCAGGGAAACTGTAGCTAGACAACAACATGAAGCAGCTATGGCAATGGGAGACCCATGCTGCCAAGCAAACATGTCAGCTTGCTAGTAAAAAGAGATCATCGGCGTCATGGCCGCGCAGGCGAACATGGAAGCCTTCGTCGAAAACCCAGTATCAATTGGAGCTTGGCAGGTCAGCAACGTGAGAGAGATACGTAATTCAGCTGCATCCCTATTCGCTGACAATTAAGCACGTCTGCCCTGACAGAACCGGTCAAATGTTTAAGGGGGTAAAATAAGGAATGATCTTCGCTAAATGGGGTAAACTGGAAGAACTTTTACTAAATGGGTAGTTTGTGTCACAAATATAAAATTAGGGGGTAAAAAATGGAATTTACTCTATATTTTGCTATATTTGTCTATAAAGTTGGTCATTTTTAATTTTTTTGGCTTAAGGCAAAAGCTACAAGTACACTTATTTGTAGACTGAGGGAGTTAGGGACAACATACAATCCGTAGAAATTTTTCACCATTATTGTCAATTTGAAACAAGCGATGTGAATCTACATGGTATGAGTATGCGCCTATGAAATAAATAAGCCGTGCATATGCAATTTTAGGATCAAAGTCTGTTCTCTCCCAGGATCACTTGATCATGGTACCGCTGATGATCTACAATTGATAAATCAATTTATAGGAGCAGGGTTTGTCATTTATTCATGTCTTCTAGCTCAGAAGCATGTGCTGTCAAACACGTTGTAAAACAAAGCGAGGAACCGAGATCGATGTGAGCACACACTGCAGCGCATGGAATAGCCGAATAGTGCATAACTGGTCAGGAAGCATTAATTCAAAGTCGAGGTAAGTTTTTCTCACTAACCTCGGCAAGGACGTGCTCTCAATTTTCTCATGGTTGGTGCATATGCCTTTGTTCATGCTAATAAATAAACATTAGATGTAACCACAAATAAAGTATTTAGCCTAAACAGTTTGGAAAGTGGCTTTAAGTACCACTAATTTTTCATTGTATTTACGGACTCTATGTCAATAATTTTGGGATTCTAAACTAATCATTCTATTTATGACAGATTCTAAAGTGAAAACACTTTAAGGGATACTCAATTGATATTGAGTTACTAACTTGAGATTCGGCCGGAGCGTATATCTATTGCGTGCATTTTCCATTTAATAATCAAAATATAGAAATAATCTCTCTTTCATAGCCTTGAAAAAAACAAAGAGAAATATATCGAACATTTGTCAGTGATTTATAGTGCTACGACAAACAATGTAGTTGTTGTCAATATAGATAATCTCAACAAAGTGATTATATGATTTATCAGTTTGATAGGTAGTAAATTATACAAATAGATCTCCTCTTCATCTAAGAGTCAAACGAAGAAACGTCCTATTGGACATAAGGAGAAAGAAGGTTGGGTGTTCTGAGATAATCGAAGCATTAAGTAACAGTGAGTTTTATTATTATTCCAATCAGGGAGTGATCTGATTGAATATATCTGCCACAAGGTAAGACAATAGTCTTTTACATTTGTTTAACACCAGGAAAAGTATGTAGTGAAATTGTTTGTTCTTTGGACTAGACGAAATCCTCTCTCAGGCCCGCTAGCTGTTTTGTTGATTTTGGAGTTGATTGGTTAAAGAATCTAGGAAACTGTATACATGGTGGTGTGGAAGAAAATGTATTTATCTGATAATAATAATATCTCCAAGAGAACCAGTGTGGTCATTCAAAAAACACAAGGAAAATCTCTACAGAAGGTAGGACTATATCTACGTACATAAGTTTTTTACAGGGACAACTACACTATATGGCAGGATGAATATGGTCTACAATTTTACAACAGAATCAACATGGTCATTCCTTCTCCAAAGGACACAATATCCTATTTTGGGGTGCTTTGCCATGACAACAAAAAAAAGCCAGGGAAAATCTCAACATAAGGTAGGACTAAATCTAGCATATAAGGCACAAGAAGGGATGAGCCGAGGATAGTGGTCAGTAAAGAGGATAGCAAATAGGAAGATGTTGTCAAGAACATAGTCTACAAAATAGGTTTCTAAATGAACGCCAAAAGGACAACGTTGTAGAAACTTATTATTCCACTTGATGCTACTAAATCTGAAGACAAATAAATTCTTTTAGCTTGTCAGTACGTTTTATTTTAGATAAATAACTTATTTATGCTTACACGGTAGTTAAGCACTACTTGGAAGGCCGAATATGGTCTACAACTTTACAAATATATCAGAACCATGAATCACGAAATTTGATGCAATTAGTAGACATTTTGAAAATATTTAAACATGATTACTTCCTTTGGTGATGATGGTATTCAGTGAGCTTGTGTTTTCTTACGATGATATATGTAGAGAATCTAGGTTTGAGAATGCTGAAATTAGAAATAATAGTACGAGATCAATTGAGTGGTAACTTGAAAAACTACGATGGATAAGTTAAGTATCACCATTAATCTAATATTATCAAGTTATTAGTAATCTCCATACAAATAAATAGTAAAGTAAAAAATTAAATATCACTAATGTGAAAATGGTATTCTAATTTTTTATGCAGGTATTTTATTTGGTCATTTAAATTATTTATTTATATATATTATGCAACAAAGTTCAATACACCACTAAAAACTCGCCCGCACATGTGCGCGGGCCACTGTCCTAGTTACATTAAATGTTGGAGAAAATATATTATCAATTTTATAAACAGGTTTAATCCTTCTAAAAAGGTAACTGAAACTAGAAAGAGCATAGGTAACTTTAGTTAGAACGTGAGATAAAACTATCCACAAGTCTGGGATAGATTCTTTAGAATGATCAATAGAATTCTTAATCATGGCTATTCTGAATCAAATATTTGCCATTTATTTTACCACAGTCTTCATACTCAAAGCAGATAGTTGCTTGACTTATCAGCAGGAGGGTCGATTAATACTTTCACTGTTAAAGCATGTTTGGAATTAATGTCTACTAGGAGTAAGAATGATTCTATATACAATCCTGATTTTGACACTAAGCTGGAAAAAGGGATGCTTTGTATAAATCCTGATCTTATGCCTGAAGTACGCAAAATGATGAAAGAAAAAGGTATACCTTCTGAACTTGTTAAGGAAAACAAAGTATACTTGTTACAAGTTTTTACTGAAGAAGATGAAACTAGAAAAGTTTTTCAAAAATTAAAACATCGACAAGCAAAATCTCATAATAACCTGCGTAAGCATTTTCAAAAACATAAAAGGATTTTGGCAGAATTCATGGAAAATTATGATGAGATTGGCCAAGAAATAAAATTATTTCACAAGTATCTTAGTATGATTAAAACCCAATGCGAACAAATAGTATCTGGTTATCAAATTTTTCTTCAAGATGATATAGATATTCTTGTTTCTACTAATGTTATTACAAGAAGTGGTGCAGTTGTTATAGGACAATTAGGACCAGCAGAATATGAAGCTGGGAAAGAGCAAAAAGAAAAAGTCTTGCTCAAAGCAAGCCAAGAAGATGATACACTAGTGGATCCTGAAGATGAAGCTGCTCAAGAAACAAAAGATCAAACCAAGGAGGACCAGTATGATGTATAGGATGACCGTTATGACTCTGATGCAGAGAAGGTTGATCCAAGAGAAGAAAAAGAGACAAGCAATGAAGATGAAGTTGTTGTAGTAGAAAAGAAGAAAAGCAATAAGCAACAATAAAAGAAAGCGACAAAAGAGCATGATCCCCCACAAAAGGTAAAAAATAAAAATAAGAAAGGTGAGAAAAAGCTTCCTTATCCAGATCGAAAAAAGAAAGCACCGGATCAGGTAATTTATGATTCTTTCAAAAAGGCACTTGGTGATCTTCGTCTAGAAATTCCATTTGCGGATGCAATAAAAGTTCCCACCTATTCTAAACTCCTCCGTGATATTCTTAGTAGAAAGAAAGAAATAACTGAAACTGTTGCCATGATGACTAGTTTATCCTACTAATGGGAAGCTATTGTCTAAATCGGGAGATCCCAGAATACCAACTATTTCATGCTCAATTGGCAAAACTGATATTCATAATGCCTTGTATGATTTAGGTGCAGGAGTTAGTGTAATGCCATATTCCCTCTAAAAAGGTTAGGCTTAGGAGAGTATTCTCCTACTACTATCACTTTACAGATGGCTGATAAGTTCACTAAAAAACCCATTGGTATGATTTAGGATGTTCTACTTACAATAGATGAGCATGTTATTTCCACTGATTCTATTATTCTTGAAATGCCAGAGGATGAAAAATTATCTATAATACTTGGAAGACTTTTCCTTAGCACTGCAGGAGCATCAGTTGATTGTGCTAAAGAAAAAATAATCTTCAATGTTTATGATGCTAAAATCATCCGGTATTTTCCAAAGAAGCTAGAAGCAGGAGAAAGATATATTCCACCAGCAAAACGAGTTCATGTGGTAAGTGCCTTTGATAAGGGGCCACCTAAGGTAAGAATTCGAGAACAGAGAAGGGGTTGAGTTATGCAGCCATCCTTAATAAAATGCTTAATGGGAGTCAACCCATCACATTAATAAAATAAACTAAAGAATAAAATGCTCATCGCATTCCTACAATTTTTTCACAGACATTCTTGCGGAAGCGTGCCCGTGAAGATGCAGCTACTAAAAAGTAGTAGAAATATCGATTGAACAAGTGCAGTATAAGTATAAAAATAAAATTTTGAGTTTTATCTACAAAAACTAGCTTAATCATTTTTGTCCAGATCAAAAAGTGAACCTCCAGTTAAGGAGAAGAAGTTAGGTAGTACTAGAAATCCTGCTCCATACATGTTGTTTTTGGTCGACAAATTTTACTGTCATTTTTCTGTCAAAAACAAGGTGTTTCGCTAAGTTTCAGGATAAGAAGGTATTCTCGAAGAAATAGATTTTTTTTGATGAGTACTGAAGATTTAACGAACAACTATACAACGGGAATAAAAATTTCGGCCGTATAGTTTGGTCGTACAGATATCTTTTCCATCAACAAATTTTCTTGCGTAGGCATAGAGGATTTAACGACCAACTATACGGCGGGAACAAAAATTCTGGCCGTATAGCTTCAGTCGTATAGATATCGATGCCTTCGTACAATTTCCTTCCAAAGGTACTGATGGTTAATGACCAACTATACGACGGGAATAAAAATTTCGGCCGTATAGTTATGGTCTTATAGATATCGATGCCTATTTTAGAAAATTTATCTCGAGGGTACAGGCGGTTTGACGACCAACTATACGGCGGGATCATTATGATCTGGCCATATAGTTGCGTCCATATAGTTGTGTTTTGCATAAAGAAACCCTAATTGGCGGCGCCATCGCAACTATACGGCGGGAACAACATATCCCACCCATATAGTTGTGACTGTATAGTTCGGCGCAACCTTATAATCGCGCCAGAGCGGCTAGGTTTTTTCTCCCTCCTCACTTTTTCTCTCATATTCTCTCGTCAAAACTCTCAAACTCCACCTAGAACTCTTGATTCTTTGCGGATTTTGTTTGTTTGAGTGGGGGAATCAATAGATCGGTATGTTTCTCTCCCTAGCCATGCTTTATTTTCATATTTCCATGGTTGAAACTCTCACATTGATCTAGTGGATGAACTCAAGATTATTTTGTTTTTCTTTATGATTCCTCACATTAGGATTAAAATTTTCCACATAGAATCATTCGTATATAATGTAGAAACTATATGCCTAATATTTTATGGTGAAATTTTTCAGTGCATCAAGATGAACAAAATTGGTAGCATTTTTTGCAAGGGCAAGAGCCAACGTGGCGAGAGTTCAGGGCACCAGGCCGAGCTCAACCCCAAGCTGGCCATAGTTTCATCAAGGAGGATGATGCCCACACGTTGGGCCGATGATAGCTTTATCGCCACAGCAGGGTTGAGGGCGGACTTCGACCTCATGTGTGCAAATTCAAGATTTGTAGTACTCGCCTATGCAAGCCACAATACCTAAGCCGAGCTCACCTAGGAGTTCCTTGCCTCCTTCTACGATGACCACAGGAAGAAAGGTAATGCATGCACGATAAGCTTCACGATGAACCATCGGCATTATGAAATAACTTTTGAACAATTTTGTGATGCTTTTGGCTTCCCTCATAATGGGGAGTCAACTATTACTAACCTATACAGCATCACAAGTGGAGAAACTTGGGAGGTTGTTTCTGTTAATGGTGGCAGGAACTTCTACCAGAAGAAGATGTCCACCATTCAGAACAATTCGCTACAACGCCTTGTTCCTTGCCAACACACTACTGGGAAGAGGAGATACCGGTTCTATGGCCAATGCGGACATGGCAATGATCACCAAGGCACTCTTCCCCAATGCACCACAAAGTCCCAATCCCAGGGATCTACTCATCCAACACTTTCGTCACAAGAGCAACAAGACGAAAGATGACATTCGCATTGGTGGATTGGTAACCCACCTTGCTCATAAATTAAACATTATATTACATGTGATGCAACCTGTTGATGGCTCCAATATGGATGTCAAATATTTGATTGCTTGTGGTTTCCTTGGTGTTTACCGAGCTAACAAGAGGCTCCGAGCATATCAGTTTGGTTATCCAGGTGATGCACAAGTTGAGCAGGTTCTGTTGCCTGTCCCTAAGCCATCTCGATTGTGGAGAAGGACACCTGGATCCTCACCAAGGATCAAGTGGTGGAGATCATGGCGGAACTCCAGCTTGATCAAGAGGAAGATGAAGAAGGAGAGCAGCGGGATGATGATGAGCAGGAGCAGGAGCAGGAATACAACCCTGCTTGGGAGGGACAGCAGCAGCAGGGGGATCCTGGGACCCATGGCCTAATCAGCCGCAACAGGGGTTCAACTACGTCCCATATCAAGAATTTCAGCTACTCAACTAGCGCGTTGGGGAGATTGACCACACTCTACACGGAGTGAATGAAGATGTGAGTACCTTAACTCAAAACTTCAGTCACTTCATGACCAACTTCCCCAACTACTACCAGTAGTATCCGCACCAGCCACCGAATTATGGCAACAACTGAGCCTGACAATAGCCTAATCTTGGGGGAGGTTTGAAAACCTCCAAACCTTGCATTCATATTTTTATTTCTTCTTTTGATTTATTTTACTTCTTCAAAATTGCATGTTTACTTTTAGTTTGCATTCCTAAACCAAAAGTACAAAAAAATTAGTTGTAACTTTTATTGCAAGTTTGTTCTTTGTTTCTCTCATAGATTGCTCAATTTTAGGTGACTTGACAATAGGGAAATATAGAGGGGGTTCGACTCAAGTCCGAGAACAAAGCAAGCAAGAGGAGGTATCACATTCCTTTCATCACCTTTTCTACAACCTTAAACTAATCCTACAATTATTTACTCGTTTACACTGGAGTCACACCCACTTAGCTTGCTATCCTATAAATTTTAGGGATTTCTATTTTCGTGCCCCTGGTTCGTTAGTTGTACTTAGTTTTCTCCAGTCGCTTAGTTTTTCCTCACTTTTTCCCTCCCACCATTTTGAAACCCTCACATGCGCTCGGACGGGCGGATGCCATCAGGTCAAAGGCTTTACCGTTACATACTGACCGGTGGGACCATATTGTGGCGGGTCGTGCGTTGAGCGTTAAGTTACGCCACCTCGACCGTTACATGCTGACAGGTGGGGCTAGGATACACAGCAGACCAGCCATCCATCCATCTCTCGCTGATTATGGGGGACGTGGTGTGGAACCATGTGGGGCGCGCTTGGTGGTTACATGCGCCTTGTCGCCTAAATTGGAAGTTTTTTTTGTTATTTTTATGATTGGCCTTTTTAAGAGCGCCTTTTTTCTTCTCTCTCGCTAACAGTTGTGTTTTTTTGCCCAAAAAGGTAGCGAATCTAGAGAAGCTTCTCTCTTTATTCATTGCTCATTTTTCCCTCGTTTTCCCCAATCTGGTAGCAAATCTAGAGCAGCAAAACTAACCAGCACCATAAATAAATTCAGTAAACAGAGCAGATGTAGATAAAGAAGCTAATATATGTTATATAGTACGGTACTTAACGAGGTTTGACAATTAGGCTGCTTAGCAGCAGCGGTAGACAAGTTCAACACAGACAAGACAAAAGAAGCTGCTTTACAGCAGCAGCAACAGCAGATTAGTGGCCCCTCATGGCCTCTGCTAGGAGGGCCTCCGCCTCCTCCCTCTGGCGCCTCCTCCACTTCTTGTTGTTCAGTCCCTTGACATTGGGCGCCTTGGGCTTGATTGGGGGCATGCTACCCTCCTCGATAGCCATCTTCTGGAGGTTGCGGAGGTGAAGACCGAGCGCCTGGTGCTTGGCTATGAAGCCGTGGACGTTCACAGACTCGCCACAGGTCCTCACGTCCTCGGCATGCTTCACGAGGGAGTTGAAGTCCGTGGCGCGGAGCCTCCTGGTAGGGCAGAAGGGGCACTTGTACATGTCGCCGACGAAGATGTTTTTGTACTAGCCGGACTTCAGCCTCCTCAGCACATGATGAGTCTTGGTATCCTTAGACTCGTCATCGCTGCTATCCTCCTGTTGGAAAAAAAAGTAGAGTGCAATAAGGACATGATTGAGATACTTTGATTATCGGGATTGATTATTTGCATAAATTAACCGATTGAGATCTCCTGATTATTCCCCAAATCTCAAACCAAATCGAATACTGATCCCAACTACGAATAGAGGGGTTCAAACACAAACAGGGGGATTCATCAAAATACGAGATCTAACACAAGAGGATTAGCTACTGTAAAAATATGAACAACCGAGCCCTAATAACAGATGATCTAGCATCCAACGATGGGAACGGGGGAAGAACAAGGGAAGGGAGAAAACACTGGTTACCTCCGACCATGGGTCGGTGATGCTGCTGTCGTAGGGGTTCGCCGGCCTTATGTAAACAACCTCCTCATAGGGGTCCCAGCCGAGCGGGATCTGCCCGAGGCCGGCAGGGGCCTCCTTGCCGGCGACTACGGCGGATGCGGGGACGGGGAAGGGGGCCTCCTCACCGGTGGCCTTGGAGGCTCTGATGGCCACCACGTCGTTCTTCTCCATCACCGGCGTGGTTGGGGTTTTCTTGGGGGTTTGCAGAAGGTGATGGGACAGTGGAGACGGTTGAGTGAGCGAGTGAGTGATGAGTGAGAGTGGGAAGGCCTCTATTAAAGGAGAAGGGAAGCATCGTTTCATTGCACTACCGTGCACCGCGTAACCGCGTACACTACTGCACCATGCACGGCCACACGTGTCTGCTACCGCCCCGTACACCGCACATGCGTACCGTGGGTCATGTTTTTTCCCTCGTGTCTAATCCTGGTGATTCAGTTGTACTCAGTTTTGCCCTCGAGTGTAACACTGTCAGTTTGGTTGTACTTAGTTTTGCCCTCCAGTACTAACATTGCCGTGTGCAATATACTCAGTTTTACCCTCCGGTGGCTGGTCAACAGAGAGTCAACGAATAGGTTTTAGCTAGCTAATTGAGTCATTTTATGCACAAGAAATTCAAAAAGAGCAAAACACAATGGCATCTACATAGGGAGTCTTATTGTGTAGCCTTCCACCATAAGAAATGTATATAAACCAAGTTTTAACCTAAATCACCAATTCTCAAATCACCTACTATCTATGAAGGTTCATGGCTTTCCACTCAAGCCTCTTCCCCAAACATCCCTCCCCAAAACATAGTTTGTCTGAATGAGACAATAATTGTCAAACTGGTGTATATTTGAATTGCAAATAGTTTGATGTATGCCAATATGTATTTTATTGTATAAAAGACACATTTTCCATTTTTTAAATCATTTTCTATTTTCTATTTGAATCCCTTTGTTAGTCTTGCCCTTGGTTTTTAAGTTCTACTCAATTTTGCCCTTGGTTCTTAAGTGCTACTCACTTTTCCTCTCTCTTTGTATCCATGTCTCGCACCTGTGCTCATCTTCACTGCTATGCTCTGATTGGTCGAGACAGTTATCACACGGATCGTGCTCACCAACCGTAGATCCTCTGTGATCTAGCGGACAGGATAACCCCTATATCTGTCGGGGTCACCCCTCTATCCATGCAAAATAACGAGTATGCCACCGGTACTTTAACTCCATAAACAAATGAACTTGAATATAATTTGAAGGGAACATGTTCGAAGGTGTATAATTTGTGCATTACATTCCACTCCATGAAAATGATAAATGATCAGGATTTTATTAGCACAATATTATCATGACCTAAGTGCGATTTCAAAGAGTCCAAAGGTGTATAATTTTCATATATGCCAGTTTATGCATTACATTCAACTATATGCAAATGATAATCTCTCAAGATTTTCTTAGCACAACATTATCACGTATTAAGTGCGATTTCAAAGAGTTCAAAGGTGTATAATTTTTGTATACGCAAATTTATGCATTATATTTCACTCCATGGAAATGGTAATCTCTCAAGATTTTCTTAGCACAACATTATCACGTATTAAGTGCGATTTCAAAGAGTTCAAAGGTGTATAATTTTTGTATACGCAAGTTTATGCATTATATTTCACTCCATGGAAATGATAATCTCTCAAGATTTTCTTAGGACAACATTATCACGTATTAAGTGCGATTTGAAAGGGTTCAAAGGTGTATAATTTTTGTATACGCAAGTTTATGCATTATATTTCACTCCATGGAAATGATAATCTCTCAAGATTTTCTTAGCACGACATTATCATGTATTAAGTGCGATTTCAAAGAGTTCAAAGGTGTATAAACTTCATATATGCAAGTTTATGCATTACATTCCACTCTACCAATATGGGAGAGAAAATAATAATCTCTCAAAATTTTGTTAGCACATCATTATCATGTATTAAGTGTGATTTAAAAGTTTTCAAAGGTTTATAATTTTCACATATGCAAGTTTGTGCATTACATTCCACTCTATGAAAACGATAATCTCTCAAGATTTTCTTAGCACGGCATTATCACGTATTAAGTGCGATTTCAAAGAGTTCAAAGGTGTATAATTTTTGTATACGCAGGTTTATGCATTATATTTCACTCCATCGAAATAATAAACGATCAGGATTTTATTAGCACAACATTATCATGTCCTAAGTGCGATTTAAAAGAGTTCAAAGGTGTATAATTTTTGTATATGCATTACATTTCACTATATGAAAATAAAGCAATGGCACGGGCGCGGGGCTGGCTCGGGGTCCCATCTTGCAACGCCAACCTGGGTAAGTTGTGGGTCCAGAGCTCACGTGGATAAGCTATGGGTCCAGTGCTCACGTGGATAAGCTATGGGTCCAGCGCTCACGTGGATAAGCTATGGGTCCGATGCTGATCTGGATAAGTTGAGAGAGGTGTCCACTACGGGAATCGACTGAACGCGACCCCACTTATCAGCATGTAACGGCACGGGTACATTACGGGACCCGACAGAACGCGGCCCTACTCATCAGCACGTAACAGAGAGAGCCCACTACGGGACCCGACTGAACACGGTCCCACTTGTGAGAACGTAACGGCAAGGCTGACGGATGGCGAGTTTCAGACCATGTGAGAGTTTCATACAAGGAGATGGACAAAAGTGAGGAATAACTAAGCAGCTGGGGAAAACTGAGTACAACTAATGAACCGAGGGCACGAAAATAGAAATCCCTAAATTCTATTCCTTTGCTAGTGTCTCCTTTTTAGCTTTGAAACAATGAGCAATGAACTTGGTTAAAAATATTTCCTATATTTTTTGAACAAGAAAAGGCATCCAAAAGATGACTTGAGTCCATATTTAGCCCAAAGGATTTGATTTTAGAACTACTCCATCCCATTTGAGCTTAATGTAAATAGACTCAATAACACCCTTGAATGAAATTGTCTGATAAAATGGATGCTTCAAAGTTGTAGAGATTATGCCACTACTTTTTGTAATAATTACTGTAAGATATTGCTTTACGCGTGTCATTACAACACTGTCGTGCTCCATGGGGAACTATTAACTCCATTGGCCAACGAACGATCTAAATGTGGCAAACCACTTGATTTTGGCTATTGAGTTATGTAAACGTCCCTAGCAGCAATGCTATGACGGGTAAAATTTTAGTCTCCTCGTGGTTTCACGTTCCAAGTGAAGTTGTACTACTCCTCTGACCCACTATTGCTCAACAATTATTTATTGGTATGGTCACGAGTGCACAACACAGTCCCAATTAACATGTTAAAAATAGTGGCATGATTTCTCTATGAAAGAGCTGAAGTTTTGGAAAAGCAAGGAAAGGAAAAAGGTGCTTTGAGAGTCTTGAAATTTTAACATGGGAATAGATGATTTGTTCTTAAATTGAATGTTTTGGTGCCAACTTGAGTACTCTTAATTGATTAAAGAAACACGAGCAACAAGTTTTCATCTCTCAACAAAGAGAGACACCAAAAGAATTTGTTTCACTTTCCTAGCTAAACTTTCGACACTTGCTCGAGCATATGATTTATGTTCTAGCAAGATATACGTGGTTAGGAAGTGGACTTAGTGCAATCTTGTGAATAATTGTATGATCATGTTTAAGATTGCAGGAATTGTGAAGAAAATAATTTGACTCCAATTCGAGCTTGTAAGTTCTTTTATTTCAGTCTTGAATCTCCGCTATTCTTCCTTATTTCCTTGTCACTCGACGGCGAGCAACATCTAAGTTTGGGGGAGTTGATAGCTGTGAGTTTTGACACATTTTTTATGGTTTTCTCCTGGATTTGATTGTTTTCTAGCTTTACCTAACGCTAATACTTCAGTAGCGAAGAAAACTTGGTTTTTAATGTGTGTTTCAGGTTCTGAACGTCAACATAAGGTTTTAACAAGAGAGACACAATATTCAAGAGAAAACAAGCAAGTCTCATTTTGGAAGCAATCGAGGGAGGCATACAAAGGCTTTAACGAGAAACTATATGACGGGAATATTTTCCCGGTCGTATAGTTCCTGCAGTATAGCGGTTGCCGCCTCCGTATTGTCAAAAGGGACAACTTCCGTGAAGAGGCTAGACACGAAATCATAACACAGCAGCCACCATCCCATCCAGAAAGGAGAAAGAAGAGATCCGGAGAAGAAGGGGGAGACGTTCTTCATCTCGCTCCATGATCTTCGACCTCCTAGCCATCACACCCTCATAGCCATTACTTGTACTTGAGAAAGAGAAAGATCTTCACCTTGCAAGATTAGGGTTTGAGATTGTTTCTTCCTATCTTGAATTGTGTTGGATTACTTTTCCATTCTTAATGTGGATCTCCATGGTAATATCGAGAAGAACTCCCTTTATTTAATTATATTGATGGTGCTTTCTTCTCTCATGTGTGAGTAAGTTCCTTGGGCGTGGGAGATGTAAGGGATTAGTGAGATGTGATGTTTCTCCATCTATTTTACATTAGTTTGTGATTGATTTTAATTACTATATTATGTGTGCTTGACTTTCTGTGGGATGCCTAATTCTTGTTGTCGAATTAAGGGTCCAGACAACATGATGCTTTGTTCTACATAGATAGGATCTTGTTCGCAGCTGACCGACGACCCCCCGAGTGACATAGGGATATCAATGGAAAACTAGTTGACTCGAGGATAACGAGGAACCAGTGTGCTTATTGCATTAGTCCGATCCAAGGAGCTTAATTGCTAAGCAACCAAAAGGGTCTTAACCGTCTAGTGTCTAACCATGGTTTTGGTAGCAGACTAGTAGTATTATTGAAGTTGGGATGAAATCTACCAAGAGGAGTTCCAGCTAATTATGGGTTGCTCGCCTACACATATACTTATAAGATTACAATTGTTACACTTATCATTCGTCCACGTCGCATAGTCACTATCACCATGAACTGTATCTCCCCGCGCCTTTTTCGTCATCTGCAGAAAACAACAAACAACCGAATCATTCTTTACTTTTATGCTTTTTATTCCTAAAGTTTACATTTTAGTTTTATTTAAATACATCTAGTTTAATCCAAAATTCATTTTTATTTCCACACTTGCAGTCAATTCACTCAAAGACCCGTGCCAGCCTATGAGCCGTTGTATGTCCTTTAGGCATGTCAGGTATTTGATGTCGAGGATGGCCTTGATTTTCTCCGGATTGACTTCAATTCCGTGGTGCGAAACAATGAAGCCTAATAGTTTGCCGGCTGGGACCCCAAAGACACACTTCTTAGGGTTAAGCATCATGTTATATTCTCGGTGGTTATCAAAGGTTTCCTACAAGTCGACGATGAGGTCGTTTGATTTCTTTGACATCAATGTGATATCGTCCATGTATGCATGTATGTTGCGACCTATTTTGTCGTGTAGGAAGCGTTGCATTGTCCGTTGGTATGTGGCACCAGCGTTTTTCAGCCCAAAGGGCATCGTGACATAGCAATATGTGACGTAAGGAGTGATGAACGAAGTGGCCAATTGGTCCGACTTTCGCATCTTTATTTGGTGGTATTCTGGGTAAGCATTGAGAAAACACAGAAGTTCCAAGCTAGCCGTCGAGTCAATGACTTGGTTAATGCGAGGAAAAGCAAATGAATCCTTCGGGCACACATTGTTCAAGCCGGTGTAATCAACGCACATTCTTAATTCTTTGGTTCCCTTTTTGCAGAAAAGTATTGGATTGGCCACCTATTGGGTGTGAATAAGGTCACGGATAAAACTAACCTGAAGTAACCTAGCTATCTCCTTTCCAATAGCTCATCATTTCTCATCACTGAAGCATCGTAGGGGTTGTTTCACTAGCTTTGCTTTAGGATCAATATTCAAGCTATGCTTAGCAAGTTCCCTAGGTACACCTTTCATGTCGACATGTTGCCAGGCGAAGATATCCCTATTCTCACGAAGGAACTCGACGAGCGTGCTTTCCTATTTGGGATCCAGGTCTGTGCCAATGGCAGTGGTCTTGGAGGAATCTCCTTCAACAAGCTCTACTTGCTTGGTCTTGATGGCAGCCTTGAATGCGGGTTCGGTGACAGTGATTTTCTTCTTAGAAGCCGACATCTCCGAGGCATCGACCTGGCTCTAGATCTCCTTGAACTCTTCTCCATAGAGGACTGCTTCTGTGAAGGCGGCTTCGCTCAGCTCGCACTCTCACGCCTTGGTGAAACTTCCGTCAACGATGATGATGTCATTTGGTACAGGTATCTTGAGCTTGTTGTAGACAAAGCATGGCCTTGCGAGGAAGGAGTGGAATATGTCGCGTTCGAAGATGATGTGGTACATGCTCTTGAAGGGCACCACTTTAAAGGTCATGCGTTCTTAGCGGTAGTTGTTAACATCGCCAAAAGCGACCAGAAGGGTGATGTAGCCCAGGGAATTTGCTTGTCAGCTAGGGACAACGCCATGGTGAAAGAACATTTCATGGTTTCCTGTGTCTTGAGTGTTAGATAACAATACCGTGGAGTTTTCTCATGTGTGCTAAGTGTGCAGGGTGTTCTGGTGTTTTGGGGGCCCGGATTATCCGCCCCACCAAGGGCTGGATAATCCGGCCTATCTCATCGATCAAAGGCAGCCAAGGCGCGACCCTCAGATTGGGTTCGGATTTTCTCCCGGAAAATCCAAACTAGGGAAGTTTTTCCTCCCTAGGTCGGATAATCCGGCCTTCACATGGGCCGGATAATTCGGCACCCAGAAAGCGATCAAAGGCTGCCAAGGCGCGTCGCTCGGAGTGCGGTCGGATTTTCTCCCGGAAAATCCGAACTAGGGCGGTTTTTCCTCCCCAGGCCGGATAAACGGCCTTCGCATGGGGCCGGATAATCCGGCCCCCAGAAGGCGATCAAGGGCAAGCTCGATGCATCACTTAGAGTGGGGGTGGTTTATCTGCTGGATAATCCGAGTCTGGGGCGGAGTTTTCCCCAGGCCGGATAATCCGGCCCTCACTTGGGCCGGATAATCCGCCCCCAAAGGCTCCAACGGCTTCTTCTCCAACAAGCAGAACTCTTGGTTCACTCAAAATTGTTCAGACCCTTTGGAAGAGCTCTCTCACTAGATCTCCCACTTCAACCACCCGAAGGCTTCGATCTTTGGGGGAATTGAAGGAGGAGACAATCTTCATCGCCATCACGAATCAAGCGCTTCAACTCCTCTCCATTCATTTGGAGAAATCCCTGATCTAGTATTCTTATCAATATCTAGATCTTGTTCTTTGTTATTGATAACTTGTTCTTATGGCAGCTTGTTGTCATTACGGGAGCCTCTAAGTTGATTGTGGAGTTGTGCCCCGCTAGTTGTGTAAAGGCACCAGTACCCGCCTCGAAGGGTTCCTATAGTGGAAAGTTGGATCGGGCCTTTGGTGGTGGGATCCATCGGAGAACAAGGTGAGGCCTATTGTGGCGTGGTGGTCTTAGTACCGAGAATATCATTTTGCGGCCCGAAAGTTGGGGTGTACAGGCAACGCGGTACCCAAGTTCCCTGAAATCAGCTGGGATGACTACAGTTGGTGTGCCAAATACTCAGAGGGTCTTTTTCGGCACGAATTCAACTTTACGTTTCAATACAAAAAATCAGGCTAACGGGAGTCAAGTTGGGCCCCCCTGTCAGTTCTCGCCGTTATGTCGTTCCCGTCGCTTAGGCGGGGTGGCTGTCACGTAGGCTTGCAGCGTTGGCACAGTGCATAGGAAAACACCCCCTCCCTAGTGTATTGACGTGACAAAACATGGCCAATGTATCGGCGTTATAATTATTTTTTGTTTACTCAGAAGCTGGAACGGCCACCGCCACGCGTCTCTCCTTGGACTTCCGTCCCAATCATTAACCCCTACCATAAAAGCGCATTGACGGTTCCACCGTTCCCCTGCCTCGCAGAAACCACTCTTCTTCTTCATGTCATCTACTATCTTCTTTTTGTCTTCTCCTTGCCGCCATGGATGATCTACGCACTCTAGAGACAAGCTTCACTACCCATGACAACAAGAAGATAGACGTTGTCTACACCAACGAGGAGGAGACAGTGGTGCGTGTCCTGAGGATGTACGAGGGTTGGCTTGGGATAGAAGAGGATAAGTTTGTTGGATTGGACCTCGAGTACACCCCGGAGCACCCATATGAAGGGAGTGAAGTCGCCATCATTCAACTGGCCATGCGGAAACACGTCCTCGTCTACCACCTCTCTCGGTTGTAGATCTGCTCTCTGCAGCTAACCGCTTTTAGGGTTTTCTCCTCTTGTTCTTTATCCACTTGCTCATCTTGCAACTACTATATTTTATTTAGGACCAAATAAATTAGGGTTTGCCTATATCTCAATCGACTGAGATTTTCTTTAGTCTCAATCACCTAAGAAAAGTGCAACCGTAGTTAAAAGAAATGTGCAACTCGTTCAGTCGACTGAGAAATAGCAAAACCGAATAAATTATGAAAATACAACGTTGAGAGTCTTGATCTTTCATTTACTAAACTTTTCAAAATTATATTGAGATGATGATCTTGCATTGACAAAATATTTGTAGTTACAAATTTTGGTGATGACAAACTACATACTTTCAGGACTGACAGGAAATGTCCGGCGCTGCACCAGTTCCTTGTAGAAAAGGGAATTGTTTTCTGCACTGTCGATAAAAGAACTGATTTTTCGAAATTGTATCAAGAGGAAATTATAATTCCTGCGCACAAGTGGATTGATATTCAGAGTCTTGTCAAGATCCTAGGGGGCTCGAGGAAGAATGGAATGGCATCACTCGCAACTAGAATCCTCGATGAGTCATACGACAAAATGAAGGAAGATTTCCCTACGGATAGGCACGATTTCTGGGACGAGTGGCCATTGTCTGATACAAACCTGAAGTATGCAGCCATAGATGCTTACGTGACCTACCAGCTATACATGAAGATCCATTTTTTTCTACGTTACCTCGTGTTTTGCCCTATTTGCAAGAGGGAAGACGAGCTTTGGGGAGCCCTTTGTAGAAAATGCGGAATAGCTGAGTTTGAAGTTGAATATGCAAAGAAATTGGCTGCATGTGAAGCAGCTGACAGAGAGGCTACAGAAGCAGCTGAAAGAGAGCTTGCAGCTGAAGAAGCATCTAACAGAGAGGCTACAGCTGAAGCGGCAAACAGAGAGGCATCATCTTCTAGCGACAACAATCAGGTCTGTGATTCACCGCTAATTGTGCCACAGGACGCTCAAGATAGGGAAGCCAAGTCAGATGCTAGGTGGGACAAAGCAGTTCGTGAGATGTGGAGTACCTGGAATGGTCGCAGTTTGTCGCCTAGGAACGATGGCAAGCCCCTCAAGTGGACTGATGAGGAGTGAATTAAATTTTACTTGTCAGTGTTATGTTTCTGTTTTGTGGAACTCAGTTAGCTTGCCAAGATGTCTAGCGCATAAAGTGATACTAGTAAAATAAATTTAACCCTCGTTGTGTTATGTTTATGTATGTGTCTTGTAGCTTGTCAAGATGGTAGCTTCTTAACTGACAGTTTGAAAGAGTGCCCTTTTCCTCTCTCGGTAAACATATATGTTTCATTTTGCCCAAATTGGTAGCAAATCTAGAGAAGATTCTCACTTCGATATTTTGGTCCCTTTTGGACCTCTTTTTGCCTCTGATCAGGTAGCAAATCTAGAGAAGAAAACAAATATAGATATAGCTGTGCGCAGCTAAATAGGATATAGCGATAGAAAGTAGGTTGCTTAACGAGGTTCGATGCATTCAGCCAGAAATATGATATAGCTAGAAAGAAGCTGCTTAGCAGCAGCAGCCGCCGCAGCTGCAGGCACATCCTGCAAGCGCCCGCGCCTCCGCCTCCTCCCTCCGGTGCATCCTCCACTTCTTGCTGCCTAGTTTCTTGGACTTGGGGGCCTTGGGCGTGATTGGAGGCATGCGACCCTCTTTGATGGCCACCCGCTGGAGGTTTCGGAGGTGAATGCAGAGAGCCCGGTGTTCAGTGATGTAGGCGTTGATGTTCACGGTCTCGCGCTTGCTGCTTTTGTGGATGCCGGAGCCCGCGGCCTCTGCATGCTTCGGTAAGGTGCTCAAGTCGGTGCCGCCGGTGGCGCGACTCGTAAAGCAGTAGGCGCCCCCCTTGCGGAAGGGGCAGCTGTAGTAGGGGCCCCTGAGGAAGCCATCGTACTTGCCGGCCCGCAGCCTCCTCAGCACCTGACGAGCCTTGGTGTGAATGGACTCGTCATCGCTGCAGACTTCGCTGCCGGAAACCTATTAGAAGAAAGGGAAAATGGGGGAGTAGATGGTGTAAGAAGATCGAGCAATCGAAATGTAAACAAGCGAATCCTAATAAACCAAGATCTAGCATCCAACGATGGGAACGGTGTTGGATAATTAGGGACAATTTCCATGATTAATTCCAGAATATTAAACATGACAATACCAGCTAAATTTTAAATAGATTAGCCCATTATTTCTAACAAACGGTAGAAGAACCAGGGGAGGGGAGCAAACCCTAGTTACCTCCGACCATAGGTCATTGATGCCGATGTCGCAGGGGTTCATCAGAGCGATGTACTTATCTGGATCGTAGGTGCCCAAGAAGTGCGTGATCTGCTTGTGACCGGCGGGGGCTCCTCTTCGGTGGCTCCGTCGGTAGCGGGGACGGGGGCCTGGACGGGAACGACGGCTGCCATCGATGCCTCGACTGGGGCATGGATAGGGACAGCGGCTGCTTTCAACGCGTCGAGGGGGCCGGCGAGGAGACGGGGGCCTCCTCGCCGGCGGCCACAGAGGCGACGATGGCCACCTTATCCTCCTCGGCCATCACCGACGCGGACGGGGTATTCTCGGGAGTTTGCGGATGCTGGTGGGACAGTGGAGCGGGTTGTGTGGGGACAGTGAGCGATAGTGGGAGTGGGTGTGCGAAGAGGGGCTCTATAGTTAAGGTGGATAGAAGCAAGGCACGTTTCGTTGCACCACCGTGCAACGCGCCGCGTAGTCTACTGCACCGTGCACCACGATACGCGCACGGTACGTCACTTTTTTTCCCGGGCCATGCATGGCAGTTCTGTATTGAGCCACATGCAAAGGGCGCACACACAATTTCTATGTACAAAGTTTGACACGACCCTAAAATTGGCGATAGTTAAAAGTGGAAATGTAGAGGGGAAGGTAGGTGGCTGTACGGCGAGATTTGTGGGGTTGTGATAGATTCGGTAAAGGGATGTGTTGATGGCTGCGAGTGACTCGATGAACCAGAGACGTTAGGTCTCGTCGAGCTCAGCTGTTCGGCCTCCAGCTAGCGCGTCCAAGCTTCGTACGGTGGGCCCCAGTTGGAAGTGAGATTGAGAGCCGCTGCGTAAAAAATGGGATGTGTCTTATTAAAATCAAGTGGCAATAAACTGCAGCTGTCCATCGACGACCGTGCACTCGATGACGCATGTGTTGTGGCATAGTAGTAGCAGTAGTAGGCTTTTCAGACTTGATTAAACGTGACATGACCGCTCGACGACTTTTTCCATGGACGGCATCGTGTTCCTTCTTGTAGAGGGAGACGTCAAGATGGGGCCTCGTTAAGATGGTAGCTCGTTAACTGGCAGTTTGAAAGAGTACCCTTTTCCTCTCTCGCTAAACAGATATGTTTCATTTTTCCCAAATTGGTAGCAAATCTAGAGAAGATTCTCTCTTCGATAATTCGTTCCCTTTTGGACCTCTCTTTGCCTCCGATCAGGTAGCAAATCTAAAGCAGCAAATCACACCAGGCAGAATACATTCATTTAGAAAACAAAACAAATGTAGATATAGCTGTGCGCAGCTAAATATGATATAGCGATAGAAAGTGGTAGGTTGCTTAACGAGGTTCGATGCATTCAGCCAGAAATAGGATGCAAGCAAAATATAGAAAATCAAAAGAATCTCCTTACCACCAGCAGCCGCCGCAGATGGAGATACATTCAAGGAGACATCCAACCCGTTCATTCGCTAGCGCCTGCACCTCCCTCCGGCGCCTCTGCCACTTCTTGCTGCCCAGTCCCTTGATCTTGGGGGCCTTGGGCCTGATTGGAGGCATGCGACCCTCTTTGATGGCCACCTACTAGAGGTTTCGGAGGTGAATGCCGAGAGTCCGGTGTTCAATGATGTAGGCGTTGATGTTCACAATATCGCGCTTGCCGCCTTTGTGGATGCCGGAGCCCATGGCCTCTGCATGCTTCAGTAAGGTGTTGAAGTCGGTGCCGTCAGCGGCGCGACTCGTCAAGCAGTAGGCGATCCCCTTGCGGAAGGGGCAGCTGTAGTAGGGGCCCGTGAGGTAGTCGTCGTACTGGCCGGCCCGCAGCCTCCTCAGCACCTGACGAGCCTTGGTGTGAATGGACTCGTCATCGCTGTAGACGTCGCTGCTGGAAACCTATTGGAAGAAAAGGAAAATGGGGGAGTAGATGATGTAAGAAGATCGAGCAATCAAAATGCGAATAAGCGAATCCTAATAAACCAAGATCTAGCATCCAACGATGGGAACGGTGTTGGATAATTAGGCACAATTTCCATGATTAATTCCAGAATATTAAACATGACAATACCAGCTAAAATTTAAATAGATTAGCCCATTATTTCTAACAAACGGTAGAAGAACCAGGGGAGGGGAGCAAACCCTAGTTACCTCTGACCATAGGTCGTCGATGCCAGTGTCGTAGGGGTTCAGCGGAGCGATGTACTTATCTGGATCGTAGGTGCCCAAGAATTGCGTGATCTGCTTGTGACCGGCGGGTGCCTCCTCGCCGGTAGGGGGCTCCTCTTCGGTGGCTCCGTCGGTAGCGGGGACAGGGGCCTGGATAGGGACAGCGGATGCTTTCAACGCGTCGAGAGGGACCGGTGAGGATATGGGGCCTCCTCACTAGCGGCCACGGAGTCGACGATGGCCACCTTATCCTCCTCGGCCATCGCCAGCGCAGATGGGGTATTCTCGGGAGTTTGCGGATGCTGGTGGGACAGTGGAGAGGGTTGCGTGGGGATAGTGAGCGAGAGTGGGAGTTGGTGTGTGGAGAGGGGCTCTATAGTTAAGGTGGATAGAAGCATTGCACGTTTCGTTGCACCACCGTGCAACGGGCCGCACAGTCGACTGCACCGTGCACCGCGACACGCGCACGGTACGTCACGTTTTTTTCCCAAGCCATGCATGGCAGTTCTGTATTGAGCCGCATGCAAAGGGCGCACACACAATTTCTACGTACGAAGTTTGACACCGCCCTAAAATTGGCGATTGAGAGCCGCTGCATAAAAAATGGGATATGTCTTATTAAAATCAAGTGGCAATAAATTGCAGCTGTCCATCGATAACCGTGCACTCGATGACTCATGCGTTGTGGCGTAGTAGTAGCAGTAGTAGGCTTTTCAGACTTGATTAAACATGACATGACCGCTTGACGACTTTTTCCATGGACGGCATCGTGTTCCTTCTTGTAGATGTCTCGATGAGGGAGACGTCCGTGCTGTCTCACGCTGTACTGTGAAGGGCACGACGTGTGCAACGATCATCGTTGGATCGCACAGAATCAACGGTTGGTGCGCACGATCCGTGTGACAACTGTGATAACCAATCAGGGAGAAGCAGACAAGGTGAGCACATGTTTGTGCTTCTACGAAAGAGAGAGAGAGGGGGGGGGGGGGGGGGGGGGAACTGAGTAGTACCACATAAAACCAAGGGCGATACCGAGTAGTATAAAAATTGAAAGTGAGTGTCTTGTACAATGAAATACATCGTGGCATACATCAAATTATGCCAAGATAGATCCACTGATTTCATTGGATGTGTGTTCTTCTCATAAACCACGTAAGGATCCACTAGAGTTCATTGGATGTGTGTTCTTCTCACAAACCACATATCACCAGTGTCGTTGCATGTGTGTTCTTCCCACAGACCACACATGGATCCACCAGTGTCATTGCATGTGTGTTCTTCCCATGAACCACACATGGATCCACCAGTGTCATTGCATGTGTGTTCTTTTCACAGACCACATATGGATCCACCAGTGTCATTGCATGTGTGTTATCCTCACAAACTACGCAAGGATCCACCGGTGTCATTGCATGTGTGTTCCTCTCATAGACCACACATGGATCCACCGATGGCATCGCATGTCTGCTCTTTTCATGAACCACAGTTAGAGTCATCACATTTCTGCTCTTTTCATGAACCACAACTAGAGTCATTGCATTGTGTTCTTCCCACAAACCATATCATGAACCACACCCAGTGTCATTGTATGTGTGTTCTCCTCATTAACCACACATGGATCCACCGGTGTCATTGCATGTCTGCTCTTTTCATTAACTATAGCTAGAGTCATTGCATGTCTGTTCCTTTCACAAACCACATATCACCAGAGTCATTGCATGTGTGTTCTTCCCACAGACCACACATGGATCCACCAGTGTCATTGCATGTGTGTTCTTCCCATGAACCACACATGGATCCACCAATGTCATTGCATGTCTGCTTTTTTCATGAACCACAGCTAGAGTCATTGCATGCGTGTTCTTCTCACAAACCACATATCACCAGTGTCATTGCATGTGTGTTCTTCCCACAGACCACACATGGATCCACCAGTGTCATTGCATATGTATTCTTCCCATGAACCACACATGGATCCAACAGTGTCATTGCATGTGTGTTCTTCCCATGAACCACACATGGATCCACCAGTGTCATTGCATGTCTGCACTTTTCATGAACCACAGCTAGAGTCATTGCATGTGTGTTATTCTCACAAACCACATATGACAAGTGTCATTGCATGTGTGTTATTCTCACAAACCACGTAAGGATCCATCGGTGTCATTGCATGTGTTTTCCTCTCATAGACCACACATGGATCCACCGGTGGCATCGCATGTCTGATCTTTTCATGAACCACAGTTAGAGTCATCGCATGTCTGCTTTTTTCATGAACCACAGCTAGAGTCATTGCATGTGTGTTCTTCCCACGAACCATATCATGAACCACACCCAGTGTCATTGCATATGTGTTCTTCTCATTAACCACACATGGATCCACCAGTGTCATTGCATGTCTGCTCTTTTCATTAACCACAATTAGAGTCATTGCATGTGTGTTCTTCTCACAAACTACATATCACCAGTGTCATTGCATGTGTTTTCTTCCCACAGACTACACATGGATCCACCAGTGTCATTGCATGTGTGTTCTTCCCATGACCCACACATGGATCCAGCAGTGTCATTGTATGTCTACTCTTCTCATGAACTACATCTAGAGTCATTGCATGCTTGTTATTATCACAAACCATATCATGAACTACACCCAGTGTCATTGCATGTGTTTTCTTCTCATTAACCACACATGGATCCACCGGTGTCATTGCATGTCTGCTCTTTTCATTAACCACAACTAGAGTCATTGCATGTCTGTCATTTCACAAACCACATATCACTAGATTCATTGCATGTGTGTTCTTCCCACAGACCACACATGGATCAACTAGTGTCATTGCATGTGTGTTCTTCCCATGAACCACACATGGATCCACTAGTGTCATTGCATGTCTGCTCTTCTCATGAACCACAACTAGAGTCATTGCATGTGTGTTCTTCTCACAAACCACATATCACCAGTGTCATTGCATATGTGTTCTTCCGACAGACCACACATGGATCCACCAGTGTCATTGCATGTGTGTTATTCTCACAAACCACGTAAGGATCCACCGGTGTCATTATATGTGTGTTCTTCCCATGAAGCACACATGGTTCCACCAGTGTCATTGCATGTCTCCTGTTTTCATGAACCATAGCTAGAGTCATTGCATGTGTGTTCTTCTCACAAACCACATATCACTAGTGTCATTGCATGTGTGTTATTCTCACAAACCAAATATCACCAGTGTCATTGCATGTGTGTTCTTCCCACAGACCACACATGGATCCAACAGTGTTATTGCATGTGTGTTCTTCCCATGAACCACACATGGATCCACCAGTGTCATTGCATGTCTGCTCTTTTCATGAACCACATCTAGAGTCATTGCATGTGTGTTCTTCTCACAAACAACATATCACTAGTTTCATTGCATGTGTGTTCTTCCCATGAACCACACATGGATCCACCAGTGTCATTGCATGTGTGTTAGTCTCACAAACAACGTAAGGATCCACCGGTGTCATTGCATGTGTGTTCCTCTCATAGACCACACATGGATCCACCGGTGGCATCGCATGTCTGCTCTTTTCATGAACCACAGTTAGAGTCATCACATTTCTGCTCTTTTCATGAACCACAACTAGAGTCATTGCATTGTGTTCTTCCCACAAACCATATCATGAACCACACCCAGTGTCATTGTATGTGTGTTCTCCTCATTAACCACACATGGATCCACCGGTGTCATTGCATGTCTGCTCTTTTCATTAACTACAGCTAGAGTCATTGCATGTCTGTTCCTTTCACAAACCACATATCACCAGAGTCATTGCATGTGTGTTCTTCCCACAGACCACACATGGATCCACCAGTGTCATTGCATGTGTGTTCTTCCCATGAACCACACATGGATCCACCAATGTCATTGCATGTCTGTTCTTTTCATGAACCACAGCTAGAGTCATTGCATGCGTGTTCTTCTCACAAACCACATATCACCAGTGTCATTGCATGTGTGTTCTTCCCACAGACCACACATGGATCCACCAGTGTCATTGCATATGTATTCTTCCCATGAACCACACATGGATCCAACAGTGTCATTGCATGTGTGTTCTTCCCATGAACCACACATGGATCCACCAGTGTCATTGCATGTCTGCACTTTTCATGAACCACAGCTAGAGTCATTGCATGTGTGTTATTCTCACAAACCACATATGACAAGTGTCATTGCATGTGTGTTATTCTCACAAACCACGTAAGGATCCATCGGTGTCATTGCATGTGTTTTCCTCTCATAGACCACACATGGATCCACCGGTGGCATCGCATGTCTGATCTTTTCATGAACCACAGTTAGAGTCATCGCATGTCTGCTTTTTTCATGAACCACAGCTAGAGTCATTGCATGTGTGTTCTTCCCACGAACCATATCATGAACCACACCCAGTGTCATTGCATGTGTGTTCTTCTCATTAACCACACATGGATCCACCAGTGTCATTGCATGTCTGCTCTTTTCATTAACCACAATTAGAGTCATTGCATGTGTGTTCTTCTCACAAACCACATATCACCAGTGTCATTGCATGTGTTTTCTTCCCACAGACTACACATGGATCCACCAGTGTCATTGCATGTGTGTTCTTCCCATGACCCACGCATGGATCCAGCAGTGTCATTGTATGTGTACTCTTCTCATGAACAACATCTAGAGTCATTGCATGCTTGTTATTATCACAAACCATATCATGAACTACACCCAGTGTCATTGCATGTGTGTTCTTCTCATTAACCACACATGGATCCACCGGTGTCATTGCATGTCTGCTCTTTTCATTAACCACAACTAGAGTCATTGCATGTCTGTCATTTTACAAACCACATATCACCAGATTCATTGCATGTGTGTTCTTCCCACAGACCACACATGGATCAACTAGTGTCATTGCATGTGTGTTCTTCCCATGAACCACACATGGATCCACTAGTGTCATTGCATGTCTGCTCTTCTCATGAACCACAACTAGAGTCATTGCATGTGTGTTCTTCTCACAAACCACATATCACCAGTGTCATTGCATATGTGTTCTTCCGACAGACCACACATGGATCCACCAGTGTCATTGCATGTGTGTTATTCTCACAAACCACGTAAGGATCCACCGGTGTCATTATATGTGTGTTCTTCCCATGAAGCACACATGGTTCCACCAGTGTCATTGCATGTCTCCTGTTTTCATGAACCATAGCTAGAGTCATTGCATGTGTGTTCTTCTCACAAACCACATATCACTAGTGTCATTGCATGTGTGTTATTCTCACAAACCACGTAAGTATCCACCGGTGTCATTGCATGTGTGTTCCTCTCATAGACCACAAATGGATCCACTGGTGGCATCGCATGTCTGGTCTTTTCATGAACCATAGTTAGAGTCATCGCATGTCTGCTATTTTCATGAACCACAGCAAGAGTCATTGCATGTGTGTTCTTCTCACAAACCATATCATGAACCACACCGAGTGTCATTGCATGTGTGTTCTTCTCATTAACCACACATGGATCCACCGGTGTCATTGCATGTCTGCTCTTTTCATTAACCACAGTTAGAGTAATTGCATGTGTGTTCTTCTCACAAACCACATATCACCAGTGTCATTGCATGTGTGTTCTTCCCACAGACCACACATGGATCCACCAGTGTCATTGCATGTGTGTTCTTCCCATGAACCACACATGGATACACCAGTGTCATTGCATGTCTGCTCTTTTCATGAACCACAACTAGAGTCATTTCATGCGTGTTCTTCTCACAAACCATATCATGAACCACACCTAGTGTCATTGCATGTGTGTTCTTCTCATTAACCACACATGGATCCACCGGTGTCATTGCATGTCTGCTCTTTTCATTAACCACAGCTAGAGTCATTACATGTCTATTCTTTTCACAAACCACATATCGCCAGAGTCATTTCATGTGTGTTCTTCCCACAGACCACACATGGATCCACCAGTGTCATTGCATGTGTGTTCTTCCCATGAACCACACATGGATCCACCAGTGTCATTGCATGTCTGCTCTTTTCATGAACCACAACTAGAGTCATTGCATGTGTGTTCTTCTCACAAACTACATATCACCAATGTCATTCATGTGTGTTCTTCCCACAGACCACACATGGATCCACCAGTGTCATTGCATGTGTGTTATTCTCACAAACCACGTAAGGATCCACGAATGTCATTATATGTGTGTTCTTCCCATGAACCACACATGGTTCCACCAGTGTCATTGCATGTCTCCTGTTTTCATGAACCATAGCTAGAGTCATTGCATGTGTGTTCTTCTCACAAACCACATATCAGCAGTGTCATTGCATGTGTGTTATTCTCACAAACCACGTAAGTATCCACCGGTGTCATTGCATGTGTGTTCCTCTCATAGACCACACATGGATCCACCGGTGGCATCGCATGTATGCTCTTTTCATGAACCACAGTTAGAGTCATCGCATGTCTACTATTTTCATGAACAACAGCTAGAGTCATTGCATGTGTGTTCTTCTCACAAACCATATCATGAACGACACCCAGTGTCATTGCATGTGTGTTCTTCTCATTAACCACACATGGATCCCCGGTGTGATTGCATGTCTGCTCTTCTCATTAACCACAGTTAGAGTCATTGCATGTGTGCTCTTCTCACAAACCACATATCACCAGTGTCATTGCATGTGTGTTCTTTCCATAGACCACACACGGATCCACCAGTGTCATTGCATGTGTGTTCTTCCCATTAACCACACATGGATCCACCAGTGTCATTGCATGTCTGCTCTTTTCATGAACCACATCTAGAGTCATTGCATGTGTGTTCTTCTCACAAACAACGTATCACCAGTGTCATTGCATGTGTGTTCTTCCCATGAGCCACACATGGATCCACTAATGTCATTGGATGTGTGTTATTCTCACAAACCACGTATGGATCCACCGGTGTCATTGCATGTGTGTTCTTCTCATAGACCACACATGGATCCACCGGTGGCATCACATGTCTGCTCTTTTCATGAACCACAGTTAGAGTCATCACATGTCTGCTCTTTTCATGAACCACAGCTAGAGTCATTGCATGTGTGTTCTTACCACAAACCATATCATTAACCACACCCAGTGTCATTGCATGTGTGTTCTTCTCATTAACCACACATCAATCCACCGGTGTCATTGCATGTCTGCTCTTTTCATTAACCACAGTTAGAGTCATTGCGTGTGTGTTCTTCTCACAAACCACATATCACCAGTGTCATTACATGTGTGTTCTTCCCACAGACCACACATGGATCCACCTGTGTCATTGCATGTGTGTTCTTCCCATGAACCACACATGGATCCACCAGTGTCATTGTATGTCTGCTCTACCCATGAACCACAGCTAGAGTCATTGCATGTGTGTTCTTCTCAAAAACCATATCATGAACCACACCCAGTGTCATTGCATGTGTGTTCTTGTCATTAACCACACATGGATCCACCGGTGTCATTGCATGTCTGCTCTTTTCATTAACGACAGCTAGAGTCATTGCATGTCTGTTCTTTTCACAAACCACATATCACCAGAGTCATTGCATGTGTGTTCTTCCCACAGACCACACATGGATCCACCAGTGTCATTGCATGTGTGTTCTTCCCATGAACCACACATGGATCCACCAGTGTCATTGCATGTCTGCTCTTTTCATGAACCACAGCTAGAGTCATTGCATGTGTGTTCTTCTCACAAACCACATATCACCAGTGTCATTGCATGTGTGTTCTTCCCACAGACCACACATGGATTCACCAGTGTCATTGCATGGGTGTTCTTCCCATGAACCACACATGGATCCACCAGTGTCATTGCATGTGTGTTCTTCCCATGAACCACACATGGAACCACCAGTGTATTGCATGTCTGCTCTTTTCATGAACCACAGCTAGAGTCATTGCATGTGTGTTCTTCTCACAAACCACATATCACCAGTGTCATTGCATGTGTTTTATTATCACAAACCACTTAAGTATCCACCGGTGTCATTGCATGCGTGTTCCTCTCATAGACCACACATGGATCCACCGGTGGCATCGCATGTCTGCTCTTTTCATGAACTACATTTAGAGTCATCGCATGTCTGCTCTTTTCATGAACCACAGCTAGAGTCATTGCATGTGTGTTCTTCTCACAAACCATATCATGAACCACACCCAGTGTCATTGCATGTGTATTCTTCTCATTAACCACACATGGATCCACCGGTGTCATTGAATGTCTGCTCTTCTCATTCACCACAGTTAGAGTCATTGCATGTCTGTTCTTCTCACAAACCACATATCACCAGTGTCATTTCATGTGTGTTCTTCCCACAGACCACACATGGATCTACCAGTGTCATTGCATGTGTGTTCTTCCCATGAACCACACATGGATCCACCAGTGTCATTGCATGTCTGCTCTTTTCATGAACCACAACTAGGGTCATTGCATGTGTGTTCTTCTCACAAACAACATATCACTAGTGTCATTGCATGTGTGTTCTTTCCATTAACCACACATGGATCCACCAGTGTCCTTGTATGTCTGCTCTTCTCATGAACCACAGCTAGAGTAATTGCATGCGTGTTCTTCCCACAAACCATATCATGAACCACACCCAGTGTCATTGCATGTGTGTTCTTCTCATTAACCACACATGGATCCACGGGTGTCATTGCATGTCTGCTCTTTTCATGAACCACACCTAGAGTCATTGCATGTGTGGTCTTCTCACAAAAAACATATCACCAGTGTCATTACATGTGTGTTCTTCCCACAGACCAGACATGGATCCACCAATGTTATTGCATGTGTG
Source organism: Avena eriantha (assembly GCA_910589775.1). Classification (NCBI taxonomy): domain Eukaryota; kingdom Viridiplantae; phylum Streptophyta; class Magnoliopsida; order Poales; family Poaceae; genus Avena; species Avena eriantha. The sequence goes on from OU342741.1 coordinate 475,512,281, forward strand.
TTCTTCTCATTAACCACACATGGATCCACCGGTGTCATTGCATGTCTGCTCTTTTCATTAACCACAGTTAGAGTCATTGCATGTGTGTTCTTCTCACAAACCACATATCACCAGTGTCATTGCATGTGTGTTCTTCCCACGGACCACACATGGATCCGCCAGTGTCATTGCATGTGTGTTCTTCCCATGAACCACACATGGATCCACCGGTTTCATTGCATGTGTGTTCTACCCATGAACCACACATGGATCCACGAGTGTCATTGCATGTCTGCTCTTTTTATGAACGACAGCTAGAGTCATTGCATGTGTGTTATTCTCACAAACCACATATCACAAGTGTCATTGCATGTGTGTTCTTCCCACAGACCACCCATGGATCCACCAGTGTCATTGCATGTGTGTTCTTCCCATGAACCACACATGGATCCACAAGTGTCATTGCATGTGTGTTATTCTCACAAACCACGTAAGGATCCACCGGTGTAATTGCATGTGTGTTCCTCTCATAGACCACACATGGATCCATCGGTGGCATCACATGTCTGCTCTTTTCATGAACCACAGTTAGAGTCATCGCATGTCTGCTCTTTTCATGAACCACAACTAGAATCATTGCATGTGTGTTCTTCTCACAAACCATATCATGAACCACACCCAGTGTCATTGCCTGTGTGTTCTTCTCATTAACCACACATGGATCCACCGGTGTCATTGCATGTCTGCTCTTCTCATTAACCACAATTAGAGTCATTGCATGTGTGTTCTTATCACAAACCACATATGACCAGTGTCATTGCATGTGTGTTCTTCCCACAGACCACACATGTATCCACCAGTGTCATTGCATTTGTGTTCTTCCCATGAACCACACATGGATCCACCAGTGTCATTGCATGTCTGCTCTTTTCATGAACCACAACTAGAGTTATTGCATGTGTGTTCTTCCCATGAACCACACATGGATCCACCCAGTGTCATTGCATGTGTGTTCTTCTCATTAACCACACATCGATCCACCGGTGTCATTGCATGTCTGCTCTTTTCATTAACCACAGTTAGAGTCATTGCGTGTGTGTTCTTCTCACAAACCACATATCACCAGTGTCATTACATGTGTGTTCTTCCCACAGACCACACATGGATCCACCAGTGTCATTGCATGTGTGTTCTTCCCATGAACCACACATGGATCCACCAGTGTCATTGTATGTCTGCTCTACCCATGAACCACAGCTAGAGTCATTGCATGTGTGTTCTTCTCAAAAACCATATCATGAACCACACCCAGTGTCATTGCATGTGTGTTCTTGTCATTAACCACACATGGATCCACCGGTGTCATTGCATGTCTGCTCTTTTCATTAACGACAGCTAGAGTCATTGCATGTCTGTTCTTTTCACAAACCACATATCACCAGAGTCATTGCATGTGTGTTCTTCCCACAGACCACACATGGATCCACCAGTGTCATTGCATGTGTGTTCTTCCCATGAACCACACATGGATCCACCAGTGTCATTGCATGTCTGCTCTTTTCATGAACCACAGCTAGAGTCATTGCATGTGTGTTCTTCTCACAAACCACATATCACCAGTGTCATTGCATGTGTGTTCTTCCCATAGACCACACATGGATTCACCAGTGTCATTGCATGGGTGTTCTTCCCATGAACCACACATGGATCCACCAGTGTCATTGCATGTGTGTTCTTCCCATGAACCACACATGGAACCACCAGTGTATTGCATGTCTGCTCTTTTCATGAACCACAGCTAGAGTCATTGCATGTGTGTTCTTCTCACAAACCACATATCACCAGTGTCATTGCATGTGTTTTATTATCACAAACCACTTAAGTATCCACCGGTGTCATTGCATGCGTGTTCCTCTCATAGACCACACATGGATCCACCGGTGGCATCGCATGTCTGCTCTTTTCATGAACTACATTTAGAGTCATCGCATGTCTGCTCTTTTCATGAACCACAGCTAGAGTCATTGCATGTGTGTTCTTCTCACAAACCATATCATGAACCACACCCAGTGTCATTGCATGTGTATTCTTCTCATTAACCACACATGGATCCACCGGTGTCATTGAATGTCTGCTCTTCTCATTCACCACAGTTAGAGTCATTGCATGTCTGTTCTTCTCACAAACCACATATCACCAGTGTCATTTCATGTGTGTTCTTCCCACAGACCACACATGGATCTACCAGTGTCATTGCATGTGTGTTCTTCCCATGAACCACACATGGATCCACCAGTGTCATTGCATGTCTGCTCTTTTCATGAACCACAACTAGGGTCATTGCATGTGTGTTCTTCTCACAAACAACATATCACTAGTGTCATTGCATGTGTGTTCTTTCCATTAACCACACATGGATCCACCAGTGTCCTTGTATGTCTGCTCTTCTCATGAACCACAGCTAGAGTAATTGCATGCGTGTTCTTCCCACAAACCATATCATGAACCACACCCAGTGTCATTGCATGTGTGTTCTTCTCATTAACCACACATGGATCCACGGGTGTCATTGCATGTCTGCTCTTTTCATGAACCACACCTAGAGTCATTGCATGTGTGTTCTTCTCACAAAAAACATATCACCAGTGTCATTACATGTGTGTTCTTCCCACAGACCACACATGGATCCACCAATGTTATTGCATGTGTGTTCTTCTCATTAACCACACATGGATCCACCGGTGTCATTGCATGTCTGCTCTTTTCATTAACCACAGTTAGAGTCATTGCATGTGTGTTCTTCTCACAAACCACATATCACCAGTGTCATTGCATGTGTGTTCTTCCCACGGACCACACATGGATCCGCCAGTGTCATTGCATGTGTGTTCTTCCCATGAACCACACATGGATCCACCGGTTTCATTGCATGTGTGTTCTACCCATGAACCACACATGGATCCACGAGTGTCATTGCATGTCTGCTCTTTTTATGAACGACAGCTAGAGTCATTGCATGTGTGTTATTCTCACAAACCACATATCACAAGTGTCATTGCATGTGTGTTCTTCCCACAGACCACCCATGGATCCACCAGTGTCATTGCATGTGTGTTCTTCCCATGAACCACACATGGATCCACAAGTGTCATTGCATGTGTGTTATTCTCACAAACCACGTAAGGATCCACCAGTGTAATTGCATGTGTGTTCCTCTCATAGACCACACATGGATCCATCGGTGGCATCACATGTCTGCTCTTTTCATGAACCACAGTTAGAGTCATCGCATGTCTGCTCTTTTCATGAACCACAACTAGAGTCATTGCATGTGTGTTCTTCTCACAAACCATATCATGAACCACACCCAGTGTCATTGCCTGTGTGTTCTTCTCATTAACCACACATGGATCCACCGGTGTCATTGCATGTCTGCTCTTCTCATTAACCACAATTAGAGTCATTGCATGTGTGTTCTTATCACAAACCACATATGACCAGTGTCATTGCATGTGTGTTCTTCCCACAGACCACACATGTATCCACCAGTGTCATTGCATTTGTGTTCTTCCCATGAACCACACATGGATCCACCAGTGTCATTGCATGTCTGCTCTTTTCATGAACCACAACTAGAGTTATTGCATGTGTGTTCTTCCCATGAACCACACATGGATCCACCCAGTGTCATTGCATGTGTGTTCTTCCCATGAACCACACATGGATCCACCAGTGTCATTGCATGTGTGTTATTCTCACAAACCACGTAAGGATCCACCGGTGTCATTGCATGTGTGTTCCTCTCATAGACCACACATGGATCCACAAGTGGCATCGCATGTCTGCTCTTTTCATGAACCACAGTTAGAGTCATCGCATGTCTGCTCTTTTCATGAACCACAGCTAGAGTCATTGCATGTGTGTTCTTCTCACAAAACATATCATGAACCACACCTAGTGTCATTGCATGTGTGTTCTTCTCATTAACCACACATGGATCCACCAGTTTCATTGCATGTCTGCTCTTCTCATTAACCACAGCTAGAGTCATTGCATGTCTGTTCTTTTCACAAACCACATATCACCAGAGTTATTGCATGTGTGTTCTTTCCACAGACCATATCATGAACCACACCTAGTGTCATTGCATGTGTGTTCTTCCCATGAACCACACATGGACGCATCAGTGTCATCGCATGTCCGCTCTTTTCATGAACCATAGCTAGAGTCATTGCATGTGTGTTCTTCTCACAGAACACATATCACCAGTGTCATTGCATGTGTGTTCGTCCCACATACCACACATTGATACCACAACTAGAGTCATTGCATGTGTGTTCTTCCGATGAACCACACATGGATCCACCCAGTGTCATTGCATGTGTGTTCTTCCCATGAACCACACATGGATCCACCAGTGTCATTGCATGTGTGTTATTCTCACAAACCACATAAGGATCCACCATTGTCATTGCATGTGTGTTCCTCTCATAGACCACACATGGATCCACCGGTGGCATCGCATGTCTACTCTTTTCATGAACCACAGTTAGAGTCATCGCATGTCTGCTCTTTTCATGAACCATAGCTAGGGTTATTGCATGTGTGTTCTTCTCACAAACCATATCATGAACCACACCTAGTGTCATAGCATGTGTGTTCTTTTCATTAACCACACATGGATCCACCAGTGTCATTGCATGTCTGCTCTTCTCATTAACCACAGCTAGATCCACTAGTGTCATTGGATGCATGTTCTTTTCATAAACCGCATATGGATAGTAATTAACCTGAGGAGAGCCCTAACCTTAGCGTTAGAGCGAGTCTTCAAGAAGGCACGCCCTAACACAATTGTTCTGCTTGACGATTGTTACATACCGTTCGATCGGGGCGCTTGGACAATTGGGATGGTTTTCGTGAGATCGATCCGCGAGTAGTCTATTCTGCGCCATGATTGGCCACGCTTGCTCTGGAAAAACTAGCAACTCCAGGGGCTCCCCTGTTGCAAGTGTCATGACTCACGAGTTGAGCGGGCCATATCCTAGTGTCACGTCCCCATTACTTCACTTCCTCCCCGTACTTCTCTTCCTTCCCCTCGAAGCCACATTCCCCACTTCACTCCCATCCTGCCGTAGCCGCAAGCCGACGGCGCCTCCATCCCAATCCCCTCTTCGGCAGCCACCCCCTCCCCTCTCACCATGGGTTCAAGGCGAGACGGCGAGGAAACGCGTTGTGACGACAAGGATGGTGATTTCGATGTGAGTCGTATCATCTCTATCTCTATCATCCATGGCCAGTTATCTATTTTTGAGCCAGATCTACTCCGTTTACTCATGCACGTATGATGTGTTAGGCCAACCAGACGATGTATGACCCCGACTATAACGGTTTAGTAGATGAAGACAGTCCTCTTCTATGTAAACATGGATATGTGCCCGCTAAATTTGTAGCGTTCGAAGGACGAAACGCAGGCAGGAGGTTTCTACGGTGTCAAGGACATCGTGCAATGATGCGAGGCGGAAGTTGCGGTGTTGTCAAATGGGTAGATCCAGAGTGGCCCAAATCGATGCAGAAAACGCTAGACAAACTATGGGAAATGACTGTTGAGTTGAAAGAATCCGCATTCAGCTCACTTCTTGACAGTGTTGAGATGAAGCTATGGGAACCAGTTGACACGACCAAGCATAAGCGAGATCTCATGGGGGTGGAAGACATGGTTAGCAAAGTTGAGAAGGAGAGGGACATGGCATTGGCCCTGAAGGCTAAAGCAGAGCAAGAACTGACTCAAGCAAGGAAGGATATTCACTAGGCCAAAGTCCTGCAGTTCACAACTACGAGTATTGACAAGTGCATGAGGAAAGATGCAGAGAAACAATTGAAGCTGTGCAAGGAAGATGCTAAAAGGAAGGAGCAGACGATTCGATCATTGCTCTCGCAGGAAGATGCGCATAGGGCTAAGATTAGGAAGATCAAGGAGATGTGTGATAACTAGTTCTATTTAGCTTAAGCTCCGTGCCTTTTTTAAGTTGTAATAGTTGTACTTGTTGACCTAGCGGTCTGAACTATTGGCCCCGGAGTCCTAGGAGTAAATAAATTGGTCGCCCATTAATCTGTCTTAACCCTGCATTACTTCCTTTTGTCTGACCAATGCCCCTTGGATATTCCGCCCGTCGTTTCGTCGTCCTCGTGTACAAATAGGAGGCGCCACAGCTCGTCGCTTCATCGCCCATCCCCTCGCCCTCTCCAATATCCACCGCGCCGTCCACTCCCTCGCTCCCTCTCCAATCTCCACCGCGCCACCATGGAACTTCTACGAGGCGGTGATGTTCGCGCACTTCGACATCCTCGCGCCGCAGGCCGTGACGGTGCCCCACGGATGGCGCATCAGCTATGAGGGGGTGCCGGTGGCTCCGCTCCTCGTCCCCGGCGGAACCGTGATGGAGAGAGAAATTGCGGCGCGCCGCCGCCAGATGCCCGCGTGGAAGAGGGTGCTGCCCCAGTACGCGGCGGCCAGCCCATACTGGCCGGCGCTGTTCAAGAAGGAGCGGAAGGCCAAGATTGGCAACCGCATCGTTTACGGGCGCGTGGTGCACCGGGATCTCTGCAACCGAGAAGGGCAGGAGATGTTCTGGTCCGTCCCTAGACGGACCAAGTTCACCGTCATCCCCGCCGCTCGCCGCGAAGAGGTGCTCCGTCTCGCATACAATGCGGAAATCGTGGAGGTTCCGTCCGACGAAGACAAGGAAGCCGGCGGCTCGGAGGACAGCGGCAGCGGAAGTGAAATTGTTGACTGGTGGTTGAATTAATGTAGGATGTAAAATTGCACCTTTGTTTAGAAGAATTTGTGGTTGAATTAATGAAATGCCTTGATTTAGATCTCTGTCTCAATTAATTTGTGGAAGAATTTGTGATTTAGATCAATTTCTGACTCGATTTAGATCTCTGTCCTAGATTGGGAACGTGACCATGGACCAAAGACCCCTTTTCTACTAGTGTATTCTGACATTGGTGGTTTGTTTAAACATAATCTATGTGGATTTGGCCGCATGCAAATGGCACAACTACAATTTATAAAGTAGAAGCACATACACCCGGTTACTGGAGATCCGGGAGCTTCGCCAGATGCAGGGGATGCAGGAGCAGAGAGGCGGTGAGATAGACGGGCTCAAGATTAGGCCAGGAAGTGGTACCCATTTCCTCCTCATTTGGGCACTATCGGTGAGAACATTGCTGTTTATGTTGCCACGTCGTTGTGTAGCATCTGAAATAAGTTGCTGCTTCGTGGAGTGTGGAAGCTTAAATAATTTATTTCTGTACCACTTACATTCCGTCGTATTTGGAGACCTCCTGCCCCTCAGCAATCGTGGAACCGGTGGATCCTTGTTTTCAGATAGAAGTGGCACAATCACAATTTCGGATTCAACTACTGACTCGGGTGTTTCCAAACCCTAAGTCACGCTACATTTTACTCAGAGAACATGGGTAGATTGTTTCGCCCAGCAACGTGCCACACATAGAGCTCCAGAATTTAACAGAATTACATATATAGGTTTAAGTTCAACAGACTACTATGCATCTTCATTGCCAGCAGCCTTTTTCCGCAGCCTGGGTGCCAAGCCTTCATGTCCACTGGCTTCTTCATTTCCTGCCTTCTTCCTCTTCCTCGGTGCCAATTTTCTTAGCTTCACGTACTCTGCATCGCCGGGACAATGGGCACCAGAATCGTGTCTAGCATCATCTTTCCACTTGTTTTTAATTTCTTCGGGCAGCAAAATGACTGACCTGGCAGTCATGTTTCTAACCTTGAGGCGCTTCCTGTCAAAGAAACAAGACTGTTGCATAACTTCCCAATATCTACAGAGTAAATAAAACAAAAATTACAATTCAGCACAAACATGCGAACCCCAAGCGACCTTTGCTTACTAGGAGCTAATTGGGTTCGAGCAACCACCCTGTCCAAGAATAGAAGGGCGAATCCCAGTTGCAGTAGCTTCCACATCCAACACGTCACAATTCAGCTCAAACATGCAATCCGAAGCATACCTTTTCATTAACCCAATTAGCTGACTGTCACACGTTATAGGAACCATGATGCCACGTTCATCCACGAAGCTGAACTTTGCAGTCTGCTTCGGCCATACTTCAACATGATTACGCAGAGCAGCAACCATACCATATAGTGCAGATCTGCGTAGGCACTTCTTCCATTGTGAAACAATGGCTTCCATACCACTTGCCCTTGGAGTCGTACCTGTAGAGGACTACCGTAACCAGGTAAGGGGGTCCACGCAAATACCACTTGACAGAAAACTGTGGACAAAATATGTTTGTCAGCATTGGGCAAAGAACAATTTGAGGTTCAGTAGCGAGCTAGCAGTTGTAATTAGTGTGAATAGCAAAGAGAAGGGTAGCTCACCCGCTTGTAGGCAGAACTTCTTCTTCCTTGATAGTAGGATCTGCCATCCTCCGAACTGCTCGGCTCATCGGCGGCGGAGGCGGGATAGAGCCTCGCAACGGTGGCTACGGCATGCGCCATTGGAGCTCGGTATCAGCGACTGGGCCCAGCAACTGGGCGCATCAACTTGGCCCCGGAAGTCAAATGTCCAAAGGGATCGTCCTGCCTGGAGGGTATATTCTGACGCCACTGGTGCTAGGGGAAAGCTGGGAATGGATTTGTGAAATTGGTCAACGCATCCAATCCACTTAGCTGCTCAATTTGCCTAAGAGGTTGCCGCGTTGGCTCCCGCGTCACGGACAAATAAGCGACATGTGGGTCCCGATCGTCTACTTCATGGGGCGGTTTAACGGAATGTTTGTATTTGGCAGGGGTGAGATGAGTTTGCCTCGAAATGGCCCCTCTCAGTAGTTGGCGGCCCAACTTTTCGAAAAGCAATAATTTCGGGCAACTTAGGTACCGCCATGCGTTGGCCTGCCAACTCTGGTACCGCAGACAAACAAGCCCCTTAGTACCGCCCACCCCTCCAACGCAGACATACTTCCCTTAACAAGGAAGGAACTGCGGTAAAACAAATCCCGTGTCTTCGCGTGCTTCACTACGGTTCACTCGTTCCTCTTCCACTCGCCCTTTACCCGCTAGTAGATAGGTTTGCATATAGGGAAATTCCACCTAATAGTTTATTTAGAGAATTTACCCTTTGTGTTAAACCTAAAATTGAAAAAGCATTAAAATTTGGAGTAGCACCTATTCACCCCCCTCTAGGTGCCCATACGATCCATTTCAATTGGTATCAGAGCCCCAGCTCTTTGTTCAGGCTTAACCGCCTAAGAGAAGTATGGGTACCAAGGAGAATGGGAATGAGGCTGTGGATAAGGCCACAATGGATGACCTCAAGACGTTGGAAACAACCTTGTTGAAATCCTTTGAGGCCAAGATGGAGGAGATGAATCAAATGATTGCTCGTCTCACATCATCCATAGCCCCATCTCCATCCTCCTCTGAGGCCGCCACACCATCATCCAAGAATAAGGCTAACACCGGATCCAAGGATGATGAAGTGGTAGGTGAAAAACATAATGGTTCCACCTCCAAGAAGGGTAGTGGTAAGTTGTAATATAGTGAGGTTCGTCACGTATATTCCCCTAACCCACCTATCCCTCATCCTCATATAAACAATAGGGTGATCCACCCAAGCTTACTGCATCCTCTTTTAATCAATGGCAATTCTTAATGAAGTCTCATGTTTGCAGCTCTTCTATTGAACTTTGGAGGATTATTGAAGGGGTTCTTCATATTGGAGATCATACCAACCTGACAAGAAGAGAAGTTGTGGACAACCAATTGAATGCTACGGCTCTCCACATGATACAGCTCGGTGTGGGTCCCAAGGACATGCCCCACATTGAACATCTCAACACAGCTAAAGAAGCTTGTGATGCCCTCACCAATCTCTTTATTGGGAATGAAAGCATGAGAAGGAATAGGTATGTGCCCTTAGTAATGAAGCTGAAGGATTCTACATGTTGGATGGTGAAAACCATGAAGACATGTGTAGAAGACTCAAGGGCATTGCAACAACATTTAGAAAGCATGGAGCCACTCACATTGATGATGCATGGATAAAAAGAAAATATGTGAGTGCCTTAATGCCTTTCGAGCCAACGGACTTGAAAGAGCTTGCAAGGTAGACACAACTACCATCAAATGACATCCAATGAAGTCATGCAAGCAATGGCGTCATTCAAAGTTGCTGCAAAGAACGCTGAAGATGCCCGTGCCCGTGCCATTGGAATGCAAAAGGGAGTCAATGTTGCTCTAAAGGCTAATGTTGTTGAGCAAGATGAGGATGAAAGAGTTTTTGAGGGGGCCTCCATGGACTGCCCCGATGAAGTCAAACGTGCTCATGGTGAGTACATGGCGTTTTACGCAAGGAACTTTTGGAAGGATCCTGCCAAGGCAAAGTCGGAACTCGAGCGCAAGAATGGGTCAAGTGGAAGAAGAGGAAGTGGCCCAAAACTGAGAACATGCTACAATTGTGGAGATAGGCTGCACTTCGTAGCCGAGTGTCGATATCAAAATAGAGAAGACAATGGTGGCAGGCTCATTCTTAAAGAAAAATCCAAGGCGCCTAAGAAGAAGCCATTTATTACAAAGAATGGCCCCTAAAAGAAGTAACCCAAGATCATCTTAGTGGCACAAGAAGAATACTCCTCTGCAAGTGAAGATGAAGAGGATGAAGATAGTTCTCGCGAGGTGGCTGCTATAGCCACCACATTGACTCCATCATCTCTCTTTGACTCGCCAAACGAGAACGTCATCAACAACAATGCCACTTGCCTTATGGCAAGAGGGTCCGAGGTATCAAGTTCTAGCTCTTCATTTCCTAAGACTAACATAAATTTGGATATGGATGATCATGCTAGTCTTAAAATGAAAGAAGAAGTTATTGCTTTGGACAACTTTTTTCACTAACATGCAAGGTGAGCACAAACTTCATTTTGATGCTCTTATGAGTCAACTTTCTCAAGCCGAAGATCTTCTTGAAGAAAAGGGCAAAATTGAAAGAGAAGATGCCTTGGAGATAGCTTCTTTGAAGAATGCCTTGGAAGAAGAAGAGGAAGCTCGAGTATCTTTGGAATGGAGACTTGAATCCATTGAGGAGTCACATGAAGAAGTTGTGGCTCAGCTCATCAAATAACGTGACAATTCTCTTGCCAAGGTAAAGAAACTAAAGAAAGAAAAGATTGAATTTGGGGCTGCTCATGCTAGACTCTTGGAGAAGTTTGATAAACTTGACAGTGCTCACAAGGCATTGGAGAGTGATCACTCTACTCTAAATGAGTCTCATGACCAGCTCCAAACTAAATTGAAGATGTATGATGTGCCAAGCACCTCCACATTATCTTATGGAAAAGAAGAACTTGCAAGAGGTTCTCAACACAAAGGTAAAGAAGTTTTAGATGAGATACTGAGCAAGCAAAGGACAAACAATGGAAAAGAAGGTCTTGGTTATATTCCCAAGACAAAAAACAAGAAAAACAATAATAAGAAGAAGAAGATAAAGACTGCTCAACCAAAGACTAGCACCACCACCAATGACAAGTAGAATTATGCTGGTTTTTTAGGGGCTAACAATCCTAACTTTGAGTTATATTGCGATCATTATGGTGATGTTTATGCCAGTTATGTAGGTCCTTATGACTGTTACATTCCTTGGTCTATTTGGGTCCCCAAGACCCTTGTCACTAACATGAGAGGACCCATTGAAAAATGGGTACCTAAAACCAAGAATTAACTTTCTTGCAGGGTTATGCTTCTGGTGGGTCTAAATGGGTACTCGATAGCGGATGCACGAGTCACATGACCATAAGCAAGGAGATCATCACAGAGATGCGGCCAAATCATGATCATATAATTGTCTCCTATGGCGACAAGTCAAAATCTGAGGTATTGGGTCTCGGCAAAGTCGTGGTGGCTCATGATATCTCTCTCGTGGACGTCATGCTTGTTGAGACCCTTGGGTACAATTTACTTTCAGTTCACGCCCTTGGTAAATGGGCTTTGCAGTTTATATTGATGCTGATTTGGTGGTACTCTTGTGGAGCAAGTCTCTAAAAGTCGCTTTCGTGGGATATGTCGAAAATGACCTGTACGTGGTGGACTTTTCAGGGAAGACCACTACAGGCCCAATGTGTCTTTTCAGAAAGGCTGCATGGGTTGGTTATGGCATCACCGACTAGCCCACGTCAATATGAGAACTTTGCAAAGTCTCCACAAGGGTGGCCACATCCTTGGACTAAAAGAAAATGTCTCCTTTGCCAAAGATCGTGTTTGCAGGGCTTGTGTTGAAGGGAAAATGCATGACTCTCCTCATCGAAGAAAGACTATTATTTCGTAAAAAAGGATCTTAGATCTCCTTCATGTGGACCTCTTTGGACCTCCATCTCATGCAAGCCTCGGTGGGAAGAAGTACTATCTTGTGATCGTTGATGATTACTCAGGATACACTTGGGTTTATTTCTTCAAGTTGAAGAGTGAAACTCAACAAACAGTCATCGACTTCGCCAACGAGGTTCAACGTCAACACAACGTCCCTATTCTGGCTATAAGAAGTGATAATGGCTCTGAGTTCAAGAACTACACCTTAAATGAGTTCCTAAGTGAAGAGGGGATAATACATCAATATTCCACTGCGTACACCCCTCAACAAAATGGTGTAGCCGAGAGGAAGAATCAGACTCTAATGGATATGGCAAGGTCAATGCTAGCCGAATTCAAGTCTCCATATAACTTATGGGCTGAAGCAATCTCTACCGCTTGTCATTCATCCAACCGGTTATACCTCCATAAAATCTTGGACAAGACTCCATATGAAATACTTACCGGTAACAAGCCAAACATCTCATACTTTCGGGTATTCGGGTGTAAGTGTTTCTTTCTCATCAAGGGAGTTTGTTTATCTAAGTTCAAATCTAAGGATCTAGAAGGTGTTTTTGTTGGCTATGGTGCCGAATCCCACACTTACAGAGTCTACAATAAGCTCTCCAGAACTGTTGTAGAATCTTGTAGTGTGGTTTTCGAAGAAAATGACGGCTCTCATGCGGAGCAAGTTGATATTTGTGATGCAGATGTTGAAATACCCCAAGATGCCATAAGAAGAATGGGCATGGGATTTTTCCGCCCCATTGAGGAACCCCTTGTGGCGGATCGGGAAGGATAATGCTCTACTCCTGAAGAGCCCTTATCTACACATAGTCAACATGTTCCAACCACAAGAGTAACTTCTACACCATCTCCATCAATTGCTGAAGGTCAAGATGTTCTAGAAATATCCAGGCCGGATTATCCCGTCAACACCGGATTATCTGGCCACCTCTCTCCTGACGACCAAACTGCTGCTGGTATTGAAGAAATAGCTACAAGCTCTAGGCTGGATTTTCCGGCTGACCCCGGATTATCTGGCCCTTCGCCAGTTCAAGCAAGTCCTAGGCAGCCTGATGAAGTTGCAACAAGTTCTCACAGGCCGGATTATCCGGCCTCACCATCGGCCGGATTATCCGGCCCTAAATCACTAGTTGGTTAGCAGCCTCCTGTTACGGCTGCTGACCACCTCAAAGACATGCTTCATCACCTCCTACTACTGTTAATCCGAATTCTAATCTAGGTCAAGCAAATGATTCCAATGAAGATTCAAGTGATGAAACTATTCCACCAAGAGACAACAAGCTTATTGAACTGCATCGCAAGGCTCGTGCTGATCGGAACCTTGAGTTAAGGGGTCGCAGTCTCGACAAGGTTGTAGGTGATCTTTGACGAAGGGTTTCCACGAAAAGGGAATTGGCAAGTTTTGGTGAGCATCAAGCTCACATCTCAATGGTGGAACCCAAGAAACTATTTGAATCTCTTTAAGATCCGGACTAGGTTGTTGCTATGCATGAAGAATTGAATAATTTTGAGCGCAACACGGTCTGGAAACTCGTGGAGAAGCCCAAGGATTGCCGCAATGTTATTGACACTAAATGGATATTTAAAAACAAGCAAGATGAGAATGGCATTGTTGTGAGGAACAAGGCAAGACTTGTGTCACAAGGCTATTCCCAAGTTGAGGGCATTGACTTTGGCGAGACCTATGCTCCTGTGGCTCGGCTTGAGTCCATTTGTATCCTTCTTGCTTATGTTGCCCATAACAATTTTAAATTGCAGCAAATGGACGTCAAGAGTGCTTTTCTTAATGGTCCTCTACATGAGTTGGTATATGTGAAGCAACCCCCGCGATTTGAGGATCCTAACTTCCCGAACCATGTCTACAAACTCGATAAGGCACTCTATGGCCTTAAACAAGCCCCACGTGCGTGGTATGAGCACCTTAAAGAGCTTTTGCTAGACCGTGGCTTTGAAGTTGGGAAAATCAATCCCACTCTTTTTACTAATAAGGTTAAGGGGGAGCTCTTCGTATGCCAACTATATGTAGACGACATCATCTTTGGTTTTACTAATAAAGCTTTTAATGATGAATTTTCAAAGCTTATGCCTGACAGGTTTGAGATGTCTATGATGGGGGAATTACGGTTCTTTCTTGGATTCGAGACCAAGAAACTTAGAGAAGGAACCTTCATCAATCAAGCTAAGTACATCTAGGACATGCTCAAGAGATTCAAGATGACGGATCTTAATGGTGTCGCCACTCCGATGAAAACAAAATGTCACCTTGAACTTAACCCCCATGGTAAAGATGTGGACCAAAAGGTATACCGGTCCATGATTGGCTCTCTTCTTTACCTCTGCGCATCTAGACCCGATATTGTGTTGAGTGTGGGGGTGTGTGCAAGGTATCAATCAGCTCCTAAAGAAATTCACTTAGTGGCGGTCAAGAGGATCTTTCGATATTTGGTTCATTCCCCTAACTTTGGTCTATGGTATCCCAAGGGCTCCAATTTCTCTCTATGTGGTTATACTGATTCAGATTGGGCTGGTGATAAGGATGATCAGAAATCCACTTCTGGAGCTTGTCAATTCTTGGAAAGATCTCTAGTGTGTTGGTAATCTAAAAAGCAGAATTGTATCTCTCTCTCTCTACCGCCGAAGCTGAATATGTTGCTGCTGCTAGTGCTCGCACTCAGTTATTATGGATGAGGCAAACTTTAAAGAAATACAGTGTCAATTGTGACAAAGTTCCTCTTTTATGTGATAATGAAAGTGCAATCAAAATTGCGTACAATCCGGTACAACACATAAGGACAAAGCATATTGAGATTTGGAATCATTTTATTCGAGACCATGTTGCCTGAGGCGATATTGATCTATCTTTTGTGAGCACAAAGAACCAACTTGCTGATATTTTCATGAAGCCACTTGATGAAGCAAGGTTCTGCTTCTTGAGGAATGAGCTAAATATCATTGATTCAAGGAGCTTGTCTTGATTACCCATGCACTCACTCGTACATTTCAGTCTTATTTGGTCTAGATGTGGGCATGGAAATAGGGGGAGTGTGGTCCTAATTAATTGGGCCAACCCTCCCCCCATAATGCCAAAAGCAAGTTAAGTCATTTCTCTTAATATCATTTTGTGATATGTGAGCTTATTGATGAGTATTGGTCATGAACCCAAGATATATCTTCGCGGTGTCATACCATACACTCGAACAAGGTGGCTTCAGCCACCGCCCTCTTCCATGAGGAGAGTTGGGTTTTTGTGGATCTTTTTGGTTGTTTTAGCTCATCTCATGTTCTTATGGGAATCACACTCAATTTTGGCTTTTAGTTGATTTGGTTCTTGCAATTTTGAGTATGTAGTACCATCTCAGTTTGGCTCTCTTAATCCTAAGCCTTTCCCTACCTCTAAGCCATCTATTATTGCACACAAGTCCCTTGTACACCTTGTGGGGTGTTGTTTGGGGACGCGCGGGCCTGAATCTGTGTACAACAGAAATTCAGATTGTAGGCCGGATAATCCGGTCCAAGTGTAGGCCGGATAATCCGGCCCTGGCGGATTTCGTCTTTAAGGGCAGGGATCGGGGGGAAGGGCTCATAACGAGAAGCCCCTTCTCCCCCAACCCTCTCCTCCTCCTTAGCCGCCGCCTATTGTCCCCCACCCTCCCCGGAGCCTCTCCAGCCACTAGATTTTCTAGGCCTCCCCGGATCTTATTCTCCGCCGCCTATGGGAATCGCACTCAACCTTGGCTTTTATTTGATTTGGATTTTGCAATTTTGAGTGTCTAGTGCCATCTCAGTTTGGCTCTCTTAATCCTAAGCCTCCCCTACCCCTAAGCCATCTATTCTTGCACACAAGTCCCTTGTACACCTTGTGGGGGTGTTGTTTGGGGACGCGCGGGCCTAGTTCTATGTATAACAGAATCCTAGATTTTAGGCCGGATAATCCGGCCCAAGTATTGGCCGGATAGTCTGGCCCTGGCGGATTTCATCTTAAAGGGCAGGGCTCGGGGGAAGGGCTCATAATGAGTAGCACTTCTCCCCCAGCCCTCTCCTCCTCCATAGCCACCGCCTGTCGCCCCTCACCCTCCCCAGAGCCTCTCCGTCCACCGGATTTTCCGGGCCTCCCCGGATCTTCTTCTCCACGCCTCCGGGTACCTTCTCCTCCGCGTTCTTCCTCCAATGAGTGAGGGTAACTCCCTCTCTCCCCATCTTTGGCTAGATGTGCTATTTGTTTGGTGGAACGTTGTCTAGAAGGATGTTGTTTAGCATAGAAATCGTAGTCCTGCAGTTTCTAGTCCTGATCTAATATTTGCGTTCAATCTAGGTGAGTTGAAAAATATCTGCCAGGGCCGTATTATCCGCCCCTGGCCAGAATCAAATCTGGTTCAGTTTCGCCATGTTGTGTGCATTGAGTTGATTTGTCCTATGAACTTTTTGCTTACCTTTTCTACGCTCTCTCTTGGCCTTGTGTGTATGCTTATCCCCATGCTATCGCCCTTCTTCTCCTCACAGGTGGTTCAAGTGCTCCCAAGACTTACAAGCGTCGTCCTCATGGTAAATACTTTCGGGACGATAGACAGGGTAACTTAGTGGACGAGGTTGAGTTGAGGAGAAGAAAGAACGAAGAGAAGCGCATGACTGAACATGCAAATAGGACTAGAAAGGGTGTGTCCAAAAGGAAGGGCAAAGAGCCCAAGATCAACTACAAGGCTTTGGATCCAGTCACTTATTCCTCTATCCGTCACCGTGATTTGTTTGCTAAGTTGCCACGTGATTCTAAGCGGGGGATTCTCGCTTTTGGTGTGCTGAACAGAAAGGTATTTTTGAAGATGTGTATGCCAGGCTGAACATTAGGCCTATGCACCCGCTAATTCTTGCTCAGGCTTTGGAGAAACCCCACCTTGTTGATGCCATGTATGTGGCTGAGCAGATGGAGCTGCACCATCTCATGGCTCTCAAGTGCTCATATGATTCTGAGGTGGTGAAGCAGTTCTTTTCCACTTTGGTTATTTGTGGAGATGAGCATCGTAATATGAAGTGGATGACTCGTGACAGGCCTATGACTGCTGATTTCCGTGTGTTTGCTGAGGTACTTGGATACTCTTTCCGCAGCAGGGATAAGGCCAGTGGCCACCGCATCATCACCCAGCTGAATCCCAATAAAGATGCAGCTCTCTCTCCTTGCACGATGGACAATGGCATTGTGGGCACTCCTTGCTGGTCTTGCTCCTATCTATGCTGCCTTGGTGGGCCTCTTCCGTGATTCCATCACTCTGAGTGGAGGCAACAATGATAGCATCCGTGGTCACCTTGTCGAGCTCCTAGCCTTCTCTCATGAGGTTTCCTCGTGCGAGGATGAGTCTGTGCAGTACAAGCTGGATGTGATGGATTTCATCTACCATGAATTGACTGATGCAATGTTCAACCGGCTGTCCATTCCTTATGCTCCCTACATTATGATGCTCATCAGGCACCCACTTCCCTCTGAAGATTTTAACATTGATGTTGTGCATAAGACAAAGAAGATCTACACCAAGGTTCGGAAGACCTCTCACCCCTCTTCTTCTCCTGAGGGTCTCATGAGGGATGCTCGCAGGCCTCCAGTGCCTCCCGTTGCTCGTGAGATCAAGCAGTTGAACTGGTTCCAACGGAACGTCCTTTGCATGGGCGTGGACACATGCAAGGGCCAGTACGAGGCATACAAGCAACGCCATGAGTTGGCTCACTCTCAGCAGCTCATCCTCCACCATGTGTCCGGTGCTTCTGGTGATCCCCCGGCTCCTACCCCTCCCACACCATATGCCCAGTGGAACTCTTCTTCTGGGCTGAACTATGGAGAGCTGGAGCGTCACTTGTTGCCCTCTGCGGCCACTGCTGATGATGAGGATGATGACACTGAGGAGCTTGAAGATGAGGACGAGGATGGGAACGAAGACGAGGATGAGGAATACGAGTGATACCTTGGGGCTCTAGCATCAATCTTCTTCCTTTTTGGCGTCTCGATGCCAAAGGGGGAGAAGTAGTTCTATTAGGTCTTCGAGGACTCGCATGGGTCGGGCACAAGCATTTGCACTTTTTCCTATTCGTCGTTTTCTTCCTTGTGCCCATTTAGCGTTGAACTTTAATTTGTGGCTTGTGGTTTGTATGAGACGCTGTGTCGGTGGACGTCTGGATTTATCTCATGGATTATGCCTAAGGATTCATGTATTCATATCCTATTATGCGAGGAATCTATCTTAAGGAAGGCGCTTATATTGGTTATCTTGTTGATAATTGTGGATATTTCAAGGACTCCTCTCTCCTTATCTCGGTGGTACGATTATGTTGTTTATATTTCAATGGAATAGACTCACACCTATTTGTGTGCATTTGTATTCAAATGCAAATTTCTAATATGCACACATCGAGGGGGAGTCTCTTCCATGTTTTTGCTAGTGGTCTTGTGATCCTTTCCTACAAATCCTAGTATTGTCATCTAACACCAAAAAGGGGGAGATTGAAAGAACATTTCATGGTTTCCTGTGTTTTGAGTCTTACATAACAATACCGTGGAGTTTTCTCATGTGCGCTAAGTGTGCAGGGACTGTTCTGGTGTTTTGGGGGCCCGGATTATCCGCCCCACCATGGGCCGGCTAATCCGGCCTATCTCATCGATCAGAGGCAGCCAAGGCGAGACCCTCAGATTGGGTTCGGATTTTCTCCCGGAAAATCCGAACTGGGGCGGTTTTTCCTACCCAGGCCAGATAATCCGGCCTTCGCATGGGCCGGATAATCCGGCACCCAGAAACTAATCAAAGGCTGCCAAGGCGCATCGCTCGGAGTGCGGTCAGATTTTCTCCCGGAAAATCCGAACTGGGGTGGTTTTTCCTCCCCAGGCCGGATAATCTGGCCTTCACATGGGGGAGGATAATTTGGCCCCCAGAAGGCAACCAAGGGCAGGCTCGGCGCGTCGCTCAGAGTGGGGGCGGTTTATCTGCTGGATAATCCGAGTCTAGGGCGGAGTTTTCCCCAGGCCGGATAATCCGGCCCTCACTTGGGCTAGATAATTCGGACCCCAAAGGCTCCAACGGCTTGGATTTGGAAGGGGGTATAAATATCACTTCTTCTCCAACGAGCAGAACTCTTGATTCACTCGAAATTGTTTAGACCCTTTGCAAGAGCTCTCTCACTAGATCTCCCACTTTAACCACCCGAAGGCTTCGATCTTTGGGGGAATTGAAGGAGGAAACAATCTTCATCGCCATCACGAATCAAGCGCTTCAACTACTCTCCATTCATTTGGAGAAATCCCTGATCTAGTATTCTTGTCAATATCTAGATCATGTTCTTTGTTATTGATAACTTGTTCTTGTGGCAGCTTGTTGTCATTACGGGAGCCTCCAAGTTGATTGTGGAATTGTGCCCCGCTAGTTGTGTAAAGGCACCGGTACCCACCTCCAAGGGTTCCTATAGTGGAAAGGTGGATCAGGACTTTGGTGGCGGGATCCATCGGAGAACAGGGTGATGCCTATTGTGGCGTGGTGGTCTTAGTACCGCCCACCCCTCCAACGCACACGTACTTACCTTAAAAAGGAAGGAACTGTGGTAAAACAAATCCTGTGTCTCCGCGTGCTTCACTACGGTTCACTCCTTCCTGTTCCACTCGCCCTTTACCCGCTAGTAGATAGGTTTGCATATAGGGAAATTCCACCTAATAGTTTATTTAGAGAATTTACCCTTTGTCTTAAGCCTAAAATTGAAAAAGCATTAAAATTTGGAGTAGCACTTATTCACCCCCTCTAGGTGCCCATACGATCCATTTCACATGGAACACGGTGTTGCTCTTCCTTAGTTGGGTCTCCATCAAGTTCATCTTGTGCAGTGTATCTAAGTACATGATGTTGATGCTGCTTCCACTATCCACGAGGCATTTGGTGAACTATGTGCCATCAATCAAAGGGTTGATGACCATGGCATACTGGTTCTCTGTCGTGATGAGGGCTAGGTGATCCTTCCTATCCCATGTGATTGGAATCTCCGACCAGCCGACGTACTGGGGAACCGGAGGGAGTGTGGCCATCAGTATCCTCAGAGAGGTTTTTTGGGCCCGAACAGTGGGAGTGCCAAGGAAATTGTGGTAGACTAGGGCCTTCTTCTTGAAGGGTTTTTTCCCTTTGCCCTCACTGTTGTCAGCGGACTTGGGGTCCACGTCTTCATCCATATCACTTGAATCCTTGGAATCCTCTTCCTTCTTCTTCTTCTCTTTGCCTTTTCCGCGGGGCCGGTTTTTCCAACTTCGCTTGTAACTGGACTCAGGGTTCTCCTTGAGGTCATTGATAAACTTGCATTGGCGGTTGGTGTGGGTGGCTTTGCCGTTTGTGTCGAGGTGGATGAAACATGGCATATCGTGGTACTCTTCGTATGCTTGGGGAACGCGGGGTGCTGAGGGTGTAGAGTCACTCCTATGCTGACCATGGCTAGCCCTCCGGCCACGACCATGCTGTCCACCTCCGCCTCTGCCGGTGAACGTCATGGCGACCATGTCGGCTGCTTGATTCTCTTTAGGTGGAGTCTTCCGCTTGTTGTTATTGTTTTTTCTGGCCTAGGTAGGGATTGCTATTGCCGGCAACAATCCACGCATGTCGTCATCAGCAGTGGCATACTCGCTAGCCATGGCGATCATTGCATTGAGGTTGAGCTTGTTGTTGTCTTGCTTGCGCTTCAACGTATGCCCGAGCAGAGTCCCCTTCTCCAGACTGTCAATGAAGGCGGCCATAGCGGTTTGTTCGTGTACCCCCACGCAGGAATTCTTCATATCCAGCCAGCAGGAAAGGTAAGCACATGAAGTTTCATCCTTTTCCCGTACGCACCGTTGTAGGTCTCCGACAGTGCAGGGAAGTTTGTACGTACCCTCGAAGTTCTTGGTGAATGCTTCATGCATGTCCAACCAATTACATATTGATTTCTCTAGCAAGTCGTCAATCCATTGCCGTGCGGTGCAAGTCAGCATAAGCGAGAGTACTTGACGCCGACATTAGGGTTTCCCCCTGCGATGTGAATTGCTTCGTTGTAGTCTTCCAACCATGTGGCTGGCCTGGCAGTGCCTTCGTAGGGCTTGATAGTCTTGTTAGTCCTGAGGCCCTTGGGATAGGTTGTGGCTCATATTACCGGTCCAAGGTATGGGATCTCCCGTGCTTCTTGGATCTTGTCCATCCGTGAATGTGCGTCATACGGCTCCGGTTGCTTCCCTTTTCCATCTCGGGGAGGAGAGTTGTGGTGCAATCTATGGGATACACCGTGTCCTCTGCCATGATGGTTGCTGGGTGGCGACGGTGGCAGTGGAGGTGGTGGATTAGCTTTCTTGCTGCTCCCTCCCTACGAATCCTGACGCCTATCGTGGTTTCTTGTCAGACGTGGTGCTTCCTTGTGGGATCTACTCCTGTGTCCTTCATTGCCGCTATGCTCTCCGGCATGTCGAGGTTGCTCACCCTAGTCGCGTATGACAATACCGAACTGGGGACGCCTAGGAGGTGGCATGCTTGTGCGGTGGCACGACTGTTGCTCCTCGTGATGCCGGGATGGCGGTGGTGGCGGCGAGCGTTGAGGGTGAGTCTTGTCTCCGTGGTCAGAGGAAATAGGTATGGCATCCTCCCAGTTGCGTGCATTCCTCCATCTTCGCTCCGTGGAGCCCGTGCGGGATCCTTAATCACGACGAGATCTTGTCCTTCTGTGGTTGTTCAAGGTAGACTGGTGATACCTTCGATCCAGATTCACGGATTTAGTATAATAGCTTTTTCCTTAGAAGACCTAGGTTTAATCGAACCTTGGGAAGCACTGCTAAAAGGTAATAAGAAAGGACACGTCTACAAGACTTAGTTTGTTCGTTTTACCTTAGTTGACTAGACCAATCTAGTTTACTTTATAACGGGTTTGAATCAATGGATGGAGATAGGCCAGGGTTGAAGATCCACCTACAGCTGCACATCAAGTGGGATGAAAGAAAATGATAAGCACAGTCATGTATCATGTTTGTATTGAGATAATCTTTTGTGGGCAACACATCCTAATATTCTAGAGCCCCCGTGATGCAGCGGGCATAGCAATAGACTTTTATTCCAACCGAGAACACACCAAAGCCACGAGTTTCAAACGATTATTAAGTGTAAACACAGATCAAAGCTTTAAGTGTTGATGTTGTTGTTGATCCCAAATGGGGCGCTAAGCAAAGACCGTACTTCCCTTTCTATCACTGAGTTTCCTATGAGATCGCCGCTAGCCAAGTATCTCACCTCAAGACTTTATCAATCTATGGGATCTTGGGTACCTACAAGTCCATAGATCGAGGCGAGATATGAAGAAACAAAAGATACAAATCACGAATCCAAAAAAACACAATTCTCCCATAATGTGGATGCACATAATTGCTGCACGGTTTGTCTCCAACCCACAGCCCGTGAGGACTACTCATTTATAACAAATAGATCGGAGATAGAAAACACCATGCAAATACTTAGATTGAAATCAAATATTCTTACAATGGTTGCGAAATCACAAGGAGATCTAAAAGTACAAAGAAATGGCTATGTATAGTGGATGCATGGATGGTGGAAGTGATGAACAATGGATGAACAATGGTGTGGATCTCATTTTGTGGTGTTGTGATGCAATCTGAGAATGGCGACCCTCTGGCCAACGGTTGGAGCCTCAAAATATATAGGCATCTTCATGAAAGTTATAGGGTTTGACGAGACGGAGCCGTCGCCACCTGGTACGGGCGGACCGCACCCATACCAGTGGTCGTTAAGCGCACTGACGCCTTGGTAGGCTTCTCCAATTACTTGGCCGTGTGTAGTTCCTCAAAATCCTTCATTATGACTCCTTATTTCGCCTTAAAAGCAGTGATTTCCTGCACAACATAAATGAAAGAAGGGATTTACACATCTTTGCAATTATTAGTCATTAGTGGAAAGGTTGAGAGTTTATTTGGCAATTGCTTGACCAAAAACAACGTTGAAACGTGGTGGAAGATGGCAAAAATCGAAGCCGTCATCTTCCTCAAAGCTCAAACGTTGATCATCCTCGAGAAAGAAGAACCAAAAGAACTATAAGGAATTCAACGTTTAAACTTGAAACAATGAGAATAGGAGTTCACTTACAGCAGGTAGTCGTATGTGCTCAACACTTCATTCATTTGCAAAGATTATCATAGTTAGAGAGATGACAAGAATACTATACGAGCTTCAGTAAGTCAAGATAATCAAAGTAAAGTTTAATATGAGTATAAATAACTAGAAGTGTGGAAATCAATCCAATTCCTCTAATTAACTCTCAACTTGCCAAGGAACACTTAAGATGTTTAAATAGCATAATTGAGTAAGAGAGTTTCATGTCCCAAGTAGTATAACAATGAAGTTTCTTATTTCCACCCACATCAATAGATCAAGTCAATCTAAAACATTTCTAATCCAATTATTGTCTTTCAAGAAAAATTCGTAAAGTAGTAATGAGACCATGCCAAGGACTTGTTATGTGGATCCTCATAGATGTATTTTTTCTTTCTTTATTTTTCATCTCATTTTTTAAGGATCGATGTTTGTTTCTTTTTGCTAGTATTTGCACAACCTTTGAGAGTACCAATACTTTTGCCCATACATTGACACGGATGCCAATCATGTCATCAACTCATAGCCAAAAATCCGAGGTTATAACATAGATAGTTCAAAAGCTAGCGGAGTTGTTGGCATCCCAAAAGTGTGCGTCAGAGACATGGAACATAGTTGTCTCGTAGCTTTTCTCTTTTTTTTGAGCTAGAACCGCAGTTTGATCCACAAGGTTAGCTTTGGCATGCGTCACAATTACCACTAGACTATATTTCAATCAAACAATTCCTTTCAAGAGTGTTGTCGAGACTGTCAAAATATCTATGGAGTTAGGTATAATCAAGGGTATACTCTCAAGACAATCATTCATCAAACAAGTCGTAAATTTCAGACTTTTTCTTGTTGTACTTGTTTGGAATTATTATTTCTAAGGCAAGACTCGGTTAACTAAAACAACTAGAACAAGAGCTTCAACAACTAATCATCATACTAATAAAAAGCCTTACTCTAACCATATTAAATTACTTCCCACTAGCATGCATCTTAGCAAATCAACCAACTAAGATAAACAATTCAAACTTCATAAGTGGGAGACATAGGACATACCTCTCATAAGTAACTTCTTGACCCTCTTTCTTATAGGGATGTGTTCCTTCAAAACTCAAACACGATTACTCTCAAAATGATATCAAAGTAAAGAGGCAAAGTATGAATCCACGTTTACGAAAAAAGGATAGACAGAAAAATCTTTTTGTATTTTTGAGGATAGGGATTAAAGAATAGAAAAGAACTTGCGACCAAGAAAGGGCTAAAAGAAAAACAAAATAAAATAAATAAACTAAACTAAATAAAATTTAAAAAGCAAAGGAAAAAAGAAAAGTGTTGGAACAAGCCAACACGAGTGTTTCAAAGCTCACAAGGAGCTGGAGTACAACCTTGTTATTACACAAATAAATTTGCTAGGGGAACACATCCCTAAGCTCAGGCTTTTGCAAGCCCCTTTGTTGTTCATTGTGGTGGCGGTGGATAGTCTCCCATGTTCCATTGGCTGCTCCAATCATGGAACTGGGTGGCAACGCTTGCAGCGGCATCTCGAAGGTTGATGGAGAGGTTGTTCATGGTGTGAATGTTTCGTTCGAGTGCATAGATATCTTCATAGGTGGTATAGTAGTTTGGTGGCTTCACATCATGTTCGGGTCCTTCTTGTTCTACTTCTTGATCTTCTCCTCCTCCCATGGGTATTTCTTGTTGGGGTAGGTTAGCTTCGACCTGCGTGTCAAAATGCAAATATCCATCCTCGATAGAGAATAGACCATTATGCAAAGAGCAGGGATCAAGTGATCCGCTCCAGGTATATCAAATAAATATCTACCATGAATTTTAGAAATCATACCACATGCTCTTAGAGTAGATGGACCGAGATGGTTACTTCCAATCAATGGTTGGATGGTACCTAGGTTGATGTGAAGTGTGTGTGCAAGAATGGTCATAACTCCTCCTTCGCATATGGGACCTCGAGATTGAAGAGATTGATTCTTAAGATAAAACACAAGTAAAGAGCCCAAATGTGGCATTGAATTACAATTGACAAGTGCAGCTTTTGCGAGGATCAACATGTCCTCCTTATTGACTCTAGTAAATTCACCACGTGCCTGCAATGTGTTAGCAATAACATAGAACAAATATCGAATGGCAGGATGATCAATTTGGTTCCCCTTGGGTGTGTGTCCACGAATTCTCATCAAGTCAAAGTATTGTAAAGGGGAAGGATCTAAAACAAAGGTAGTTGTGCATACATCAGTGGTGTTGTTGGTAAACCCAAAGTATTGAGCCCATTGGCTGAGTGTCAAAGTATACTCATAGTTTATAAGACATAATTTGATTCGATCAACTCCATGCCTTTATTCCTCGGAACAACCATAAGGATCCACCGTGTGTGTCAAGGTGCTGAAGAACTCAAGTGTCAAGTGGCGGTACGTTGCGACATCCTGAAATACAAAATTGTACAAACCAACATTGTTGTAAAGTAAATCAAAATCAGCACAAATGCCAATTTGGTTCAGGATATAAGGACACGCCCACTTGGTGGACTTGATCTCTCGAAGCTTGAGACAATCAAAATGAGTAAGATGGAATTCCTCGGTGAACTCGATGCCAAGTGACTCGGGGGTTAATATATCAACGGGTGATGTGGAGGATTCCGCAGCCATCTCACGTGTACGACTCTTCGTGTTCATCTAATAAATAAAAACAAGACAAAATAAATAAGATTGCTATTTTTTTGGTCCAATACAAACATAGCATAAGTGATTCTCTACACTAACTACAAAAGAAACTCCTCTAAAAATAATGCTAAGCATACTTAGTACCAAGATTGAATCTAGAACAAGACCTATGTCTAGATTGACAATAATGAATGACAAAGCCAAGATTTTGCACAAATAAGTCGGGGATCGGAGGAGAATCATACCTTAGATCGAGTCAGTGTGAAGAATCGAAGAAAGATTGAGTAAATTTGAAGATCCAATGGAGGTGGTTTGAAGTTTGGAGGAAGAAGAAAGAGAAAATAGATGAATTGGGATTTTTAGGTTACTTCCTCAGGTAGATTATGGCGTCCGCGTATGTGGTACATGTGGGCGGTATGGCCAGAGCCCGCTTATACCGGGTGTCTTACCTTGGGGGCAATGACAGCTCCTAGGAGGTCCACTCGGTATGGGCGCATAGTACGGTCACGCGCGCCCATACTGCTGGTCGTTATCTATTCGGAGACTTTGCTTAAAATCTGATGTTTGCTCGGGGGTACGGTACGGGTGAGCGGTACGGGGATGTCTGGCTGTACTAGTGGTCGTTATCACCGCTGACTCCTTCAGCAATCATCAAAAAATTTATCCCCCTTTGGCTTGAGGTGGTACGGGCGCACGGTACGTGCCACTCCGGCTGTACCAATGGTCATTATCGACTCTGTGAACTACAATAAACTCAAAATTTTATTAGTAGCTCCATGCGCCTTTGCACATCTTATCAAAGGGTTAGATAGCAGCAAAAAAGAATACAAAGTAATGATCCAACAATACTTCTTAGGCCATGTGTTAATAAAATAGAGGATTACCTTATTTCTTCTCCTCTTTCCATAGGTCTTCTTGAACACTCTTTATTAAAAACAAAAACAAAACAAAAACTAACACAGAAATAAAACATAATAAAAACTTAAAGAAAATTTATTTCACATGGGTTGCCTCCCATGAAGAGCTTCTAGTTAAGGTCAATTAGGTTGACCTTGATGGTGATCACTTAGGTTTGGGGAGTGGAATGCCCACTCCAAAATAGTTTGCTTTTAAAGTAATAACACCATCATCATCATTAGGTTTGGCCTTCTTTTTCCTAGGGAACTAGACTAAAAACAGATCTCTAGATGGTAGCCCTATCCTTACATTCCATTCATGTAAATTAATCGAAGCTTTAATAGTTTGGCCTACCTAGAATTATAGGTGCTATGGGATCTTCAGGCATGTCCACAATAACTAGATCAATAAGAGAGGGACTTTATTTAATTTTAACAACTATATATTCTTTGATCCCAATAGCTTGTTTATAAGTTGAATCAGCTAGATGGAGTCTTAATTCAGTTGTAACAAATGGCCCCAAGTTTAATTTATCGAATAGGCTTTTGGAAATTGTTGAGACACTTGCACCAAGATCACAAAGTGCGGATATCTCATTAACTCCCAACTTAATTTTAATAGTGGGCTCAAATATATCATCTAGCTTAGCTGGAAGTTTATCAGCTAGTCTTTTATAGTCCATCTCTAAATCATGAACCTTAAATGCTAGTTGCTGCATAAATTGTTGGTACATAGCATCGTTACCTTGTTCTATACTTGGATTCTTAACAGTGATCATCTTCAATAAATCTTCCATGGTATATTCCGGTGTTGGCGCGTTGCTATAATCCAGCTCTTCAGGCTTTTCATCATTTTTCACCACCCTCACCATTTTGAGGTCGTCTACTGAATTTGGCTCGGGTTTGCTGGTGAACTTTGCTAGTATGAGAGCTTGGCTCTCGTCCACTTTACCCAGCTAAGCCTCCACGGTCTTTGTTCTTTCCTGTAGAGCATGCACATCATTTCTAATTGCAACAACTTGATTAGATAATCTTCCTAAACTACTTTCATGGTTCTCCGTAATCTTAATAAGCATATTGTTTTGTTCGGTTTGAGCTTGCATAAACGTTCTAACAGTTTGCTCAAACGGGAGATTGCCATGATTTTCTCCATTAGTATTATCATAATTACTATAAGTAGCTCCTACAAGATTAGCATGATATTTTTGAACATTAGAAGCATAATTATTTTTCCATGCAGGATTAAAAGGAGTCCGAGATATAAAATTGACATCATTAACATCGGTAGTGATATCATTAACTTGGGTATCTTCCTTACCCTTTACTAAGCCAAGCAACTCATCTACCTTAGATGTAAGCTCCTCATTGTTTACCTCGGTAATTGAACTTACTCTCTTCGAGGTTTGACGTCTACGCACTTCTATTCTTGTAGACAGTTGTTGGGCCTCCAAGTGCAGCGGTTTGTAGAACAGCAACAAGTTTTCCCTTAAGTGGATCACCCAAGGTTTATCGAACTCAGGGAGGAAGTGGTCAAAGGTATCCCCTCTCAAGCAACCCTACAATCAAGATACAAGAAGTCTCTTGTGTCCCCAACACACCCAATACACTTGTCAGGTGTATAGGTGCACTAGTTCAACGAAGAGATAGTGAAATACAAGTGGTATGGATAATTATAAGTGGTAACGGTGATAGAAAATAGCTTGATGGCGTGGAAAAGACTAAAGGCAAACTGAAATAAAGATGGAAGCAAGCAAACATGTAACATATCTAGTTGCATATGGTGTATCAATGACTAGAAACAAGGCCTAGGGATCATACTTTCACTAGTGAACACTCTCATATAAATATATTCTTCTTTATGATACTACTCTTAACTACTCTCTGGTTGGACACTCTAATCCATGGTAGGGCTATAACAGCACACCTCAAAGTTCATATTTCCCATCTAGATAACCCCACACTGTCACCTTGAGTACTAGATAGGTCCAACAAACACCACAATTTCATAAAGACATCCAACTCCAAATATAACTCATAACAAGTATTTGTAATCTCTAGCCTAAGTGCCACCATGGTGAGCACGCTGTCACTTTCACACACATGGGGAGAGCAAAGATTCATTAAAGCACTTGAGTAGCAGAACAGATCTATAGATTACAAGCTCATGATCTCAATAAGATCATGCATAGAGAGAGATGAACACATAGCTACCGGTAGAACCCTTAGCCTCGAGAGAGAACTACTCCCTCTTCATCATGGGAATCAGCAATGGTGATGGAGATGGTGGTGGACATCGATGGAGATGGCTCCGGGGCACTTCCCCGTCACGGCAGGGTGCCGGAACAGAGACTTTCTGTCCCCCGAATCTCCCCTTCAGTGGCGGCGGTGCTGCGGAACTTTTCGTGGATTTCTGATTGACTATTTAGGGTTTATGCATCGGGAGGCTTCTTATAGGCGAAGAGGCAAGGTCGGGGGGTGGCCAGGGGGCCCATACCACGTGGTGGCGCGGCCAGGGCTAGCCCGCGCCACCACATGGTGTGGCCAGGCCCTCCTCCGCCTCGTATTCTGGATCCGTGAGTCTTCCGATAAAATAGGAACTTTGGCTTTTGTCCCGTCCCATTCTGAGAATATTCATTTTCTGACTTTCCTGGAACCAAAAACAACAGAAAACAGGCAACTGGCACCGTGGCATCTTGTTAATAGGTTAGTCCAAGAAATCATATGAAAAGTACTCCAGAGTTCGAACAAAACATAAGAAAGTAGATAAAACCAAGCATGGAACATCTAAAATTATAGATACATTTGCAATGTATCAACATCCCCAAGCTTAACTACTGCTCGTCCTTGAGTAGGTAAGTGATAAAAAGAAAGAATAATTTTTGAGGTGACATGCACCATCATAAACTTGATCAAAATATTTGTAAAACATTCATAGTTGGGATCATAGTACTTCAATCAAAACATGAAAGACAAAGTTCTAGCAATAAGACAAAGCAACGAAGTTGCAACATGAAAAGGCACAAACAAAAGATTCATGAATAATAATGCTTTGCAAGACGTTTGTTTGTTTCACATAAAGAAAACATAGCATAGTAGTATTCAGCTTGTCCCTCATAGAGTAGCAAATATAGATGCATAGGACACCTTCAAAGTTCATAAGAGTGACTAGATACAAATAGTTTAAAACAAGCAATATCAAGTTATGCATCAATCAACTAGTCTTGGGACAATGCACATAGAACTAAGAATGGACACTATGCTCTCAAAGTAGATGCATAAAGATAGAAGGTGGGGACTCGATGTAAAAGTGGAAGAAAGGCCTTTTTATTAAAGGTAGTAGGGATTCAAGTCTCATAAAGAGCTTCCAAAAATTATGGTACTTATAGCTTTCAGCTCTCATTGCCCCTATCATAAGCATATTGAAGTGATTAAGGTTAAAGTGAACAAACTATGGTGTAAATGCTTGACGAAGTATAAGTTAGAAATCTCATGTCCCTTGTATACGAGGGCCGCTCCTCATGCTACTCAAGTTTAGTCATCGGTAAGTTCTTGTCATCGTAAGTACAAGTGTATCATAGAGAACCGCCAATGGGGTACCCCTTGCCCGATGATACGGAAGAATCGCCTTATCAAAATGACAAGGCAAGCAGACAACGAGCATCTCAGCAATCTTCTTATTTACCATGGGAATATGGTGCTTTTTTCTCTCTTTCCTCTTTTCATAATATTTTTTTTATTTTCTCTTTTTTCTCAATATAGGACTCTTTTTTTATAAGAAGAATGCTTCATAGACAACTCATTATGGTTACGCTACAGGTTTCCACCATGTCAGCATGGATTAGACCAGCGACCCAGGCGTTTCTCTAACACATATACATAACTCCATGGACTTATACGCTCCCCTTTCATTTCACACCGACGACATCCATATACAAAGATCATGATATCAACTAGGTACAAGTACCAAGTGCAATGTTTGAAAGTGTTCCCCATGAAAGCATGGTTCTGCTAATCCCCAACAAATAAGTGCAAGCATATACAACATAGACGACACAATGGTTCAAGTTTATTAAGGGCAATAAAAGTAAAGTGTGCCATCAAGTTCGTGAGAGCTTTGATCACTAGTTTTCTCATAACAAGTTTAATTTGGAAGGTAAAAAAGCATGAATATACTTGGAATAGCATAAGATAATAGGTAGGTATGGTGGAATCTTTGGAATAACTTGGTTTAGGGAGTTGGATGCATGAGTGGAACTCATACTTTGTTGTGGATGCTAGCAAAAGACTGGGAGCGACAAACTAAGAGAGCCATAATGGCCATAATCATGCAGAGCAACAAAACATCATTGATCAAAGCATAAAGTGATACTACAAGTTGAAAACTAAAGGATCATAAAGGCTATGGTGACTTGAGATAGTCATAACATGGTGTGAGCATGCGCCAAGTCAACCCAAATAAAGCATCTAAGGAGAATACCACAATACTATGCTTTAATATGCTAAAACAATGCATGATTCATCCAAGGCACATTAAGAAATCTCGATTGTTTATAACAAGTCATGCTACAGCAAAGAATACTAAGCATAAAGCCAAAACAATATCAATCATGGCATGATAAGCATAGGCCACAGTCAAAAACAAGCTCTTTTTACCACATAAGTATGAACTTTCCTACTCTTTTTCAATCCAAACCAAACTATTTGAAAACCAATGCATGAAAGAAGGGGTCCAACCAATTTATTCAGCAAACTAAGAAAACCAAGAAAACTAAAAAAAACAAAACGAAAACGAAAAATAAGACGCTCCAAGAACAACACAACTATGCATGAAACAATAAAAATGAAGTGTTTGGAAGAACCTGAGATTTTTATTAATGAAGAAGGGGATGCCTTGGGAATCCCCAAGCTTTGACGCTTGTACTTCTTGGATATTTCTTGGGGTGACACGTGTGGCATCCCCAAGATTGAGCTTTATTCCATCCTTCATCTCATTACTCATTCCTTCCATACACCTGAAATTTTTCCTTCATACAAAACTTCACACAATCTTTATTAGAAATATTAGTGCACTCAAGATAATAAGTCTTTAGGTTTAGTTCCAACACCAATAGAACTTCCGTTAGAACACTAGATACTGTAGCACTTCCCTCAAAAAGCTCAATTCCCCAAAAGAACTCAAAAAGGAACCAACAAGAAGCAAATGCAAATAATGGCAGAAATCTGTCAAAACAGACCAGCAGGTAAAGACAATTTTTTTCGAAGATCTTCTGTTGCTCAAATCGAAAAGTGTTGAGCTAACTAAAGTTAGATAACAACCTAGGGCAGAAGCACAAACATTCACGCCTCAAAAGGACATACAGAGATTTTACGCGGATTTTTACAGTGAAGCACAAAAATCTGTTTCAGGACATCAACTTTCCCAATCATTACTTCTCTCTAATTAGAGGGTTACTCTTGGCACAAAAAGCAAATAAAAAGGATAAGGATCGGTTATTACTGAAGTAATAACTTCCAAGACTCATCTAAAACTTTTGGGTTATCTCCCAATAAGTACTTTTCTTTAACGCCTTTAAGTTAGGCATGATAGTTTTAGAAGATGCTCACATAGGAAATATGAATTGAAGTAAAAGAGAGCATCAAGAAGCAAATTCAAAACAAATTTAAGTCTAAGCCACTTCCTATGCATAGGAATCTTGTAAAGAAACAAGTCATGAAAGCACAAGGCAACAAGCATAGTAAAGCAAAACAAGTGCAACTTCAAAATTTTCAACATAAAGAGGGGAAACTTAATGTTATTGAGATACATAAAACCATGTTTCCCTCTCTCATAATAACTTTTAGTAGCATCATGAATAAAATTAACAATATAACTATCACATAAAACATTCTTATCATGAGCCACATGCATAAAAGAATTAATACTCCACATACAAGCATAGTCATTCTTATCAATCATAGTGGGAGAAAATTCAACAAAATAGCTATCATTATTGTTCTCATCACCATAATCATCAAATATAGGAGGCATATTGTAGTCATAATTAATTTCCTCCTCAATATTAGATGGACTTAAAATCTCATATTCATCATTGTAATCATCATATATTGGAGGTTTGGTATCATCATAAGCAATAGAATAGCTATCTTCCAAAGATGGGGAACTAAAAAGATCATTTTCATAAAAACTAGCTTCCCCAAGCTTAGACTTTTCCATAGCATTAGCACTAATGGTGTTCAAAGAATTCATACTAACAACATTGCTATTAGCATGCAAATAAAGTTCCAAAGGTTTTTTAATTTTCTCTTCAAACACTTCATGTCCTAACTCAAGATAAATACTATAAAGCTCTCTAATTTTGTTGTTGTTTTCCATTAAGCCTAACTAGTGAAAACAAGAAACAAAAAGACAAAATTGCAGAGTCTAAAGGAAATAACTTCGAGCACTCACACCGGAGGATGTGAGTACCTTTTACCTTACCTTCCCGGCAAGGGCGCCAGAAAATAGGTGTTTGCTGTGGGAGGTTGTTCTTCTTTAATCCTCCGGTGTGAATACCTTTTAACTTACCTCCCTGGCAACAGCGCCAGAAAATAGCTTGATGTCTACGCACTTCTATTCTTTAGACAGTTGTTGGGCCTCCAAGTGCAGAGGTTTGTAGAACAACATCAAGTTTTACCTTAAGTGGATCACCCAAGGTTTATCAAACTCAGGGAGGAAGTGGTCAAAGGTATCCCCTCTCAAGCAACCCTGCAATCAAGATACAAGAAGTCTCTTGTGTCCCCAACACACCCAATACACTTGTCAGGTGTATAGGTGCACTAGTTCAGCGAAGAGATAGTGAAATACAAGTGGTATGGATAATTATAAGTGGTAACGGTGATAAAAAATAGCTTGATGGCGTGGAAAAGACTAAAGGCAAACTGAAATAAAGATGGAAGCAAGCAAACATGTAACATATCTAGTTGCAAACGGTGTATCAATGATTAGAAACAAGGCCTAGGGATCACACTTTCACTAGTGAACATGTTGGGGATATACTTTCCGGGTATCCTCACAGTTCCTCACTGACCAGGGTGGCCCACTTCGGGTTAGAGCTTTGCTTCACGGGTGGCCTAGTCAGGGAGAAAGACAGAGTCCAATCCGGCTACGGGAAGGCCCAGAAGACTTACCGACTTAGGCCCATAATGTTACTTGTAGTTCAAGATGTACTCTGTAACCGACTCTTAGTCGTAGCCGGATAGATCTCTCCTGTAAACCCTAGGCCGGATATCTATATAAGCCGTCCTAGGGAGAGCCTTTAGGGCAACACTCTAAACACCTCAATAGTCTACAATCTCAACTCGCACAGGCGAAACCCTTGTAACCCATATTCCGGCTCTGCCGTATTACTGGATTGCTAGCAGGAGTAGGATCCGTCCAAAGCCGGCGGATTCGAACCTGGGTAAACTTGTGTGCTCACCATCCCGGAATACCGTACGTCTCACACCCCTCTCTTCCGCACGCCTCGAGGACCCCCTCATGGCGTACTTGTCCTCAATCCGACGACAGAACACTCTCATATAAATATATTCTTCTTTATGATACTACTCTTAACTACTCTTTGGTTGGACACTCTAATCCATGGTAGGACTATAATAGCACACCCCAAAGTTCATCTTTCCCATCTAGATAAACCCACACTGTCACCTTGATTACTAGATAGGTCCAACAAACACCACAATTTCGTAAAGACATCCAACTCCAAATATAAATCATAACAAGTATTTATAATCTCTAGCCTAAGTGCCACCATGGTGAGCACGCTGTCACTTTCACACACATGGGGAGAGTAGAGATTCATTAAAGCACTTGAGTAGCAGAATAGATCTATAGATTACAAGCTCATGATCTCAATAAGATCATGCATAGAGAGAGAGATGAACACATAGCTACCGGTAGAACCCTTAGCCTCGAGAGAGAACTACTCCCTCCTCATCATGGGAATCAGCAATGGTGATGGAGATGGTGGTGGAGATCAATGGAGATGGCTCCAAGGGCACTTCCCCATGCCGGCAGGGTGCCGGAACAGAGACTTTCTATCCCCCGAATCTCCCCTTCGGTGGCGGTGGCGCTGCGGAACTTTTCGTGGATTTATGATTGACTATTTAGGGTTTATGCATCGGGAGGCTTCTTATAGGTGAAGAGGCAAGGTCGGTGGGCGGCCAGGGGGCCCACACCACCTAGTGGCGTGGCCAGGGCTAGCCCGTGCCACCACATGGTGTGGCCAGGCCCTGGCCCTCCTCCGTCTCGTATTCTGGCTCCGTGAGTCTTCCGATAAAATAGGAACTTTGGCTTTTGTCTCGTCCAATTCTGAGAATATTCATTTTCTAACTTTCCTGGAACCAAAAACAACAGAAAACAGGCAACTGGCACTTTGGCATCTTGTTAATAGGTTAGTCCAAGAAATTATATGAAAAGTACTCCAAAGTTGGAACAAAACATAAGAAAGTAGATAAAACCAAGCATGGAACATCAAAAATTATAGATACATTTGCAATGTATCAAGGTTCAAAATATATAGTGACCCTCTAGTCGACGGCTGGAGCCTCAAAATATATAGGCATCTTCACGAAAGTTGTAGGGTTTGACAAGACGGAGCAGTCGCCACCTGGTATGGGCGGGCGGACCGCGCCCATACCAGTGGCCGTTAAGCGCACTGACGCCTTGGTAGGCTTCTCCAATTACTTGGCTGTGTGTACTTCCTCAAAATCCTTCATTATGATTCCTTATTTTGCCTTAAAAGAAGTGATTTCCTGCACAACATAAATCAAAGAAGGGATTTGCACATATTTACAATTATTACTCATTAGTGGCTGATGGCTCGGTGTTGATGTAGAGCTCGTTGGGAACCCCAAGAGGAAGGTATGATGAGCACAGCAGCAAGTTTCCCTCAGTTATGAAACCAAGGTTTAATCAAACCAGTAGGAGCAAGGAAACACCCCAAAGGTGTTGCTAGCTGAGCCTTGGCAGGGCGCACTACCGGTGCTAGTAGCAATGTGGAGACCTACACAACACAACCATAGAACTTTGTCCCCAACTTGCGATGAGGTTGTCAATCTCACCAGTTTTGCTGAAAACAAAGGATTAAACGTATCGAATGGAAGGAAGTAATAGTTTGCAGAAAGTAAACACAAAGTAGTAAACAGTTTGTAGATTGTATGTAAAAGAAAGGATCGGGATCCATAGTTCACTAGAGGTGGCTCTCCTTAAGATAGATAACATGCTGGGTGAACAAATTACAGTGGGGCAATTGAGAAACATCGAGAAAGCAATACATGCATATACTAATCATCTTGACTCCTTTGGAACTTGATTGGGCATTACAACATTATACATAGACCGCCATCCAACTGCATCTATGACTAGTAATCCACCTTCAGGTTATCATCCAAACCCCCTCCAGTATTAAGTTGCAAGCAACGGATAATTGCATTACGAATTGCGTGTAATGTAAACAATACGATTGTTCTATGAACAAAGGATTGTTATTTTCTCCCTAGTAGCAACATCACATCTAGTACCTTAGATATTTCTGTCACTTCCCCAGATTACTAGAGGCATGAACCCACTATCAAGCATAAATACTAACTCTTGGAGTTCCTAGCATCTACTTGGCCAAGATAGCTACTAACAATGGAAAGCATGCAAGATCACAAATAACAAAGACATGATAGAATCAATAATCAATCTGAAATAGCATCTCAATATCCATCGGATCCCCGCAAACACAACATGCAGAATTACAAATAGATGATCTTGATCATGAACGAAGCTCACAAGATCTAGACATGAAAGCACAAAGGAGGAGAACCAGCCATCTAGCTACTACATGGATCCGTAGTCCAAGGATGAACTACTCACGCATCACACCGGAGGCTTGCATGATGATGAAGAAGGCCTCCAGGATGAATTCCCCTCTCTGGTAGGGTGCGAGGAAGAGCTTCAGATCCCTCCCGATCTAGGGATGGAGATGACGGCGGCTACAGACTATTTCGTGGATTTTTGATCAGGCACTTAGGGTTTTCGTCCCGAGGGCATCTTATAGGCGGAAGGAGACGCCGGGGGGGGGGGGTGCTGGGGTTGGCCAGACCACCCCCTAGCGCGGGCCAGGCCTGGCCACGCGGCCAGGTGGTGTGGCCAGCCCCTAGCCCTTCTCCGTCTCGTATTCTGGCATCTGATGACTTCCGGAAAATAGGCACTTTGGCTTTTGTCCCGTCCAATTCCGAGAATATTCATTTTTTGACTTTCCTGGAACCAAAAACAGCAGAAAACAGGCAGCTGGTGCTGTGGCTCTTGTTAATAGGTTAGTCCAAGAAATCATATGAAAAGTACTCCAAAGTGTGGACAAAACACAAGAAAGTGGATAAAACCAAGCATGGAACATAAAAAATTATAGATACATTTGCAATGTATCAACATCCCCAAGCTTAACTCCTGCTTGTCCTCGAGTAGGTAAGTGATAAAAAGAAAGAATAATTTTTGAGGTGACATGCACCGTCAAAGACTTCATCAAAGTATTTGTAAAACATTCAAAGCTGGGATCATAGTACTTCAATCATAAGATGAAAGACAAGGTTCTAGCAATAAGACAAAGAAACTATGATGCAACATGAAAAGGCACAAACAAAGATTCATGAATAACAATGCTTTGCAAGATGTTTGTTTGTTTCACATAAATAAAACATAGCATAATAGTATTGAGCTTGTCCTTCATAGAGTAGAAAATATAAATGCATAGGACACCTTCAAAGTTCATAAGAGTGACTAGATACAAATAGTTTAAAACAAGCAATATCAAGATATGCATCAATCAACTAGTCTTGGGACAATGTACATAGAACTAAGAATGGCCACTATGCTCTCAAAGTAGGTGCATAAAGGTAGAAGGTGGAGACTTAATATAATGGTGGGAGAAAGGCCTTTTGTAAAAGGAAGTAGGGATTCAAGTCTCATAAAGAGCTTCCAAAAATTATGGTACTTATAGCTTCAACTCTCATTGCCCCTATCATAAGCATCTTGAAGTGATTAAGGTTAAAGTGAACAAACTATGGTGTACATGCTTGATGAAGTATAAGTTAGAAATCTCATGTCCCTTGTATACGAGAGCTGCTCCTCATGCTACTCAAGTTTAGTCACCGGTAAGTTCTTGTCATCGTAAGTACATGTGTATCATAGAGAACCGCCAACGGGGTACCCCTTGCCCGATGATACGGAAGAATCCCCATATCAAAATGACAAGGCAAGCAGACAATGAGCATCTCAACAATCTTCTTATTTACCATGGGAATATGGTTCTTTTTTCTCTCTTTCCTCTTTTCATAATCTCATTTTTTTCTCTTTTTTTCTCAATATAGTACTCTTTTTTTATAAGAAGAATGCTTCATAGACAGCTCATTATGGTTATGCTGCAGGTTTCCACCATGTCAGCATGGATTAGACCAGCGGCCTAGGTGTTTCTCTAACACATATACATAACTCCATGGACTTACAATCTCCCCTTTCATTTCACACCGACGACATCCATATACAAAAGAGCATGATATCAACTAGGTACAAGTACCAAGTGCAATGTTGAAAGCGTTCCCCATGACAGCATGGTTCTGCTAATTCCGAACAAATAAGTGCAAGCATATACAACATAGACGACACAATGGTTCAAGTTTATTAAGGGCAAGAAAAGTAAAGTGTGCCATCAAGTTCGTGAGAGCTTGAATCACTAGTTTTCTCATAATAAGTTTAATTCAGAAGGTAAACAAAAGCATGAATATACTTGGAATAGCATACGCTAGTAGGTAGGTATGGTGGACTCTTTGGAATAACTTTGTTTAGGGAGTTGGATGCATGAGTGGAACTCATACTTGGTTGTGGAGGCTAGCAAAAGACTGGGAGCGACAAACTAAGAGAGTAATAATGGCCATAATCATGCAGAGTGACAAAACATCATTGAACAAAGCATAAAATGATACTACAAGTTGAAAACTAAAGGATCATAAAGGCTATGGTGACTTGAGATAGTCATAACATGGTGTGAGCATGTGCCAAGTCAACCCAAATAAAGCATCAAAGGAGAATAACACTATACTATGCTTTAATATGCTAAAACAACGCATGATTCATCCAAGGCACATTAAGCAATCTCAATTGTTTATAACAATTCATGCTACAGCAAAGAATACTAAGCATAAAGCCAAAACAATATCAAGCATGGCATGACAAAGCATAGGCCTCAGTCAAAAACGAGCTCTTTTTACCACATAAGCATGAACTTTCCTACTCTTTTCCAAACCAAACCAAACTATTTACAAACCAATGTATGAAAGAGGGGGTCCAACCAATTTATCCAGAAAATTAAGAAAACCATGTAAACAAAAAACCAAAATGAAAACGGAAAAGAAGACGCTCCAAGAACAACACAACTGTACATGAAACAATAAAAATGAAGCATTTGGAAGAAACCTGAGATTTTTATTGATGAAGAAGGGGATGCCTTGGGCATCCCCAAGCTTTGACACTTGTACTTCTTGGATATTTCTTGGGGTGACACGCGTGGCATCCCCAAGCTTGAGCTTTAGTCCATCCTTCATCTCATTACTCATTCCTTCCATACACCTGAAAATTTTCCTTCATACAAAACTTCACATAATCTTTATTAGCAACATTAGTGCACTCAAGATAAATAAGTCTTAAGGTTCAGTTATAACACCAAATAAACTTCCATTAGAACACTAGCCACTGAAGCACTTCCCTCAAAAATCTCAATTCCCCAAAAGAACTCAAAAAGGAACCAACAAGAAGCAAATGCAGAAAATGGCAGAAATCTGTCAAAACAGACCAGCAGGGAAAGACAAATTTTTCGAAGACCTTATGTTTCTCAAATCAAAAAGTGTTGAACCAACAAAAGTTAGATAACAACTTGGGACAGAAGCACAAAAATTCGTGCCTCAAAAAGACTTTCAGAGAATTTAAACGAATTTTTACGGTGAAGCATAGAAATCTGTTTCGGGACAACAACTTTCCCAATCATTACTTCTCTCTCATTAGAGGTTACTCTTGGTACAAAAAGCAAATAAAAAGGATAAGGAGCGGTTATTACTGATGTAATAACTTCCAAGACTCATCTATAACTTTTGTGTTATCTCCCAATAAGTACTTTTCTTTAACGACTTTAAGTTAGGCATAAGAAGCAAGAAAGAATCAAGTGTTCTCAAATGAAGAAGCATTAAGACCAAATTTCTTGCCCTTACCTCTCTTACTTTTATTCTTAACCTTGGGGAAAATATGATTGTTTGGTGGAGAAGAAAGGTGCATGGTCCCCTTTCCCACATCTATTATTGCTCCAAGGAGTTCTAATAGGGACCTTCCAAGTGTAATTTGTAATTTTCCTGCACATTCAATAACAAGATAATCAGTAGAAATCATTTTCCCAAGGATCTTTGTAAACACTCCTTCAGCTATGCCAATAGGTAATATGGTAGAATTATTAGCAAGAGATATTTATTTTCCTCCTTCAGTAAGCCCCCAAATATTCAAAGATTCATAAATATCTTTGGGCATAAGACAAAATTCAGACATGATATCACAGCGGGCTTGGAAAGTTTCAGTGTTTATCTCAATCTTTACTGTAGGGAGCCACTTTGATGGTTCAGAATTTATTGGAACATAATTATGATGCTCCCTAAGCGTATTATAGCAATCTTTTAAGCTAGCAGTGCCAGTCTCAAGAGTATTCAATCTAGCAAATATTCTTGCGAAAGAAATATCAGTTTGGCTAGGCAAGTTGTACATGAGGATCAATTTATTTATAGCATTAATAGCATCATCCTCATTACATTGGAGGAAATCTCCTCCCACAATAGCATCTAAAGCATATCTATAGCAAAGAGCAATTCCAAGGTAAAAACTGCTAAGGAACAAGCTTTGAGTCATTTTAGGCTCAGTTTTCTCATGTAGATCAGAGATTCTAGACCAAGCTTCCTTGAAGCTCTCCTCAATTCCTTGTTTAAAAGTGAAAATCATTTCCTCAGGTGATAAAATGATTGGAGCAATGCTAGACATAATATCAACTCAAGATAGGAACTAATTTTTTGTGTGTTTTTGATAAAGAAAGCAAACTTGTAAAACTAATTTTTGTGTGTTTTTGATAAAGAAACAAGCAAACAAAGCAAAAAGAAACTAAGAAAAACAAAAATAACAAAGTAAAGAGATTGGTTATGAGGGACTCCCCTTGTGAAGATGTCCTTGACTCCCCGGCAACGGCGCCAGAAAAATACTTGATGGCTCGGTGTTGATGTAGAGCTCGTTGGGAACCCCAAGAGGAAGGTATGATGAGCACAACAGCAAGTTTACCTCAGTTATGAAATCAAGGTTTAATCGAACCAGTAGGAGCAAGGAAAC
Organism: Avena eriantha; assembly: GCA_910589775.1. Lineage (NCBI taxonomy): Eukaryota > Viridiplantae > Streptophyta > Magnoliopsida > Poales > Poaceae > Avena > Avena eriantha. The sequence continues at coordinate 475,553,782 of OU342741.1, forward strand.
ACCCCAAAGGTGTTGCTAGCTGAGCCTTGGCAGGGCGCACTATCGGTGCTAGTAGCAACGTGGAGACCTGCACAACACAACCATAGAACTTTGTCCCCAACTTGCGATGAGGTTGTCAATCTCACCGGTTTTGCTGAAAACAAAGGATTAAACGTATCGAATGGAAGGAAGTAATAGTTTGCAAAAAGTAAACACAAAGTAGTAAACAGTTTGTAGATTGTACGTAAAAGAAAGGACCGGGATCCATAGTTCACTAGAGGTGGCTCTCCTTAAGATAGATAACATGTCGGGTGAACAAATTACAGTGGGGCAATTGACAAACATCGAGAAAGAAATACATGCATATACTAATCATCTTGACTCCTTTGGAACTTGATTGGGCATTACAACATTATACATAGACCGCCATCCAACTGCATCTATGACTAATAATCCACCTTCAGGTTATCATCCGAACCCCCTCCAGTATTAAATTGCAAGCATCAGATTATTGCTTTATGAATTGCGTGTAATGTAAACAATATGATTGTTCTATGAACAAAGGATTGTTGTTTTCTCCCTAGTAGCAACAGGACATCTAGTACCTTAGAGATTTCTGTCACTTCCCCAGATTACTAGATAATCAATCTGAAATAGCATCTCAATATCCATCGAATCCCCGCAAACACAACATGTAGAATTACAAATAGATGATCTTGATCATGAACGGAGCTCACAAGATCTAGACATGAAAGCACAAAGGAGGAGAACCAGCCATCTAGCTACTACATGGATCCATAGTCCAAGGATGAACTACTCACGCATCACACTGGAGGCTTGCATTATGATGAAGAAGGCCTCTAGGGTGAATTCCCCTCTCCGATAGGGTGCTAGGAAGAGCTTCAGATCCCTCTCGATCTAGGGATGGAGATGACGGCGGCTACAGACTTTTTCGTGGATTTTTGATCGGGCACTTAGGGTTTTCGTCCCGAGGGCATCTTATAGACGGAAGGAGAGGCCGAGGGGGTGCTGGGGTCAGCCAGACCACCCCCTGGCACGGGCTAGGCCTGGCCACGCGGCCAGGTGGTGTGGCCGGCCCTAGCCCTTCTCCGTCTCGTATTCTGGCATGTGATGACTTTCGGAAAAATAAGCACTTTGGCTTTTGTCCCATCCAATTCCGAGAATATTCATTTTCTGACTTTCCTAGAAGCAAAAACAGCAGAAACAGGCAGCTGGCACTATGGCTCTTGTTAATAGGTTAGTCCAAGAAATCATATGAAAAGTACTCCAAAGTGTGGACAAAACACAAGAAAGTGGATAAAACCAAGCATGGGACATCAAAAATTATAGATACATTTGCAATGTATGATTGGCAAGGTTGAGAGTTTATTTGGCAAGTGTTTGACCAAAAACAATGTTTAAATGTGATGGAAGATGGAAAAAAATAGGAGCCATCAACTGGTAGAGCTCTAGGTTGGACTCAAGCCTCTGCGAGGTGGCCTTTTCCTTTTGCTTGCATGCCTTGGTAACAAGGTCGTACACCTGAGGAACTGCTTCTAGCGACCTATCCTGCTCTAGGAGGGTCTTGGCGACAGAAATGTTGAGGGTGGGAGTTGGAATTACTTGCCTCCCCTCTAAATCAATGTAGGAGGTGGCTTTTGCCGGTTTGGTTCCATCGTATCTCAAACCCGCGTCGAACGCCAGGGTCCTTGACGATGTGAGTTGGTGCTTTCTTTGCCTTGTGCTTTAGTAGCAACTGCTTGTACTCATCCTCCATAGCTCTTGCCGCCTTGATATATTTTGTGCCCTGGCCATATCTTCGTCTAGCTTAGCGCCTTGCTCCGCGATGCATTTGGCCTCCACGAGGATTTCCGTGCGCTTCTCATCAAGTTCCATAATGCTCTGAATATGGGCGAAGGTGATGGGCTCAACGAGGAGTGGACCGTATATTTCTCTATCTACCGCAGTGACCAAGGTGTTGCCAGCTGCTGACGTTGACGGCGGTGGCGGCATATTTGCTTGTTTGGTAGTACTAGGGCCTGTGGCCAGCTCCTATGGCTGCTGCATGGGGATGACCGGAGGAGGCATGGCTTTAGCTGGATCCTGAGGATCGACAGCCTTTTTTGCCACCTTAGCTCTGGTAACGGTAGGCGTTGGGAGAACTTTCTTAGGTTCCTATTCCTGCTGTTCTTCTTCTACCACACTCCCGATGGCCACCAGTACCCGTCGGGAAGTGGTAGCCTTCTCGGCGTGCTCCTCCCTTTTGATATCCTACTCGATCTCCCGCATAGCAGCGTCGTATTCCTCCGAGTTGCCCTCAAAGCCACCACCATCCATACTGATGTCGGTGTAAAGAACTTCCAGTACCGAATCAGAGTTAGCTTCAGTGTTATCAACAACAGAGCCTACTAGGGATGGTGGAGGGATGTTGTTGTTGTTGTTGTCTCCTCCGGTTGTGGCGATGATGCTGGGTACCGGTCCCTCATCGGCGTCCGCGTATTCGTTGATGATGACGACCATCTCGTCGAGGGTGAGCAAGCCAGCAGCCTGTCGCCTCCGTAGAGTATGCCGGATGTTGGGGATATGCTAAATGGGTATCCTCATAGCCTGTCACTAGTCCGGCTAACCCGGGTGGCCCATAGTTGGTAGCAAGGCCTATGGCCTGCTTGGTAGCCCAGTTAGACGGATCCAAAAGGGAGGCCCATGCTGGATAAAGGAAGGCTATGCATGAGTCACCGACATACTCGGAGCCTTGGAGTTCAAGACACGAAAGACTAGTTCATATTAGTGTAGGACTCTTTACCTTGTCCGGCAAGGACCTTTCCCTGTAAACCCTAAGCTCTGGCGCCTTTATAAGCCGTACCTATGGGAGCCTTTAGGGAAAGACAACCTAGATTGCTACATGCAACATGCAACACCTTGCACATCGAACCTATCTCTATAACTCGGCGTATTTCCATTATAGTGATTTATAGCAGGAGTAGAGTTTCGCCACCGTTGTGGGACTTGAACCTGGGTAAGCTGTGTTACCTCGTACCCGCCAACTCGCCTCCTTACCCCATGTCTCTAAACATGCATTGTGAGGACCCCTCCATGGCGTACTCGTTGGCAATACCATGACAGTTGGTGCCCACCGTGGGGCAAGAGGCGCTTCGAGCTCTACACTAGGCGAGGTCCAATCTCTTCGCAGGAATCGGCGACACCATAGCCATCGGACGCGTTCTCTTCTCCGACAATATCCCCATCGTCCCTCTAGATGAGTTCTAGGTGCCAGCGAAGACGAACCCTATGCGCTTCTCCGTCATCCCCTTCAGAGACATTCACATCTTCATCGGCGAAACTGACTCGAGTCCTAGCTCCCAGGAAGTCAGAAACTCGTCAAGCCCCGCACGGACCGCCTATGAGCAGGACACGTTCGCGGAAGGATCTAGGCCATATCTCTCCTTGGAGTTTGGAGGCTCGGATCAGGAAAATTCAAGGCCCACCCAAACCACCCCTGTGCAGGATATAAAGGAGGAAGGACCTCGGAAATCCGCTTGGCTTCCCCGAGCGTTAGAGATGCGCAGGTCACACTTTGTTGGTGTAGTCACAATCTTTGATCTGGCTAGATGCGTTCAAAGGGACAGAGAACCTCCTCGTGAATACCTCGCCAGATGGATGAGGGTAAGGGAAACCCTAGAGGGTGACCGTGGCGACGAGCTCGTGTACCACTTCATGGAAGGGCTCACACCCAGAACACTCCTCCGGCATACCCTCCGAAGGCGGCAGGCTGCGGGTCCTCTCACCCTTGGTGAGATGGTCACAATCATCAACGAATACGCGGATGCCAATGAGGAGGCCGAGGCTGCGATAGCCGTTATAGCCAGAAGAGGAAACAACAACAACGACCCGCCTCCATCATCCTCTACATCCGCCATCGCCAACACCGAAGCCAACTCCAACTTCGTCCTTGACGCGCTATACGCCGACATCAATATCGATGGCGGAGGCTTGGACGCTAACTGGAGGAATATGATCCTGTTATGAGGGAGATTGAGAAGGAGATCGAGAAGGAGGAGAGTCGCCATTGGGAGCATAATGGAAGAAGATCGACATGAACCGGAACATGAGAGAGCTCCACCCACGCCAGCGGTTACCAGAGCAGCAACAGCCAAGAAAGTTGCTGAGCCTCCGGCTCCGGCCAAGGCCTTGCCTCCTCCGGTTATCCGTCCACAACCGGCGAAGGAACTCACCACCACCCCTAGTACTGCCAGACAATCAAATCAGCCGCCAATGCCACCATCAACATCTGTAGCTGGCAACCCATTGGTTACTCCCGCCGATAAGGCAATCCACGGCACCCTCCTCATTAAGCCTATCACCATCGCCCATATCTGGAGCATTATAGAGCTTGATAAGAAGCGTGCGGCAATCCTAGTGGAGACCAAGTGCATTGTGGAGCAAGGCGCTAAGCTAGACGAAGACATGGCTAAGGCGCAAGAATCCATCAAGGCGGCAAGAGCTATGGAGGCTGAATACAAGCAATTGTTGTTGAAGCAAAAGGCAAAGAAAGTGCCAGCTCACGTCGTCGAAGATCCCGGCATTCGGCGTAGGTTGGGATATGACGGGTCTAAGCCGACAAAAGCCATCCCATACATCGATTTAGAGGGGAGGCAAGTCATGCCAACTCCTGCCCTGAACATCGCTGTCGCCAAGACCCTCCTAGAACAGGACAGGTCGCTAGAAGCAATTGCTCAGGTGTACGACCTCGTCGCTAAGGCATGCAAGCAACAGGAAAAGGTTACCTCGCAGAGGCTTGAGTCCAACCCGGAGCTTTGCTAGTCAACCCTGAACAGCCACAGAAGGCCAAAATATCCCCGTGACGGCGGATCCCAACAGGCTCGACAGAGCAAAGACGGAGAGAGGAACGCAACAGGACTGACGCTATCCCCATATCCTTCGATCACGGAGAAAAGGCTCGTCCTCGCCGGTCGCCACCCCCACCGCCATCTCGGCGTCACGAGGAACCACAGCTGCGCCACCATACAAGCATGCCGCCACCAAGGCGTCCCTAGGTCGGCATCATTATACACGACCAGGGTGAGTAGCCCCAGCATGCCGGAGCGCGCAGTGGCATTGAAGGACATAGGAGCAGGTCCCACAAGGAGCCACGACGCCCGACAAGCGCGACAGGAGTGAGGAGTCGCATGAGGGACACAGCAAGAAGGTTAACCCACCGCCCCCACCGCCATCGTTGCCACCTAGCAGCCATCATGGTGGAGGGTACGGTGGATCTCACAGATCGCGCCACAACTCCCCTCCCCATGACGGAAAAGGGAAGCAACTAGAGCCATATGACACACGTTCACGGTTGGACAAGATCCAACAAGCTTGGGAGCTCCCATACCTTGTTCCGTGTTTTTTTGGACCCGTAATATGGGCCAGAACCTACCCCAAAGGTCCCCGAATAGACAAGACCATCAAGCCCTACGACGGCACCACTAGGCCAGCAAAATGGTTGCATGATTACAGCGAAGCGATTCACATCGCAGGGCGAAACCCCAATGTCATTGTCAAGTACCTCCCACTTATGCTCACTGGCATCGCCCGACAATGGATTGACGACTTACCGGAGAAATCAATATGCAATTAGTTGGACATGCATGAAGCGTTCACCAAGAACTTCGAGGGTACGTACAAACGTCCCTGCACAGTCAGAAACCTACATCAGTGTGTGCAAGAAAAGGATGAAACCTCTCGTGCCTACCCCTCTCGTAGGGGTGCACAAACAGACCGCTATGGCCACCTTCATCGACGGTCTAGAAAAGGGAACTTTGCTTCGGCATACATTGAAACGCAAGAGAGACAACAATGAGCTCAACCTCAAAGCAATGATTTCCATGGCTAGCGAGTTCGCCGCTGCTGACGATGACGCACGTGGATCATTTCCGGCAATAGCAATCTGTACCCAGGCTAGAAAAAACAACAAGCAGAGGAACCCGCCTAAAGAAAAGCAAGCAGCCGACATGGTCGCGCAACGTTCACTGGTAGAGGTGGAGGCGGACAACGTGGACATGGTCGGGGGCCTAGCAGTGGCCAGCAGAGGAGTGATCCTACACCCTCAGTGCCCCACGTTCCTCCCAAACGTACGAAGAGTATCGTGATATGCCGTGTTTTTTCCACCTAGACGCAAACGGCAAAGCCACCCACACCAACCGCCAATGCAAATTTGTCAACGACCTCAAGGAAGACCCTGAGTTCGGCTACAAGTGAAGTTAGAAGAATAGACCTCGCGGAAAGGGCAAAGGGAAGAAGAAGGACGAGGAGTCCAAGGAATCAAGTGATGTGGATGAAGACATGGAACCCAAATCTTCCGACAAGGGAGAGGGTAAAAGGAAAAATCCCTTCGAAAAGAAGGCTCCAGTCTACCACACCTTCCTTGGCACTCCCACCGTCTAGGCCCAGAAAACCTCTCTGAGGATACTGATGGCTACCCTCCCTCCGGTCCCCCAGTACATCAGGTGGTCGGAGATTCCAATTACTTGAGATAGGAAGGACCATCCAGACCTTATCCCAATAGAGAACCAATATGCCATGGTCATCAACCCTTTGATTGACGGCACAGAGTTTACCAAGTGCCTCATGGACAGTGGAAGCAGCATCAACATCATGTACCTGGATACACTTCACCAGATGAACTTGACAGAAACCAAGCTTAGAAAGAGCAACACCGTGTTCAATGGGGTTGTCCCTGGCCGACAAGCAAATTACCTGGGCTACATCACCCTTCCGTTTGCTTTTGGCGATGTTAACAATTACCATCAAGAACGCATGACCTTTGAAGTGGTGCCCTTCAAGAGCGTGTACCACGTCATCTTTGGACGCGACATTTTCCACTCTTTCCTTGCAAGGCCATGCTTCGTCTACAACAAGCTCAAGATTCCCGGACCAAACGACATCATCACTGTTGACGGAAGCATCACCAAGGCATGGGAGTGCAAGCTCAGTGAGGCTGCCTTCGCCGAAGCAGTTCTCTACCGGGAGGAGTTCAAGGAGATCCAAAACCAGGTCGATGCCTCGGAGATGCCGACTTTGAAGAAGCAGATCACTGCTACCAAACCCGCATTCAAGGCCACCATCAAGACCAAGCAGGTGGAGCTTGTTGAAGGAGATTCCTCCAAGACCATCGCCATTGGCATGGACCTGGATCCCAAATAGGAAAGCGTGCTCGTCAAGTTCCTCCATGAGAATAGGGACATTTTCGCCTGGCAACCTGCCAACATGAAAGGTGTACCTAGGGAACTTGTCGAGCATAGCTTGAATATTGATCCTAATGCCAAACCGGTGAAGCAACCTATATGACGCTTTGGTGATGAGATACGAAGGGCCATAAGCAAAGAAATATCTAGGTTACTTAAGGCTAGCTTTATCCGAGAAGTTATTCACACCCGATGGGTGGCAAATCCAGTACTTGTCCCCAAAAAGGGAACCAATGAATTAAGAATGTGCATTGATTACACCGGCTTGAACAAAGCGTGTCCGAAGGATCCGTTTGCTTTGACTCGCATTGACCAAGTCATTGACTCGATAGCTGGCTCGGAACTTCTGTGTTTTCTCGATGCTTACTCAAGTTACCACCAAATACAGATGTGAAAGTCAGACCAACTGGCCACTTCGTTCCCACACCATACGGCACGTATTGCTACGCCACTATGCCCTTTGGGCTCAAAAGCGCTGGTGCTACTTACCATCGGACAATGCAACGTTGTTTACATGACCAAATAGGTCGCAACGTACATTCTTACGTGGACGACATCACGGTAATGTCAAAGAAATCAAATGATCTTATTGCTGACTTGCAGGAAACGTTTGACAATCTCCGGAAATACAACATGATGTTGAACCCCAAGAAGTGCGTCTTCGGGGTACCTTCTAGCAAGCTGTTGGGTTTCATCGTTTTGCATCGTGAAATTGAGGTGAAGCTGGGGGAAAATCAAGGACATCCTCAACATCAAACATCCGACATGCCTGAAGGACATACAAAGGCTCACAGGCTACGTAGCAGCAGTAAGCCGGTTCATCAACCGAGTTGGTGAGAAGGCTATGCCGATCTACAAGTTGCTCCAGAAGGCGGATAAATTCACATGGACGGACGAGGCTGACGCAACACTTCACGAGTTGAAGAGAATACTCTCCTACCCACCAATACTTGCAGCACCGATCTCAAGGGAGCCTATGTTAGTTTACATGGCGGCAACCAACCGGGTCATCAGCATCGTCATCATGGTGGAGCGCAAAGAACCAACGCACGAATATGGAGTTCAGCGACCCGTTTACTATGTAAGAGAGGTCTTGACGGAATCCAAACAGCGTTACCCGCACTACCAAAAGATAGCTTATGGAGTTTTCCTTACTTCAGGCAAGTTAAGGCACTATTTCCAGGAGCACCCTCTCATAGTGGTAAGCAAAGCTCCATTGTCCGACATCATCAACAACAGCGACGCTACAGGAAGAGTGGCAAAGTGGGGCATTGAACTTTCTGCCTTTGAAATCACCTTCAAGAGACGTGAAACTATCAAATCACAAGCATTGGCGGATTTTATCGCAGACTGGACATAACTGCCAGAAGACACTCTTGTGCCAGAGCCAGAATATTGGGTCATGCACTTTGATGGATCAAAGCTACTCAATGACTAGGGGGCTGGTGTATTATTGCAATCACCAACAGGAGAAAAGTTGCAATACGTCCTGCAGATTCACTTCAATGCTACCAACAACATGGCGGGGTATGATGCCCTCATTCACGGACTTTGTGTGGCCAAAGTTATTAGCATCAAGCGCATAGTTTGCTGTGGAGATTCTGACTTGGTTGCCCAGCAAATAGCTGGCACCTAGAACGCGTGGAACCCTATGATGGCGGCATATCGAGACGAAGTAGACCAAATAGCCAAGTGCTCCGACGGCTGATACATTGCAAATGTATCTATAATTTTTGATGTTCCATGCTTGGTTTTATCTACTTTCTTGTGTTTTGTCCACACTTTGGAGTACTTTTCATATGATTTCTTGGACTAACCTATTAACAAGTGCCATAGTGCCAGTTGCCTGTTTTCTGCTGTTTTTGGTTCCAGGAAAGTCAGAAAATCAATATTCTCGAAATTGGACCGGACAAAAGCCAAAGTTGATATTTTCCCGAAAGACTCACGGAGCCAGAAGGAGAGTCGGATAGGGGCCACAGGGTGGCCACACCACCCCATGGTGTGGGTCCCCCAGGCCGCGCCAGGGCATGGTGTGGGCCCCCTGGCCGCCCACCGACCTTGCCCTCTGGCCTATAAGAAGCCTCCCGAGGCATAAAACCTAGATAGTCAAGCCTCCAGGCACGAAAAGTTCCGCAGTGCCGCCGCCCCCGAAAAGGAGATTTAGGGGACAGAAAGTCTCTGTTCCGGCACCCTGCCAAGATGGGGAAGTGCACCCGGAGCCATCTCCATCGATCTCCACCGCCATCTCCATCACCATTGCTGATTCCCATGATGAGGAGGGAGTAGTTCTCTCTCGAGGCTAAGGGTTCTACCGGTAGCTATGTGTTCATCTCTCTCTATGCATGATCTTATTGAGATCATGAGCTTGTAATCTATAGATCTGCCTTGCTACTCAAGTGCTTTAATAGATCTCTGCTCTCCCCATGTGTGTGAAAGTGACAGCGTGCACACCATGGTGGCACTTAGGCTAGAGATTACAAATACTTGTTATGAGTTATATTTGGAGTTGGATGTCTTTATGAAATTGTGGTGTTTGTTGGACTCATCTAGTACTCAAGGTGACAGTGTGGGGTTTTCTAGATGGGAAAGGCTTACTTTGAGGTGTGTTGTTATAGCCCTACCATCGATTAGAGTGTCCAACCGGAGAGTAGTCAAGATTAGTATCATCAAGAGAAGATATTTATATGAGAGAGTGTTCACTAGTGAAAGTATGATCCCTAGGCCTTGTTTCTAAGCATTGATACTTTGTTTGCTACTAGATCTATTACATGTTTGCTTGCTTCCATCTTTATTTCAGTTTGCCTTTAGTCTCTTCCACGCCATCAAGCTATTTATTAGCACCATTGTCTTATATCCATACCACCTATATTTCACTATCTCTTCGCTGAACTAGTGCACCTATACACCTGACAAGTGTATTGGGTGTGTTGGGGACACAAGAGACTTCTTGTATCTTGATTGCAGGGTTGCTTGAGAGGGAATACCTTTGACCACTTCCTCCCTGGGTTCGATTAAACCTTGGGTGTGTTGGGGACACAAGAGACTTCTTGTATCTTGATTGCAGGGTTGCTTGAGAGGGAATACCTTTGACCACTTCCTCCCTGGGTTCGATTAAACCTTGGTTTCATAACTGAGGGAAACTTGCTGTTGTGCTCATCATACCTTCCTCTTGGGGTTCCCAACGAGCTCTACATCAACCACGAGCCATCAACACTTTTCTGGGCGTCGTGCATTGAGCCATCAAGCATTTTTCTGGCGCCGCTGCCAGGGAGTCAAGGACATCTTCACAAGGGGAGTCCCTCATAACCAATCTCTTTACTTTGTTGTTTTTTTGCTTAGTTTCTTTTTGCTTTGTTTGCTTGTTTTGTTCTTCAAAAAACACAAAAAAAATTAGTTTTACTTGTTTGCTTTCTTATTGCAAAAACTAAAAAAAAAGTTCCTACTATAGTTGTTGGTCTATTATTGCTTTGCTTTATCATGCTTTCTATCAATGGTTGGTTTCTTTGAAACTGAATCTTATTGGCAAGGTGGGTTCACGGAAGAACACAAATATTATTATAAGGAACACCGCTTGTCACAAAAAAGGAAACTCTTATGGGAAGAAATTGATAAATTGAATATCATTGCTAGAAACGTGTGCTCTACTTACAATGTTACTTATTGCTTTGACAAATCTTGTTGCGGTAGGAGGTATAAACACCTCCCTTTTCAATGTGAGTATAATGATAATGTTACCATATCTTCTTATGTTAAGGGAAATTATAACTTTTATCATGTGGAATAAATTGAAGAATTTATTGCTTGGAAGGGTGCATTCGAACTTGCTTATTTGCTTGAAAATATTGATGATGCACCTTATAAATATGAGGTTTATGATATACTAAAATTTTGCTTTGATAATTACAAGGAAGAAAATGGCTATATTCTTGAATATCTCAATAGATGCTCTCCACCAATGGAAGAGACTAATGCCTTGCAAGATACTATGGAAGAAGAAATTGCTAAAACTGGAAGCTCATTGGATGAAAAAGAGGAGGAGAGTGGTGATCTAGAGGAGGAAGAATGGATCTACCCATGCCTACCTTCTAATGAGAGTAACTCTTTACCCCTTACATTATTTGATTGTCCCCCATGCTTACCAAAGGAGGACAAATGTCATGTTCCTGAGGATTCTTTTGAAAATATTTTTAATAAAGCTCTAGTGTTTGTAGATCATGAAAAGCATGCTTTATGTGTTAGTTATATTGTTGAGTTTATTCATGAGTCTACTGAAAATTATTATGAGAGAGGAAAATATGGTTGTAGAAGTTTTCATGGTATTGAAACACCTCTCTATGTGCTGAAAGTTTTCAAGTTACTCTTGTTTTATCTTCCTATGCCTGTCACTTTGTTCTTTGAGAATTTGTTTGCATACAATATTCCTATGCATATGAAGTGGGTTAGACTTAAATGTGTTCTGAATTTGCTTCTTGATGCTCTCTTTTACTTCAATTCATATTTTTCATGTGAGCATCTTCTCAAACTATCATGCCTAACTTAAAGGCGTTAAAGAAAAGTACTTGTTTGGAGATAACCCAAGAGTTTTAGATGAGTCTTGGAAGTTATTACCTCTGTAATAACCTCTCCTTATCCTTTTTATTTTCTTTTTGTGCCAAGAGTAACCTCTAATGAGAGTGATGTAATGATTGGGAAAGTTGCTGTCCTGAAACAGATTTCTGTGCTTCACTGTAAAAATTCCTCAGAAATCTCTGTGTGTCGGATTGAGCTGTCATTTTTTGTGCTTCTGCCCAGGTTGTTATCTAACTTTCGTTAGTTCAACACCTTTTTATTTGAGAAACATAATGTCTTCGAAAAAATTCGTCTTTACCTGCTGGTCTGTTTTGACAGATTTCTGCCATTTTCTGCATTTGCTTCTTGTTGGTTCCTTCTTGAGTTCTTTTGGGGAATTGAGCTTTTTGAGGGAAGTTCTACAGTAGCTAGTGTTCTAATGGAATTTTATTTGATGTTAGAACTGAATCTTGATACTTATTTAACTTAAGTGCACTAATGTTGCTAATGAGATTGTGTGAAGTTTTGTATGAAGGAAAAATTTCAGGTGTATGGAAGGAATGAGTAATGAGATGAAGGATGGACTAAAGCTCAAGCTTGGGGATGCCACGCGTGTGACCCCAAGAAATATCCAAGAAGTACAAGCGTCAAAGCTTGGGGATGCCCAAGGCATCCCCTTCTTCATCAATAAAAATCCCAGGTTTCTTCCAAACGCTTCATTTTTATTGTTTCATGCAGAGTTGTGTTTTGCTTGGAGCGTCTTCTTTTTCGTTTTTGTTTTGGTGTTTAGTTTGCTTGGTTTGCTTAGTTTGCTGAATAAATTGGTTGTACCCCCTCTTTCATACATTTGGTTTGCAAATAGTTTGGTTTGGTTAGGAAAAGAGTAGGAAAGTTCATACTTATGTGGTAAAAAGAGCTCGTTCTTGACTGTGGCTATGCTTTGTTATGCCATGCTTGATATTGTTTTGGCTTTATGCTTAGTATTCTTTGCTGTAGCATCACTTGTTATAAACAATTGAGATTGCTTAATGTGCCTTGGATGAATCATGCGTTGTTTTAGCATATTAAAGCATAGTATAGTGGTATTCTCCTTTGATGCTTTATTTGGGTTGACTTGGCGCATGCTCACACCATGTTATGACTATCCAAAGTCACCATAGCCTTTATGATCCTTTAGTTTTTAACTTGTAGTATCACTATATGCTTTGATCAATGATGTTTTGTCGCTCTGCATGATTATGGCCATTATTGCTCTCTTAGTTTGTCGCTCCCAGTCTTTTGCTAGCCTCCACAACAAAGTATGAGTTCCACTCATGCATCCAACTCCCTAAACCAAGTTATTCCAAAGAGTCCACCATACCTACCTACTAGCTTCTGGTATTCCAAGTATATTCATGCTTTTGTTTACTTTCCACTTGTTATGAGAAAACTAGTGATTAAAGCTCTCACGAACTTGATGGCACACTTTACTTTTTGCCTCTAATAAACTTGAACCATTGTGTCTTCTATGTTGTATATGCTTGCACTTGTTTGTTGAGAATTAGCAGAACCATGCTTTCATGGGGAACGCTTTCAACAATGCACTTGGTACTTGTACCTAGTTGATATCATGCTCTTTTGTATATGGATGTCGTCGGTGTGAAATGAAAGGGAAGCTTGGAAGTCCATGGAGTTGTGTATATGTGTTAGAGAAACGCCTGGGCCGCTGGTCTAATCGATGCTGACATGGTGGAAACCTGCAGCGTAACCATAATGAGCTGTCTATGAACCATTCTTCTTATAAAAATAGAGTCCTATTGAGAAAAAAAGAGAAAAGAAAGAGAAAAAAAAGAGATACTATGAAAAGAGGAAAGAGAGAAAAAAGCACCATATTCCCATGGTAGATAAGAAGAATGCTGAGATGCTCGTTGTCTGCTTGCCTTGTCATTTTGATATGGGGATTCTTCTGTATCATCGGGCAAGGGGTACCCCGTTGGCGGTTCTCAATGATACACATGTACTTACGATGACAAGAACTTACCGGTGACTAAACTTGAGTAGAATGAGGAGCGGCCCTCGTATACAAGGGACATGAGATTTCTGACTTATACTTCATCAAGCATGTACACCATAGTTTGTTCACTTTAACCTTAATCACTTCAAGATGCTTATGATAGGGGCAATGAGACTTGAAGCTATAAGTACCATAATTTTTGGAAGCTCTTTATGAGACTTGAATCCCTACTTCCTTTTACAAAAGGCCTTTCTTCCACTATTATATTGAGTCTCCACCTTCTATCTTTATGCACTTACTTTGAGAGCATAGTGGCCATTCTTAGTTCTATGTGCATTGTCCCAAGACTAGTTGATTGATGCATACATTGTTATTGCTTGTTTTATACTATTGTATCTAGTCACTCTTATGAACTTTGAAGGTGTCCTATGCATTTATATTTGCTACTCTATTGAGGGACAAGCTGAATGCTACTATGCTATGTTTTCTTTATGTGGAACAAACAAACGTCTTGCAAAGCATTGTTATTCATGAATCTTTTGTTTGTGTCTTTTCATGTTGCAACATAGTTTCTTTGTCTTATTGCTAGAACTTTATCTTTCATGTTATGATTGAAGTACTATGATCCGAGCTTTGAATGTTTTGCAAATACTTTGATCAAGTTTATGATGGTGCATGTCACCTCAAAAATTATTCTTTCTTTTTATCACTTAACTACTCGAGGACGAGCAGGAGTTAAGTTTGGGGATGTTGATACATTGCAAATGTATCTATAATTTTTGATGTTCCATGCTTGGTTTTATCTACTTTATTGTGTTTTGTCCACACTTTGGAGTACTTTTTATATGATTTCTTGCAATAACCTATTAACAAGTGCCACAGTGCCAGTTGCTTGTTTTCTGCTATTTTTGGTTCCAAGAAAGTCAGAAATTCAATATTATCGGAATTGGACCGGACAAAAGCCAAAGTTGATATTTTCCCGGAAGACTCACGGAGCCAGAAGGAGAGTCGGAGAGGGGCCACAGGGTGGCCACACCACCCCATGGCACAGGTCCCACCAGGCCGTGCTAGGGCATGGTGTGGGCCCCCTGGCCGCCCACCGACCTTGCCCTCTAGCCTATGAGAAGCCTCCCGAGGCATAAACCCTAGATAGTCAAGCCTCTAGCCACGAAAAGTTCCGCAGCGCCGCCGCCACCGAAAAGGAGATTCGGGGGACAGAAAGTCTCTGTTCTGGCACCCTGCCAGGACGGGGAAGTGCCCCCGGAGCCATCTCCATCGATCTCCACCGCCATCTCCATCACCATTGCTGATTCCCATGATGAGGAGGGAGTAGTTCTCTCTCGAGGCTAAGGGTTCTACCGGTAGCTATGTGTTCATCTCTCTCTATGCATGATCTTATTGAGATCATGAGCTTGTAATCTATAGATCTACCTTGCTACTCAAGTGCTTTAATAGATCTCTGCTCTCCCCATGTGTGTGAAAGTGACAGCGTGCACACCATGGTGGCACTTAGGCTAGAGATTACAAATACTTGTTATGAGTTATATTTGGAGTTGGATGTCTTTATGAAATTGTGGTGTTTGTTGGACTCATCTAGTACTCAAGGTGACAGTATGGGGTTTTCTAGATGGGAAAGGCTTACTTTGAGGTGTGCTGTTATAGCCCTACCATCGATTAGAGTGTCCAACCGGAGAGTAGTCAAGAGTAGTATCATGAAGAGAAGATATTTATATGAGAGAGTGTTCACTAGTGAAAGTATGATCCCTAGGCCTTGTTTCTAAGCATTGATACTTCGTTTACTACTAGATATGTTACATGTTTGCTTGCTTCCATCTCTATTTCAGTTTGCCTTTAGTCTCTTCCACGCCATCAAGCTATTTATTAGCTCCATTGTCTTATATCCATACCACTTGTATTTCACTATCTCTTCACCGAACTAGTGCACCTATACACCTGACAAGTGTATTGGGTGTGTTGAGGACACAAGAGACTTCTTGTATCTTGATTGCAGGGTTGCTTGAGAGGGAATACCTTTGACCACTTCCTCCCTGGGTTCGATTAAACCTTGGTTTCATAACTGAGGGAAACTTGCTGCTGTGCCCATCATACCTTCCTCTTGGGGTTCCCAACGAGCTCTACATCAACCACGAGCCATCAACACTTTTCTGAGTGCCGTGCATTGAGCCATCAATGGCTACAAAGTCAATTACATCAAAAGGCAGTAGAATGAAGCGGCAGATCTGCTATCAAAGCTTGGATCAGCTCACCGACCAATTCCACTAGGCGTTTTCCTGGAGCATTTACGGACCCCATCTGTGAAGTGAGAGGACCCCGACAACCCAGATAGAGTGGACTCATTTGTTAATACAGTAACAGCGACCTCTCCGGGTTGGATGGAACCGTGCATGGACTATCTACAAGATGGAACTTTGCCCACCAATGAAGTCGAAAGACGGCAAATAGTATGCAGAGAAAAAGGCTATGTCATTATTGATGGTCAGCTATACAAAAGAAGTACCACAGGAGTTTTCCTTCGATGCGTCTCCCAGCAGCAAGGTATTGAAATCCTTAGAGAAATACATCTCGGAGATTGTGGGCATCACGCGCTCCCCAATCGTTGGTGTCCAAGGCCTTCCAACAAGGATTCTACTGGTCAACTGCTAAGGCGGACGCCGACAACGTGGTACAAACATGCCTTGGGTGTCATTTCTATGCAAGATAACCAAATGTTCTAGCCGAAGAATTGCAAACCATACCAATAACTTGGCCGTTTGCAGTATGGGAGCTGGACATGGTGGGACCTTTGCAGACATCACCCTGTGGATTTACACACTTGCTAGTAGCAGTGGATAAGTTCACAAAATGGATTGAAGCTAAACCCATTAGAAATCTTGATGGGGCAACAGCCCTAAAAAATTTCTAGGATCTAGTGGTGAGATTTGGTCTCCCACACAGCATCATCACCGACAATGGCAGAAATTTGTCTCTCGGTGAAGTTGAGGAGTACTATCATGAAAAAGGCATCCGCCTTGAACTAGCATTTGTGGCACACCCACAGTCAAATGGGCAAGTTGAAAGGGCCAATGGACTAATTTTGCACGGAATCAAACCACGCTTACAGGAACCGCTATATAGAGCAGTTGGAGCCTGGGCGGAGGAATTACCATCTGCCTTGTGGAGTTTACGAACAACACCCAACAGATCCACTGGCTTGATTCCTTTCTTCTTGGTTTATGGAGCAGGAGCCATCCTTCCATCCGACATCCTCCACGATGCACCAAGAGTCACCGCCTATAAGGAGGATGACGTTGAAGAATCTAGACGCCTATCTGTGGACCTCCTCGAGGAAGAGCAAGTGCTGGCATGCCAGAGATCTGTCGTCTACCAGCAGAAGTTGCGTGGCTACCATAGTCGCCGTGTAAACCATCGCTCGTTTAAACAGAGGGATCTAGTGCTTAGACTCAAGCAGGAGAAATCACACAAACTATCCCTGCCTTGGGAAGGCCCATTCGTCATAAGCAAAGCATTGCTAAATGGTTCCTATTACCTCATATATATTTGCGAGTTGAAAGATAGGCCAAAAAATCGCAAGCGCAAGAAACGTGACTCCGATGATGATTACCCGGAGACACATCGGACATGGAACATAGCACAGCTACGTCCCTTATACACTTAACACATTTATATTATGTAATAAGTTTCTTATATGATCAATGAAATAAAGCATTTGGTTCACTCATATTCTCTAAGTATTTTACCTCCTTTAGTTGCTCATTTTTGGATCTTATAAACCCTTTATGCGCAAGTTTGCATTTGCACTTGTGAAAATTCCGCCTATGGGCGTTATCTTAAGATTTCTGGTCTACACGTTTTCTGAAGTTATTATGTGGATTCTGGAGTAGTGACTTCTCGGCACTCAAAGCCGACGATTTTTCTCTTTGGTTCTTGATGGTGCTATTAAGCATCATCACCTGAGGGCATAGTTCTGTGCTGCGAGTCTTTCGTCTCACGAAAGGTCAAGCATACGAACTAGAATAATGGATAAGCCAGCACTTGCTTAAAAAATATACGCATGCCGAAAACAGATAAGTAGCAGCAAACTTGATTACAAGTTTTTCCGCCTTAACAACACATAAGTTTTTCCGCATACACTTCGTAGAGATACATTTAATATAGACATTGTTTTTCATGGCTCTACTGTAGGGGACTTCGTGGTGGTGGCATCAGGACAGCCAGGCCGGGAGAGCTCATGAAACTCGTAAGGAAATGGGCTAGACTCAGACGAAGCCATGTCTTCATCAAAGATCTCGGCAGGCACGAAGACATCTGCATTGACCATTCTAGCAATCCTGGTGTCAAAGCTAGAGAGGGAATTCCAAATAGCATCGCTATCAATTTCCTTCCCTTCTTCCTCTAGCTTGGGGAAGCCAGAGGTCACCAAGTCGATGTCGGCGTTGTCATAATGTGCCTTGACCAAGGACAGGGTCATCCTTGCACCAGCCCGGATGCAAGAGGCTTTCCAGTCCTTGACTTTCTTAGGGGCTCGGCGCAGGATTTCCGTGTACTTGGCCGCTGAGTCTACTACCTTGATGTTTATTCCTAGAAGCTGGGCTAGCTCCTTTTCCTGGGCAATGGTGGTGTTGACGAAGTTGCCGGCAAGAATCATGCATTCCTTGGGATCTGGAGCACCTTCACCCAAGTTGGCCAAGCCAATGGGAGTTGTGGTTTGCATAAGATACAAGGACCATGAGTACAAACATATCAAATGGTTATCCAAAGTATAGAATTCACCAAGATGGAGAAAAGTTACCGAAGATGCTCATCTTCGCTTCCTTGCATGTCTCCGCCAAGACATCCCGCTCCTTCTAGACTGTCTTCTACACCTCAAGGTTCCTCGCATTCTGCTCTTTGGCAGCTTGGTTCTGCTCCTTGAGTTGTGCAATTTCTTCCTTCAGGCACTGCATCTCGGCGTCAGCAGATTCTTGCAGCACCATCATCGCATCCTCATGGCCCTTGACGGCATTGGCTAGGTCTTTCTTCAAGATTTTGTTCTCATCATCAAGCTCCTGGATATGCTTGGATTGCTCGATGATGCTCTTGGCCTTGGCAATGGCTTCTGTAAGACGGAAATCAGAAAGGATGATGAGAAGATGGCAGAAATGAATCCATGAGGAAAAGCAAGGAGCTGTTACAAGAAACAGACTCTGGATATTTTTGAACTGTTGCTTTAGGAAGGCTGTTTTACCCTGTTCAGGGTCCAGCTCCTTCCGCAAAGCAGCAAACCTCTCATTGGCGGTGATCCACTGTTTATTCTCATTCTGCAAACAAACAAGCATGCTTAGTTTCTCTAGAACATCTAGTTGGAACTATATGGTTTCAACTACATGCTTGGGGGCTACAACACAAGATTTTAATCAGCAAGTATACTACTCTTAGAGCACCTAGCCGGAATTCTTCTAAGTTTCCACCTAGACACTCGGGGGTAACACTATCAAGTTCTACTCTTAAGTTCTTTGGAGCACTCAGGCCAATAACTTTTGTTTATATGCCTAAGATCTCGGGGCTATAGAGGGATATACTATGCAAAATAAAATAAGTGAAGTTCAAAAGACTTACAATGGCAATAAGCTTGAGATTGTTGGCCAGATTGGCATATGCGGTGTGGAAGATGTCGGCATTGTTATACATGGCATCCGCCTGTGCAATGAGGTCAGCTAGGCACAATGTCGGAGGAGTTGCAACCAAAGGAGATGTTGAAGCTGGAGGCATGGATGATGCCTTACCCGCCTATTGTGTTTTCAGAATAGATGATGGCTCAGCGGCTCCCGCCTTAACCGTTGCCTCTGCCTCCGCCTCTTCCATCACTTGCTTCCCTTTCTCAGTGGCATCCTTAGCCAGAGCTTCAACCACTTTGGAGGAAGTGCTCTCTTGCATCGCTTGACCGCTGGGAGCAACGTCTTCCTTGACAGAGCCTGAGATATCAAGGATTGGATTGACATCTGTCTCCATGGCGGAGATCTCATGGATGACGGGGGACGAAGGCCTAGCGGGTCCAGTAGAAGGCTTGGCGGCAGGAGTAGGGGGAGAAGTAGCGGGAGAGGGCTTGGAGGCCACATCTCTGGTTAGCATGTCAAGAATGTTTTTTGACCCTCCAGCATCTCTGGAGGATTGCTTCAAACCAACACCGGCTTTCCTCCTGAAACATACGAAGTATAAGTACAAGAGTTGAAATAAGGTATGAGCTGAAAAGTACAAGTCGGAGAATGAATACACTTACTCCACGGCAGGAGCCTTGCTGAGAGGAATGCTGGTGGAGTTCTTCTTCTCCTCCTCTAAGGTGGCGGTGGATCGTCTGGAGACTCCACTCTCTGATTCTTCTTCTTCTTGGCCTCGGCAACATCGTTAGAGGTGGAGCTCTTCCGCTTTCGTGCTGCCGGAGCTGGCTGATCCTTGGGGGCGTCATCATCGGACACCACTTGGATATCTTTCAGCTTGGGATCATAGACCTGGGTGGCCATCTAATCCGCCTCCAAGGTCGCCAGCTGGGATACAGAGGAGTGTTAGACTGACAACTTGAAGTCAGAAAAGCCTTAGAGTATATAATGAGCAACAAAGTTAACAAAAGTTACCTCTAGGCATGCGTCGCAATCGAACATGTCATAGGTGATCTTGAAGCCACGCTTCCTGTCCTTCACCTTGACGATGTCCTTAAGCCAGATTTCGACAGATTCAGTGGAGAAGTTATCCCGCGAAATTCGCATGGGATCCCTCATGTCTTGAGTGTACTTGCACATCAACTCGGTGCGATGCTGCAGAGGCTGGATCCACCTAACAAACCATCACATGGCTAGGTCCAAGCCCGTCAGACCTTCGTCAACGAGCCATTCAATCCGCCTTACAGCACGGTTAGACTCATCCTCGGACGAAAGGGAGGCTGGGGTCCGCCATGCGGGCACTTTGGTGGCGGCTCCATCGATAAAGTCGGGATATGTCTCAAGGCGGTCAGGAAGAGGAATATCTGGGCCATAGAAGTATGTGTGCTGCCAGTTCTTGCATGACTCATGCCCTACGAAGTCGGGGAAGCGCCGGCTAGGCTAGATCTTGAAGCTAATGGTTCCACAAATCCGCAATTTGTCATTGGACTCTATGGACTCTCTCTTGACGGTAAAAAATTACACGAACAGATCTAACCTAGGTTTGATGCCAAGGAATCCTTCACACAGAGCTATGAAGTTGCTAAGGACTAAGATGCTGTTGGGAGAGAGGTTGTGGGGAAGTACCCGGAAGTGCCAGAGAACATCCAAGAAGAAGTTAGAGACAGGCAGGCTTACGCCTCATACCAGCTAGGCCTTGAGGTACACCTTCTCTCCAGCTTGGGGAGAAGGAACCACCTCGCCAGCCGGTGTCGGCCGCCATACCAAATCCTTTTCCGCGAGGAGATACCCCTCGGTGACCAGTTCTTGCAGATCTTCGGCGGAAAGGTCAGAGCCCCTCCACACTCCCTTGTGGGAGTCATTGTCTTCTTCAGCAGCTTCTGGCACCGCTTGTTCTTGGTCATTGCCGGTGGTTTCCACCACAGTGATGACAGGGACAACCACCCCCTCCGGCGAGACAGTTACTCCTTGGGATGGCTCTGGAATAGCCTCGGGGGTCGCCGCTGTCGAAGGAATGGATCTGCTGGAAGCCATTGCGATGATGGAGTAGGTCGAGAAGAAGAGGGCTCTGTCTAGGGTTTTCTGAGGAGGAGCTTGAACGGGCATGCGGCTAGAGGAAGATGAAGAAGAGGAGGCGAATGCAGGTAAAACGAAAATAAACTGGTCGTGGTGAAAATATATAGAGCCTGCGTCAAGATTCGTGCTAAGGGATCTAATGGATGGAGCGTTGCCGACGTGGACACGAACATGCACAGTAATTTCGCCATGTCCTCCGTCTTTGCGGGCTTTGCCATTTTGGATTCCGTGCGCGTGAAAATAGCTGATGATTACTTCTCTGTCTTCTATGAGTTTCGAGGTAGCATAGGCTGCACCCTACGTCATCCTTCTGACAGTTGCAGTGAAGTGTCACGTCTAAAGATTCCATCGAAGGCAGAGATTGTCCGGCTCTTGAAACAAACACTCAAGGAATCTCCAGCCACATTGCGAAGCCGAAGAGGATTGCAGGGTTCTTTGGGAGACCTTTGAGCTATTGCTTGACGAATTACCAGCATCACCTAGATGGAGTATTCAAAGATTAGTGGGCAAGACGGCGCAAGATTTCAAAGTCCTCTGGGGGCGACTATTAGGGATATGCTAAATGGGTATCCTCATAGCATGTCACCAATCCGGCTAACCCGGGTGGCCCATAGTTCGTAGCAAGGCATATGGCCTGTTGGGCGGCCCAGTTAGACGGATCTAGAAGGGAGGCCCATGCCGGATAAAGGAAGGCTACGCAGGAGTCACCGACATACTCGGAGCCTTGGAGTGCAAGACATGAAAGACTAGTTTGTATTAGTGTAGGACTCTTTACCTTGTCCGGCAAGGACCTTTCCCTGTAAACCCTAAGCTCTAGCGCCTTTATAGGCTGGACCTGTGGGAGCCCTTAGGGAAAGACAACCTAGATAACTACGTACAACGTGCAACACCTCACACAGTGAACCTATCTCTATAACTCGGTGTATTGCCATTATAGTGATTTATAGTAGGAGTAGAGTTTCGCCACCGTTGTGGGATTTGAACCTAGGTAAGCTGTGCTACATCGTACCTGCCAACTCTCTGCCTTATCCCACGTCTCCAAACACGCATTGTGAGGACCCCTCCATTGCGTACTCGTCGGCAATACCACGACACCGGAGGAGTGATGCACAGATGATCCCTTCCACAAAGTGGTAGACGAGCTTGTCGGTGCGGTTATCTTGCAAGGTTTCCCTTACCCTCATCCATCTGGCAAGGTATTCGCGGGGAGGTTCCCGTTCCCTCTTAATGCATCTATCCAGATCGAAGATGGTGACCACTCTGACAAAGTGTGACTTCCGCGTTTTGAACGCTTCGGGAAGCCAAGCGGATCCATGGGGTCCTTCCACCATTATATCCTACACCAGGGCGGTTTGGGTGGGCCTTGAATTTTCCTGATCTGAGGCACCATACTCTAGAGGGAGGTACGACCTAGATTCTTCCGCAAACGTATCCTGCCCATAGGCACTCCGTGCAGGTCTTGACAAGTTTCTGACTTCTTGGGAGCTAGGACCCGGGTCAGTTTCGCCGATGAAGCTGTGGATGCCCCCGACTGGGACGACAGAGCAGCGCGTAGGGTTCGTCTTTGCCGGCCCAGAACTCGTCGGGAGGGACGATCAGGACGTTGCTGGAGAAGAGGACGCGCCCAATGGCCACTATGTCACCGATTCCCTGGAAGAGCTTGGACCTCACCCGGTGTAGAGCTCGAAGCGCCTCTTGCCCACCGGTGGGAGCCAACTGTCGTGGTATTGCCAACGAGTACGTCATGGAGGGATCCTCATAGTGCGTGTTTAGAGATGTGGGGTAAGGCGGGGAGTTGGCGGGTACGAGGTAACACAGCTTACCCAGGTTCAAGTCCCACAACGGTGGCGGAACTCTACTCCTGCTATAAATCACTATAATGGCAATACACCGAGTTACAGATATCGGTTCCTTGTGCCAGGGTGTTGTGTATCGTATCTTACGTTGTGCCCTAAAGGCTCACACAGGTCCGGCTTATAAAGGCACCAAAACCTAGGGTTACAAGGAAAGGACCTTGCCAGACAAGGTAAAGAGTCCTACACTAATACAAACTAGTCTTCGTGTCTTGCACTACGAGGCTCCGAGTATGTCGGTGACTTCTACGTAGCCTTCCTTCATCCGGCATAGGCCTCCCTTCTGGATCTGTCTAACTGGTCCACCCAGCAGGCCATGGTCCATGCTACCAACTGTGGGCCACCCGAGTTAGCTGGATTAGACACATGCTATGGTGATACCCATTTAGCATATCCCCAACAGTGGTGGGAAGTCGTCGGAGGGTGCAACTGTTGTGGGTCATCTTTGTTTTCGTCGATCCGCCGATGTCGGCATTTTTCTCTTCTTTTCTTTTTATTTTTATTTTCGGCTTACTTGTGTTGTGTCTGCCCCAGCAGTGGTCTTGCAGTTGTACCTTGTGGTTGCTATTTTTTGAGAAACATGGTACAATCATAGACGCTCACGACACATACGTGCACCCACCACTATGAACGCACACACGTACACCATACCCCTATGATAACCTCCGATAGACTGAGCTGGCGGACCGGGTCTGAGATTAACAAAGTCACTACAGACACCTCGCTGTCGACGTGAACGTTGCCTCCCACTAAAAAAAATTTCGCATTTTATGCAACACACAGTGTCAAACCTGGGGTTTGAACTATGGTGAGCTGGGGGTACAACCATCCTCCTAGCCAACCAACCACAGGTTGGTTTGCGGTTGCTATATTAATATAGCGGGGCGGAAGTTTATTTCGATAACGGGTTAAACCACATGTTTCAACTCGTTGAGTGTTCCAGCGACAAAGGATACAAAATACTAGATGGGTTTGTGCACTCAACGACAATAAATAACTTACTAGAGTCCAAATTCATTTTTCGAGCTCTTAATGCTGGTCATAATGGTAGTATTGTGCTGCTTGTAGAATCTCGATGTATGTTACTATCATAATAGTGTATGATACTAGTATCATAATAATAGTGTATGATACTATCTCTATGTGTATGGTATGATATGATAGTATCATAGTAGTACTATATTTAATGATTTGTAGAATCTCAATGTAAACTTGTGTACAAGATTTTTGTATTAGGATTTCTAGTTTTACGTGCTATGATACCATATCTACCTATGATACTCTAACCATCTCTTTCTATATTAATTGTTGTGCCAAATTAGAATTTTTCTAACATGGCATGCATGATACCTCGAAACAGGCATACGCCCAGCTATATTAATATAGCAACCACGATTGAGACCGCTGCTAGGCCAGGCAATACAATGCTCAAAGAAAAAACAAAGGAAAAGAAGAGAAAACAAAGCCGACAACAGTGGCTTAATGAAAACGAAGAAGACCCACGACTATTGCGCCCTCCAGCTATGTTCCACCACATGCCTAGCACTCCGAAGCGCCACGCACAAGGCAACACCTCCAAGAAGGAAGGCGACCATGATAACGCTGCTGCCCGGACTAGTACTAGGGTTTCCCTCGGTGTGCTCCGAGAGGTGGGAAAGAGGTATACCCGACGCCCTTTAGGAAGGACGGTGGCACCCGCAGGTTTCACCGCGTCGGTGTCAAGATGACAAGGAATTCTCCCGACCCCTAAAAACACCCTCTCGGACGCGTCGCGGTGCTCCACCCTGCTCGTCACCCGCCAATGCATGCCACCACGGTCTTGCAGCCACCATCGCCGTCTCACTGTGACACACGAAGCAAGTCTGGTAAGATAGAGAAAAGGAACTTTGGTAGGGGTTGCCGGACCAACGGCGTGCGGGAGGGAACAACCTCCACCACTGGAAGGCGGTAGCAGACCGGATACAGCTACAGAGGCAAACTAGGACCTCCTAGCCCGGCCGGACCCCTAAGGGTCCGTGAAGCCCCATCGCCACACTGCAGCAGGGGAACCGTCGTCCAAAGAAACCCCCCACACTAGCCCCTACTTCTCCGTCCACCAGGAGATCAACCGCCACCATCGATCTCTACCACTAAGTAGCAACACCACCACCATCGCTCTCACCCGGGAGAACCGGACCGTCGTCGGTCTGAGGAAAATCACCTGGACTCACAAGGACGTGAGGAGACGATCATGGCAGGCACAAAAGTTCCATGCCGCCCACGGGGCCCCCGAGAAGGATTGTCAGATGAGTACCAGATCTAGGTCCGCCCGGCCCAGATCCAGTACCCCGGCCGCAACTCAGCCAGGGGGAGGTGCCCACCCATGATGAGCAGGGGCCCGGGCCGGTTCCCGCCTAGCCCAGATCCGGCCCTGCAGGCGCCGGTACCGGGATCCCCTCGTGCGTCCCGTCGTCCACCTTGGGGAACCGCCACCGCAGCAGAAGAAACACAAGGCCTGCCAGAGATTCGACCCTCAGCCCCCTGACGCCCCCAGGTGCACCGCTGTTGGAAGCAGAATCCCGCGCCTCCACCACCACCGCCGAGAGAAACAAGACCCACCGCCACCGGCACCGCACGGGCTTTGCCCGGTGGAGAACGCCAATGGTGGCGGGAGGGGGAGGGGGAGGGGCGGCGACACAGGGCCCGCCCCGTCACCCGCGGGGGCGAGCGAGACGGGTGGAGCGGGTGTCTGCTCTTCGCAAGTCTGCCATGCATGATACTAGTTATGATACTTCCACTATGACTAGCCTAAACACCACACACCATATAGACTCTTAGTGACACACATAGATATAAAGTAGATCGTCCTTTTAGCTAGCCGGACATACAATTAAGACATTATTACAATATTACTACTTATAAACATGGAAATTTTACAAACACATATAATCTAGCACAAATGAACATAGAAAAAGCATGAATTTAGGCTATATCTACCTTCATTAAAAAATGATCTTGGCAGATAATGTACCTCAAGATCAACTTGTGTCATGGGTTGGTCCAGTGGAGTTGTGGTTCTCTAATTACCGAGAAAACCAACATCAATATTACTACCAGTTATTGTTTCTACGACTTGTATCCTTTCTCAATGTACAAGTACTATAAAAAGATCGTTACATGTATGTTTACCGGTCATTAGTATCTAAGTTGAAACTTCGAAAATACACTCACTCTAGAATGAATTTTCACAACATAAAAGGAGATTAGAAAATAACATGCCATTGTGACGTTAGCAATTTTTCTCCCAACCCGCAAAGGAAAATCTCCAAAATAAGCTAGTCCGACAAAAAAAGATGCATACTCACAATTGCAGAACAATAAGTTGCACTAGTGCGTTAGCTGTCACAAAATCTCATGAATAAAATTGTTCACCACAATACTTTTTATAAATGGTATCCCCTCAATTATTTATCACCTGGGCTCTTATCAACATCATCTTGGGAACAATGAGCATGCAAAGATGGCAACAATTAGCTCAGTCTTGCTTCCCTTGTGAAGATGACCAGCATCAAATTGTGTTCTCACACAAAAATTATTTCACTATCCTAGGTTCAACCTTCACATCAAGAGATGGTAAAAGCAAACATGGTACTCCCTCCGATCCAAAAATAACTGTTGCTGATTTAACCAAAATGTGTCTATAATCTGTCTAGGTTCAATGAACACAACTAATTTAGATCAGAGGTAGTTTTATAAGTCTTGATCAAACCTTCACACCAAGGAGCTGGCTATGGGTTCCATATTGGTCTAGGCGCCATACAGGTAGCAAGCAGAAAGATATGTGTAGACTAAATATCTAACCATTTACACAATGAGCACATGAATAAATGCATAGCTATAATGTACATTGCCTAGGCTCGATAGCGACCTAGTACCGAACTACGGGTTCTACTTCCTAATTCCTACTAAGCTACGCCATACACTGATTAAGCTAACACAAGAAAGTAAGGACACTACTATATCTTACAGAACTCTGGCTTTAGCCTACACAATATCTTGGAGTTGCTCGGACGAGCAGTTCAATCGGCAATAAAAATTGTGTGCAATCCCGAGAAACGGAACCCTAGCCACCCATACTCGATTCAGTAATAAAGAAGCCTTAAGTATTAAGCTGCAATTCGTCAGCATCAGAAGGTTTCCACCACAAGGACATGGGTAGCATGTGACCATTGATGTTGTCGGGGGATTACCCTGGGTAGGCTAAGCCACGCTGATTAGGCCTTGGCCAGAAGATATGAAGCACACGCCGGTTGGCCAGCCCCAACCGGTCAACCCTCAAGACTTCTAGGCTGGTCCGTCTAGCCGGTCAACCACAAGACCGGGGAGGGTGGCCCGCCCCATCCGGTCACCTCAGAATCAGTACCGGGTATCCAGGGCGTGTGATGACAAAACCACAAGCACTCCTCCGGATCTCGGCAGCGCGTCATGTAAAGTAGCGGCGCCCCCAGACTGTGCAATAGCACGCCTCCGGCCTCCAGGCGCCGCGTCAGATAAAGTAGCGGTGTCTCCAGACTATGCGATGGGACTGTAACACCCTCGAATCGGCCCTATGCAAGTTTCAGCCCTTTCCGCCAAACCCGCATAGAAACGATCCAAGGACACCCACCAGGCACTTTCGTGCGGGTGGAAAACGAAATAATACCATTACACAACAGTCCTCGATGGGACCCACAGAACATATATATATACAACACGACTCCAAGAGTCAAGAATACAGATATACAATACAAAGAACCAAATCACCTTGAAAACGATACAGCGTCCGAGTACGGACAAGATGCAAATTGGGCTAAGAGCCCTGAAGAATAACCAATGGCATCCATAACCCTGCCCAGGCCAAGCCGGGAGGGTAACCCTGCTAACGACATCAATCTCAAACCTACAAATACAAAAGGGGTGCCAACAAAGGGCAAAGGAAAAAGAGGAGCGTCAGTACTGAGGCCAGTACACGGCGAGGCTAGAATTCGGCGGCTCTCGCCTATATAGGTATGGTGGACTGAAGCGGCTGAATAGTGGCACTAAACAACCTATAGAGACTCGATACAACTGGCGGTTATCAGAGATGGATAAGAAAGACCTATTCGGATCCAACCTGCTAGTAACACCAAACATACCCATCCTGGTATTCCCCCTCGAGACCAAACGAGGAAGTCAAACTGAGGAACTCACTCAGTTGGCAATTTTATTCATTCCGTTTTAGTTGCAGCAATTACTATTTAGATATAGATAGCATGGATCATCTTGAAACATAAGTAGTGGGCAGTTTTAGTTAACATTCCGTTGTGGATGGAACATTTACTAGTCAGATATAATTATCCTGAGGAATCCCAAAACCCATCAGTTGTTGACACTTTTATCACATTCCATTGGAGTTGCAATACTTACTAGGCAGATATATCAGAACACGATACGGCCAAGATCCACCAGTTGTTGGCATTTTTAATATCCATTCCGTTATAATTGAGCTGATTACTAGTCAGATGTATTAAGTCAAATTTATAGCACTACTTTAGTTATGCTTGTCTATGATCGAGATACTGTGCTCCAAGTCGTCCATAACCACGGACATGGCTTTCAGAAAGTTTTACCCTGCAGGTGTGCACAAATAGCAACACACACTCGATCAACCTCGGAAAAACCAACTCAAAACCCAACGAGGCATTCACGACAAAGCGATCACTGGATTCAGAAATATTTCAGGGGGCCACCCCACTAAGCTACCCGCAACGAAGTTGGCCGGCTCCGGAACGGATCCAAGGTTTGCGAGAATGACTGTAAACGACTGGGAACCCGAAAGTGTGACTGGGCTTGTCGATACCGCGAAATCATGCCGCGATCCAAAACAGTACAGGTGCTCCACGCACAATCATAAATAAAGCAGTAAAGCATGGCATAAGTACAAGATAGTAATAAAACCCCAAACTAGTTTGTGGCCCCAAGAAATAGAAATGAATCAAGCTCTGGCTCAGGGGGGTCCACGGCCTCCCGGATGTGGATAGTGCGAAAAATCAAGGAACAGGTATCAAGTACTCGGGGCCTACGGGACACAAGTGAGCGTGGAAGAACCAAGTAACATCTATTGCCCACCGATGCCTCTACATTAGTTATATCTAGCATTTTAATGGTTGTATTTAAATTCATGATCATCTCCACCGATAAGCATCTTCACCATAAACATCTGCCAGCATACCAACAACTGTGGTACTCGACAACACGAGATCGCACCTAAGCAAGCAACTATGACTCGCAAGGCTAGCTATCTACCAAACACATGTAATAGGAGGTGTCCAAGGCAATATAGAGGCTGCACGGGATATAACTGGTGCACGGAAACTAAAGCATCGCGACACGGATAGCAATAGATCAATAGGAGGAAAATAAAGACTATAAATGCAAAACAGGTAGAAGGGGAAGAGGTGCTCGCCTGGGAAACACTGCCGAAGGATCATATCCGGAGAACTTGTCGATACTCGCATCCACTCATCGGCCTAATCCGCGAAGAAGTAAACACTAGAAGAAACACCGGATGCAATATTTAATACCACGGCAGAAGATCCGGCATGATCATGATATGATGCATATGCGGTGCAATTAGGCAGTATTAAGAGGAACCGGGGTTCCGACAATTAATTAATAGGTTCGAGTTATTTAACTACCCCGCAATTTAAATGTTGTATTAACAGGGCGAAGCATGGCATCGGTTCGCTACACCAATTTAAATGGAGTCCGGAATAAGACAAAGGTATTCCGCATATCGACTCCATATTTAATTATGCGGTGAATCGGCATAATGCCCCCAACCCACAGACAGGTATGCATGCATGAACAAAATAATATGCGACAGTTTTATATATAGCATTTATAAAATAGGGGCTCGGGAAAGGTTCACACATCTGGGTTCGGGAGATCTTGGGTTTTGAGGGTCCGGGGTTCGACAGGGTTCGACGGGGATCGGTCTCGGCGGGAACGTTCTCGGACAACGGAGTAGATCTTGTCGCATGTTACGTTCCGAGGAGAAGATCTTGGCGTGCCGAGTCTTGGTCTTCGGATCCGGGAAGGAGGTCTTGTCGAACCGGCATCATCGCCTCCGGGTCTCACATCGGAGAACTCGATGTCCCGAGCAGGTCTTGTAGTTTGGCGTCGGTCTTGTCGGCGGTCTATCTTGACTTGCCGGTGGAGGTCGTGGCAGCTCTTGGTATCGGCGGGATCGGTCTTCGGGTCATCCGGTCCATGTGGAAGAACTTGGTGGTCTCCGGAGTCCGAGAACAGGCCTTGGCGTTCGGCGACCTTGGCGTTTGGGAAGGAGAACTTGGCGTTCCGATGGCGATCTTGGCGGTCTTCGGAAGAACTCGGCGATGTCTCCACTTACAGTCTCGACCATTGGGTACGAGTCGAAAGTCTTGGCGTTTCCTTGTTCTCGCGGGGGGGAATGAAGATCTTGGGGTCTCGGAGCGATTCTAGGTTCGGCGCCGGAAGATCTTGTCGATCTTGTCACCGAAATATTGTCGATTCCCTTCGGAACATATTGGCGCGCCGGGCTTGGAGTTCTCGTGCTGACCTCGCACGCCCGAGATCTCGAGACAGACGCGGCAGGTTCACCGAACATCTTGAGGGTAACTCACGACGGGCAGTCTTTGATTGGCGAGCTCAACACCTTACCCTCACACAACCACAACCATGCCACACATGGGCAGGCAGAGACACGCGACCGGTCACAGACGGGGTGCACGGGCCGACGTCGAGGAGCCCAGGGTCGGGGACCGCGACGACGCGCCGAGAGAGGTGGAGGAGGCAGAACGGACCTAGTGGAGAGGGAGGCGCGCGCAGGCGGCTCGGCGAGGGAGGAGGCGGTGACCGGAGCAGAGGGGGCCGAGGTGGTGGCGGAGCTCGACGGTGAGGAAGACGGGTCAAGGCCAGCAAAGGCCGACGCGGAGGGGGCGGGCTGGATCCGGCAGGCGGCGGCGGGAGGCAGCTCTTGGTCGACGAGGAAGCGCTGGCGACGGGCGCCGAGGTTGGGGAAGACGACGTCGGGGCAGCGGCCTGGGCGCGGCGGCGCTCATGGCCAGGCGAAGGGGAGGCCGAGGGCGACCAGAGGAAGGGGCATGATGAGCGGCGGAGGGCCTCGCTGGTGACCACGGCCCGATGCAGAGAAGGCGGCGGCGCCAGGGGATGCGGTAGCGAGGAAGGGATCGAGGCAGGCGGAGAGATCGAGGTGTTCTCGCGAGGAGCGTGCGGGGATGGTGCGGGCCCGCTGGCAGGTGGGGCCAAGTGGGGCACAGGTTGGTGGGATGGTGGCATTGCGCGCGGTCGGTGGGGTGATAAGTTGGAGGGAGGACGACAGGTGGAGACCAGGGGAGCTGGCGTGCGGCTGGGTGAGATGGGGCGGGCTGGGGCTGGCGCGTCTGGCGGGTGGGGACAGGCGGCAACGGGTGAGTGGGTGGGGATTGGGCCAGGGTGATGTGGCGCGATGTGATAGGGCGAGGTGAGGTGGAGGGGGGCTAGGTAGGATAGGGCTGGGTAGGTTAGGGGTTAGACATACTTTAGTTTAGGGCTTGGAGGTGGCTGGCCGAGCTTTCGGACCTGGCGGGCTGCCCCCTAAAAATAAACAATTAATTTTATTTATTAAAACAAGGCTTTTGCAAACCGTATTTAGACAAACCAAAATATTCTGGAGGCCCAGGTTTTAATTGGAATAAACACAGGAATATTTAAAAAACAAAACTAGGCGTTTCGAAAATAGTTTAGAGAAAACCATGCATGATAATGACGATGCTCAAATGTAATGTGGCATGATGACATGAGCATGCAGTCATGATGATGCAACGCACAAAAACACAGCGATTTTCTAGTAGTGGTTTTAGCGGGATGCCACAATTCGACACCACTAACAAATGATCTCGCCCTCGAGATCCGCCTCATGGTACCGAGAAGAAGGTCGGCGATCAGAATCTTCTCGCTTCGCGTAGGTCCTCGTGACACCACTAACAAGAGGTTGTTGTCCGTGATCATCGAGAGAACACTCCGGGAACAAAGGGCAAAGGTAGAGCTATCAACAAATAAAGCCACCTCTAACTTCGATAGAAGGAGAGAGACGATGCATTCTAATCCACTGCAATGTACAAGAGCGAATAGAGTGAGTAGTCGGCATGGGGGCCAATCCATCACGCACCCAAACTATTACTCCGCACATTCGGTGGAAAAGCGTGCAGCCATTCTAGGAATCAGACTAAAGATCTCGACAAGCGAGGTTCGGAAACAAAGGAGTGATGCAGACTCTGCGTCGGATCTGGCGTAGATGATGGTGTCGTCTTGGAAACTCCGGAAGGCACAAAGATTGAACAACGAGAAGTCCAACAAAAGAAGCGTTCATCAGATGGCGTGAAGTTCGGGTTGTAGAACAACGTTATCAAAGGAGGAAGCGAAACCCTGAAGGTATGACGGAAACCCAACCACGAGAAAACCTGGACTCGGAGTAAAGATAAGAGAGAAGATTTAAAACACGCAGAGGTAAGAGGAGAATAGCAGAGGGGTAAGGAGTAAAATCAGACCTAATCAGATCTATCCAACAGATTTTGCAAAAATAGTTTTGACACTCTACTTCGACCGTTAGCTAGGTTATCCTATAGGCTGGACTTGTGGGGTATCGCAACTGCTGAGCTCTGATACCACTCTGTAACACCCTCGAATCATCCCTATGCAAGTTTTAGCCCTTTCCGCCAAACCCGCATAGAAACGATTCAAGGACGCCCACTAGGCACTTTCGTGCGGGTGGAAAACGAAGTAATACCATTAAACAACAGTCCTCGATGGGACCCACAAAATAGATATATATACAACACAACTCCAACAGTCAAGAATACATATATACAATACAAAGATCCAAATCACCTTGAAAACGATACAGCGTCCGAGTACGGACAAGATGCAAATTGGGCTAAGAGCCCTGAAGAATAACCAATGGCGTCCATAACCATGCCCAGGCCAAGCCGGAAGGGTAACCCTGCTAACGACATCGATCTCAAACCTGCTAATACAAAAGGGGTGCCGACAAAGGGCAAAGGAAAAAGAGGAGCGTCAGTACTGAGGCCAGTACATGGCGAGGCTAGAATTCGGCGGCTCTCGCCTATATAGGTATGGTGGACTGAAGCGGCTGCACAGCGGCACTAAACAACCTATAGAGACTCGATACAAATGGCGGTTATCAGAGATGGATAAGAAAGACCTATTCGGATCCAAACTGCTAGTAACACCAAACATACCCATCCTGGTATTCCCCCTCGAGACCAAACGAGGAAGTCAAACTGAGGAACTCACTCAGTTGGCAATTTTATTCATTCCGTTTTAGTTGCAGCAATTACTATTTAGATATAGATAGCATGGATCATCTTGAAACATAAGTAGTGGGCAGTTTTAGTTAACATTCCGTTGTGGATGGAACATTTACTAGTCAGATATAATTGTCCTGAGGAATCCCAAAACCCATCAGTTGTTGACACTTTTATCACATTCCATTGGAGTTGCAATACTTACTAGGCAGGTATATCAGAACACGATACGGCCAAGATCCACCAGTTGTTGGCATTTTTAATATCCATTCCGTTATAATTGAGCTCATTACTAGTCAGATGTATTAAGTCAAATTTATAGCACTACTTTAGTTATGCTTGTCTATGATTGAGATACTGTGCTCCAAGTCGTCCATAACCGCGGACATGGCTTTCAGAAAGTTTTACCCTGCAGGGGTGCACAAATAGCAACACACACTCGATCAACCTAGGAAAAACCAACTCAAAACCCAACGAGGCATTCACGCCAAAGCGATCACAGGATTCAGAAATATTTCAGGGGGCCACCCCACTAAGCTACCCGCAATGAAGTTGGCCGGCTCCAGAACGGACCCAGGGTTTGCGAGAACGGCTGTAAACGACTGGGAACCCGAAAGTGTGACTGGGCTTGTCGATACCGCGAAATCGTGCCGCGATCCAAAACAGTACAGGTGCTCCACGCACAATCGTAAATAAAGCAGTAAAGCATGGCATAAGTACAAGATAGTAATAAAACCCCAAACTAGTTTGTGGCCCCAAGAAATATAAATGAATCAAGCTCTAGCTCAGGGGGGTCCACGGCCACCCGGATGTGTATAGTGCGAAAAATCAAGGAACAGGTATCAAGTACTCGGGGCCTACGGGACACAAGTGAGCGTGGAAGAACCAAGTAACATCTATTTCCCACCGATGCCTCTGCATTAGTTATATCTATCATTTTAATGGTTGTATTTAAAGTTATGATCATCTCCACCGATAAGCAGCTTCACCATAAACATCTGCCAGCATACCAACAACTGTGGTACTCGACAACACGAGATCGCACTTGAGCAAGCAACTACGATTCGCAAGGCCAGCTATCTACCAAACACAAGTAATAGGAGGTGTCCAAGGCAATATAGAGGCTGCACGGGATATAACTGGTGCACGGAAACTAAAGCATCGCGACACGGATAGCAATAGATCAACAGGAGGAAAATAAAGACTATAAATGCAAAATAGGTAGAAGGGGAAGAGGTGCTCGCCTAGGAAACACTGCCAAAGGATCATATCCGGAGAACTTGTCGATACTCGCATCCACTCATCGGCCTAATCCGCGAAGAAGCAAACACTAGAAGAAACACCGGATGCAATATTTAATACCACGGCAGAAGATCCGACATGATCATGATATGATGCATATGCAGTGCAATTAGGCAGTATTAAGCGGAACCGGGGTTCCGACAATTAATTAATAGGTTCGAGTTATTTAACTACCCCGCAATTTAAATGTTGTATTAACAGGGCGAAGCATGGCATCGGTTCGCTACACCAATTTAAATGGAGTCCGGAATAAGACAAAGGTATTCCGCATATCGACTCCATATTTAATTATGCGGTGAATCGACATAATGCCCCCAACCCACAGACAGGTATGCATGCATGAACAAAATAATATGCGACAGTTTTATATATAGCATTTATAAAATAGGGGCTCGGGAAAGGTTCACACATCTGGGTTCGGGAGATCTTGGGTTTCGGGGGTCCGGGGTTCGACAGGGTTCGACAGGGATCGGTCTCGGCGGGAACGTTCTCAGACAACGGAGTAGATCTTGTCGCATGTTACGAAGAACTCGGATTCGGAAGGAGGTCTTGGCGCTCCGAGGAGAAGATCTTGGCGTGCCGAGTCTTGGTCTTAGGATCCGGGAAGGAGGTCTTGTTGAACCAGCATCATCGCCTCCGGGTCTCACATCGGAGAACTCGATGTCCCAAGCAGGTCTTGGAGTTTGGCGCCAGTCTTGTCGGTGGTCAATGTTGACTTGCCGGTGGAGGTCGTGGCAGCTCTTGGTGTTGGCGGGATCGGTCTTCAGGTCATCGGGTCCATGTGGAAGAACTTGGCGGTCTCCAGAGTCCGAGAACGGGCCTTGGCGTTCGGCGACCTTGGCGTTCGGGAAGGAGAACTTGGCATTCCGATGGAGATCTTGGCGGTCTTCAGGAGAATTCGGTGATGTCTCCACTTTACAGTCTTGACCATTGGGTACGAGTCGAAAGTCTTGGCGTTTCCTTGTTCTCGTGGGGGGGAATGAAGATCTTGGGGTCTCGGAGCGATTCTGGGTTCGGCGCCGGAAGATCTTGTCGATCTTGTCACCGAAATATTGTCGATTCCCTTTGGAACATATTGGCGCGCCGGGCTTGGAGTTCGCGTGCTGACCTCGCACGGCCGAGATCTCGAGACAGACGCAGCAGGTTCACCGAACATCTTGAGGGTAACTCACGACGGGCAGACTTTGATTGGCCAGCTCAACACCTCACCCTCACATAAGCACAACCATGGCACACACGGGCAGGCAGAGACACGCAACCGGTCACAGACGGGGTGCACGGGCCGACGTCGAGGAGCCCAGGGTCGGGGACCGCGAAGACGCGCCGGGGGAGGTGGACGAGGCGGACCGGACCTGGTGGAGAGGGAGGCGCGCGCAGGTGGCTCGGCGAGGGAGGAGGCGGTGACCGGAGCAGAGGGGGCCGAGGCAGTGGCGGAGCTCGACGGTGAGGAAGACAGGTCGAGGCCTGCAAAGGCTGACATGGAGGGGGCGGGGTGGATCCGTCAGGCGGCGGCGGGAGACAGCTGTTGGTCGACGAGGAAGCGCTGGCGGCGGGCGCCGAGGTTGGGGAAGACGACGTCGGGGCAGCGCCTGGGGGCGGCGGCGCTCATGGCCAGGCGAAGGGGAGGGCGAGGGCGACCAGAGGAAGGGGCATGCCGAGCGGTGGAGGGCCTCGCTGGAGACCACGGCCTGATGCAGAGAAGGTGGCGGCGCGAGGGGATGCGGTAGCGAGGAAGGGATCGAGGCAGGCGGAGAGATCGATGTGTTCTCGCGAGGAGCGTGCGGGGACGGTGCGGGCCCGCTGGCAGGTGGGGCCAAGCGGGGCACAAGTTGGTGGGATGGTGGCGTTGCGTGCGGTCGGTGGGGAGATAAGTTGGAGGGAGGACGGCAGGTGGAGACCAGGGGAGCTGGCGTGCGGCTGGGTGAGATGGGGCGGGCTAGGGCTGGCGCGTCTAGCGGGTGGGGACAGGCGGCAGCGGGTGAGTTGGTGGGGATTGGGCCAAGGTGATGTGGCGCGATGTGATAGGGCGAGGTGAGGTGGAGGGGGGCTGGGTAGGATAGGGCTGGGTAGGTTAGGGGTTAGGCATACTTTAGTTTAGGGCTTGGAGGTGGCCGGCCGGGCTTTCGGACCTTGCGGGCTCCCCCTAAAAATAAACAATTAATTTTATTTATTATAACAAGGCTTTTGCAAACCGTATTTAGACAAACCAAAATATTCCGGAGGCCCGAGTTTTAATTTGAATAAAGACGGGAATATTTAGAAAACAAAACTAGGCGTTTCGAAAATAGTTTAGACAAAAACCATGCATGATAATGACGATGCTCAAATGCAATGTGGCATGATGACATGAGCATGCATTCATGATGATACAACGCACAAAAACACAGTGATTTTCTAGTAGTGGTTTTAGCGGGATGCCATAGGGACGCCCGTACGGCGCAGCATAAAGCTACTGCAGCAAGTACGACGGGTACTATAGCGTTGACTATTGCACCGAACCCCACCGTCTGGACCCCACTAGCCGGCCATACCTTGTAAACTGCACCACCAAGCAGTATATAAGGGGGTAGCATCTCCATGAGGAGCCAGGCTA
Organism: Avena eriantha; assembly: GCA_910589775.1. Classification (NCBI taxonomy): domain Eukaryota; kingdom Viridiplantae; phylum Streptophyta; class Magnoliopsida; order Poales; family Poaceae; genus Avena; species Avena eriantha. The sequence continues at coordinate 475,591,382 of OU342741.1, forward strand.
TCGGCTGATCGTCTTCTCCCTTCCAGTTTTCCTCAGTTCATCTAAGATACAGCTCAAGGAGTATTTGCACAGGGCGCTTAGCCCTCATATATAGAATCCTTACAGGAGTATTGGTGTTACCTCACCGAGAGGGCCCCGAACCTGGGTATAGCGTTGTGTTAGCAGTGCATGTGCCCAATCCCTCCTGCAGAAGCCATCACTAGCCCTTGATTATCCCCTCTTAAGCCATCCCTGATTGGAACTATCATGTTCCACACCACGACAGTTGGATCCCACCATGGGACACGACGCTACTGCTGGGATCATCTTTCGTAGTGTACTTCCACTCTTCGCCGGTGAGAGCGTCGCCTTAGACCTCGTGCTCACTATCGGCACCTTCGACTATGTCATCAACAACACATAGTCCTTTGTGGGGGCTAGCTTCCCCGAGAGCAGCTCCATCCTTCACTTTGGCGACCACCATGTCTACGTCGCCACCGTCATCGAGGCATTCCCTCGTGAGGTCCTCATAGTCAGCTCTTTGTTTTCCGGTTGCACCGCGCCCAGCGTGGCCGCGACTACCTGCAGCGTCGAGGTCATGATGGCTGGCTCCAGCGACAATCGCCACCCACCTCCCGAGCGCCACCCGGACAGCAACGTCTCCACCTCTCGGTAGCAGGAACCTGACCTATTAGCAAACTTCATACAACGCTTCCTCAGCCCCGTCGTCTAGGAGGAAGATCCGGCCACCACCGGCACTGCCCTAGAGTCTACCCGCCAAAACCTCCTCGACGAGGCGAATCGCGTCGCTGCTGCATAGTGCCGGCTGAACGCCACCATGCGCGAGTACAACTCCGCACACGGCTTCACCCTCGTTGTACTCAACACCCGTCGGTACATCCTGCATCGAGGCCGCGATCTTGGCATGAGCATGGACCATGCACCTGGCCCATGGAACCCCGGGCCACAGTCGGTTTACAACACTCCTGCCAAGAACATGAGGGCGGAAGAGGCCACGAAAGCTGAGATGGAGAACCTCGAAGGAGAGGAGCTGCATTGCCAATAGTTGCGTGTCAAGCAGCTCATCACCACCACCAACCGGCTGGCGGAGGAAGCTGGCCCAACTGGAGTCGGAAGCAAAAACCCGGGCCCCGTCGGACAGCAGACCCACAAAACCTTGGTGGGGGCAAGCAGGCTCATCATGCATCTTTGCCACATGAGCGTGGGTAGAACAGCCAAGCGCGCGGGGCATGCGGTAGAAAGAACCAGCAATACAATGATCCAGCTACAGTCACCAGCAAGCAGCGAGACCTAGTCGGAGGAGCCGACCAAGGTCTTCACTACCGCGCTTCGGCTTGCGGAGCCGGACAAGGCCACATGCGGCAAGATTAGGCTGGTGGACCCATCCAAGGCTACACTCCCCCCACGTCTTGCCTAACCGGATGGCTCGGTCCTCATGAGGTAGAGGCTCTGGATGCACGCGGACACATTGACTTGTTGATATAATTGTACATCGTGGAGGAAGAAAGTCCGGCTGGCCCGAAATGCTTCAGGCCGCGCATACGGAATGAGCCAATTCCTAAGTGATTTTACTCCCAAGAGACACCCCAAGTATAACGGCACCGCCAAGCCGGGGGATTGGTTGGTGGACTACACCACCTCTCTAGGCATCGCCAATAGGAACAAGCGTGTAGCCGTATGCTACGTCCCCCTCATGCTCCTTGACTCGGCTAGGAAATGGCTGAACAACCTCCCAGAGACCAGCATCAATGCCTGGCTGGACTTCGAGCAGGCATTCGTCTACAACTTCACCGACACATACAAATGGCTAGGTCGCCCTCGCGATCTTGCTCTCTGTGTCTAGGGCAAGGACAAGTTTGACCGTGCCTTCCTCACCCAATGAACAAGCATGCACAACTCTTGCGAGGGGGTGCGCAAGCATCAGACAATCGACTTCTTCACCAGCGGCTGCCAAGACGGCACGATGCTGAAGCACAAGTTGAACCGGGCAGAGCCCCAGACCATGGCCGATACCATGGCCACCGCGAACAAGTACGCCATAGCCGACTCTGTGATGCAAAATTTCATTGTGGTGGACAACCAAGGGCAAATCTTCGCTATCGAACTGACTAGTAGGTGCCAGCCGGTCAACCCCAATGCATGCCACAACTCCAGGCGGCACCACCAGGATAACCGCCAAGGCAAAAGGAAAGATGAGTATCCGGATAACAAGTATGGCTCCAAGCAAGTTGCGGCTGCCTAGGAGGATCTGGCTACAGGGACAGCCAGAGGCACAAGCCAGATGATCGGGCATTTTGGCCCAAGTACACATTCGAGTCCATGACCGACGGCCCTACAAGTACCATAGCGGAGGCAACAGGCCGGCTACGCACATGGCTCGGCAATGCAACTAGACCAAGAGAATGGCCGAGCTCGCTAACCTCCCACCGCCACCGCCTCCCCTAGCTGGTGGCCAACCAGACAACCGCGACTGCAACCGCCACCCGATGAATGATGATTACCCCCACTAGGTGGGAAATTACCATGTATTCACCACCAAGCAATAGACCAAGCATAGAGCCGCCGCAAGGCGGAGTTAAACACCATTATTCCTCCTGTCCCCCAGTACTTGAGCTGGTCAAAAAAGGAGATTACCTGGAGCAGGGCTGACCAGCCGGCTATACTGCCACACCCGGACAGCTATGCGATGGTGCTTGATCCCATCATCATCTCCCAGAAGCATTCCTGCTGATTCTTGTGTGTCCTCTTAGACGGCGGTAGCAGCATCAACATCTGAAAGAATATTTTATGATCTCTAGTGTTTTGTGTGTTAGATAACAATACCATGGATCATCTCATGTGGGCTAAGTGTTGTAGATGATTGTTTATATGAAAAGCAACCATAATCAGTTGCTGGGGGTGGATTATCCGCCCCTGCCAAGGGCCGAATAATACGGCCTAGCCCAATCGACAAATGTGGGCAACGCGCGTCATGCAGTATGGGGGTGTATTATTCTTCAAATTGTCTAGCCAGGGCCGGAGTTTTTGCCTGGGCCGAATAATCCACCCCTACAGGGGGCGGATTATCCGCCCCCTCCGAGAAGTTTTGCAAAGGATGGCCAGGCTCGTCATGCAGTAAAGGGCAGAGTATCTGTTGGATTATCCGGCCAGGGCTGGAGTTTTTTCCCAGGCCGGATAATCCGCCCCCAGGAAAGTTTGCAAAGGGAGGCAAGGCGCGTCGTGCGGTATGGGGACGGGTTCCCCCCCGTAAAATCTGACTCTAGGGCGGAGGATTTCCCTAGTCAGATAATCCGGCCCCCAACTTCTCAATGGCCAAGTTTGGACAGGGGGTATAAATGCCCCAATCACTTTCCCTGCCAGACTTCTTGATTCATTAGAAAAAGTACTAGCATGGTCTTCAAGCTCTCATCCGATATCTCTCACTTCAAGCACCCGAAGGATCCGATCTTTGGGGAATCGAAGGAGGAGACTTCAATCATCGACATCATGAATCAGGCGCATCACTTCCCCTCCATTCACTTGGAGGATTCTTGATCTAGTTCTACTTGCTAATATCTAGATCCTGTGTTTTGGTTTCGATAATATTTATTTTTGTGGAAGCTTGTTGTCATTACAGGAGTCTCCAATTCGGTTGTGGATGTGTGCCCCGCTAGTTGTGTAAAGGTACCGGTTCCCGCCTCGAAGGGTACCAATAGTGGAAAGGTGGATCAGGCCTTTGGTGGTGACATCCATCGGAGAACAGGGCGAGGCCTATTGTGTCGTGGTAGTCTTAGTACCACCCACCCCTCCAACGCAGACGTACTTCCCTTAACAAAGAAGGAACTGCGGTAAAATAAATCTTGTGTCTCCGTGTGCTCCACTACGGTTTCCTCGCTCCTCACTCTTACTTTCCTTTATTCGCTTAGTAGTTAGGTTTACATATAGGGAAATTCTCCATAGTTGCATATCTAGAGAGTTTACCTTTGTGTCGAGCCTAAAATTTAAAAAAGTATTAAAATTTTGAGTAGCACCTATTCACCCTCCCTCTAGGTGCCCATACGATCCATTTCAATTGGTATTAGAGCCTCGGCTCTATATTCGGGCTTAACAGCCTAAGAGAAGTATGGGTACTAAGGGAGATGGCAGTGAGGTTGTGGACAAGGTCACAATGGATGATCTCAAGATGTTGGAAACAACATTTTTGAGATCCTTTGAGTCCAAAATGGAAGAGATGCACCAAATGATTACTCGTCTCACTCCATGTACAGTCCCACCTCCATCTACCTCTGAGGGGTCCACTCTGCTATCTAAGGAGAAAGCTAATGCTAACTCCAAGGAAGACGAGTTGGTGGGTGAGAAAAATAATGGCTCATATATTCTCACCTATATTCTCCCGGCCCACCAATCCCTCACCCTCATATAAACAATAGGGGTCATTCACCCAAGCTTACTGCATCCTCATTTAATCAATGGCAATTCTTAATGAAATATCATGTGTGCAGTTCGTCCATTGAGCTTTGGAGGATCATTGAAAATGGCCTCCACATTGGAGACTCCGCCAACTTGACAAGAAGAGAAGTAGTGGATAGTCAACTCAATGCAACAACGTTTCACATGATTTAGCTTGGCGTGGGTCCCAAGGACATGCCACATATTGAACACCTCAACACCGCCAAGGAAGCTTGGGATGCTGTCACCGACTTGTTCATCGGCAATGAAAGCATGAGAAGAAATAGGTATGATGCTCTAAGCAATGAAGCTGAAGGATTATTCATGTTGAATGGTGAGGACCATGAAGACATGTATAGAAGGCTCAAGAGCATTGCAACAACATTTAGAAAGCATTGCGCCACTCATATTGATGATGCTTAGATCAAAAGAAAGTATGTGAGTGCTCTCATGCCATTTGAGCCCACAGACTTGAAGAGTTTGCAAGGTAGACACAACTACCACTAAATGACTTCCAACAAAGTCATGCAAGAAATGGTGGCTTTCAAAGTGATAGCTAAGAACTCCGAAGATGCTCGTGCTTGGGCAATTGGGATGCAAAAAGGCGTAAATGTAGCATTAAAGCCCAATGTTGTTGAACAAGATGAAGATGATAGAGGGTTTGACATTGTCTCCATGAGCTGTCCCGAGGAGGTCAAGCATGCTCATGGTGAGTACATGGCCTTCTACACAAGAAACTTTTGGAAGAACCTAGCTAAGGCTAAATCTAAAATCGAGCGCAAGAATGGGTCAAGTGGGCGAAAGGAAAATGGCCCAAAACTGAGAACTTGCTAAAATTGTGGAGACCGCTTGCACTTTGTGGCTGAGTGTCCCTATCAAAGTAGAGAAGATAATGGGGGCTGGCACATCCTCAAGGAAAAGTCCAAGGCACCTCGGAAGAAGCTGTTCATCAAGAAAAATGCTCCCTACAAGAAGGAACCTAAGATTGTTTTGGTGGCACAAGAGGAGTATTCATCCGCAAGTGAAGATGAAGAGGATGAAGATAGCACTCGACAGGTGTCTGGAATAGCCACCACATCTACCCCCACATCGCTATTTGACTCTCCCAATGAAAACGTCATCAACAATAACATCACTTTCCTTATGGCAAGAGGTTCCGAGGTATCACCTTATATCACTTCTTTTCCTAAGACTACTATGAATGTTGATATGGATGATCATACAAGTCTTAGAGTAAAGGAAGAAGTTTTGCTTTGGACCATTTTATCACTAACTTGCAAGGTGAGCACAAACTACATTTTGAGGCTCTCATGAGCCAACTTGCTCACTCCAAAGATGTCAACACTCGGATTTTTAATCCCAGATGCCTGTTATGTCATACATCGCAATCCCAGGATTACCATTTTTGCGAGACATAACAGATTGGATATCACAATACCTCATCCATTACAAACCATAATAAGGTCTTACACGAATAAAGGATCTCATGATCCAGTCTTAATACAACAAGCAGCGGGGTAAATAATAAGCGTAGCGGTGGGGTCCATCTTCAGTGGCACAGGCAATGCTGATGATGGAAGATAGTCCTAGTTATCATAGCCGTCCTGATGTCCTTCATCTTGGTAGTCTCCTTCATAGTCTGGCCATAGGAATAGCCAGCGACAAAAGCCATGAGTACTCTTTAAGTACTCGCAAACTATCACTAACAAGGTAGTTCTAGCGGGAAATGCTAACTCTAGGTTTATTTGTAAAGTTAAGTTTGAAACCTAAGCTGAGTTCAGAAACAAAGAAAGACAAAATAAAGTTCTAGAATCACTTAAGTTGGGAAGCTATTGTCCTAGTCACAACCCTGTTGTGGTCAAGTCAATATTCATCATTCATATCATAAGTCATTTGAAAACATCTGACAACGGAACAGTATGGCCACTCCAACTGTCCATAACCCCAGACACGGCTATTCCAATAGTTTGACACTCTACAGAGGTGGTACACTTTCACCACAAGATTCGATACATCTGTCAAGGATAACCCTGAATCATCATACTTAGTATGCAGATAATCAAACATAACCTTTCCTTTACACACCCTAGTATAAGCACCTCTCCTATGAGCATGGCCTCCCAACCATGACCATCTGTCATCTTGGGCACTGCATAGGTGGACAACATCGAGAGGTAGCCTCAGCTCAAACCTCTCCCGCGAGGGAACTAATACTAATGCATATAAACATCCGGCTAACCCTTACCCAATTCAGGTATTTTGGTTGTACGGTAAAATTGGAATGGTGTCGCATCCGAACCCAACCATCAGTTTTGTAAGAGGGCTAAGGCTCATGCTTCAACATTTTCATCATCATAAACCATTTGTGTTTCTCAACACATGTCAAAACATCTCAATTGAATGACTCATCATTCCAAGGTTTTCACAAGTCATTTTCACCAAGTATTCCCATCTAAAGTGAATCAAGTTTTGGCTTAGCTCTAAACTACTAAGTTAAGAGTGTTCACTAAGGTGGGATGCTAATCTCAATCTCATGCCATAGAATGACATCTAAGGTTATCTAGATAGGTTAAGTTTTATACGTTTTATGCTACCTTCAAACAACTAAAGGACTTTAATAAAGTAAACAAAGTAAAAGCTTGGAAATAAAACTTGGGCAGGTAATAGTCAAAGTGGTATAACCCAAAGCATGCCTAATGCATCTTGCTTAGGTTATCTAACTTGCAAGGATTAGCTTGCATTGTTAATGATGGCTTGACTTGGTTGGTGCAGTGGTTGAAGTTTTCTTCCTCCTCCTCTTGATAGAACTCCTCCTCCTCCTCAAAAGCTTGGTCGGTACTATCGTCTATAAATACATACGGGATACACAATCACCAAACAATACTTAACTAGTCTACTTAGAATACTAAGGCACACATTTGATGATCTACTATCATCACAAGCATCACAATGTTTAATTTACTAGCCTCACTCTTTTTATTCAAGAAAAGTAATTTCTACTCATTGAAAATAACTAAGATTTAATATTCTCCAATTAAAATATGGGATCATGTGGACACATGTCATCACCACATATTCTAACATATGGGAATGTGATTTAAAGGTTGGATCATATTTTAATAAGTTTAATATTTAATGATTTAAAGTGACTAGAAATGCCTATATAGCATTATTTTGGTACTAGTCCAAAGTCACTGCATGTAAACCTTAATATTATTACATATTCCTATAGGTATGGTTAAATGTGATTTTTGAGAGTTGGAATAAACTCAAAAGCTATTATGGTTGATTTTATAAAAATGTTTGAATGTGAAAAAGCTTTTGTCTTGTTATTTTTACTAGGAGAGATCTCTAACTCTAAATGATTTAAATCCAACGGGCTTGGATAGATAATTTCAGTATCTGTCCAAAAAAATTGGACTCCCTCAATTTGGTTCATTAAATCTTCCTGAATTGACTTTTAAACTAAGGGACAGAACTAAGTCTAAGTTTAAAAAGAAAAAACCTAATTTGAATCACAGGGCTAGCGCGGGAAACTAAATGGGCCAGCCGAGTAATGCTCAGCGGTGCAGAGGGCGGCTGACAGGGGAATCCTGCATGCCAGCGGCACATAAAACCCGAAGCGGTACGAGACGATCTGGTCGGTACGATTAGAAGATAGATCAACGGTCCACAGTCGTCGTCGACGGCGGACTTGCCGCCGGCGAGACCGAACCCTAAACGACCGGTGGGGGTTTACTGGGGACGTACCAGGGCTCCAGCTAGAGCGGCGAGGCGGACGATCGAACTAGACGGTGATGGCGGGCTCAGGCGAGGTCATGGCAGGGGCTGAGGTGGACGGAATCGACGGCAGCGTCTCCTCCTCTGCTCCAGCTGCCTCCGGTGAAATTCCGGTGGCCTACTGCTCGAGCTGCTCCGGTGAGAGGTGGGGAAGGACTGGGAGTGAGAGGGGAGTGTGAGAGTGTGAGGAATTCATGCTAGGGAGGCCTGCTTATATAGGCCCGACGAGGGGACCGGCGGGTGTGGGAAGGCTTCTCTGGCGAGGGCGGTACAGAGGGCTACCGGCGTGGGCGAGGTAGCCAGATGGTGGGCGGTCTGTTGGCGGTGCTCTACGGCTTAATGGTGAAGCTAGGGGCGGTGGCATTTGTTCGGGGGCTTCCCGCGCTCTAGGAGACAGAGGCGGTGCTCGACGGCGATCATGGTGACTGTGGGTCGCGCGGCGGTGCACGGCCGTGTCTGGCGGGGTGCTGGTGTCGAGGTGGAGCGGCGTGCATGATATGGTGTCGAGGCGCGGTCCGCTGCGTGCTGGCGGCGATCGCACTCTGGCGTGCGCTGCGCATGGGGCAGAGAGAAATGGCGGTGTTGTGCTGAGGTGGTCCAGGGGCTAGGGTTGATTGAGGGGTGGACCGTGGGCGGCGGTAGGGTTGGACGGAGCTAGTGGGCACGCTGGTTTGGCGCGGCTTGGTCCCTGGCGTGCTTCCCGTGTCTGGCCGGCGACGACCTCATTTGGGCGGCGCTACACTGGTGCTGCAGGGAAGGGGGAGGCTGGTTGATGGCTTGGTTGGACTCAGGAGGGACAGAGGAGAGTAGATAGGGTCCAATGGGGGACAAGGGCTTAACTAGCAAGAATATTAGTTAGGCCATTTGATCTCTTCCTGCGACCTGTTCGACACAATGGCCGCATGAGAGAAAGTTTTGAATTTTGAGCTGATTTTTGGTGGATGCTTTGATCTGATGCTTGGTAGACTGTGGTTGCTAGGATTTGTTAAATGGATTCATTTGAGTGGTTTTTGAGAAAATGGGATCTATACATATGAACTACATTCAATTTTCAATTGTCATTTAAATTTAGTGTTTGAAAGTTTTTGGGATGAAACAAAGTGGGCCTTGGTACATCACTACTTGTCTAGCAATGGGTGCAAAGAACCACAATTGTTTCTGTTAAGATTTGAGTTCTAGGAATAGCCAAAGTAGGCTAGATGATTAAAATGGCAAAAGTGACCATTTGCTTATTTTATTCTTTTTCATTTCTTTTTCTTTGGATTTGTTTGGAAACAATTTAGATGATGTTTAATTCACCTTAGAATCATTTTACAACCAATGGATCACTAAAACATGGCAATTCAAAACAACTCCTAATTTAAATGCAAACGCATATGAATGCTTAAATATTTTAAATGGAAAAGTTTTTGTTAACCCTAAATTGGGTAGATTTGATCTTGATTAACCTTGGATTAAGTTTTGGGATGTTACAAACCTTCCCCCCTTAAACAAAATCTCGTCCCGAGATTTACGAAAGAAAACTAGGAACTAAAGAGATCTGGAAACTCTGTCCTAAAGTAATCTTCCCGCTCCCAAGTGGCTTCTTCTTCGGTATGGTTGCTCCATTGAATCTTGAGAAATTTGATACTCCTGGTCCTGGTGGTTCTGTAAGCTTCTTCCAAGATATGGATGGGCACTTCACGATACGTCAGATCCTTGTTGATCTCAACAGCTCGGTGATCGATGTTCCATAATACTTCAGTCTTCTCCGGCACTTCTAGGCATTTGCGAAGTAACGAGATATGGAACACATTATGGATGGCTGACATCTCTTCTGGCAGTTCCAGTTGATATGATACTTCTCCTCGGTGATTCAGAATCTTAAAGGGCCCGATATATCTGGGGGCTAACATTCCTTTCATACTAAAACGTTGGGTTCCCTTCAATGGTGAAACCTTGAGATATACAAAATCTCCGATACTGAAAGTCAGGTCTCTCCTTCTCTTGTCAGCATAACTCTTCTGTCAGGATTGGGTGGTCTTGAGGTGCTCAAGGACTTTGTGAACCTTCTCTTCAGCTTCTCGGAGAATGTCAGGTCCAAAAATCTGGCTCTCTCCTACTTGCGACCAATTCAAAGGGGTACGACACTTTCTTCCGTATAGGAACTCAAATGGTGCCATTTGCAAACTGTCTTGATAGCTATTGTTATATGAGAATTCTGCGAAAGGCAGGCAATCTTCCCATTTTGATCCATACTCCAACACACAAGCTCTCAACATATCTTCTAAGATTTGTTTGACTCTTTTAGTCTGTCCATCGGTTTGCGGGTGATACGCGGTGCTGAAATTCAACTTGGTTCCCAGTCCTTCTTGAACTTTCTGCCAAAACCTCGAGGTAAATTGGGTTCTTTGATCTGATACTATGGTCTTGGGGGTTCCATGTAGACTAACAATTCTAGCAATGTACAACTCGGCTAGCTTCGAACTCTGATAGGTAGTCTTGATAGGTATAAAGTGAGCTACCTTGGATAGTCTATCAACGATGACCCAGATTGAGTTATTTCCCCTACTAGAAGTAGGCAAACCGGTGATAAAGTCCATTTCGACAGAATCCCATTTCCATTCCGGAATCTGCAATTGTTGCAACAGTCCTGTGGGTCTCTGATGCTCTGCTTTGACTCTTTGACAGATGTCACACTTGGCGATGTAGCTTCCGATTTCTCTCTTCATCTTGTGCCACCAAAATTGCTCATTCAAATCTTGATACATCTTTATTTCTCCGGGGTGGATAGAATAAAGAGTATCATGAGCTTCTTGCATGACAACTTGCTTCAGTTCTGAATCTGCGGGCACGCAGATACGTCCTTTGTACCACAGAACTCCTTCTTCCTCTTCAGTGAATCCAGGTACCTTCCCCGTGCCAATACGATGTTTGATTCCGTCGATACTTTCATTTCCCTTCTAGGCTTCCTTGATTTGGCTAATCAAAGTGGGTTGAAGTTCAATGCTTGCTAGAAATCCTTTGCTAACTAGCTCAGTTCTAAACTGCTCCAACTCCTCAGGCAAACTTGTTTGTTTCTCCTTGATCATGGTGTTTAGCCTACACAACAATCTGCTAAGAGCATCCGCTACCACATTGGCTTTGTCGGGGTGATAGTGAATGTCAAGGTCATAATCCTTGATTAACTCTATCCATCTCCTTTGCCTCATATTCGGCTCCTTTTGAGTGAAAATATACTTCAAGCTCTTGTGATCGGAGTAAATCTCACAGCGATTACCCATAAGATAATGACGCCATGTCTTCAATGCCAAAACTACGGCTGCTAACTCAAGATCATGGGTCAGATAGTTCTTCTCATGCTGCTTCAGTTGCCGAGACAGATAAGCGATGACTTTGCCTTCTTGCATTAATACACATCCGAGACCAATCTTGGATGCATCACAATATACATTAAATGGCTTCTTGATATCTGGCATCATCAATATTGGGGCTGAAATCAGCCTCTTCTTCAGTTCTTGGAAACTGGCTTCACATTTGTCGGTCCATCAAACTTCTTGTCCTTCTTCAACAATTGGTCATGGGTCTGGCGATACTCGAGAATCCTTCGACGAACTTGCGGTAATATCCCGCTAGTCCGAGAAATGCACAGACTTGGGTTTGAGTGGTTGGGGCTTCCCATTCTTCGACATCTTTAATTTTGGCAGGATCAACAGAGACTCCTCTGGCAGACACAATATGTCCTAGGAATCCTACTTCTTTCAGCGAAAACTCACATTTGTTGAACTTGGCATATAACCGATGCTCTCTCAGGGTTTCTAGGATGATTCTCAGATGTTGCTCATGCTCTTCTTCTGACTTGGAGTAGATAAGGATATCGTCGACAAACACAACAACAAACTTATCTAGGAAATTCATAAAGATCTTATTCATGAGATTCACGAAATAAGCAGGGGCATTGGTTAATCCAAAAGACATGACCGTATACTCATCTAAACCATAACGAGTAGTAAAGGCGGTCTTTGGAATATCCGTTGCACAAATCTTAAGTTGGTGATAACCAGTCCTAAGATCAATCTTTGAGAACACTTGGGCACCAGTCAACTGATCAAATAGATCTTCTACCTTTGGCAAAGGGTACTTGTTTTTGATGGTGACGTCATTTAGCTTCCTGTAATCTGTGCACAAACGGTTGCCTCCATCTTTCTTATCGACGAATAACACTGGTGATCTCCATGGCGATGCGCTTGGTTGCATCAAGCCTATTGCTAACATAGCATCCAACTGCTTCTTCAATTCTACTAACTCTGAGGGGTTCATGCTATAGGGTCTCTAGGCTATGGGTCCGGTTCTGGAGATTAGTTCAATAATGAACTCAATATCCCTATCCGGGGGCATGCCTGGAAATTCATCTGGGAATACGTCGGGGTATTCACAGACTACTCTGACTTGGTCTATGGTGGGTAGGGCTAGACTCTTGTTGCACTTGAATTGACGGGGTAAGGTTTCAGATACATGCTCTACTGTTACTCTAGAGCTACTGGTCATGGTGATGGCTTTCTTAGCACAGTCTATCAGTCCTTTATGCTTTGACATCCAATCCATACCTAGTACTACTTCCAATCCTTTGGTTCCAAGTACTATTAAATTGGCATAAAAATCTATCCCATGTATTCTGATAGGCACAACTTTGCAAATTTTTCTAGCTTTTGTAGTTGAACCAGGAATTTGAACTATCATGACATGCTTCAAGTTGGTTGGGTGAATCTTACTAGTGCATGCAAATTCTTCGGTGACAAATGAGTGCGATGCTCCAGAATCAAACAACACTCTTGCAAAAACTGAGTTGACGGAAAACATACCCAGCACTACATCTGGCGCTTCTTGGGATTCTTCGGCGTTCATGTGGAAGAGACGGCCGTTGCGGTTGTGAGGGTTCCGTGGGGCAAATCTTCTTCCTGGTTGAACACGACACTGCTGTTGAGCTGGGGCATTCACATTGGCAGTGGCGGCAGTCTTCTTGGGGCACTCATTGGAATAGTGACCCTTCACTCCATACTCGAAACAAGTGATCTGAGACTTGTCTTTAGCTGCGACAGGCACAACATTGCTTCCAGTTCTGGGTGCAGTGTTGTTGTTGTTGTTGCTGTTGCTCTTGGGAGGTGCAAGGTTGAAATTGTTGGTGTTACCGGGGTGATTGTTGTTTCCTGCGGACTTCACATTGCCTCCGCTATGGTTGGGGTAACTTCGGCGAGACATTGGGGTCGGTTGTTTCTTGGTGCATACCCTGCAAACGGGTTGGGACGGTACTTCTGGTGACTGTTGGATCTAGGTTGGTGCATCATATGACGTTTGCAGTTGTCGTTTGCCTGGTTAATCTTCCCTTCCATCTGAATGGCAGAGTCGACTAGCTCTTCGAGATCCTCGAAGCGGATGTTGACGAGGACAATCTGCATCTCATCATGCAGTATGTTCAGGAATCTCTCCTTCTTGGCCTCCGTGTTGATCTCATCCGGTGCGTACCTAGCAAGCGACGGGAATCTGTCATGGTACTCCACTACAGTCATTCTGCCTTGCTTCAGTTCTCTAAATCCATCCCTCATTCTGGTGACTAGGCCCCGCGGCACGTGGGTGAGGCTGAACTTGATTTTGAAGGCTTCCCATGTCATCACTTGACCATGGTTCATCATGCGGATGTTGTTCCACCAGGCTCTTGCGTCTCCTGCCAAGTAGTGGGTGGCAAAGAGAACTTTCTCGTTGTCATCAACTCTGGCTACTTCCAAATTGTTCTCCATTAACTGCAACCAGTCATCAGCATCTAATGGGTTCTCCAAAGTGCTAAAGATTGGGGGATTGGTATTCTGGAAGTTTTTTAGCTTGGATCCTTGATGATCCTGATTTCCATGCCCTTGGTTGTTTTGGGCCATTTGGGCGATCCGCTGCAGTGTTGCTAAGTTGGCCTGGCGCTCTGCCCAGCTTGCTTCATGGTCTGCAACCAGCATTTGCATAATCTGCAGCATTGGGTCCTGTGATGAGCTGCTCCCTCCGGGGGTTTCCACGAGTCATCTGAAGATTGAGGTAGATAAAGGGGTAAGAGGGAAAGTTCTAAGGTTCATGGTTTTGATTTCAAAGCTAAAACTTTGACTCAGGTTTTGCAAACAAACTTCTTTTCATTCATTCAAACAAGCACACGATACAAACACACACACACCACAACAACAAGGGACAACAGATGGTTTTAAGAACCATTCTACAAGCTACGATACATTGGGACCGATATTCCTCACTCTACGATAGTGCTCTAGTGCATCTACTCATCGTCGATGAAGTCGGAGTCGTCATCGAAGGTGTGGAAGTCCATGGCATCCTCCTCCAGAAAGTCATCATCATTGCTGAGGTGAGAGTCTATATCTCCCTAGATGTCTTCACCTTCCTCTTCTTCCTCCTTTGCTGCAAGTTGAGCTTCTTGCTCCTTGATGGTCTTCTCGAGGTCGGCCACCTTCTTGTGAAGACGGTCGATGGTGTGATCCTTCTTTTCACGCTGGCGGCAAAGAGACGGACGGTCCTTGACAAGCAGTGAGAAAGTCTGGGCCTTCTGGGTGGCAATGGCAAGGTTGTGGTTGGCGAACTCCCTAGCAATGTCCAATTCCTTCTAGCGATCGTACAGCAGGAAGTCAAGGTTCTCCACTTGACGCTTCAACTCCGGGTGACTTGGCATCTCCATTGGCATTCCCATGAAGTCATGCCTTGCATAGTGAACAAAGCGGGTTCCTTGGATTTGGTTGACACTCAGGGCACACAGACGTGCGAGAGCTTCATGCATTGCCCTAGCTAATCCATCTAGCCAGTAGTTCTCTCTTACGGAGAACTGAATTCTCCCGGACGTTGGTGCTTCTATACTTCCTCGAAGATCAGCGGTGACTAGCCATTGTAAATCTCCTCCTGGGGGTCCAGGAAGTTGACCTCCAAGAAACTCCGGATGTGGGTGTCCCAAGTACTCCGATAGTGCGTCCAAATCCCTCTCGAAGATCAGTTGGCTTCCATTGCCCAACTGGTAGAACTTGCTGAACTGAGTCTCCATGTACAAGAATTTAGGATGAGGAAGTTAGTGAAGTGATCAAGTGTGTCAAATTTTATGTAGTAATGTAAGAATTGGAGGAACATGAATTTTGAGAGAGAATGAATTCCCAAGGGTAAGAGAGGAAATAGTTTTTCATAAATACTCACTTTGGTTTTGAAATTAAGTTTTTGTTCGGACGTCTATTCTAACTAGGGTCTCCTATGGTCAGGATGGCTCTGATACCAACTTGTCAACACCCGGATTTTTAATCCCAGATGCCTGTTATGTCATAAATTGCAATCCTAGGATTACCATTTTTGCGAGACATAACAGATTGGATATCACAGTACCTCATCCATTACAAACCATAATAAGGTCTTACACGAATAAAGGATCCCATGATCCAATCTTAATACAACAAGCACCAGGGTAAATAATAAGCATAGCGGTGGGGTCCATCTTCAGTGGCATAGGCAATGCTGACGATGGAAGATAGTCCTAGTTATCATAGTCGTCCTGCTGCCCTTCATCTTGGTAGTCTCCTTCATAGTCTGGACATAGGAATAGCCAGTGACAAAAGCCATGAGTACTCTTTAAGTACTCGCAAACTATCACTAACAAGTAAGGTAGTTCTAGTGGGAAATGCTAACTCTAGGTTTATTTGTAAAGTTAAGTTTGAAACCTAAGCTGAGTTCAGAAACAAAGAAAGATAAAATAAAGTTCTAGAATCACTTAAGTTGGGAAGCTAGTGTCCTAGCCACAACTCTGTTGTGGTCAAGTCAAGATTCATCATTCATATCATAAGTCATTTTGAAAACATCTGACAACGGAACAGTATGGCCACTCCAATTGTCCATAACCGTGGACGCGGCTATTCGAATAGTTTGACACTCTACAGAGCTGGTACACTTTCACCACAAGATTCGATACATCTATCAGGGATAACCCTGAATCATCATACTTAGTACCCAAATAATCAAACATAACCTTTCCTTTACACACCCTAGTATAAGCACCTCTCCTATGAGCATGGCCTCCCAACCATGACCATCTGTCATCTTGGGCACTACATTAGTGAACAACATCGAGAGGTAGCCTCAGCTCAAACCTCTCCCACGAGGGAACTAATACTAATGCATATAAACTTCTGGGTAAGCCTTACCCAATTCAGGTATTGTGGTTGTTCGGTAAAATTGGAATGGTATCACATCCGAACCGAACCATCAGTTTTGTAAGAGGGCTAAGGCTCGCGCCTCAACATTTTCATCATCATAAACCATTTGTGTTTCTCAACACATGTCAAAACATCTCAATAGAATGACTCATCATTCCAAGGATTTCACAAGTCATTTTCACCAAGTATTCCCATCTAAAGTGAATCAAGTTTTGGCTTAGCTCTAAACTACTAAGTTAAGAGTGTTCACTAAGGTGGGATGCTAATCTCAATCTCATGCCATAGAATGACATCTAAGGTTATCTAGATAGGTTAAGTTTTATACGTTTTATGCTACCTTCAAACAACTAAAGGACTTTAATAAAGTAAACAAAGTAAAAGCTTGGAAATAAAACTTGGGCAGGTAATAGTCAAAGTGGTATAACCCAAAGCATGCCTAATGCATCTTGCTTGGGTTATCTAACTTGCAAGGATTAGCTTGCATTATTAATGATGGCTTGCCTTGGTTGGTGCAGTGGTTGAAGTTTTCTTCCTCCTCCTCTTGATAGAACTCCTCCTCCTCGAAAGTTTGGTCGGTACTATCGTCTATAAATACATACAGGATACACAATCACCAAACAATACTTAACTAGTATACTTAGCATATATGATAAAAAATAGTCTACTTAGCATACTAAGGCACACATTTGATGATCTACTATCATCACAAGCATCACAAGGTTTAATTTACTAGCCTCATTCTTTTTATTTAAGAAAAGTAATTTCTACTCATTGTAAATAACTAAGATTTAATATTCTCCAATTAAAATATGGGATCATGTGGACACATGTCATTACCACATATTCTAACATATGGGAATGTGATTTAAAGGTTGGATCATATTTTAATAAGTTTAAGTTTAATATTTAATGATTTAAAGTGACTAGAAATGCCTATATAGCATTATTTTGGTACTAGTCCAAAGTCACTGCATTTAAACTTTAATATTATTACATATTCAGATAGGTATGGTTAAATTTGATTTTTGAGAGTTGGAATCAACTCAAAAGCTATTATGGTTGATTTTATAAAAATGTTTGAATGTGCAAAAGATTTTGTCTTGTTATTTTTACTAGGAGAGATCTCTAACTCTAAATGATTTAAATCCAACAGGCTTGGATAGATAATTTCGGTAGCTTTCCAACAAATTGGACTCACTCAATTTGGTTCAGTAAATCTTCCCGAATTGATTTTTAAACTAAGGGACAGAACTAAGTCTAAGTTTAAAAAGAAAAAACCTAATTTGAATCACAGGGCCAGCGCGGGAAACTAAATGGGCCGGCCCAGTAACGCTAAGCGGCACAGAGGGCTACTGACAGGGGGGTCCCGCATGTCAGCGGAACATAAAATCCGAAGCAGTACGGGACGATCTGGGCGCTACGATTAGAAGATAGATCAACGATCCACAATCGTTGTCAACGACGGACTCGTCACCGGCGAGACCGAACCCTAAACGGCCGGTGGGGTTCTACTGGGGACGTACCAGGGCTACAGCTAGTGCGGCGAGGCGGGCGATCGAACTGGACGGTGACGGCGGGCTCAGGCGAGGTCGCGGCAGGGGCTGAGGTGGACAGAATCGACGTCAGTGTCTCCTCCTCTACTGCGGCTGCCTCCGATGAAATTCCGGCGCCCTGCTGCTCGAGCTGCTCCAGCGAGAGGTGGGGAAGGACTGGGAGTGAGAGGGGAGTGTGAGAGTGTGAGGAATTCATGCTGGGGAGGCCTGCTTATATAGGCGCGACGAGGGGACCAACGGGTGTGGGCAGGCTTCTCCGGCGAGGGAGGTACAAAGGGCTACCGGCGTGGGCGAGGTAGGCGGACGGTGGGCGGTCTGTTAGAGGTGCTCTACAGCTTAATGCCGACGGTAGGGACGGTGGCATTTGGTCGGGGGCTTCCCGCGCTCTAGGTGACAGAGGCGGTGCTCGATGGCGATCATGGCGACTGTGGGTCGTGCACGGCCGTGTATGGCGGGGTGCTGGTGTCGAGGCAGAGCGTCGTGCGTGATATGGTGTCGAGGTGCGGTCTGCTGCATGCTGGCGGGGATTGTGCTCTGGCGTGCGATGCGCATGGTGTAGAGAGAAAGGGCGGCGTGGTGCTGAGGTGGTCCAGCGGATGGGGTTGATCGAGGGGTGGACCGTGGGCGGTGGTAGGGTTGGGTAGAGCTAGTGGGCACAGTGGTTTGACACAGCTTGGTCCCTGGCATGCTGCCCGCGTCTGGCCGGCGACTACCTCATTTGGGCGGTGCTGCACTGGTGCTGCAGGGAAGGGGGAGGCTGGTTGATGGCTTGGTTGGACTCAGGGGGGATAGAGGAGAGTAGAGAGGGTCCAATGGGGGACAAGGGCTTAACTAGCAATAGTATTAGTTAGGCCATTTGATCTCTGTCTGCCACCTATTCGACACAATGGCCGCATGAGAGAATTTTTTGAATTTTGACCTAATTTTTGGTGGATGCTTTGATCTGATGCTTGGTAGACTGTGGTTGCTAGGATTTCTTAAATGGAATTCATTTGAGTGGTTTTGAGAAAATGGGATCTATACATATGAACTACATTCAATTTTCAATTGTCATTTAAATTTAGTGTTTGAAAGTTTTTGGGATGAAACAAAGTGGGCCTTGGTACATCACTACTTGTACTAGCAAGGGGTGCAAAGAACCACAATTGTTTCTCTTAAGATTTGAGTTCTAGGAATAGCCAAAGTAGGCTAGATGATTAAAATGGCAAAAGTGACCATTTTCTTATTTTATTCTTTTTGATTTCTTTTTCTTTGGGATTTGTTTGGGAATGATCTAGATGATGTTTAATTCACCTTAGAATCATTTTACAACCAATGGATCACTCAAACATGGCAATTCAAAACAACTCCTAATTTAAGTGTAAACACATATGAATGCTTAAATATTTTAAATGAAAAAGGTTTTGTTAACCCTAAATTGGGTAGATTTGATCTTGATTAACCTTGGATTAATTTTTAGGATGTTACAAAAGAGCTCCTCGAAGAAAAGGGAAGAATTGAAAGAGGGGATGCCGTGGAGATTGCATCTTTGAAGAATGCTCTAGAGAAGTAAGAAGAGGCTCGAGTCTCTCTAGAGGAGAGGCTTGAGTCAATTGAGAGTCACATGACGAGGTTGTAGCCTAGCTCATAAAGGAACGTGATAATGCTCTTGCCAAGGTAAAGATATTAAAGAAGGAGAAGATTAACTTTGGGGCTGCTCATGCTAAACTCTCTGAGAAATTAGAGAAACTTGACATTGCCTACAAGATATTGGAGAGTGATTGCTCTACTCTAAATGAGTCTTATGATCAGCTCCAAACTTGATTGGACAAGTATGATATGCCTAGCACCTCTACACCATCATGTGGACATGAATATGTCATTGAAGAAAATGCTAGGTTGAAAGATGAGCTTGTCAAGGGATCCCAACCCAGAGTAAGGAAGTTCTAGATGAGATCCTTGGTAAGCAAAGGGAAAGCAATGGAAAACAAGAACTTGGCTATGTTCCCAAGACCAAGAAGAGAAAGAACAATAAGAAGAAGGCCAAGAGTGTTCAAGCCAAGACAAGCACCGCTGAAAAGAATGTCATGGAGGACAAAACTGATTATTATGGTTTTGCAGGGTCTAACAATCCTCATTATGAATTATTTCGTGATTACTATGGTGATGTCTATGCTAGCTATGTTGGCCCTTTTGAAAATTATATTGCTTGGTCTATTTGGGTTCCAAAGACCCTTGTTACTAACATGAGAGGACCCATTGAAAAATGGGTACCTAAAAACAAGAAGTAATTTCCTTGTAGGGCTATGCTTCTGGTGGATCGAAATGGGTGCTCGATAGTGGATGCACAAGTCATATGTCCGGAAGCAAGGAGATCATCACGGAGATGAGGCATAACCATGATCAAATAACCGTGTCCTATGGTGATAAATCAAAGTCAAAGGTATTAGGTCTTGGCAAGGTTGTGGTTGCCCACGATATCTCTCTCATGGACGTCATGCTTATCGAGACCCTTGGTTACAATTTACTTTCTGTTCATGCCCTTGGTAAGATGGGCTTTGCAGTTTTTATTGATGATGATTTAGTGGTCCTCTTGTGGAGCAAGTCACTAAAGGCCGCTTTTGTTTGATATGTCGAAAATGACCTGTATGTGGTTGACTTTTCGGGGAAAACCATTGCAGGTCCGATGTGTCTTTTTAGAAAGGCCGACGCGGGGTGATTATGGAATTGCCATATAGCCCACGTCAATATGGGAACTTTGCAAAGCCTTCACAAGGGTGGCCACATTTTTGGACTAAAAGAAAATGTTTCCTTTGCCAAAGATCGTGTTTGCAGGGCTTGCGTTGAAGGGAAGATGCATGACTCTCCCCATTGAAGGAAAACAATTATATTATTAAAGAGGATTTTGGAGCTCCTTCATGTGGACCTCTTTGGTCCTCCTTCTCATGCGAGCCTCGGGGGGAAGAAATATTGCCTCGTAATTGTCGATGATTATTCAATATATACATGGTTCTACTTCTTCAAGCTTAAGAGTGAGACTCAACAAACAGTCATCGATTTTGCCAACGAGGTCCAGCATCAACACAATGTCCCTATATTGGCAATTAGAAGCGATAACGGCTCCGAGTTCAAGAAATACACTCTGAATGAATTCCTAAGTGAAGTGGGGATAAGACACCAATATTCCGCTGCATACACCCCTCAACAAAATGGTGTATCCGAGAGGAAGAACCGGACTTTAATGGATATGGGAAGGTCTATGTTGGCTGAATTCAAGTCACCATATAACTTCTGGGCTGAAGCCATTTCCACCCCATGTCATTCATCAAACCGTCTTTACCTTGACAAAATCTTGGACAAGACACCTTATGAAATACTTACCGGTAACAAGCCCAACATTTCATACATCCGGGTATTTGGTTGTAAGTGTTTCTTTCTTATCAAAGGAGTTTGTTTATCTAAATTTGAGTCTAAGGCTTTAGAAGGAATTTTGTTGGTATGGTGCTGAATCCCACACTTATAGAGTCTACAATAATCTCTCCTAGACTTTTGTAGAATCTTGTAGTGTGGTGTTCGAGGAAAGGTCTTGAAAAATGGGAAAAAAGAAAAGATAAGCCCCCCCCCCCCCCCCCGAGGGTGACGGGCTCGCCCCAATATCCGGCCGCCTCCCTCCCCCACCCCTCCCCTCTGTCGCTGCCGCCGACAAGGGTTGCCGAGCGAAGCCCGGGCGATGCCGGCGGTGACGGCTTATCCTTCCCCGCGTCAGGGTGAATGAGTTGGGGCTCGGTAACTCGTGGTGGAGGTGCATCTAGGTAGAGGCCGGTGGGGCCCGACGTGGTGGCGGTCGTGTTGGAAATATGCCCTAGAGAAAAATAAGTAGTAAGGACTATTATCATATTTCATATAGTTTATGATTAAGTTTTATATCATGCTATAACTATGTTGAGTGGAAACATTAATACACGTGTGGTATACAAACAACCAGGGGTTCCCAGTGAAACTCTAGTCACTGGTTCATTGGTCAACAGATGATCATGTTTCCTGATCATGTGGCATTTATGCCAGTTGGAAATGAGGTCATCTCATTCTGAGAATGAGATGATGAACCAATACCCAACCTAAACATCGTGACCCGATCATGTCACGAAGTTCAAGTTACGATGATTAGAAATGGATCCTCGTAGACTATTCCTTAGACCGTGAGGCTATATCAATCACTGTCTCCCGAGAGTGCTTAGATAGCATCAAACACCATCTGGTAAAACGGTGGTTATAAAGGTGTGTTCAGGTACTCAGAGGAAACCATAGAGGCAATATATGTCAAGAGCGGGATTTGTCCGTCCATGTGATGGAAAGATACTCAAGGGCGCACTCAGAGAAGTTATATCCAATAGCTGCGCAGCGTGTGATTAGATCACGAGGATATCACTTGTCGGAACAAGTTAAGTAGCATTGTTCAGTAACAAGATTGAACACTACATCGTGATGTCATTGATCAGATCTCAGGTAATGCAAGTATCGAGTGACAAAGGGAATAAGACACGACTGTCCCGATTCAAACGACGAAAGATCTTCGTGGAACACACAGGGGTCACATGGCCATCCAGGTCCCTTTGTCGATCATTGGTGGGGGAGTGTCCCGACCATGTCTGGAGTGTTCCCGAACCGTGGGGTATCACGCTTAAGGGCTTAATGATGCTTAGAGGGTGTTTATAGGATCGGTGGAATCGCCGAAGAAGAGAAGGGAGAAAACCGAAAGGGTTTTCGGTAAATCCGGAGGATGTCCGAAGTGGAGGTGGAAGGTGTTCCATGGCCACGGAGATTAAATGATATGTGAATGAATGTTAAATATTGATTTAATCATTTATTCATAATTATTTAATAAAGAGAAAATCAATTAAAAGGTCAAAAAGGCTTAATGGGCCAATTCCGGAGGGAGAGGGCCCATTAGGGGAAAGGAGAGAGGGAGAGGGTCCAAGGGGGAGGATGGCTGGGCCTTGCCCCCCGTGGGGCCCACTAGGGGCTGGCCAGGGGCCACCCCAACCTCTCCTTTAGTCCCACCCCGGGACTTTGAGGGAGGTAGTACCTCCCCTCCCCCTATATAAAGTGGGGTATTTGGCCTAGAAAATACACCAATAATCAATAAAGGACTCCCCAGTTTTGGGAGGACCTATAATTGATATTTTCTCTCTCCCTCTCTCTCTCTCTCTCTCTCTCTCTCGTGACCGTGGTCCCAACTCTGGACTGCGTGAGCGAGAGACATCTTCGCCGCGGAGCGCCATTGCGCTGCAGGATTCGGATCCGGGAGCTCTACTTCTGCAACTGCTGCTGGATCGGGGAAGCGGGAGTCATCGTCAGGCACCGGACGTGTGTAACTGCCCGCGAGGTGTCGCACTTGAGGCACTCAAGTCGTTGGAGCTAGAAGGAGCGCAAGGACTTCATCACGACCTTTAGGTCGGCTTTGGCTCGTCTACATCAACCACGCTCTCCTGAGCGTTGACAACGCTTTTCGGTCTTCAAGGGTAAGTTCGCGAAAAGCCCCTCCCGTTACTGTATTACTGTAACTACCTCGGTGAATTACGCTCTTAGTTACATGCCTGGATGAACGAAAGTGGTTAAAATAGTACGGTGGGGCCCAGGGCCCTCACAGTAGACCTTTCGGACGTCCTAACCACTTTCAGATCATCGGGACAAGAACGAGCAGCGTAATCAGCAGGCGAAGGGATCAACTACATACACAAATGAGTATGTATGCAAGCCACATACAACAGTCCTCAGAGCCATTCCATCTAAAAGAAATAGAAATATTGCAACGCCATACGGCAAGATTCAAATATCCTAGATAGAGATAATAATTTAGGATAGCTCCTCATACAACAAACATCAGAGTATCAGGCTGAAGCGGAAAACAGGATCCGAGTACGGATAAGAAGCAAATCGGCATGAGATGCCACATAAATAAACACATCCCGCCCACAGATCTCATGGATCCCCGTTCCCGGAATCTCTACACCGAGTGATCATTGCCAACTTCATCTATCTCCTCCACCCAGTATCCATCTTGCTAATACACCTGTTCATCTGAATCAAACAATTTATCGTGTGAGACCCTAGGGGTACTTAGCATGTCTTTATGCCACTAAAGGGGACACAACCTGGGGTGACGCGATTGCAGCAAAAGATAATATCTGACAATTCTATAGATACTCGCTAACCATCCGACTAACCAATGATAGACGGATGTCCGTGAATTAAGAACAACAGTTATAACAGTATAATTAACAGATCCATCCTCCTCCTCGCTTACCAACGAGGAAGCGGACGAACAACCCCATCATCCGTTGGCTGTTTTATTAACCATTCCATGAGTATTGCACTATTTACTAGTCAAGTACTTAGTCAAATTAAAAGCGGTACTTTAGTTATACTTGTCTATGATCGAGTAACTGTGCTCCAAGTCGTCCATAATCGCGGACATGGCTTTCAGAAAGATTTACCCTGCAGGGGTGTACGAATAGCAACACACACTCGATCAACCTCGGAAAAACCAACTCAAAACCCAACGAGGCATTCACGACAAAGCAATCACAGGATTCAGAAATATTTCAGGGGGCCACCCCAATAAGCTACCCGCAACAAAGTTGGCCGGCTCCGTGACGGGCCAGGGTTTGCGACGACGGCTGTAAACGACTGGGAACCCGAAAATGTGACTAGGCTTGTCGATACCGTGAAAACGTGGCGTGATCCAAAATAGTACAGGTGCTCCTCGCACAATCTTAAATAAAGCAGTAACATGGCATAAGTACAGGATAGTAATAAAGCCCCAAACTAATAGTGGCCCCAAGAAATAAGAATGAATCAAGCTCTGACTCAGGGGGGTCCATAAGGCCTCCCGGATGTGGATAGTGCGAATAGTCAAGGAACAGGAATCAAGTACTCGGGGTCCTACGGCACACAAGTGAGCATGAAAAACAAAATAGCAGATATTGCTCACCGGTGCCTCTTTCATTAGTTGTCCCATTACTACTCAGGTTAAGTTGTTTAGGTACCTCGTTATTCATCAGACACTCACATACCCTACACATGCTTTTCTACGACTCGCATGGCTCAAACAACTCCTGTAGTAATGGCTCATGGGATGGAGGAACAAGCTTCGGTGGGGTTTAAAAGTAATGGCTATGCAGTACTTGGGATTCAATTTAATGCAATCATGACTCAATGATGCAAGAATAAGATAGAGGCAATAGGTACTAAATGTATGCAAGCATGTGGTAGTGCTTGCCTGGTAGCTCAGTTGAAGCGAGAGATGGATCTGGGTAGTACTCCTGTGATTCCTGGTAATTCTCCTGCTGGGCGTCTATTCGAAGAAGAACCAAACAAACAAGGGCCAACATGAATAAAGTGCACAAGCATATGAATTAAAATGCGATAAGCAAACAAGCATGCCATGATGAATGATGCACAATTTACATGGCATTAAAGTAGCATGGCATGGTGAGGTGTGGAATACAAGAACAAAGCATTTTATTATTTGTTTAGTCAAGTTTTATTGCCATAAGCAGTTCAGATTTCTAATAATGACATGATGCATGCTTCAATTCAGAACAAGGACTGCATAGATAGAACGGGCTTGTCGCGCTGATCGATTTAGACATATTATTTGCCAAATTTGGAGTTATAGAATTAAAGTTATTAATTTATTAAGAAAAGGGCATTTTATTGTAATTTTAATCATCTCGAAAATTTAAAGTGTTCAAACATTATTTTGAATGTCATATTTGAATTCCTCACATTTTTCTGATTCCAAAACATATATTATTTGTATTATTTGGATTTGTATTTTAAAAGTTATTTAAAAACTGATTTGAATTTGAATTTAAATCAATTTTCGAAAAGGTTTAAATAAAACAGAAAAGCCGAAAACATTTTACACACAGGCAAACCCAGCCCCAGTCACTGACGGGTGGGCCAGCGGCTGACTGGGCCACACAGCGCGCAGAGGACTTTTTCCACCGCGGCTCTGGCTAGCCCATGTGACTGCTAGGTGGGACCAGCTGGCTAAGGCCCACGTGACAGCAGCGGAACCCGCAGAGGCTGCCAGGTGGGGCCGTTCTGGAGCGCGGGTTGGGTGTTCGAAAATGCGGGGGCGCTTTTGCAAAGCGGACAGAGACTGACTGGTGGGGCTGGCGAGTACCGCGGGATGAGCGAGAATTAACAGAGGGGGCTATCTGCAAAACGAAACGGGCACTGTGGATCTTCTTCTCTCGTTTTCTGACGGCTCACTCTGACGCACGCGGTGCGCGGCGCAGAGAGGCGGGGACTCGATCCCGCGACCTGGGGCTCGCGCGCGGAGACGGCAACCAGTGCGGCTGGGCGGGGTGGTTGTCAGGGAGCAGCTGGGCGGCTAGGTGAGGTGTGGCGTGGTGTAGAGGCGGCAGACACCCGCGATCTCTGGCGCACAGAGGGTGCTCCCTGAAACAAACGGCGGCGCTAGTCAGCGACAGCGAGACAGAGGGTGTCAGGGAGGGAGAGGGTCGTACCGCGGAGAGATTGGTGTGGTCGGATCGGCCTGGGAGGCGCTGTAACGACGAGGACGCAGAGGCCGGGGGGATAGGGTTTCGGCGGAGCGGCGAGGATGCTGGCGGTCCTGGTGGCCTTCTCCTCCTCACTGGGCCGGTCAAGGTGGAGCAGGGGTACCTCCTCGGTCTTCTCGTCCACCTCCACGTCAACCCCGAACGCAGGAACGAGGGAGCGGCGTCGGATGTGACGGTGACCGGCGAGAGAGGGTGGGCGTCGGTGCAGAAGAAGGGGAGGATAGGCAGGGCCCTGGGGGGGATCTAGGAGAGGCAGAGGAGCCGTGGGGAAGGAGGAAAGCGAGAGGAAGAGAGGAGAGGCATGTGGGGGCACGGGGTAGATAAAGGTGGCTTCGGCCACCTTTTCTCCACCTCCTCTCACGTGCTTGTCGTGCACGGCCAGGGCAGGGCAGGGGCTACCAGGTGGGGACGGTGAGGAGTAGCAGTTGGGGCCAGCATGGCATATAGGAAGGAAGAGGGAAGAGAAAGAGGGGGCTCGGGTGAGCTAGGGTGTAGCTAGGGCATGCTCGGCATGGGCTAGGGTTTGGGGGTGGTTAGATGGGGTAGATGGGGTGTGGGACCAGGGAGAGAGGGTGGCTAGGTGGGGCCAGCATGGTAGAGAGAGGGAGTGAAAGAAAGAGAGGTGAGATTAAGGGTTAGGGTTTAGTTAAGGAAAAAATTAGGGTTTGAGGAGAGAGGGTGGTCTTAGGGTTTGATTTAGAATTTTAGGTTTTTAACACATGCTTATAGATCAAGTCAAGAAGAAGAGGTGAGGAAAAGTAGGGATTAAAAATGCATGATCATGACATGGCCAATTGTGAAGGAGAAAAGAAAAACAATGTGGATAGCTTCTCATATGATCATGCATGAAGGAAATTAGTGGTGTTGATGAGATCAAGGGGATGGTGGAGAGATACGTAGATGATTCCATAAAGGAAGAATCACT
Organism: Avena eriantha; assembly: GCA_910589775.1. Classification (NCBI taxonomy): domain Eukaryota; kingdom Viridiplantae; phylum Streptophyta; class Magnoliopsida; order Poales; family Poaceae; genus Avena; species Avena eriantha. The sequence continues at coordinate 475,618,854 of OU342741.1, forward strand.
TAAACCAAGAGAAAAACAAAATGGCTAATGGTGGTGGTAATCTTGCATGGCCCATGCAAAATAATAAATGCCATGTTTATATTTTGTGAAAACAATAATAATAATATGGCATTATTCTTATGCATTCCCAAGAAGTGGAAAATAAAAGCCAAGCAAAAGAAATTAGGATTAGATCCACCCCACCCACATGAGCTAGAATAAAATCAAAAGAAAAAGAATTACAAGCTCATGGATAATAGGATGGTGGAATTATAAGGTGGTGAAAAGAAAGGTGATGGAGGTGAATAAAAGATATGCCCCCAACTCAACTTGGGCATTAAACAATATATCAATAACCAAATACAATATCAAGAGGCAAATACAATTAATCATGCATATGAGAGAAGAACCAAAGAAAGAGGGTTTTATATGATGCTCAAATGCAAGGTGGCATGATGACATGAGCATGATATAATTATGATGCAACAATTATATATAGGAAGTAGCCATTATCTTACTAGACCAAGTAGCATTACAATTGTTAGACAATTGGGATGCTACAATTACTAATAGATAGGTCCTGGCAGCTTCAAGGGTTCTGGGGCGTAGAGTAAAATTTATTGTTTTTATGCGCGGAACCCCTATAGTGGTATCAGAGCTAGATCTATGCATAGTAATGCTAGTACGGGTAGAACACACGAGATGTAGCGTGTGGGCGTTGATCTTTTAGTTGTTACCCTCCTACGTGTACTTGTGCATACTGCAGTAATGCTTGATGAAGCGGTCCCCAACCGACTTTACGCGTTCATTCGCGAGACTGGTCCACGCTTGACATACGGCTTGTACCGTATAAAGTGGCTTAGGGGGGTGTCTGTCTCTCTCGCATTAGTTGGTATGCCATTTGCAACGGAGGGCCCCGAAAGGGGTGTAGTAGAGACAACTACTTGATCAGCGTTGTGCTGAAAGTTCGTAGGTAAGAATGGTTCTTGTGCGAAAGCCCATTCAGCCACGTAAAACATGCAAAGATAAAGTAGAGGCGTCTAACTTTGTTTTGCAGGAGGGGTGTTGCTTTGTGATATGGTTGTGGCAAAGGTAAAGTAATTACCTTTTGTTACATAGTAGTAGATAGTCACGAAGGTGACAAACTACCACGCCGGAATGACACCGGTACCCTGGTGCCTGCGACGCCGGAACCCGGTGACGGCGAATGGAGATCACGATGTGAAGGACCATATCACATAGCATTTACATTCAATGTTATTAGATACTCGACGGTAGCCTAATAAGAGTATCCCTGTTAAAATTACCAACGATTGTGTTCCCCCTTAGTGTGCACCACCAAGAAAGTTCTTCGGTATGAGGCGATCCAGGATTACAGGCCTAGGTGTCAGACATATCTACGTTCGCATACAGTGGGTGTAAGCCATGTTGCACAGCGGATACACTAATGTTGAGTTGGCGAGCCTAGCACGCCACAGAAGCGTGGCCTCGGAACACGGATGGTCGAAAGATAGAGCACGAGTCGCATGAATGATGTGACCAACGTTTAGCATCCACCTTTGAACCCACATTGATGGCCGTGATCAATCAGGGGAGATGTGGCTGATAGGGATCGTGTTATCACTAGAAACCCTTTTGGCGATAGGTGTTTCTGAAAGGGAGTTATCAGTAACTCATTTAATTATAAACTTAGTCTAAATTCCTTTTTCAATTGTAAATGTAGATGGGACCTTTCGTGTTGACAATTGAATGGTTACAAGGATAGAAGCTCAGATTAGATGGATCGAACTTCTCCATTTGGGTTGCCAGTCTCCATGTTCTACTTAGTGAGAACGACGTGGTCGACTACGTACTCGACGGGATGGATTTGGATCTGTCCATAGACCTTGAGACTCCAGAGGAGCGGAAAGACCGCTATCTCCGTCATGAGATGGCCTCCTATATTTCAGTTGTGATGCTTTTCGGAATGGTGGACGAGCTGTGGCCTTTCGTGGGTGATGTCAACGCTCGTTCAGTGATGCTACAGGTTAGGACACATTTCGTGGAGCAGACACGCATTTGGGAGCATGAGCTGATGGGAGACTTCCTCTCCATTAAGATGGAGGAGAACTCGTCACTAGACGGCCACTTGCAGCACATGCATGATGTGTACATGAGGCCAGCATACTTCCTAGAATCTGGATTTCAGGCTCTTTTGCAAATGTTGATGTGCTGCGGTCGCTGCCGCCAAGCTACCAAGCACAAGTCAGGACTTGCGTAATAAGGGGCAACACGGAAATGGAGTTCCACCAGTTCATGACACATATCAAGAATGTGTTGGTTGAACTAGATGTCGCTCAGGTCATCGATGACCAAGGTATATATTTGATATACAGTTCTATAAATGTTATAATCTTGCAAACACATTGTAGTATTAAGTATATCTGATACTTGTTGTTCGGGGGATACCCCCGGGTAGGGTCACGCCGGGGTATAAAGGCCAAGTTAGCAGAGGTTCGGCAAGGTCAAAGCAGATGCTGGCCGGATCACCTCAAGGCAGGCCGAATCACGGGGTAATCCGGACCTGGGGGCATTCGCCTAACTAGGTCTCATCCGACTTAAGCAGTGAGTCGGAAGTGCATGTTTTACTTATATGCAGGAATAGGTGTTGCCGGATGAACCATCATCCGGGTCACAGCAAGCTTCTAGGAGAAGGAAGGAATCTCGCTGGTCAAAAGGAGCCCTGGTACGCACTGCCTAAGCGAAGCAAGCAAGGTCAGGACCACCGGGGCATGGCCGACAAGCGTGACGACACCCGTGTCGGCTGACGAGGGCGCCGCAGAGGCTCACATAGCTAAAGCATGTGTGACGCAGGGAAAAAAGCACCCCGGTCGGCTTACCACTTTGGGAGGAGGCATATTCTTAGGAATATGCCTCCACGTATGCCCTAGGCAGAAACCGAGCCTCCCCTATAAAAGGGGGGCTAGGGCTTGTGTAGAGGGGGTTGGTCTTTCTACTATTCTATTTGGGATAGGGTTTCAGGGGCAATCAGTGGGTGAGAGTAAGAGAGCTCGTTCTTCCTCCTCTCACGAATACAGCTCCAGGAGCACTTGTAATCTTGGAAGGAAATTAATACAAACTTCTGTGTGGAGAATCACTCCACAATCCCTCCCTGGATTCTCCTAGCGTGTATTAGTCCCCACCTTTAGCCTATCCATGGCATCTGCCGTGACACCACCATGACAGTTGGCGCCCACCGTGGGGCTAGCGGCGCTAGCAGGGGTCAAAATCCAGACGGGAAACATCATCGGCACCGGCGAGCGCATCGTCTCCGGGCTCGTTCAGCGCTTTGGAGCGCTGAACTTCGCCAGCGACAACGCTGGCTGCTTCGGCACACGCCCTCTACCGCGCAATGGCCTCTTCGTCAAGATCGGCGCGCACAAGGTCTACGTCGCTGTGGACGTGTCGCATGTTCATCCGCGTCACGTCGTCGACGCGGGGGAGCCACCCCTCACCGTGGTTCCCGGGACGCGTATCGCTCGCTCCCCGGACCATGTGGAGGTGATGATGACTGCGCCAGGTGCGGGCGCGAGCAAGGATCCGGCGCCAGATCCGGAGGTAACGCCAAAAGCACCGTGGAAAGGTAGAGGTCCTCCACTAGAGAGGCCAGAGAACGTGTTGAGGGAAGCAATGGATAGCTTGGCAAACCCTGTAATAGCAGCGGTAGATCCGGCTCGAGCGCAGGCCGAGCTGGAAGAAACTAGGAAGAAAATCCTAGAGGGCGCAAAGAAAATAGCCGCGGCTCAGCAGTCATTGAATATGACGCTGCGTGAGTATGCGAAAGCGAACAAAGTGGACACAGTAAAAGTGAAGGGGAGAAATCTCATGAGCGAGATGAACCGAGAGGGTGATACTGGAATTGAGGTATCGGAAAACTGTTTGTCTATGGGGCTGCCGAGGTATAGTACCCCGGCAAAGAACCTCAGAGCAGCGGATGCAGCAGCATCCGAGTTGGAGGGTCTAACGGGTGAAGCCCGGCAAAGACAACAAGATAGGGTTAACGAGCTGGTTCGGATTGCGAACAGGCAAAACGAGGAACTACTCAGAGCTAACCCGGAGAGAGTTGGAGCCTCCAAGATCGTCCATTCGACGGTGGGTAACCCGGAGAAATCCGCTGGAGCCGCGTCATCCCCTCATGGTGACCCTAGGAGAGAGGAGGTAGTAACCTCGGCCCGATGGAACAAACAGATCGTACCGTATGACCCGACGCGGGCAGGGAAAGGAAAAGAAGCGCAGAAAAATGATGATCGACGGAGTGTGAGCCGAGGTGAAGCTGGCCGAGGTAACCGCGACCAAGGCAATGCCGGTCAAGGGAACGTTGTCAACGGCAATGCCGGACAGCGAAACTCGGCTGGAGCAGGACACCCGCAGCAACGGAATATACCAAGGCAAGAGCAAAGTGCCGGCCGAGGTATGCAACAGAAAGCCGCTCCACGAGAACAAGACAGGTATAACGATGGAGACTCGGAAATGGCAAACGCGGGATACCCGAGGCAAGACTATCATGTGATAGGATCAAGATTGGGAAGCAGAGATTTGATGCCGGATGATGCCAGGTTAAAACTGGATCGATTGTATAAGTCGGAACAAATTGAATGCCAAGGTCCACCGGGCCCAGCATGTTTTGGACCCCGGATCATGAAAGAGCCACCAGTACCCAACTTCTAGTTGCCCAGGGGCACGAAGACATACGACGGCAGTACAAAGCCGGAGGATTGGCTGATAAATTATGCTATAGAAGTTAAAATTGCCACTGGCAACCTGAGATGGGCTGTACGGTATGTACCCCAGATGTTGGAAGGCCCGGCAAGGGTGTGGTTGAACAATTTGCCACCAGGAAGCATCAACTACTGGATAGATTTCGAGGACATGTTCATCAGCAATTTTTTGAGTACGTATCAAAGGCCGAACAGGCCACAAACCCTAGCTATGTGCAAGCAAAGGCCAAATGAGACGGATCAGGAGTTTTTAACCCGGTGGTGCACTGTGAGAAATTCGTGTGAGGGCGTGATTGAATCACAAGCCATAGCATGGTTTGCACAAGGGTGCAGGTATGGAAGCGAGTTGTGGATGAAGCTGCAAAGGAAAATGCCAGTTACGTTGTCAGAGATGATCCGGATTGCGGATTGATATGCTTTGGGTGATCCGACTCAACCTAGGCTCATATCAAACGAGTCAAACGATGAGTACTCTCAAAGAGATGGGGCTGGATCATCCCGAAGGAATAACTATAGAGGAAAAAGGAGAGATGATAGACCGGATCATCGATATGGTTCGCACCAAGTTGCAACTGTGAATCAAGATCGGCCCGGAGCAGGGGGCAGTCAACGCCAAAAAACTAGAGGGCAGTGGACCCCAAGAAACGATGGCAAGTAGACTTGGACACTAGAGCAAAAGAAGCAGTGGCAAGAAAGGAAAGACCGTCCGAGGTACACTTATGAGTCGATGTTGGACCAGCCGTGTAAGTTTCACACGCCAAGTCCGAATAACCCAGCGGGTCATACCACGAGGCAATGTGAGTGGATGCGCAAGATTGAACAGGGTGGTTCGGGGAATGCTCAGGCACCCCGGAACGATCAGCCTCAACAGGAGTTACCCCGGCAGCAATTGCTCTCCGGAGCGAACACGCAACAGCTGATGTTGCCTCCCCCTCTGCCGAGGTATGATAACAATGAGAGAAGGGACGCGGTGCACCAAGTGGAAAATCAGCATCCGCCGGATCAGAGGTACCCCGAAAATGAGGGGAGAAACGAGAACAGGGAGCACCATCAGAGCTACTGCGTGTTCACCACTGAGGAAACAAATAGAAAAAGCTTGCAGCGTAGGCATATGGAGGTGAATGCGGTGATGCCTGCGGTGACGAGGTACATGCCTTGGTCCGATCAAGAAATCACCTGGAGCATCAGGGATCATCCCAAGCTCATGCCAAGCCCTGGTTCGTATGTGTTGGTGCTAGATCCGACATTCATTGGACCTAGCATTAACGTAAGATTCTCAAAGGTGTTGATCGATAATGGCAGCAGCATTAACATCATGTATGCGGACACAATGCGCAAGTTGGGTATCTCGGAGAACATGCTGCAGGCCACGAGGACAACTTTTCATGGCATTGTGCCCGGCATTTATTGTGAGCCCATAGGCAAAGTCCAGGTCGACGTCTTGTTCGGCACGAGGGATAACTGCCGAACCGAAAATTTGGAGTTCGAAGTGGTGAACTTGGAAAGTGCTTACCATGCATTACTCGGAAGGCCAGCCCTGCACAAGTTCATGACAAGATGTCACGTTAGCTACTTGAAGATGAAGTTGCCCGGACGAAACGGGGTGATAACCATTGCAGGGGATTTCCGACGTTCGATGGAGTGTGCGTCGGCCGGATCAAACTTAGCCGAGTCGCTGGTGATTGCGCAAGAAAAAAGGAAAATTCAAGAGGTTGCTGCGTTGGCTCAGTCCGCGCAGCAGTATATGCCGGCGCTGAGTAACCCGCATGGAAGTGTCTCCTTCCAGGCCACGAAAGATACCAAGAAGGTTCCTATTGATGACATATTCCCAGAGCGCAACGTAACGATTGGTGCCGGGTTAAATGATAAATAGGAAAGCGAACTCGTCAGCTTCCTCCGTGAGAATCGGGACATTTTTGCTTGGTCCACACAGGACTTGCAAGGTGTTCCGAGGGAGTTGGCCGAGCACTCTTTAAATGTGAGACCCAAAGCTAAGCCGGTGAAGCAACCTCTCCGCCACTTCGCCGAAGATAGGAGGAAAGTCATTGGGGATGAGATAGCTCGGTTGCTAGCTGGAGGATTTATCATGGAGGTTCTCTACCCGGATTCGCTATCCAATTCGGTGCTGGTGGAAAAGAAGAAGGATAACCCGAACGTGGCAGTGGTCTGGCGCATGTGTATCGATTACACGAACCTGAACAAGGCGTGTCCAAAAGATCCATTTTGACTGGCAAGAATAGACCAGGTCATAGACTCAACTGCTGGATGTGAACTGTTGTCGCTCATTGATGCATATTCAGGTTTTCACCAGATACCTCTGAATCCAGATGATCAAATAAAGACTGCATTTATTACCCCGTATGGGGCTTATTGCTATCGCACCATGCCGTTTGGTTTACGTAATGCAGGGGGAACGTACCAAAGATGTATGCAAAAATGTTTGCACGACCAAATAGGTCAAAATGTACAGGTGTACGTGGATGATGTGGTTATCAAGACCAAGGAAAGCAAAACGCTCCTTAACGATATCAGGCAGACGTTTGCGAACCTAAGGAGGTTCCGGATGAAACTTACCCCGGAAAAATGCACATTCGGTGTCCCGGCTGGAAAACTGCTTGGTTTTCTGGTTTCCAGCCGAGGTATCGAGGTTAATCTAACTAAGATCCGGGCCATCGAGCGAATGGAACTGCCGAAGTGTCTTAACGATGTCCAGAAGTTCACAGATTGCCTGGCCTCGTTAAGTCGGTTTGTATGCCGGTTGGGAGAGAAGGCATTACCTCTTTACCAAATCATGAAAAAGTCGGATAAGTTCATTTGGACGCCACAGGCCGACAAAGCCTTTACCCACCTGAAGAAAATGTTAGCCACAGCACCAGTACTAGCCTCACCACTATCGAAGGAGCCAATGTTGCTCTATATAGCCGCAACCAACCGAGTTGTAAGTGCAGTGATAGTGGTGGAGCGCGATGAGGAAGGTAAGTCAGTGCAAAGGCTGATGTATTACTTGAGCGAGGTGCTGTCAGCCTCAAAGCAGAACTATCCACATTACCAAAAGGTGGCATATGGCGTGTACATGGCCGCCAAGAAACTGAAGCACTACTTTGAGGAGCACCCTATCTGAGTCATATGTGAGGCCCCCATATCCGAGATAATGAGTAACAAGGATGCGAGTGGCAGAATTGCAAAATGGGCAATTGAGCTAGCACCTTATGCGTCGCAGTTTGACAGAAGAGAGGCCATCAAATCTCAAGCTGTGGCGGACTTCTTCGTGGATTGGGCCGAGGTACAATACGAACCACCACTTCCGGATCCGAACTATTGGCGAATGCACTTTGACGGATCAAAGACCAAAACCGGGCTAGGTGCCAGAGTTGTACTCACGTCGCCGAAGAAGGACCAGTTGAGATATGTGCTGCAGATCCATTTCACCGCATCAAGTAATGTCGTTGAGTATGAAGCACTTGCGCATGGGCTTAAGGTAGCAAAATAAATTGGAATACGTCGGATCATATGCTTTGGCGACTCAGATTTGGTGGTGCAGCAAGTGTCGGGAGTATGGGACGCCTTGGATCCAAACATGGTGTTGTACAGATTTCATGTGCAGAAAATATCTGGTTACTTTGAGGGATGTGAATTTCACCATGTACCTCGGGTGGAAAATGAGGCTGCCGACATGCTGTCGAAGCTCGGGTCAACCCGACAAGCAATTCCACCGGGTGTGGCATTAGAGCACCTCAGGAAACCATCCATCAGGCCATCCCCAGAATCCGAGTCAATCTACGTCCCGGAGGACACAGAATCAGGAGATGTGGCCATGTACGTGGACACGGGAAGTGGAGCGCTGAACCCGAGGACTGCCTCGGCAAATCCGGGGACTACTTCGATAAACCCGGGGACTGCTTCGCAAGACCCGGGGACTGCTCAGTGTGGTCCGGTTGAAGTTATGCCAGTGGATCAGATGGAGATTGATGAGGATGCGTTCCCTATGCGAGCAATACCATCTTGGGCATTGCCTATATTTCAATTCCTGAGTGACGAAACGTTACCCACTGAGGAAGTGTTGTCCAGGCAAACACAGAGGAGGGCAAAGGCCTACACAATCATCAATTCCGAACTATACAAAAGAAGTGTGACAAGTGTACTCCAGTGATGTGTTGACCCGGAAGAAGGACTTGAAATCATCCGAGATATACATCAGGGGGAATGCGGGCATCATGCCTCATCCCAAGCCTTGGTAGCAAAAGCTTTCTGGCACGGATTCTACTGGCCCAATGCGTTAGAGCAAGCGGAAGATCTGGTGAGAAAATGTAATGGTTGTCAGAGGTATGCCACCAAGACACATATGCCAATGTCGGAACTCAAGACCATACCAATCACTTGGCCATTTGCCGTATGGTGCTTGGATATGGTTGGCCCGTTCAAACAAGCAAGGGGAAACATGACTCACATTCTGGTCATGGTGGACAAGTTTACGAAATGGATTGAGGTAAAACCTATAAGAAAATGTGATGGAGCTACGGCCGTAACGTTTCTCAAAGATATAATCTTGAGGTACGGTTATCTCCACAGTATCATAACTGATAATGGCACAAACTTTGCGGAAGGAGCATTTGTGCGTTTCTGCCGAGATAAGAAGATCCGGCTGGACATAGCCTCGGTAGCCCACCCTGCATCGAACGGACAAGTGGAAAGATCCAACGGATTAGTATTGTCCGAGATAAAACCCCGGCTCATTGAGCCGCTGAAAAGATCAGCGGGGTGCTGGATAGAATAACTACCAGTGGTACTGTGGAGTTTAAGAACAACTCCGAATCGATCGACAGGCTATACGTCGTTCTTTCTGGTATATGGGGCAGAAGCTGTGTTACCAGCCGACATAGAGCATGATTCGCCTAGGGTCACCCAATACACAGAAGCCGAAGTGCAAGAAGCCCGGCAAAATGATGTTGATCTGCTGGAAGAAGCGAGAGAACTGGCACTGTCCAGATCCGCCATATATCAGCAAAATCTCCGACGCTATCATAGCCGGAAAGTGTGCCCCCGGGTCTTTCGGGAAGGCAATCTGGTGCTCCGGTTGGTAGAACGTACTATGGGCATGCATAAGTTATCCCCCCGTGGGAAGGGCCATTCATCGTGAGCAAAGAATTACACAATGATTCTTACTATCTTATAGATGCAAAGCCACATGAAAAGAACAAGGCGGACAGGTCCGGAGAGGAATCTAAGCGACCATGGAATATAGCTCTACTTCGTCCTTTCTACACTTAGCTAAAGAAGCGTATTATCCGAGTCTTCTCATATGTCGGTATGTACGTCGGCAATGAGCTTCTCAATGAAATGTTGGTACCTCGAGCAGTGACTCGGGAACTGCCTTAATATTGTTTGTTGTTTTTTGCGCATCAGCTGGAATAAGTTATTCTACTTAACTCGGATTAGTAATGTGCGAGCACCAAGAACCCAACTCTTCGACTTGCTGCTGTCCAACAAGAATTGGCTTCATGGCAAGCAAGAGAACAAGTTTGGAATTGCGTAGCACATGAAAAACGATTAAGGAAAAGAATTTATTCGAGCCAACGTTTGTTTTTCGGACTAACCCAGTATTCATTTTCAAGTTATTATGTTGTTCTATTTTTGAGCTAAGCCTAAAAGTTTCCCAGTATTGTTAAGACAATTTTTCAAGCTCGGATTCGTAAGTTGTAAAACCGAATCAAGGTAGACACGAACCGAGCCAAGAGAGTGAACGAACAAGAAAATAAACTCGGGGACTACGCCCAAGTTAATTCGGCATAAGCACTTAGTAGAAAAATATCAAATATGTTTGGAATACAATTCCACCCGGCATACCGGGGATCTCATAGGTTTTCAAGTGTTTTTTACTTAGAAGCAGCGGGAGGAAGTTCGGCATCATCTTCGCCCTCTTCGATATCCGAGGCAGTGTCCTCTTCGTCCTCACCCGAAGCATCTTCAACGTTCTCAACTTCTTCTTCGCCAGCGACTTCCAGGAAGCTCGGACCCTCAGTCCAGTCGTGAATTGGAGCATATTCGATGAGACTGTGGGCGCAAGCCTGGTGCCGAGCGACCCACTCCGGGTCATTGGTCCATCTGGATCCTGTGCGCACGCGTGTAAGGAGGCTGAGATCAATCTTCTCGTACCACGTAAGAATGTGGTGAAGGATAATATCAGCTGCGGCACGTCCGGTGGACTCTCTCCAGAGGTCGAGCTGGGTCTCGATTTCCGAAAGTTTTTCAGCGAGATGCGCAATTCTCTCCGGAGTGTCATCAACGGGCCAGAACGCGTTGAAGATTCGGACTGAAACGTCAAGGAGATCTTTGCCGTAGTTTTTAATGATTTCCACGCGAGAGGACAGGCTGACCAATAGGTCCTCCATGTCTAAGGGAATGATCGCACCGTCAGGAGCGGCGGGAGTACCCGTCTCTCGGCGGAAATTGGCAACAGCAGTACTCGCAATAGCAGTACCCTCTGGAAAGTGGCCTGAGAAACAAGGCAAAAGACGAAGTTGAAAAACAAGATGTATGAACTAACCCGGAGAAATAAGGCGGATAAGGGAAAAGAAATTACGTGAGATGTGGCTGTGAATCCGGGTCAATTCCTTGGTGCAATCATCACGCCTCTTCCGAAGCTGCTCAAGCTCAGTGTTAGCCGACTCAAGTTTGACGTCGGCCTCCTGAAGAAGCTCACGGTCCTTAGCAATTTGGAGGTTGAGGCGCTCACGCTCTTCGGTGTAGTCCTGGCCAGCCATTTTTAGCTCGGTTTGATGTTGTGCCTTCATCTTCGCCATCTCAGCCTTCAGCCTGGCAATCTCATCATCCTTGGTCCAGAGAAGGGCGAGCTCGTCATCTTTCTTCTTCAGCTCGGCTTGGTATGGTCCTGCTTGTTTGAGAAAATGCAGCATCATGTTAGGCACGTGCACACTTTCTTCAAGCAATGCTGAAATCGTGTGTTGGCCCGGCAGAGCCGAGGTATGAATGTTTGCCGAACCAAAGGAGAAAGGAGACAGAAAGCACGGTGAAGGCAGACAAAAAGGATGTACCCTTGATCTGTTCCAAGTTCTTCCGCATTATCTTGTTCTCAGCCTCCACCCCAGCTGCGGAAACCGAACAATCAAATTAATTCGGCAAACGAAATTGAAGAAAAATGAGGAAAGGATAAGGAAGAACTTTACCCCTTTTCTCGTACTCCGCGATGAGTGCAGCCTATTTTGCGCGAAGATTCTTGTGCGTATCCAGCAAGCGTTGGAATTCAGCACTCCGGCGGTTGGTGGCCACCTAAAAAAGATACAGAAACTTAAGTCAGCCTAGTGCATATTCGAAGTGTACTAAAATCCGGGCCAAGTGGAACTTAACCCGGCTCTAGGTGTGTGCATGTTCGAAGTGTACTAAAATCCGGGCCAAGTGGAACTTAACCCGGCTCTAGGTGTGTGCATGTTCAAAGTGTACTAAAATCCGGGCCAAGTGGAACTTAACCCGGCTCTAGGTGTGTGCATGTTCGAAGTGTACTAAAATCCGGGCCAAGTGGAACCTAACCCGGCTCTAGGTGTGTGCATGTTCGAAGTGTACTAAAATCCGGGCCAAGTGGAACTTAACCCGGCTCTAGGTGTGTGCATATTTTAAGTGTACTAAAATCCGAGCCAAGTGGAACTTAACCCGGCTCTAGGTGTGTGCATATTAGAAGTGTACTAAAATCTGGGCCAAGTGGAACTTAACCCGGTTCTAGGTGTGTGCATATTCGAAGTTATCAAGGAGCTACGTTAGTTCTATAAAAGAGCATCCGGCCAAGTAACAAGTTACTCCCCCGGAGGCTCGGGGACTAATGGTTATTATCTACAATTTGCAAAGGAGAAACGACGTACCTCCATCATTCGTCCAGCGAGATTAATTGCCTTTGCGGCGGTATTCATCTGAGCGGAAAACTCGGCAGGGCCGAACTTTTCCGCGAGATCAGAATCCAGAACTACTTCTGCCTTATTCCAGTTCATGACAAATTCCATCAGGCTCGGGGGGTACCGTTCTCCGGTGGGCATATGGGGCGTCACCAAGCCCTTTGCATGTGCTTCTTCCTCTCCACCAAGGCAAGGGCGGGGCTGGTATGCAGGACCAACTGCTGGGCATCGGCTGGCTCGGCAGGGCGTCCTTTGCCGCTGGTGTTTTCTTAGGAAGCATCGATATGAGGGTACGTTGCCCAGGCTCGACGGCACTGGGCTTGGCAGCGTCTTGAGTCTTCTTGACCTTGGCTTGCTGGGAAGAAGAAGCCGTAGCAGTGGTTTTTAGAGATTGAGAAGATTCGGAAGATGCAGAGGAACTAGGCGATGGTAGTCTCGTTGCTGGACTTGGTGCCGGCGCTGATGTTTTCGCAGCCAGAGTTGGTGCTGATGCCGGAGTTGGAGATGGTCCTGGTTTGGCTGCTGGTACTGGAACTGATGCTGGAGTCGAGGTAGCCTTAGTGGCTGCTGGTTGTGGCATTGCCGTGGTGGTGGGTGTCGTTGCTCCGGCTGGGCCGATTCCCCCCGCTCCAAGATGACCCGGAGCGGCCGCAGAGCCCTCCGGAATAGGGCTCAGCGGACGTGACTCGTCGTCACGACAGGGTGAAGGGCTAGGCCAGAGAGGTGAAGAGATGGTGGATCCGCTTTGAGGGACCTCCACCGGAGCCCTGCAAAATCAAGCAATGTCAGAAGAAAAACTACGACAAAGTGAGGAAGAACAGGTTACAGAAGAAAGAATGACTTACGCATCCGAGGTTTCGGCTTCCTTGGGTTTCCGAGCCCTTCGTGCTGGGGCCTTGCCTGCTGGTTTGGAGGCGGTCTTGTCCCCGGACTTCTTTCGCCTTTTAACGGGCTGGGAAGGTCCGGAGGAAGAGCTTGAGGAAGCCCCGCGTTTCTTCTTCGACGCCACCGGAACTGGCTCGCCCGTAGCGAGGGGGTATCCTCGTGAATGTGACCACCGGGATGAGCTGATGGCGGAAAAGCAAAAGAAAGGGGAACAGCCTCAACAGGTTCAATTATCTCGATATCCGAGTCATCTTCATCATCGGGCCAATCTCTAATAGAAGAGAATTTACCCGTGGGTCGTTTCGTGGCGTCGGTCATGGGGAGAAACATATCTTGGTCCGTCTCCTCCTCATCTGGAGTCACCCGGTCCGGTGCCCACTTAAGGGTCGGATCGGTGCCGTCCTCGAGGGTCTGCTGAAGGAATAGCTGAGGAAAAGAATGAACAGAAGAGTCAAAAATGCAACAATAACTGACCTGTAGTTAGTCCGGGGTAAGTTTGCAACGTACCATGGGAAGAAGCCGGTCACGGCAGAAATGCTCAATCCCCCAAGTCCACTCAGAGGAGAAGTCCTCGTGAGTGGTGAAGAAAGCCTTAACCCGGCGATAAATCTCTGTGTTGCTCAGTTCGAAGGATGAAGTCCGGTTGGGATCGTGGCCGAAGCTCATATGGCACACCTTGTGGGTGCGCTTCTAGAGAGGGGAGATTCGGTTGCGCACGAAAGTGATCATTGCATCCTCGTTGCGCAGCCCGAGCTCCTTCAGCTCCACGAACCTTTTGTTCACTTGGTTGGCCAGGGCCGTAGGTTTCCTGGGAACGGCGTCCCACAGATCCGGGTTAGGTGGAGCCGGTGTATAGGGGAGCAACCGGATCAAATCTTCGGTGCCTGTGTTCCAGACGTAAAAGAACGTCCGGGCCCACCCTTTGCAGGACACTAACCCGGTGACCTGCGGGAAAACTGAAAACCTCCGGGGAGAGATGGAGGCCGCTCCGAACTGAGTGAGCCGCTTGTCCTCCGGATCAGTGTGGATGTCGGGGATAACGTTACGACGAAGGCCGAAAAACCGGATCCACAGCTCCTTCGTGGGCCACAGTCCGGCGTAGCCTTCGATCGTAGAAGCAAAGGCAGAGAGAGAAGTAATGGCATTGGCTGGAAGATGGTGCGGCTGGAGATGGTAGGTACTGAGCCAATCCTAGAGGAAATCGCTCACCGGCAGTCCGAAGCCCCGTTGAAAGTGAGACAGGAACACGACGAACTCCCTAGGGTTGGGTGAAGGAGCTAGTTCGGCGGAGGCGAGGCGAGCGGCGACGCCGGCGGGGATGCGTCTGGTCCGGTAGAGCCAGTCCAGGTCGTCCTGGCAGACCCAGGAGCCAGCCCACGCACCGTGGTCCGCCGTCGCGGCGTCCTCCTCCATCTATTGTTCAGCAATGGCGAGTTCTTCTTCCGACATCTGCTCCTCGAGGCCCTCGCTGGTGCTAGAGGCGGCGGGGGACAGTGTCCTGGATTGACGAGGACCCGTAGCAAGAGATTTGCGTCACAGTGATGGTAACGCAAAGGTGCGGCGGAGAAGCGCGGCGGCGACGCTGCTTTTTGGCAGTGCTGGTGGCGGCGCGGTCGCGAGGAAGACGAAGAAGAATAACAACGGGCAGAGGGGTGCGGAGGGGGGAAAATCCTAAGGGACGCACCCCTCCGCTATTTAACTACTCCAACCAGGGGTGAGTGGGATCGCGTCCTGTGGACCGGCCACACGCAGTGGCCGTGTATCGTCCGTCCGGACCAATCAGCGGGGAGCCACACAGAGGGCCACAGAGCGGAGAGCATCCTATGACGCGATAGTCTGATGCGAAAAATGAGGAGGCAGGCATGACGTGACCCGCGCGCAGTGATAACTGACAATTACTGCGGCGGTTACTGTGCAGGCCCTTAAAATAAGAAGACAAAATGATTACCCTTCACATGGGATGGCTTACGAGAGAAGGAAACGAGACCCAGATGGAACTATGGTAACCCGGCCAGCGAGTAAAAACTTGGCGTGTCGAAGGGAAAGTAAAACCATGAGATCCGACTTAAAGTGGTAACCTAGCCGGCAAGTGAAAACTTGGAATGCGCGAAGGGAATGTAAATCCATAAAATCCGAGGTAAAAGAGCTAACTCGGAAATAGCGACCAAAGCTAGAAATTGAACCTAGTGTGGCCTTAGCGGCCAAGGCAGCTAAGACCGCACCAGCTTCGGGGACTAATGTTGGGGGGATACCCCCGGGTAGGGTCACGTCGGGGTATAAAGGCCAAGTTAGCAAAGGTTCGGCAAGGTCAAAGCGGATGCTGGCCGGGTCACCTCAAGGCAGGCCGAATCACGGGGTAATCCGGACCTGGGGCATTCGCCTAACTAGGTCTCATCCGACTTAAGCAGTGAGTCGGAAGTGCATGTTTTACTTATATGCAGGAACAAGTGTGGCCGGATTCACCATCATCCGGGTCATAGCAAGCTTCTAGGAGAAGGAAGGAATCTCGCTGGTCAAAAGGAGCCCCGGTACGCACTGCCTGAGCGAAGCAAGCAAGGACAGGACCACCGGGGCGTGGCCGACAAGCGTGACGACGCCCGTGTCGTCTGACGAGGGCGCCGCAGAGGCTCACGTAGCTAAAGCATGTGTGACGCGGGGGAAAAAGCACCCCGGTCGGCTTACCACTTTGGGAGGAGGCATATTCTTAGGAATATGCCTCCACGTATGCCCTAGGCAGAAACCGAGCCTCCCCTATAAAAGGGGGGCTAGGGCTTCTGTAGAGGGGGTTGGTCTTTCTACTATTCTGTTTGGGCTAGGGTTTCAGGGGCAATCAGTGGGTGAGAGTAAGAGAGCTCCTTCTTCCTCCTCTCGCGAATACAGCTCTAGGAGCACTTGTAATCTTGGAAGGAAATCAATACAAACTTCTGTGTGGAGAATCACTCCACAATCCCTCCCTGGATTCTCCTAGCGTGTATTAGTCCCCACCTTTAGCCTATCCATGGCATCTGCCGTGACACCACCACGACACTTGTTCTGTTTTGGTGAAAACAGGTCCTTCTACATGAGATGTGCTTGCTGGAGAGGAGGTGACGTTGTGTGTTGATGGCGAGCATGATGATGATGACCGACGACACTCTCCCTCGACATTTATCACTTAGTTTGTGTTTTAAGATGATTAATGTAATCGAGAGATTTGAACTTCTTTAGTGTGTCTCACACTTCGTGAGACGGTTATTCATATGAGTTTGTAACAAACAGTTGTTCTGCTTTTATGAATGATTTCTATTTGTGTTCATATCTTGTTTGATTACTTGTGAATTATCCTTGTTGTTTGAAACTAATTGATAATGCATGAACATTTGTAAAACATTAAAAATGCCTTGTTTACAATACCCAACTTAATGATATTTCATTTATGAATGAAACCATTGTTTGAATTCAAAGTTATATGATAATATGTGAAATTCATTCGATTTCTTTTCACATATAAATCATGCCTAAGTTTGGTAAAATAACTTGAACACCGTGTATTACTTGAATACAAAGTGTTTAAAGAATTGTTAAAAGTAAATACATATTCGATGTATTGTGTTTTAACGAAAATGGTAATTATCATTAAATGATTGTTTAAATGTGTAAAGTAGTTTTACCAAAGGAAACATGAATATGAAACTATTTGATTTGATCAAAGTGTTTCATCAACAAAGGGTATAAATATAAAAGAGAATCCAATTACTATGATTTGATCAATAGTAATGAAATTCGACTTTATAAGAATGGCATAAAAGTAATTGAGAAATGCAAAGCGTTTTGAAACGTCAAAATGCAAAGCATCACTGTGATATTAGATATCAAAAGGGGTTGAATAAAAGGCACCAAATAAATCGTTGTAGTGTAGATGTAGAGACCATTAGCTTAGAAGTAGTTAGCACTCAATTAGAATTGGTAAACCATTAGAATTCGTGAAAGTTTTGGGGTTATTCGATATAACCAAAACAATAGTGAATAAGTCCTTGTCGAGTATTCATTGGAAACTTTGAATACGAAATCCATAGCTGAGACCAAAAGGAAAGCAAGATTCGTATTGCCTGGATTTTGGTGCATTCTTGAGAAAGCTCACCTCTAGTGAAGTTTCTCAATTATGGAGCAAATGGAAAATAGTGTAAAACACGATGAGGATTCAAAACCCTGCATCAGAGTGTTGAGAAGTGCAATGAACAATGTTCCTAAACGATTCTCTTCACAGAAGGAAAGAATCAATGATTTTGATCATTGTATTTTTCCCTCCACTATTGTTTTTCACTGCATGAAGGAGGATTCAAAATGTAAATCCATATCTTGTATGGAGACATTTGTGAATCATTTTTCATGATTTTTGAAACATGACATACCTACGAACTACAAAGGAAATAATGGTAAACTAAATTATGAGAAATCCTAGAAGTAAAATTCCGTTGAGATTAGAAAGCAATTCGTTGCTGAATCTCACAAGTAAAGGGGTTACTTGGAATTTTCACAAATGACTACAAAGCCATAGTGGAAAAGGGGTGAATGCCAAAAGCACAATTTGTCAAGTGTTGGACAAATTCAAATGAATTTGATTCATGTATGCTAAATGTCTAGTGGATTTAAAACTAGTAAAGTACTAGTATCTCATAGTAAAACTCCAAGTTTGATATTTGATCAAAAGATTTTGAAGTCATTCAAAATAGTAAGGGGATATGCAATTTGCATAAAATTGAGTGGGAGCTATGAAAGTCTTCCTGAAACAATATGTGATTGACATATTTTTAAGTGGGAGCAATATAAGACTCGAATTCAAATATGTAGGAACATATTTTGAGTGGGAGCTTATAGGAGTGATTCTTAAGGGATTTAAGAATGAAAGGCGCAAATACTTATGAATAATGATTCATAAGATGTAGAAGTTGATAATAGGTGTATTATGATATTATGTGGTATTCATTAAGGGATTCTGAAAGGGGTTTCAGAATAGAAGTTAATTAAGGAACTGGTCCTTAATAACTCAAATTACGAATAACATTAAGTTTTACATTGATGGTTGAAAGAAAGAAGAGGATGATCGTCATCTACTATGTTGAGACATAGGTTCTGTCTTAGTAAACCATGATGATAACTTAGCATAATATGTGATCCAAATAATTAACATTTGAAAGTGATTAAGTTCGAATCACAGAACGTTGAGCTAAGTTTGTCTACAGTGTCTAATAGAGAACTGTGGACATATTTTTCAAATCCATAAAGGATAACATATCTTAAAGCATAAAGAGTTATGTTATAAGGGAATATGTTGGAAACTCCTGTAGATACCAATTAAAGTCAAGTAGGAAGCGAGGTGAACAAAACATCGAAAGTTGCACAGAGTGCACGGGAGTTTCGATGAATACGTTTATAATAATAGATAAGGGTACCATCTAAAGTGTTGTATAATGTTATGGCGGGGCTAATTCGCTTTTAACATAGAATGATGTGTCCCAGGGCATAGTGCCCATGATAAAGCCCTCGAGGTTGATGTAACGTCACTGTAGGCTCCTAAAATCAGGCCTCGTTCTACTGCCATAGCAATGATGCATTCACACAGATGCTATCATGTGATGATAAAGTATTAATGTCAATCAAGGTGACATTAGTAAGTTGCAAAGGATTTGGGACTGTAAAGTACAGACCCAAGGCTCAACCTCTTCCATGAGCAAGCATGTTCAGGGTACCGGATATATGGTGCCAATGATTCAGAACAAATGCAGCTAGCGTATTTGTACTCTAGTGCAAGTGGGAGACTGTTTGAAATATGCCCTAGAGACAAATAAGTAGTAAGGACTATTATCATATTTCTTATAGTTTATGATTAAGTTTTATATCATGCTATAACTGTGTTGAGTGGAAACATCAATACACGTGTGATATACAAACAACCAGGGGTTCCCAGTGAAACTCTAGTCACTGGTTCATTGGTCAACAGATGATCATGTTTCCTGATCATGTGGCATTTATGCTATTTGGAAATGAGGTCATCTCATTCTGAGAATGAGATGATGAACCAATACCCAACCTAAACATCGTGACCCGATCATGTCACGAAGTTCACGTTACGATGATTAGAAATGGATCCTTGTAGACTATTCCTTAGACCGTGAGGCTATATCAATCACTGTCTCCCGAGAGTGCTTAGATAGCATCAAACACCATCTAGTAAAATGTTGGTTATAAAGGTGTGTTCAGGTACTTAGAGGAAACCGTAGAGGAAATATATGTCAAGAGCGGGATTTGTCCGTCCATGGGACGGAAAGATACTCAAGGGCGCACTCGGAGAAGTTATATCCAATAGCTGCGCAGCGTGTGATTAGATCACGAGGATATCACTTGTCGGAACAAGTTAAGTAGCATTGTTCAGTAACGAGATTGAACACGACATGGTGATTTCATTGATCAGATCTCGGGCAATGCAAGTATCGAGTGACAAAGGGAATAAGACACGACTGTCCCGGTTCAAACGACAAAAGATCTTCGTGGAACGCAAAGGGGTCACATGGCCATCCAGGTCCCTTTGTCGATCATTGGTGCAGGAGTGTCCCGATCATGTCTGGAGTGTTCCTGAAACGTGGGGTATCACACTTAAGGGCTTAATGATACTTAGAGAGTGTTTATAGGATCGGTGGAATCGCCGAAGAAGAGAAGGGAGAAAACCGAAAGGGTTTCGGTAAATCCGGAGGATGTCCGAAGTGGAGGTGGAAGGTGTTCCATGGCCACGGAGATTAAATGATATGTGAATGAATGTTAAATATTGATTTAATCATTTATTCATAATTATTTAATAAAGAGAAAATCAATTAAAAGGTCAAAAAGGCTTAATGGGCCAATTCCGGAGGGAGAGGGCCCATTAGGGGAAAGGAGAGAGGGAGAGGGGCCAAGGGGGAGGCCGGCTAGGCCTTGCCCCCCCCCCCCCCCCCCCCCCGCGAGGCCCACTAGGGGCTGGCCGGCGGCCACCCCACCCCCCTCCTCTCCTTTAGTCCCACCCCGGGACTTTGAGGGAGGTAGTACCTCCCCTCCCCCTATATAAAGTGGGGTATTTGGCCTAGAAAATACACCAATAATCAATAAAGGTCTCCCCACTTTTGGGAGGACCTCTAATTGATATTTTCTCTCTCCCCCTCTCTCTCTCGTGACCGTGGTCCCAAGTCTGGACTGCGGGAGCGAGAGACATCTTCGCTGCGGAGCGCCGTTGTGCTGCGGGATTCGGAGCCGGGAGCTCTACTTCCGCAACTGCTGCTGGATCGGGAAAGCAGGAGTCATTGTCAGGCACCAGACGTGTGTAACTCCCCGCGAGGTGTCGCACTTGAGGAACTCAAGTTGTTGGATCCGGAAGGAGCGCAAGGACTTCATCACGACCTTGAGGTCGGCTTCGGCTCGTCTACATCAACCACGCTCTCCTGAGCGTTGACAATGCTTTTCGGTCTTCAAGGGTAAGTTCGTGAAAAGCCCCTCCCGTTACTGTATTACTAATAGATAGGTCCTGGCAGCTTCAGGGGTTCAGGGGCGTAGAGTAAAATTTATTGTTTTTATGCGCGGAACCCTTACAGGCCGGCGCCCCTCGACGGGGGCGGCCTCCTGCATCTCGAGGCGATGGCGGGTGGGGGCGCTCGGGTGCTGCGTTTCGATGACTACAGGGGCCCATACTCGCGGATCTCTGGGAGTGGCGATGGTTGATGCCACATTTGCACCCCCTCCTTCGACCGGATGTTGTCGGGTGGTCCGGAACAAGACCGTGATGGAGCTTGGTGGAGCTGACCTCTGACGGTGGAGCCCTTGCCCTAGGCCCAGACCGGGGCCTGTACGGGCCTAATTCGGCCTGGGTGGGCCCTGCTGTCTTGATGGTTCCAGGGTCGCCTGGGGCCTGGGAGCCAACCCCTCGGCTAGGTGTCTGAGGTGTTGGATCAGGGCCAGCAATCTTAGATCCGGTTGTCGTCGGATTGATGACAAGTACGCCATGAGGGGTCCTCAAGGCGTGCGGACCAGAGGTGTGTGAGACGTACGGTGTTTCGGGACGGTGAGCACACAAGTTTACCCAGTTTCAAATCCGCCGTCTTTGGACGGATCCTACTCCTGCTAGCAATCCAGTAATACGGTAGAGCCGGAATATGGGTTACAAGGGTTTCGCCCATGCGAGTTAAGATTGTAGACTATTGAGGTGTGCCCTAAAGGCTCTCCCTAGGACGGCTTATATAGATATCTGGCCTAGTGTTTACAGGAGAGATCTATCCGGCTACGACTAAGAGTCAGTTAGAGAGTACATCTTGAACTACAAGTAACACTATGGGCCTTAGTCGGTAAGTCTTCTGGGCCTTCCCGTAGCCGGATTGGACTCCGTCTTTTCTCCATGACTGGGCCGCCCGTGAAGCAAAGCTCTAACCCGAAGTGGGCCACCCTTGTCAGCGAGGAACTATGAGGATACCCGGAAAGTATATCCCCAACAGGAGCCCCCAGAAGTCTCCAAGATCCAAAGTCGGATTTGTCATCATCTAGCTTGATCGTCGGCTTGCAGAATCTTGAAGGGTTCCTGAAACTTCACAACAAAAAATATGATCCGGGTCTTAAAAAATAAGTCGGACCTATCAACATGTTACTCGGATTTTCCAGCTTAATTTCAAACTAAGCCAGAACTTGGTCTCTAACGCCACCTGACACCAGTCATGGTCAAGTCACGTCATCTGACAGACATCCTGTCAGCACGACCGTCGGTGGGTCCATAGTTCGCCGAACCGAGGCGTCGTTTCAATGCGTACATGGAGATCGAGGCGATGTAATCATCGCGTGGGTCCTTCCTAGTTCCGTCCATGACACGTTGTGGTTATACAGTGTCATTTGCACAAATCTTGGCGCGGTTAGGTGGATATAAGGGGTGAGGATTCTCCTCCTCCTTTCTTCACCTGGTCCTTTGCCGTTTCTTCTCCTCCAAATCTCCCCCGCGCACAGAGCTCCTCTGCTTTACCCAAAAACTCCGAGCGTCGCCCATCTTAGGTCACAGGCGCACCGGAGAAATGGCTTCCTTATCCTCTTCTCGTTTAGCGACGGCGGCAGCGACAGAGGCGGCAGCAGAAAAGGAAAGCTTCTACGGGGTTTGGATCCCCTGCGTGCTTGACGATGAGAAGATCCACGGCGTGGAGGCAAAAGGGCTCCTCCGTGCCAGCAACTGGTGGAGCGGCGTCGGGGAGACCGTCCCCAATCCGCGCGTCGTGGAGCGGGTACACTTCGGCACCCACCTCGACAGAGGTTTGTCGTTTCCTCCCTCGGAATTTCTTTTCCGAGGTGATAGATCATTATAGTGTTCAACTCCACCATCTTCCTCCCAACTCCCTCCTAGAGATGAGCGCCTATGCGGCTTTGTGCGAGGGATTTCTCAGCATTAGGACGAGTCTTACCTTATTCTGGTACTACTTCCATGTCCGGAGAAATTCTATCACCACCGGTGTTCCTTATATCACCGGTACAGTTAGTTTTTCACTTAGACGTGAGCGTGCATACCCTAAGATTCTAGCCAGTGACTCGGTCAAACAATGGCCAACCACCTTCTTTTATCATAAGGATGTTCCGGCTCCCGGCAAAGCCACTGCTTTGCCTGCTTTCATCGACAGAGCTGCCACGGCCCAACCGTCTTGGGACGAGGCTCCTCCGGCTCTCAGTGACGATCTGATCCTCGCTAAGAGGCGGATCGAATATCTGATCAAACACAAAGGACTGAAGGGATCCGACCTGGTCCAATGTTGGGTGTCATGCCGGATCCAACCCCTTCAATACCACGGAGGCCGACTGATGCACTCCATCACATCGTCCAAAAAGGATTATCTCTGCATCAGCCCCAGAGCCTATACCACGCAAGGTTATATAAGCCAGATTAAATGGCTGATAAGGGAGCGGATCGAGAGGAGGATCCCGGAGGTTTCTTTGGACATGCACACAGCGGAGAACCCCGTAGTGCCGGTAAGCTTCTAACAATAAACCTTTTTATGTGTTTCAATCTTTAAGTTATATCGCAATACTAATATGTTTTCTTCTTTTCAGCTTGCTGACCTCCCCGAGTCGGAACTTGCTCCACTCGAGGGATATCCTCTAGAGTTTTCTCAGGATGCGGAATTGGTCCCATTGTTGGACATTGTGCCTAAGAAGCGCAAGGCTCCGATAGTGGCTGTTGGCACAAAGGAGGTGCCTATCGTGAAGAGGTAACTTTCAACACAACTTCCGCCTTTGTACCTTACTAGAATTTTCTTCCAAGATTTAATGTTTTCCATTCTATTACATTCTCAGAGCTAAGCAGCTCTTCAAGGGTAAGGGGAAGGGAACTTATTCGAAGCCCCTGCGATAGACGAAGCTTACCATACCTTCTCCTGCCGTGGCTCCTCCGACTCCTGCTCCTCAACCTTCCGTAACACCAGTGATCACTCCTTCTCCGGCTGTTACAGAAGATCCGGCTCCTTCAACGGAGCCTGCGATCCTTGAATCGCAAACTGACGTCACCATGAGTGAGTCAGGTATAGATAAGGGTGAACCCTCTTCAGGTAATGATCCCTCGGCAGAAACCTTTGCCGAAAACCTTCTCAGCAATCTGGGACTTGCCAAGTTTGGCTTATATAGGAAATCTACAGAAGAGATCCAGCGGCTGGCCAGGCAGTGCCTGGAGAAAAGAAATCTATCTGCCGAAGAAGAAGCACAAGAGGCAGAGGACATCAAGCACTCTGACCTTCTTGAACAAGTGCGTCTTCGCAACGAGAGGATAAGGTCCGGTGAGCTTCCAATGGCTCCAGTGACTCCTCTGACTCTCGCTGAGAAGGTTGTTGTTGAAGTGAATGCAAGTTTGGATAAACTTACTCGCGAATAATATGTAAGTCGGAATTCTAACTCCTGTTTTTTCCTTTATTTCATATCATATCCTCTAGCCCCCAAGCATGAAGTAGGATATATAATCCAGGTTTATGCTTCCTTAGGATGCCAACGAATGAACTAGTGTAGCCCCCAAGGCTCGTGCTGATATTAGTAAAAATATTAGCCCGAGTCTTTAGTAGACTTCTGACTTTGGGTACTCTCACTTATAGAAAGTATATTCCTATAACCAGGATTTGTTGAAAAATGTTTGCAACAAGCGGAGAGAGATCAAAGCTCTCCGACTTAAGAATGCTAAGCTTAAAGTTGCCAAGGATGAGGCCGAAGGTAAACATTCCGAGACTCAAACCTTGTATTTCATGTTTTCATAGTCGAATTTTTACTGAACTGTTGTTCTTTTTGACTTATAGCGCTAGTAAAACAGTCTTGTGCTATGATTGAAGAGGCCGAGAACCTCAAAACCTTGGTGGTGGAGAACAAAGAACTTCGCCAAGAGCTGGATAAGCTCAAGGCGGATCATGAGAAGAGTATAGCTTAAGTTCACGAGTCGTCCTCCATGACTACTGACGAGCGTGACCATAAGATCGCTGCTCAGGATCAGAAAATCTCGGACCTCAATAATGAGCTGTGCAGAGAAAGGACCTTTCCGAGGCGCTCCAGGCTGAACTACGGAGTCTTCGGGAAGAGAAGACCAAAGTTGACGATGTCATTTTCGGTATGTTCCATCTGTCTGATTTGTCTATTTTCTTCGACTTCTTTCAATGTCGGATTTTCTTAACTGTTTTGTGTATAGGTTCTCTGAACTTGACGGACTCCACCTCTGCCGAGCCCCGCACCCATCGGCTTACCCAAGTCGGTGAACTGCTTCATGACTTCCGCCAATCCCTTAAGGATATTGGTGAAGCTCTCAAGATTCCGGACATGCATAGCATGTCGGATTTTCAGGTGCGAGACAATGCGAAGGAGATGCCACAACTTGTCCAGGATTGGAACATGTCCTACGCGCGATCCGCAGCGCAGAACGCTCTCACCATGGTCATGAGCCACCATGGAAACATGGAAATATGGCAAGTGACCAGAGGGTACTGCAAGGTGGATGAAGACGGCTAGGAGCAGGACATGAAATCCATTACGGACTCCTGCGCTGGATATGGGTGTCACGTGGCTGATTTGAGTAGCTACGAAACTCCTTTCTTCACCTGCGTGGACACTCCGCCTTCGCCTCCATAAGAATCAACAGAAGTTTCCGACGATGACCACACCCTTTCGGATGTGGACATCTCGGAACGATATCAAGGCGATGTATCCAGCGAGCCGGCAGCTCCTTCCTCACCTCCTACATCATAGATTGCCAGAAACATTTGTATTATTCTGAAAAACATGATGGGTCTGTATGTATGCAGTACTATAATTTTGCTATTGCTAAGCTTTTGATCTATTCAGCACTTTTTAGTTTTAAATTTTCTTTTGTGTGCCTAAAATGTTTACATAAGCACTTGTATTTTTTCGCCTATACTTATCGTTTATCTGGCTTTCCGCGTCGTCCCTTTGGTGAGCCGGCTAAACCTTCTACTCGGAAACTTTGCCGAGCAACGGAGCTCAATTGCTAAACCAGTTTCAACTCGGAAACAAAGCCGGCTTCTAGTACCAACAATTCACTACTCGGAAAATGCCCGCATCCGGCAATCAGACAAATAACCAAAGTAAAGACTAGAAACTTTAGAGTTATACCCGAAGGTAGCATTTTTAGAATCGTAAATCTAAACCAGAACGAACATGAGCATAAAGTACTTTCAAGCATTCTAGGATTTTCGACTATGACATGATCATTCGGAAATAAGATGGTAAAAACTTGTCAGAAAAACTTGAGGCAACCAAAACTTTTATTTCTCACATAACATGTATGTATATATGTTTACAAAGAAGGATAAACTAATAATAAAAGGGACGTAGCTGAGCAACATTCCATGGTCTGCCTAATTCATCCGGATTTGTACTGCCTCCAGCTCTCTTTCTCTTCTTAGTAGCAGGTCTTTCTTTGACTGGCCTCATGTCAGTTAAGTAGTACGAACCATTGTGCAGTACTCAACTAACTAAAAAGGGCCCTTCCCATACTGGGGAAAGTTTGTGCTTTCTTTGCTGCACAAGCCGGAGAACCAAATCGTCTTTATTGAAAGATCTGTTTCTAACTCTCTGGCTATGATACTTGCGTAACTTCTGCTGATAGGCTGTTGATCTCATTTCAGCAACGACGCGAACTTCTTCGACTAAGTCGAGATCATTTTGTCGAGAAATCTCGGCATCCTCTTCAATATAAGCGGCCACTCTAGGAGAAGTATGAATTAAATCACTAGGAAGAACTGCTTCTGCGCCATAGACCAAGAAGAAAGGTGTGTATCCGTTTGACCTGTTCGGAGTCGTTCGTAAACTCCATATTACAGAGGGCAATTCCTCTGCCCAAGCCCCCGCAGCACGTCATAGTGGTGCTTCGAGTCTCGGTTTTAGGCCTTGTAGGATTAAACCATTTGCTCTTTCGACTTGTCCGTTAGCCTGTGGATGTGCGACTGACGCAATGTCAAGCCGGATATTTTGCTTGTTGCAGAATTCAGCCAATTCTCCCATAGAGAAATTACTCCTATTGTCCGTGATAATGCTATGCAGATAACCATACCGGATTATAACATCCTCGACAAATCTTTTGGCTGTTGCTCCATCACAACTAGTGACAGGTTTAGCCTCAATCCATTTGGTGAATTTATCCACGATCACTAAGAGGTGAGTAAATCCACTTGGAGCTCGTTTAAATAGTCCTACCATATCAAGCCCCTAGACCGCAAAAGGCCATGTTATAGGTATTGTTTGCAGCTGATCAGCTGGAACCTGAGCTTGTTTGGCGTACTTTTGGCAGCCTTTGCACGTCTTGACTAATCGTTCGGCATCTGCTTGAGCTGTAAGCTAGAAAAATCCGTGTCTAAAAGCTTTTGCCACTAAAGATTTGGCTGCAGCATGGTGACCACACTCGCCTTCGTGGGTTTCTCTTAAGATTTCCACTCCTTCTTCTGGAGATACACAGCGCTGAAAACCCCCAGAAACACTCCGCTTATAGAGCTCACCTTTAACTATAGTATAAGATTTTGCTCGTCGGATGATCTGCCGGCTCAGAACCTCATCTTCAGGTAATTTGCCATCTACCAGATAATCTAGGTAGGGTTGAGTCCAGCTAGGAATTACAGCCAGAACTCATATTAGAGGTGAGTCGGATTTGGTCGGATATTCCTCATATACTCCCTTTATTGAGGGAACTTTGAGGTGCTCTAAAAATGCGCCATCCGGGACCTCTTTCCGTGCAGAGCCTATCCGAGATAATGCATCTGCTTCCTCATTTTCTGCTCGAGGGATGTGTTGAACCTCAAACCCTTCGAACGATTTAGATAAATCATCCACGACAGCTTTATATGCTGCCATGTGTTTATTTGCATTACAAATATCCGACACTTGTTGAGCAACAAGATCCGAATCTCCGTAACACATCAAACGTCGGATGCCAATATCCTTAGCAATCCAGATTCCATGGAGCAATGCTTCATACTCGGCAATATTATTTGTCGCTGTGAAGTGGATCTGCAACACGTATAGAAGTTTATCTCCTTGGGGTGATTTGAGCACCACGCTAGCCCCCGAACCCCCTCGAGCCTTAGACCCATC
This sequence comes from Avena eriantha, assembly GCA_910589775.1. Lineage (NCBI taxonomy): Eukaryota > Viridiplantae > Streptophyta > Magnoliopsida > Poales > Poaceae > Avena > Avena eriantha. The sequence goes on from OU342741.1 coordinate 475,646,974, forward strand.
AAAGTAGAGGGTCCAGTATTCTGACTCAGGGAGGGTCATATTCTCCTTCGTCTCTGTCCAATCAGCGACAAAGTCAGCAATGATCTGGGATTTGATTGTTGTCCGAGGTTTATACTCAATATCAAAAGTTGAAAGCTCTATGCCCCATTTGGCGACGCGTCCTGTGGCGTCACTGTTGTTAATTATATCTCTCATGGGAGCTGTGCTCACCACGGTAATAGGATGCTCTTGAAAATAGTGTCGTAGCTTACGTGATGCTAGAAAAACACCATAAGCCAACTTTTGATAGTGTGGATATCGCTATTTTGATTCTGTCAGGACCTCGCTGACAAAGTAAGTCGGGCGTTGCACCAAGTGTTCCTGATTTTCCTTTGGTCTCTCCACCACCATGACAATACTAACGACCTTGTTTGTCGCAGCAAGATAGAGCAACATCGGTTCCTGTGGTTCCGGCGCCGCAAGGATAGGAGCAGATGAGAGTACTTTCTTCAGGTCTTGTAGTGCAGCTTCAACTTCTTCAGTCCAAACAAAATCCTTGGTCTTTTTCAGGAGTTTGTATAATGGTGCGGCTCTTTCATCAAGCCAGCTTACAAACCGACTGACTACAGCGATGCAACTAGTTAGTCTTTGTATGTCCTTCAGGAGAGTTGGCCTGGAAATGTTGAGTATAGCCTTGATTTTGTCCCGGTTCACCTCTATGCCTCTTTGATACACGATGAAACCTAACAATTTTTTGGCTGGTATTCCAAAGAAGCACTTCTTCGGGTTAAGCATGATGTTGTATTTTCTTAGATTGGCGAATGTTTCCTCCAAGTCGGAAATCGGCGTTTCCTTCTTTTTGGACATGACCACAATATCATCCACGTATGCATGTACATTGCGTCCGAGTTGGTCATGGAGGCAATGTTGCATCGTGCGCTGGTAGGTAGCTCCTGCGTTTTTCAGCCCAAAGGGCATCGTAAGAAAACAGAAGGTTCCGAAGGGGGTTATGAATGAAGTTTTGACTTTGTCAGATTCCTTCATCCGGATTTGGTGATAACCGGAGTATGTGTCGAGAAAATAGAGGAGTTCCAAGCCTGCCGTAGAATCGATAACTTGATCAATCCTAGGCAGAGCAAACGGATCTTTTGGACAAGCCTTGTTCAAGGCAATATAATCAACACACATCCTTATATCAGTGGTGTCCTTTTTAGGGACCATTACAGGATTGGCCGACCACTTAGTATGGATGACCTCTTCTATTAATCCGGCTAACTCGAGCCGTGCTAGTTCCTTAGCTATTGGCTTACGCTTTTCATCGCCAAAACATCGTAAGGACTGTTTGACGGGTTTAGCGTTCGGGTTTACATTTAAAGAGTGCTCGGCAAGTTCCCTAGGTACTCCGGTCATGTCAGATGGCTGCCATGCGAAGATATCTTGATTTTCTTGGAGTAACTTGACGAGAGCGCTTTCCTATGCGCTATCTAGGCCTATGCCTATCTGGGTCACCTTGGAGGGGTCATCGTCCTTCAATGGCGTCTTCTTCGTCTCTTCTGATGCCTTGAACTCCGGATTTGGCTTTGTCACCTCCTTCCTCATTGCGGGCCTCTTGGACAGATCTATGCTCTTCTTGATCTCCTGGTACTCCTGGGCGTGCAGCATGGCTTCAGCAAAGGCGGCATTTCCATCCTCGCACTCTCGCGCTTTCTTTGGGTCTCCCCTGATGGTGATCACGCCATTGGGACCTGGAATTTTCATCATATTGTAAATGTAACACGGACGAGCCATAAAAGCCCAGTAAGCCGGACGTCCAAATATAGCGTGGTACACGCTCTTGAACGGGACCACTTCGAAGGAAAGTGCCTCCGTCCGATAATTCTTTGGTGTTCCAAAGGTAACATCCAAAGTGATTTCTCCCAGGGAATTGGCTTGTCTTCCTGGGACAACTCCGTGAAAGATCACAGAGCTATGGTTCAGCTGGGTCTCTGAGATATTCATCCGGCGTAGCGTTTCGACAAAGAGAATATTGATATTGCTGCCACTGTCCATGAGGGTCTTGGAGAAACCATAACCGTCGATAAGTGGATTTACGATTAAAGCGTATTTTCCTCGCCTGTGTAACTTAGGCAGATGATCAACGCGGTCAAATGTGATTGCCACTTCCGACCAGTCCAAAAATTGGGGGATAGCCAGAACTGTTGCATTGAGCTCATGTAGAACTGCTTTCTTAACCTTTGTAGGTTGAGATTCAAGGAAGGTAACATAAGTGTCTTTCTTGGTCGGAAAATTTTTCTTCCCTTCCGGCTTGGGATTTGAAGCATCAGCTTCCTCCATGTCGGAATCTTCCTTGGTCTCTTTATCTTTCTTGGGATTCTTCTTTCCCTTCTTCCACTTAGCTTTGTAGCCCGCGGTGTCATCTCTTTTGATGTCGTCATTGAAACGACATTTGGCGTTGGTGTGGGATGAGCCCCCATTGGCGTTAAGTGATGCACACATGGGTTATTGGCAATGTCGGCCCAAGAGTAGGTTTTTCCCGGTTGTTGGTCTCCTCTACCTTGGACTCTCAAAGTCCCACGGTCACGCCCGCTGCCTCCGCCACGTCCTCCTTGTCCTCCAGACCCGAAAGTAGCAGTGACCACTGCCATTTTCGCATTGGGTTTTTCTTCCGAGGTATTTTTGCGCTTCTGAGCTTGTTGCTTTGGTTGTTTTGCCGACTGTGGCACAGCTAGGGCATTGAGTGATCCCTCTGCATCGTTGTCAGCATCTACATACTTGCTCGCTGTTTCTATCATCTCTCCCAAATCAGTGACTTTTTCACACTTCAAGCGATGACGCAGTAGACAAATTGGGAGACCTGCAATGAAAGCTTCAATCATAGTTTGATCATTTACTCCTTCACAGGAGTTCTTGGTGTCGATCCATCATCCGGGGTAATCCCGGCAAGTTTCTCCGGCCTTCTGGGTGCAACGTTGTAGGTCTCCGACCGTACAGGGCCTCTGGTATGTGCCTTCAAAATTCCGAAAGAACGCACTTTGCATGTCATACCAGTTGTGGATGGTGTTCTCCGAAAGTTCATTAAGCCATGATCGTGCCATCTTCCGCAACATAAGTGGGAGATATCGGGTTGCGACCAGGCTATTTCCGCCTTTAGCGATGCAGTAAGCTTGGAAAAAATCCTGTAGCCAGGTATCTGGCCGAGCAATGCCGTTGTAGGCTTGGATATGTCTTGAGATAGAAAATCCTTCTGGGAATCTTGTAGCTCTGATGCGTTGTCCGAAACACTTTGGGCCCACGTAGATATCATCATTTTCATAGCGTTGCGCCTCTATGTTGGAGTTGATCATGTGCCTTGCGTCGTTCGGGGATAGAGATCGTCCCGAATGTCGGCTGTGGCTATGGTGCCTTGGAGCTAGACTTCGGCTTCTGCCACCACCTCCTCCGCCACGTCGTCCTCCTTGTCCCCCTTGAGAGCCGTTGTGATGACTGCTTGGTGGAGAGGGTGGGGCAGCTGGATTGTTTCCGGTTGTTCGCCGGCCTCCATCCGGAGCGTCATTATTCTGATTCTGGGGAGGGTCTTTACTATGATGAGCCCCCTGCCAGCTTGTCCCGGCATGGTTTCCGTCATTCCTTCGTCCGTCGTTCCCACTACGGTGAGGCTCAGCCGGACGGCTTGCATGTCTAGGAGGTGGCATTTTTTGACGGTCCTCCTCCCGACGTTTCTCTTTATCTTCTCCCCTTCGATCATTCGACTCTCGTCGGGGAGGATTCGTTGGATACAGTGCAGCAATGGCCTCTTGATCGGCCACTGGAGCGACGTTGCTCTAGTCACGTGCAGTTCTGTGATGTTGTCCTGATGATCCGGTTCTAGAGTAGTTGTCTTCCAGTCGGTCGAAACGGTGACGCTGTTCCGGAACACGTTGGGGCCTTATATCATTCTAGGCTGAGTCCGTGTGACATTGGTCAGATTTGGAGACTAGTTTTCCACTTTTGGATTTCGCAGCCATCTATTGCTCTAGACCCTTGGTGAGTAGCTTGATGCCCAATCGAACCTGTTCTGGGCCTAGGTTATTTGATAGGATATCTCGAGTTGTGACAGTGTTCTATACCGGCGTTGGGTACACCAGATCTCCTTTGCTATCGAGACGAGGCATCCCTGGATCTCCTTCAAAGAGGACCCTGTTCACTTCTGGAAATTGACCGTCACGTGTGTAACGTTTATGTGTCTTCTGATGCAACCGAGACATGTAATCCTTAGTTGCCATGCGTTTCTTTTCCTCCTCGATGTTTTTGGCTTCATCCAAGAGTTGTTGACGATGCGCTTCTAGGGCTTGGGCCCTTTCGTCCAGCTCTTCAGCAGTAAGTTCTGCAGCTGTAGGGATAGGTGTGGTTAATGCAGCATCGATGAGTTTACGCGCACCTTCGGTGATCACGTGTCCATCCACCGATTCTTCTTTTTTCGGCTCTTCTAGGATAAGTGCTCCATCCGAGTCTTCCTCATATTCCTCGGCAATCACCTCCTCTGTCAGAGGGTCTTTTGCCGGGGTCTTGTTCTTCTTGTTCTTCTTCTTTGCCTTCTTGGCAGCGCCGGTAGCAAAGACGGCTTTGGGTCCATTTCCCGGAGTCAAGTTCTGATCGATACTTTCGGACATCTGGACTTTCGGATTATCTCCGACTTCCATGTCATCCTACGCTTCGGGAGAGTGTTCCTCGGATCCTTCATCCATGGCTTCTCCTTCCTCTGCAGCTTTGGAGTTATACTCCTCTTCATATTCCGCGGAGAACTTTCGGAAATCCGCTGACGTCATCGATTCATCCGAGGATGCGGGTACGTCGGTGTTTATTCCAATTGCCTCCAGCATAGAGTTGGTGTTGTCTCTAGCTTCGGCAGAGCCAGATCTGGATCCCACATATCCGACGAAGTGCGCCGCGTGCTTCCTGAGGTACCTTAGGAAAGGGATGTCTGTCTCGGCATCATCAGAGCCGGAATCAGTATCGTTGATATGCTCCTCCTAGATTTCGACTTCCGCGGGTGGGTCGATCTGGGATCCGGCCTCTCCAAGGAGATCCACTCCATATTCGACTTGGATCGCTAGGTCTTCTTCAGGCTCAGATTTCTCCACTATCTCCGCAACTGGTGCGGGTTGGGTGGGATTAGGGTTTTCTGAGATCCGGAACTCTGCCGCCTCCGCGGACAAAGGGGACCTAGAAGATTCTTCTGCCTCTATCATCACCGCTGGGGTGGGTGGGACAGGTTCAGCAAAACCGATGTAAACATCGATCTCACCAAAAGACATGATGGTGTAGGCAGTCACAGCCTCCCTAGCCAGAATCCAGGTCTCGTCGAGAACGATGAGAGGGACGTTGCTGGCGTAGAGGATGCGACCGATGGCGATAGTCTCGCTGATTCCGATTCTTGCAGATTCCGCTCGGAACGCAGATCCAAAGCTCACTTGCCCCACGGTGGGCGCCAACTGTCGTCCGATTGATGCCAAGTACGCCATGAGGGGGTCCTCAAGGCATGCGGAAGAGAGGGGTGTGAGACGTACGGTGTTCCGGGATGGTGAGCACACAAGTTTACCCAGGTTCGAATCTGCCGGCTTTGGAGGGATCCTACTCCTGCTAGCAATCCAGTAATATGGCAGAGCCGGAATATGGGTTACAAGGGTTTCGCCTGTGCGAGTTGAGATTGTAGACTATTGAGGTGTGCCCTAAAGGCTCTCCCTAGGACGTCTTATATAGATATCTGGCCTAGGGTTTATAGGAGAGATCTATCCGGCTATGACTAAGAGTCGGTTACAAAGTACATCTTGAACTACAAGTAACACTATGGTCCTAAGTCGGTAAGTCTTCTGGGCCTTCCCGTAGCCGGATTAGACTCCGTATTTTCTCCCTGACTGGGCTCCCCGTGAAGCAAAGCTCTAACCTGAAGTGGGCCACCCTGGTCAGCGAGGAACTGTGAGGATACCCAGAAAGTATATCCCCAACACCGGTGACCGTCTGGCAGCTCCGGAGAGGAGCTACAGAGTTGACTTGCGTGGCTTGTCACTCTGATCTGTCCACATCATGTTTGGCTGGACTACCCCCGCACGCCCGCTCTCATGAAGGTGTCATGGTGGTATCTTTCACGCTTGTTGTGCGGGATCTCGGATTCCAGGGCGATGGCCCCTGGAGGTGGACTGTGCGGACGTCTCTTCGGCAAGCGACATGGTAGTGGTGGTGGTTCCTTTCCTCGGTCATGTGGATGGTGAGGAGAGGACGCTGGGAGGCTTCGGTGTTGGCGGAGCTTCGGCTTCAGCAGCTCCCAGATTGTGTGCCAGAGACCTATCTTGGGGACAACGGGTGTGGCGAAAGACAGGGAGCGATTCTAAGGTTTTTCCAGGCGAAAGCTCAGTGCTTCGGCACCATCGGTGGTGATGCCTGCGGGTACCGTTACCCCCTTGGGGGCGCCGGTGTGGCTACCTTCCTTGCTCCAGGGCTTCGGGTGAAAACCCTTGACCGTTGGTCTCGGCGGCGGCGGCGCGGTGTGTCGTTACCCTCTTGGGGGCATCATCATGGAGCCTCGGTTCACCCCGATCTCAGCTCTTTGTCTTTGGTGGCAAGTTTAGGTCTTCTACGGTTTTCTTGTTTATTCTAATCTGCTTTGTAAAAGGTGTCTCTCCTCCATCTTGTATCTGTTCAGCCGATGTGGCTTTATTCTATAAAGCGGGGCGAAAGCCTATTTCGAGGTGGTGTTCGAGGAAAATGATGGCTCCCGTGCGGGGCAAGTTGATGTTTGTGATGCAGATGTTGAAATACCCCAAGATGTCATAAGAAGAGTGGGTGTGGGATTTTTCCACCCCATTGGGGAACCCCTTGTGGCGGATAGGGAAGGACAATGCTCTACTCAAGTAGATCCCTCATTCATGTAAGCTCAACAAGCTCCACGTACTAGAGAAACCACTTCACCAATACCTCAACCTTCTGCAGATCATCCATCATATGAAGCATCTGGAAGCTCCAGGCCGGATTATCTGGTTGACACCAGATTATCCGGTCCTACTACATCGAATGCCAGGAATGAACAGAACGACCAACAAAAAGATGCAACTCCTAGGCCGGATTTTCTGGGTGACACCGGATTATCCAGCCCTTCTCCAACTCATGCCAGAAGCATCCAGGATGATCAAGAAGGACCAAGAACTCCCAGGCCAGATTATCCGGCCCTGAAGCCTCAGAACAGCAGCAGCCTCCTGTTATGGCTGCTGATCAAAATCAAGGGCAAGGTTCTTCATCTCTTGTTCTCACTGAACAAGTTATTGATCAAGGTCAAGCTAGTGGTCCCGATGAAGACTCAAATGATGAAGAAATTCCTCCAAGAAACAACAAGTTGATTGAACTTCATCGCAAAGCTCATGCGGAAAGAAACCTCGAATTAAGAGGACACACTCTTGATAAATTTGTAGGTGAACTCAGATGGAGGGTGTCTACAAGAAGGGAGCTAGCAAGCTTAAGTGAGCATCAAGCTCACATATCCATGGTGGAACCCAAGAAGGTGTTTGAAGCTCTTGAAGATCCAGACTGGGTTGTTGCTATGCATGAAGAGTTAAATAATTTCGAGTTCAACAAGGTCTAGAAATTAGTAGAGAAGCCCAAAGATTGCCGCAATGTTATCGGCACAAAGTGGATCTTCAAGAATAAGCAAGATGAGAATGGAATTGTTGTAAGGAACAAGGCAAGACTCGTGGCACAAGGATTTTCCCAAGTTGAAGGCCCCGACTTCTATGAGACATATGCTCCAGTGGGTTGATGGCTATGAAATATAGCCATCTACGTCCACATTTAAACTGGATATTATTCATATTTTTGATGAAATATCTCTCTAAACCCTGCCACTAATGCCTAATGATCAAAGGGGTATGCAATCCTTTCTTTCTATTTTTCCCTACGCATATAATGACGTTTGATGATGGGAATCACAACATTAAAGTCAAAGATACGAGATTTCCAACAACCCGAAGAAACTAGAGGTTGTGAAGTGGAGACAGAATATTTAACGGCCAACTATACGACGGGAATAAAATTCCGGCCATATAGTTCCGACCGTATAGTTGCCATCGACACCGCTAGGTCAAATAGAACAACTTTCGTGAAGGGACCCTATATAAAGAGGCTTCAGGTGACCAAAAATAGAGCCACGGAGAGCCGCCACAGAACCCCAGAAATCTGCATCCACAACACCGAAGAGCCGCCGGAGGAATAGACTTAGATCTAATCTCCAAACCCTTCTCCACCACCATAGCCATATTCCACCTCTTGTAATAGTAGATCTCATCTTTGATTGGCGGCATTGTAAGACTATTTGCTATCAATCTCATGATTTCCATTACAATGTTTATGATTGTCGAATTCATCTCTATGTGTGAGTAATTCTCTTTGGATTAAGGGCTTCAGCCTAGCCATGTAGCTTTTGTGCATGTTATTTATCATAGATGGGATCATGTATTAGTTCGTATGACATGATGATTATTGTATCCTCTCTTGCCTTAATCCAAGGACTTGTCAGGTACCCAAGACCCCGAGGAATGAGCCAGGTATATGGAGTATGAGTAATGACTAATCTGCAGGTTGGGAACCTAAGTGACAAAAGGGGTAGTACGGCTGTATGTGAGGGATTTACTTGGGATTAACAGTGACATAACTATGCATATCATTAGTTCTCTTTCTTCTATGGATGAGACTATTAGGTTATTTCTAAAAGCGGTTGTGGAGGCAATAGAAATTATGGATGCATTGTTTACTATAGTTATCTTGCTCTTGCAATTACATGCATACTTTATTATTATATTTTATTCCCATCAGATGTTTTGCATAGCTACAGGTGAAACCAAAAGCCCTAGGCCCTCTCTCTCCATCATCGACAATAACAAAAAACAGCAAACTCTTGGTCTGGGTAAACACAAAAATAATTTTAAAACTCCCGAAGGTCCATTAAAGTAACTTCACTATGCTTTCTACTTCTCGAGGATTCGATAACCTAGGTCTACTAGGGAAAAGAGCTATAATACATCCGTAATCCGGATCGAATGTATCAACCCTTTTTCTGGCGCCGTTGCCGGGAAGCAATAGCTACCCTGGTGAGGGTAGTAGGAACCTTGCTAGTTTTAATTCTTGTTTAAAATTTTGTTAGTTTGCTTTTAGTCTTTATTTGAAAAACCAAAAAAATTAGTTAGTCTTTAAATTCTTGTTTTTATTATCATAAGTCTTTGTTTAAGAAAACCCAAAAACATAGGAAATATGGCTGAAAAGAAGCTTGGGGAGTTTGCAACTCCCAACAATGATTATTTGCATACTCCTATTACCCAGCCAGCAATTATTGCTAATGATTATGAAATTAAGCCCCACTATTAGAGTTTGGTTCAACAGAATCAATTTGGAGGCTCTGTTGTTGAGGATGCAGGTATGCACTAGAACACTTTCACTGAAATATGTGATATGATGCGCATAAAAGATGTTGACCCCGATTCGGTCAAATTGCGCTTATTTCCTTTCTCTCTTAGATGAAGAGCAAAAGAATGGTTGCTATCTTTGCCTAGAAATACTATTGCATCATGGGTGGAGTGTACTTCTTTATTTATGACTAAATTGTTCCCACCTGCAAAGACTATGCAACTAAGATCTAATATTACTGGTTTTAGACAGAAAGAGCGTGAGCCACTAGCGCTTCCATGGGAGAAGATGAAAGAATGCATGAGAAACTGTCCCAGTCATGGGATGGAAGATTGGTTAATTCTCCATTTATTTTATAATGCTCTTAACCTTGTGTCTAAGTCTATGCTTGATACTACAGCTGGAGGAACATTTATGGCAAACATATTACCGAAGCAAAGCAGCTGCTAGACAATATGCAAGATAACCATGCCCAGTGGCATGTGGATAGATCAAACACAAAGAAGGTGAAGTCCGTCTCACCACAAGAAAATGAAGAACACAATGCTACGCTGGATGAGCTCATATTAGCCGTAAAAGGTAAGGAAAACCAGGTAAGAGTGTCCCAAAATCAAATATTGAAGAAATAGACTTCGTAGCTTGTAATGATTATAACCCTACTTGGAAGAAGAATTATAATCCTAATTTTCAGAAACATTATTCTAGTCATGTAGGTAACTCTAATAATAATATGGGAACAAGTAATGGTAGTATCCAAGAAACACTTAAGTCCTTCATAGACGGACAAAATGAGCAAAACAATATCCTTGTTAAAATAACGTAGAACCATGATGTTATGCTTGGTAAATTATCTAACCAAGCTGTAAGTTTGAGGAATGATTTGCAGGCCCTCTAGGAAAGAACAAGGATTGTTGAGGCACAGCTAGGTAAGATAACCGAGAGTCAAACTCTCATTCTAGCTAAATTTGTAGGTAAAGCTGAGCCCAATCATGTTGAAGACCTCAAGATGATGAGAATCCAAAGGTAGGAGCATGGAGAACTTGATTATAGTAATGCTCCTTCACCAAATTACACCGTTGAAGATCTTTGCAAAAAGGATCAATATCAAGATTCCGGTAAGTGAAGGAAATGAGGAAGCTATGTATCAACACTTTGTTAATCAGGTAGCAATAAAGGTATGTGAGCTTGAGGAAGAATATAAGAACATTGCTGAAAAATTACCTGTGAAGCTTGATGATATATTTGAGACTACTATTAAGATTAAAATTGGGACCAATGAGATAGATGCACTTTGTGATCTAGGTGCAAGCGTTTCAACAATTCTAAAAAGTCTTTTTAGTAAGTTAAATCTTGGATCTTTTGAAATCACCGAGTTAAAATTACATCTAGCAGATTCTACCTACAAACAAGTTGTAGGGATTAAACAAAATACTTTAGTATACATTAAAGGCTATCCTGCACTTATTGATTTTGTTATTGTTGACATGCCTAAATATGCTATTGCTCCTATTATATTAGGTCGCCCATTCTTAAGAACTATTAAGGCTTTGATTAATCTACATGAAGGTAACGTGAAGCTTCAATTGCCTTCGCGAGATCCTTTTGTTATTCATTTTCCCAGGCAGAAGAAAGCCAAGCATGATGAAAAGGGGGCCATCACTTTGTAGGCCAACTATTTTGGAGTTGGTGTTCCACTCATCTGGCCTAAGTGAGCAACATCAAGGTCAAGCTATTAACCATAAAAGAGCGTTGCATGGGAGGCAACCCATGTGAAATAAAGGTTTGAGTAAAGTTTTTAAGTTTTAGTTTAAGTTTTATGTTTAATAAAAAGTGTTAGAAAGCTCCAGTTGAGGATAAGAAGTTCGGTAGTACTAAAAATCCTGCTTTATACATGCTGATGTTGGTTGACAATTTTTACTGTCATTTTTCTGTCAAAAACAAGGTGTTTCACTAAGTTTTAGGATAAGAAAGAAGTCATGAAGAAATAGAATTTTTTGATGTCTACAGAAGGTTTAACGACCTACTATACGACGGGAATAAAAATTCCAGCCGTATAGATATCTTTGCCATCGACAAATTTTCTTTTGTAGATACTGAAGGTTTAATGACCAACTATACGGCGGGATAAAAATTCCAGTCGTATAGTTCCGCCCGTATAATTATTGTTTCCATTGAAAAATTTCTTTTCAAGGATATAGAAGTTTTGACGACCAACTATACGGTGGGGATAAAAATCCCGGCCGTATAGTTCTGGCCGTATAGTTGCGCCGCCAGGAGGAAACCCTAAATTTTTGACACCAGACCAACTATATTGTGGGAACAAATTGTTCCGACCATATAGTTGCGTCCGGTCACAAAATCGCCACGCGAAGGTATCCCCAACACCAAAACTTCAATCCTTTTTCTCTCTTGTACCTCCAAACTCTCTCAAAACCTCAAGAGATCTTAATCTCTACTTAATTTCGTTTGATTTCCCCGCACACAAGTGATCTATGGTATGTTTCTCCTCCGATCCTCCAATTACTTTTTGCAAATTCATTCTCGATCTGTTATCATTATCAATCTAGGGTGAGACCTACTATGAACTAATTTCCATGATTCTCTTGCCTAGATGATTATTTTGAGGAGACTCTTTAGTGTGCTAAGACGAGGAATATGTTATGCTTATTATTGTTGGATCAAAAAGTTTTATTTTTTTCTTTCCTTATTATTTTAGATGATGAACACAAGGAGCCAAACTCGTGCTCGTGCCACCACTAGTGCTTCTCGGGCTGCCGCTCAAGAACGCATGGGGATATGGCTCAGGGATGAGCTCCAACGTGATCGCTTCAACATGATCAAGAACCGAGATATGAAGATAACCAAGTGGGATTGCCCCATTATATTGAATCAACTCGGTATTTCTAATAACTTCAATTTACTTTGCAATAGAGTTGGGCTGTAAAACTTTGTATTCAATGATGTGCCTACCTATCGCCGGTTAACTCTTGAATTATTAAGTTCTTTGCAAAGCACTGTTAAAGCATGGCAAGGAGAGGACATGATTTCTTTCAGAATTATGAACAACAATTATGCTTTATCACTAGATGAATGGTGCGCATGTTTTAATTTTCCAAACAATAATGCTAATGACTTCCGTGCATCCTTTACAGGCTTAGACCCTTCCCCGGAACAATATTATAATGGAATGAGTTTCACTTCTAGAGTAAGCAAGGGGAAGAATATTTAACATCCTGTAATTCACTATTTGTTCTATGTTATTGCTAACACCTTGCAGGCATGAAATGAGTTCACGAGACTCAGTGAGGAGGACATCTTAGTCCTTGCAAAAGCTTCTTTCAACAACATCGACCTTTCACTCAACCTAGGCGCAATTCTTGTGCGCTACCTGGAGTACCAATCCTCCCAAAGCCAAGGACCAATCACAGGTGGAGGCGTCATCATCGTGCTTGCCATTGCAATAAGGCATCGACCTAGGTGAGTTGCAACCAGTGCTAGGTGAGTTGCAACCAGTGCTAGGTGAGCGACGTGTTGGTTTCTCTACTTTAAAAGCTTGTGGAATGCTCACTAGGAGAGGTGGTGTTTATTACATACATATTTCTGGAGCTAGGCGTCTCTACCCCGCTCCTTTGCCTAATGGTCTTTTCTCTATCGAGGAAGGACGTTTGCTATATGACTTGCAGGTTGAGCAACACCAACCCAAGGAGGAGATTCTGGATGCGGATGAGGACCAAGAAGAGGAGCAGCCGCCAACCCGATTTTCTACATACCAAGACTTCCAAGAACTTGGAGGAACTGTGGACAGGATGCATAACCTCTCCTTGAACCTCCGAGAAACAACTAGTAATTTATCAACTCAATTTGCGAACTGGAGTTACGACTTTTTCCCGCCACCATAATGATTTGAAGGACTTGCAAAAGCCTAAGCTTGGGGAAGTTTCCTCATTATCTTTTATTTGGCGTTCATTTGTTTTTATTTATTTCGAGGTTATGTTTATAATTCAAGTTTATGAGCACTCGTGTTGGTTTCCCCAACACTTTATCTTTAGTTATTTCTATTTTCTTTCGAGATTTTGTAGCCGAGGTTTGCCACCAATTTTATATTCTTTAATTCCCTCTCTTAAAAACAACAAAAATATTTTTCCATTTATCTTTATTTTCCCTCTTCCTTCTTTTCTATTCTCCTTATGGCTTTCACATATTTGGAGGAGAGTGATCGACTTCGAGTTTCCAAGAAGCAAATCAAAAGGGAAGAGATAAGTGGAACCAATCATGAGAGGTATGCCTTAAGACTCTCTACTTTTGAAATTTGAGAAACCCATGCTACTTAGTAGTAAATGTTAAGATATTATATTGGTTAAGTGAGTCTTTATATTGTATTAAAATTTTGTTTGTATGGGTATTTAGTTGGGTACGTTTTGTTCCAGCTCTTGTAGTTAACCAAGTCTTGCCTAAAAAATTTCTAAACAATTGTAATAAGAAAAAGTCTCACAATTGAAGGCTTGGGGGTTGTAGTGTTTAGTCTTGAAGGCTTATTTCTAGAGACACTCAACACCACAGAAAATAATCATTGACTCGATAGGTCTCTTTAAAAGGATTTGTTCGATTGAATTAATGTTTAGTAGTTTTTATGAGCATGCCAAAGTTTGACTTGTGAATCATAAGAATGAAGGACAATGAATAGAAAAGTAGTGCTTGAAAATTCTTGAATTATTGATGTGGGAGAATTGAGATACTCTAGTGTATATGTTTTTCATGACAAACTCTCACACTCTCAATTTTACATGATTATACTTTATTGTTCAAAGGCAAGCCTATGAGTTGATTACATGACATGGAATAAGGTTTACTCATTTGAATCATCCATGATAACAATAATTTTGCTACGCTATAAGGATGCATAAAAACCCGTATGATATGCTGCCATTACTTTATCTATGCTAAAGTTTTTCAGATTAATAAAGTGGAGGAAACATGAGACTACCAATCATGAGTAATATCATCATCTCGTTATTTCAATTTAAATGTTGAGTTCCTTTTTGATTTTGGTTTTCTTGCTCGAGGACGATCAAGTTTAAGCTTGGGGAGGTTGATGGCTATGAAATATAGCCATCTACGTCCACATTTAAACTAGATATTATTCATATTTTTGATGAAATATCTCTCTGAACCCTACCATTAATGCCTAATGATCAAAGGGGTATGTAATCCTTTCTTTCTATTTTTCCCTACGCAGATAATGACGTTTGATGATGGGAATCACAACATTAAAGTCAAAGATACAAGATTTCCAACAACCCGAAGAAACTAGAGGTGGTGAAGTGGAGACAGAAGCTTTAGCGACCAACTATATGGCGGGAATAAAATTCCGATTGTACAGTTCCGGCCATATAGTTGCCATCAACACCGCTAGGTCAAACAGAAAAACTTTCGTGAAGGGGGCTCTATAAAAAGAGGCTTCAGGAGATGAGAAACAGAGCCACCGAGATCCACCGCAGAACCCTAGAAATCTACATCCACAACACCGAAGAGCCGCCGGAGGAATAGACTTAGATCTAATCTCCAAACCCTTCTCCACCACCATAGCCATATTCCACCTCTTGAAATAGTAGATCCCATCTTCGATTGGCGATATTGTAAGACTATTTTCTAGCAATCTCATGATTTCCATTACAATGTTTATGATTGTCGATTTCATCTCTATGCGTGAGTAATTCTCTTTGGGCTAAGGTCTTCAGCCTAGCCATATAGCTTTTGTGCATGTTATTTATCATAGATGGGATCATGTATTAGTTTGTATGACATGATGATTATTGTGTCCTCTCTTGCCTCAATCCAAGGACTTGTCAGGTACCCAAGACCTCGAGCATTAAGCCACGTATAGGGAGTATGAGTAATGACTAATCTGCAGGTTGGGAACCCCAAGGACAAAAGGGGTAGTACGGCTGTATGTGAGGGATTTACTTGGGATTAACGGTGACATCACTATGCATATCATTAGTTCTCTTTCTTTTATGGATGAGACTAGTAGGTTATTGCTATAAGCGGGGAGGCAATAGCAATTATGGATGCACTGCTCACATATAATAATCTTGCTCTAACAATTACATGCATACTTTATTATTATCTTTTATTCCCATCAGATGTTTTGCATAGCTACAGGTGAAACCAAAAGCCCTAGGCCCTCTCTCTCCAACATCGACAACAATAAAAGATAGCAAACTTGTTGTCTGGTAAAACACAAAAAGAATTCTAAAACTCCCGAAGGTCCGTTAAAGTAACTTCACTACGCTTTGTACTTCCTGAGGATTTGATAACCGAGGTCTACTAGGGAAAAAGAGCTATACTACATCCGTAATCCGGATCTAAGGTATCATGGCTCGTATTGAGTCCATATGTATCCTCCTTGCTTATGCAGCTCATAATAATTTTAAATTACAGCAAATGGACATTAAGAGTGCTTTTCTTAATGGTCCTCTACATGAGTTGGTATATGTAAAGCAAACCCCGGGTTTCGAGGATCCCAACTTCCCGAACCATGTTTACAAACTCGATAAGGTGCTCTATAGCCTTAAACAAGCCCCACGTGCGTGATATGAGCACCTTAAAGAGCTTTTGCTAGACCGTGGCTTCGAGGTTGGGCAAATCTATCCCACTCTTTTTACTAAGAAGGTTAAGGGGGAGCTCTTTGTATGCCAACTATATGTAGACGACATTATATTTGCTCTACTAATAAAGCTTTTAATGACGAATTTTCAGAGCTTATGACTAATAGGTTTGAGATGTCCATGATAGGGAAATTACGGTTCTTTCTTAGATTTGAGATCAAACAACTTAGAGAAGGAACCTTCATAAATCAAGCAAAATACATCCAAGACATGCTCAAGAGGTTCAAGATGACGGATCTTAATGGCGTTGCCACACCGATGCAAACTAAATGCCATCTTGAACTCAATCCCAATGGTAAAGATGTGGACCAAAAGGTATACCGGTCCATGATCGGCTCTCTACTTTACCTGCGCGCATCTAGACCCGATATTGTGTTGAGTGTAGGTGTGTGTGCAAGGTATAAAGCGGCTCCTAATGAAAGCCACGTAGTGGCGGTCAAGAGAATCTTCTGATATTTGGTTCATTCCCCTAATTTTGGTTTATGGTATCCCAAGGGCTCCAATTTCTCTCTATGTGGTTGTACTGATTCAGATTGGGCTGGTGACAAGGATAATAGGAAATCAACTTCTGGATCTTGTCAGGAAGGTCTTTGGTGTGTTGGTCTTCAAAGAAACATAATTGTATATCTCTCTCCACCGCCGAAGCTGAATATGTGGTTGCTGCAAGTGCATGTACTCAATTATTATGAATGAGGCAAACTTTAAAGGAATACGGTGTCAATTGTGACAAAGTGCCTCTTTTATGTGATAATGGAAGTGCAACCAAAATTGCGCACAATCCGGTGCAGCATACAAGTACAAAACATATTGAGATTCGCAATCATTTTATTCGGGATCATGTTGCTCGTGGTGATATTGATCTATTCTTTGTGAGCACGAAGAACCAACTTGCTGCTATTTTCATGAAGCCACTTGATGAAGCAATGTTTTGTTACTTGACAAATGAGCTAAATATCGTTGATTCAAGGAGTTTGTCTTGATTACTCATGCATACCCACTTACATCTCTTCGTTTATTTGGTTTAGGTGTGGGCATGGAGATAGGGGAGTGTGGTCCTAATTGATTGGGTTAACCCTCCCCCCATAATGCCAAAAGAAAAAAAATCATTTCTCTTAATATCATTTTGTGATATGTGAGCTTATTGATGAGTATTGATCATGAACCCAAGATATATCTTCGCGGTGTCATACCATGCACTCCAACATGGTGGCCTCGACCACCTCCCTCTTTCGTCAGAAGAGTTGGTTCCGTGTGGATCTTTTTTGGAGCTTCTTGCATATCTTGTGTTATGCTGGGGCGCTAGCATCGCTCTTCTTCCTTTTTGGTGTTTTGATGCCAAAGGGGGAGAAGTAGTTCTATTAGGATATCGTGGATTTGCATGGGTCGGGCAAAGCATGTGTGTGGCACTATGGTTTAGTTGTGGATTTATCACTGGAATTATCTTATGGATTTATCTCTCGGTGATTATGGATCCATCTATCATACTGGCTATCTATTTTGGTTATCTTTCTCATGGTCGAAGGCCTCAATAATGGTTATTATATTAACTATCCTTATATTATATTAAGGACTTCTCTCTCATGGTGGTATGGTGTTTTTGTTCTAATTTGTCATTTATATGTAGATTCCATACCAATGAAATAGCCTCATACCTATTTGTGTGCATTTGTATTCAAATGCAAATATTTTAATTATGCACACATTTAATTGGAGTCTCTTTCATCCTTAAAATGATGTTGTTAGGATATCACTATTGCAAATCCTAGTATTGTCATCTAACACCAAAAAGGGGGACATTGAAAGAACATTTCATGATCTCTATTGTTTTGTGTGTTAGATAACAATACCATGGATCATCTCATGTGTGCTAGTGTTGCAGATGATTGTTTATATGAAAAGAAGCCAGAATCAGTTGTTGGGGGGTGAATCATCTGCCCGTACCAAGGGCCGGATAATCCGGCCTAGCCCAATCGACAAACATGGGCAAGGTGCGTCATGCAGTATGGGGGCGGATTATTCTTCGGATTGTCCGACCAGGGCCGGAGTTTTTGCCTGGGCTGGATAATCCGCCCCTACAGGGTGCCGGATAATCCTCCCTCCTAAAAGTTTTGCAAAGGCTGGCCAAGCGCATCATGCAGTAAGGGGGGCGGAGTATCTCTCAGATTGTCCGGCCAGGGCCGGAGTTTTTGCCCAGGCCAAATAATCCACCCCCAGGAAATTTTTCAAAGGGAGGCAAGGCGCGTCGTGTGGTATGGGGGGTGGATTTCCCCCCGGAAAATCCGACTCTAGCGCGGAGGATTGCCCCAGCCAAATAATCCGGCCCCCACTTGGGCCGGGTAATCCGGTCCCGAACTTCTCCAATGGCCAAGTTTGGACATGGGGTATAAATGCCCCCAATCACTTCCCCTGCCATACTTCTTGATTCATTCGAAAAAGTACTGGCATGTTCTTCAAGCTCTCAACCGAGATCTCTCATTTCAACCACCCGAAGGCTCTGATCTTTGGGGAATCGAAGGAGGCGACTTCAATCATCGACATCACGAATCAAGTGCGTCACTTCCCCTCCATCCACTTAGAGGATTCTTGATCTAGTATTACTTGCTAATATCTAGATCTTGTGTTTCGGTTTTGATAATATTTGTTCTTGTGGCAGCTTGTTGTCATTACGGGGGCCTCCAATTCGGTTGTGGATGTGTCCCTTGCTAGTTGTGTAAAGGCACCGGTTCTTGCCTCGAAGGGTACCAATAGTGGAAAGGTGGATCAGGCCTTTGGTGGCGACATCCATCGGAGAACAGGGGGAGGCCTATTGTGGCATGGTGGTCTTAGTACCGCCCACCCCTCCAACACAGACGTACTTCCCTTAACAAGGAAGGAACTGCGGTAAAACAAATCCTATGTCTCTGCGTGCTCCACTACGGTTTCCTCGCTCCTCACTCTTACTTGCCTTTACTCGCTTAGTATAGGTTTACATATAGGGAAATTCTCCGTAGTTTCATATCTAGAGAATTTACCTTTGTGTCGAGCCTAAAATTGAAAAGGTATTAAAATTTGGAGTAGCACCTATTCACCCCCCCCCCCCCCCCTTCTAGGTGCCCATACGATCCATTTCAACCTCCTCTACCATAGCTTCATGGACCGGCTCGTCATCACCGAGTCCCAGCTAAAGCCCACTAGCACCATATTCCATAGCGTCATGTCGGGCAACTCGCATTTGTCAATCGATAAGATCCGGCTAGACATCATCTTCGGCGCAAAAGACAACTTCCGTTGTAAGGTCATCTGGTTCGAGGTGGCAAACCTCTCCAGCACCTACAACACCATCATCGAGCGCCCAATGCTTACCAAGTTATGGTAGTACTGCACTACGCGTACCTCAAGATGAAGCTCCTAGACCCAATGTGGTGATCACCGTCGCCGACTGCTGCAAGTGGTCGACAGAGTATGCCGCAAACGGCTCAAGGCTGGCCGAAGCAATGGTCATTGTAGAGGACAAGTGTGTTATCATGCAGAACGTGGCACTAGCACAAGCGGATATGCCGGCTGGTGGCTCCAAGCCAACTGGAGAGACGCGGTTCAAGCCGGCTGCAGGCACCAAGAAGATCATGCTCGACGAGGCCCATCTGGAGAAATTCGTCTTGGTTGGAGCTAACCTCAATAGTAAATAGGAAAGGGCGCTTGTCGACTTACTCCGTGAGAATCGGGATATCTTTGGATGGTCCCCAAAGGAGATGCCGGGTGTTCCGAGGGAGCTCGCCGAGCACTCTCTTCATGTGCGGCTGGATGCGAAGTCGGTCAAGCATTCATTGCGCTGTTTCGCCGAAGAAAATCGAAAGACCATTGGTGAGGAGATCACCCGGCTACTTGCAGTTGGGTTCATCATGGAAGTAGATGATGCGAGCGCTAGAAAACTTCCTCACAGTTGTCATAGGAGCTTCTCACTACACCTTAACGGATGCGACTCTAAGTGGAGAGTGATGTAGTAAATGGAAGTCTTACCCACGAGGGAAACTTGAGGGTTTAAATATCAAACTCTCGGGGAGCTGTGTGTAAGCGAATGATCCTCTTTGTTCTTCGTCAAGCAACCTACAAAATAGTTGTACATTGTTTTGTGCCCTCAAACTCACCAAGTGGTTGTCAAGCATAAGGTGTATGTAAGCAAAACTAAAATAAAATACAATAAAAGTAAAATGCAATGCAATAGTAAAGTAATTATGCAATGGTGGTAAATGCAATCGAATATGATGTTTTTGGGTTTTGGTTGGTGTTTGCAAGTATGAGATTTTTTTTGTATTTTCTGATTTAATTAATACTGAAAATAAAAAAAGTGATGTAGATGTGTTGGATAGTGTTTTATTATGGTTTAAAATGGATCGGGGTTCATGGTTTCGCTTATGCACTCTCTCTTTGAGTTGTGGTGGACACGAGATACTCTCGTTGACATAATATTGGTGCAACATGTTAAAGTATGGATACAATTCATATGGGCATCATGTCCTAACATAGATATGTTATTTCTAACAATTCACTTATACTCCACTAGAAGGGGGGTCTCCAAGCAATCTAGTATTAAGAACAATCTCAGAGTATAGCATTAAGTTCTATCACATGAAGTTAAATAAGAACATACTTGATCTAGTATAAGCATGATATTTTTTGTATCCATAGTGAGGCAACTAAGTAAGGTAAACACCTAAGTGATTCACAAGTTTTACTATCCTACCTGCAAGATCACCCCCGTTGCTCCAACTAATGCACACGTTCCTCCACACACGCTCCCATATACAAGTTTGATCAAAATAAGTAAAAAAGAACGGGGTACATGATATGCATCTATTCATATACTACCAATACTGAACAATTGCAATCTCAAATATCAACTATATAAAGATCCACCACATATGTAATTATGTTATGCAGCTCATACGGTTCTAATACAATCGAGATCATGAGAGAGAGATACAATAGCTACTGCCACAAACCCATAGTCCAGGGGTGCACTACTCCCCCTTCATCACGGTGAAGGTGCTGGAGTCATTAGAGGAGGTGGAGATCACACCGGCAGCGCCCCGCCGGAGTTTCCCCCCTCCAATCTTCTTGCCTCCTGCCACTATGTTTTGCGTTTCTTCCTTCTATAGTGCTCCTCTCCGAGAATCATCGGGAGAACTTTTTTATACATGGTTTTAGGTCAGAACCTTCGCTTGGGAGAAAGAATCAACGGCATTAGAGACTCGAGGGGTAAACGAGCACATCGGCCGCGACTGGTAAGCTCGTTCCCTCCTCGGTCTTCTTTACTCACGGATCTTTGGCCCATTGTTCTTGGTTCTGATAAATACTAGGTCCCGTGAAGTTTCAGGTTAATTGGACATCATTTGGGTACCTAAAAGTCAAAAACATTGAAATAGAGTTTTTTTCCTCGGCAGGGTTAATTCCAAAAAATATGGGAAGTGTGAATTATTCCCAAATGTCATTATAAAACATGAATAAACCACATATGATGCAAATATGTTGGAATATCAAGTAATAAGGTGCAAATTTGTGGATGCATTTTACATGCATCAGTATACCACCTAGAGTGGTTGGCAAACCCAGTCCTTGTGCCGAAGAAGAACAATACTTGGCGCATGTGCGATGACTACACCAGCATGAACAAGGCCTATCCCAAAGATCCATTTGCCCTGCCCCGGATAGATCAAGTGATCGATTCCACGGCCGGCGACAAACTGATATCCTTTCTGGATGCCTACTCCGGCTACCACCAGATTAAGTTGAATCCTGTTGATCAAAAAAAATGTCCTTAATTACCCTGTATGGGGCTTACTATTATACCACTATGCCTTTTGGTCTAAAAATGCAGGTGTAACCTACCAGTGCTGCATGCAGAAATGCCCGCAGATACAATTTAGGAGAAATGTACATGCTTACATTGATGATATGGTGGTGAAGACAAAAGAGCAAGGCACACTCCTCGAGGACCTGAAGGAGACGTTTGCAAACCTGAAGGCAAACTCCTCCAATGATCCAGCATAAGAAGCATCCAATAAATCCTTATCATGAAGAGAAAGCCTTGCATAAAAGTTATTGATAATAATATTGTTGGGGAGCTCATGAATGGTACATTTGAGCATTAGTAACTTCAATCTCCCCCAAGCTTGAGTTGTACTCTCTCCATCAAGAGGCCAAAAGTTGTATATTTGATTCCGATCTTTATGAATCTCACTAGGAGGATAAAACTTTGAATAAAAGAGAGGTACTATTTCCTCCCATTCAAGAGCTTGACCATTCTTCAGCAGCTTATACCATTCCTCAGCTCTTCCTTTCAGTGATAATGAGAATAACTTCTTCTTAACTTGATCTGTAGTAGTACCTGCACACTTGAACAACCCGCATAATTCGTGTATAAAGAGCAAATGATCACCGGGATGGACAGTTCCATCCCCAACATAGTACTTATCCATAACACGATCAATAAGTCTTGTAGGTATTTTAAAAGCATCATTCTCAGCAGGTGGTGGTTCATCTACTACCTTAGCAGTGGTAGTAGCATTACGAAACAAGAAACTCAGCGAATTATCAAAATTGAAAATAAAGCAACTAACAGAAGTAAACAATACTCACAGTAGAAGTTTCCTTTACCAGTTCCACTCTCCAATAGCACTTCACTCCCCGGCAACGGCGCCAGAAAATAGTCTCGATGACCCACAAGTATAGGGGGTGTATCGCAGTATTTTTGATAAGTAAGAGTGTCGAACCCAGTGAGGAGCAGAAGGTGCTGGCTAGTGGTATGGATCAGGAATTCTCTGTAAATACTTAGCAAACGGATTTTTAGGATTTTTTGATAATGCAAGTAAATAAAGTACGAGTAAATAAAATACAATAAGAATAAATGCAGCAAGTGGCCCAATCCTTTATTCAGCAAAGGACAAGCCGGTTGTATTACTTAAGATGACCAAGCGTTCTCGAGGACACACGGGAAGACTGTCAAGTGCTTTCGCTTCATATAGTTGATTAATCTTCTTTAGTTCTCTAAGTGTTGTATGGGTGAGCCTGTGCTAATGTACCGACCTTCCTAGGACTAATACATACTTGTGATTATACCCCTTGCAAACATCCGTAAGTACAAGAAAGTAATTAAGGTAGAAACCTAACCACAGCTTTAAACTCTAAGCCCCTGACGTCCCTTGTGTAATGGTTTCCCAACGGGGGTTCAGGTTTCTGTCACTTCGGCAACCCCTACGATTAGTAGCCAAATACACAATGCATTCCCCTAGGCCCATATAGGTGAAGTTTCATGTAGTAGACGTTCACATGCCACCACTAGAAGAGGTACACCACAACTTAAATATCAAACTATTGAATCTTTCTCAACACAATTCCACTACTAACAACATGACTTCTCCCATGTCCTCAAGAACAAAATGAACTACTCACAAGACATCATATGGATCATGATCAGGGATGGAATAATGATGTACAACAATCTGAACATAAACAATAATTCCACGGTTCACTCAATAGCATCAACTACAAGGAGTAATCAACACCGGGAAAGTTTTCCCTAAGAACTATTCAAGATTCAACCCAATTGTTACAGCAATATGGAGGTGGTGATGATGGTGCTTATGGTGATGATGGTGGTGGTGATGATGATGATGATCCCGATGAAGTCCAGCTTGATGGTGGTGTTGATGGCGACGATCTCCCCTCTCCGGGAAGGAATTCCCCGGCAGAATTCTGTCTTCCAGAGAGATCTTTCTCTCTCGGTGTTTTTCGCCCCACAGAGGCGGCGGAATCTTTCTGTGGTCGCTCCCCGGTATTAGGGTTCCGTGGGGATAATATACGCTAGTGGGGAGAGCTAGAGGTGGGCCAGGGCGGCCACACCACCTGGTGGCGCGACCAAGGGTGGCCCATGCCAGGGGGTGGTTGGGGCCACCTGTGGCCCATCTCCACTCCTCCTTCTTGCTTCCTTCGTCTTCTGGAAAAATAGGATTTTCCATATATTTTCCCGGATTTTCTGATCTTCGTGAATTTTGCCTCCAAATAGCACCTTTTCCATCAGAATCCTGACTGCAGCGGTCCAAGCTCCAAAAGTCATCAACCATGCAAAAACAGATGAAATAACATAAGTATCATCTCTTAATATGAAATATATCAATGAATAACAGTAAATTATGATACAGAATAGTGATGCAAAATGGACATATCAACTCCCCCCAAGCTTAAACTTTGCTTGTCCCCAAGTGAAACTGAGCTCAATAAACATGGCCTCGGGTTTATGGAGTGAAGAGTCGATAAAATAATACGGACAAGAAGCATCGCATTCATCAATACATAGATCATAGTAGAAGACAACTCACTATTATATAACTTAACTTGCAGTAAGTAAAGGAAACACAATAAAGATACATAAAGTAAATCATAATTGGTAATGGCAAACTTAGCTCTTGGTCGAAGAATAGTTGATAATTTGCTGGAGTTCACAAATAACTGGTTTTCAATGATAGCTTTCAAAGTAGTAAACACCAAGATAAGAGCAAAGTGCAGAACAAGGAACATAAGAAACATGATTGAATAAATCATCATATGAATGAATGAAACACAACAACTCAAAATACTTGCTGAGGTAGAGAGGAATAGGTTTACTGACTCAACTAAAAAGTAAAAGAAAGGCCCTTCGCAGAGGGAAGCAGGGATTTCAAGTTTCATAAAGAGCTCCCAAAAATTATGATACTTATTAGCTTTCAGCTCTCATTGCCCCTATTATAGGCATCTTTAGGTGGTTAAAGTTAAAGTGATCAAATATGAGGACATGCTTGACACGTTGTAAGTTGAAACTCTCATGTCCCTTGAATACGAGGGGTGCTCCTCATGCTACTCAAATTTAGTCACTGGTAAGTTCTTGTCATCGTAAGTACATGTGTCGCATGGAGAACCGCCAACAGGGTACCCCTTGCCCGATGATACGGAAGAATCCCCATATCAAAACCACAAGGCAAGCAGACAACAAGCATCTCAGCAATCTTCTTATTTACCATGGGAATATGGTGCTTTTTTCTCTCTTTCCTCTTTTCTCATCTTTTTTTCTTTTTCTCTTTTTCTCAATCTCCATCTCTTTTTTATAAGAAGAATGCTTCATAGATTGCTCACTATGGTGATGCTGCAAGTTTCCACCATGATTAGGCATGGCTTAGGCTAGCGGCTCAGGCGTTTCTCTAACACACATACATAACTCCATGGACTTACAAGCTCCCCTTTCATTTCACACTGACGATATCCATAGACAAAAGAACATGATATCAACTAGGTACAAAGTACCAGCGCAATGTTGAAAGCGTTCCCCATGACAACATGGTTCTGCTAATTCACATCTTACAAAGCGCAAGCATATACGCAACATAGATGGGCACAATGGTTCAAGTTTATTAAGTGCAAGAAAGTAAAGTGTGCCATCAAGTTCGTGAGAGCTTTAATCACTAATTTTCACATAACAAGTTTAATTTGGAAGGTAGATAAAAACATGAATTTACTTGGAATAGCAATAATGCTACTAGGTAGGTATGGTGGACACAAATGGCAGAGGTTTTGGTTTAAGGATTGGATGCACAAGAAGAATTCCCTCCCAGTATAGGTTTTTGGCTAGCAAGGCTGGGTAGCAAGTATAAGAGTTGAAGGAAACAAACAAACATACAAGTGATAAAAGCAAACATGCAATCTTCCTTGGAAGCACAAAAGATCTTAACCAGAGAATACTAAACTTATGAGCAAATCAAGAAAGAAGGATGATGAAATTATATTCCTTTAGAGTACTTTTATCTTTTCATTCAACTCTCAAAAATAGTGTTGCTACTGACCAAGCCAGGTTTGCCAAAACCAACTAAATTAACTCAATGATCCCAAGGTGATACCAATACTAACAACAAGATCAATCATATAACCACGAATTGAAAACTAATATAAGATATGCAAAAGAGTAAATGATAGAACTTCTCATTAATATTCCATAACGGCAACTCACACCAAGGGATACATATCTAACGAGAGAGGGGCCACTTCCATAATGCAAACCATCCTACATGATAACTTCTCTATTCATGATATGACTCTACTAAAAAAGGTAAAAAGATAGAAGATAGTGATGTGATACCACGACACTCCCCCAATCTTGGAACAAACCAAGGGGGTGCCAAACCTGATGACGAATTACTCCTTCAGTGGTGGTGGTATTCTCTCGATGAGCTCTTTGATCAGTTTCCCCAAGTCCTCAACCTAAAGACTTCTTGCTCCAGTGCTTCCATCCTGTCCTCTAGACTTCCTTCACCTTTAGGGCCTTGAACCTATTTTATCCGGACCTCCCCATATTCAAGCAAAAACTCCTTGAGATGAATCTTCAACTCTCTCATGTATGGGTTGATGATATCTTCTGAGGAATCTTCCTTGGCTGATCCAGGGGAAGACATTGTGGCTCCAAATCTGGGACTCTACCTGTCAAAAACAGATCGAAACGAAGACACAACGAGAACACGATATACGAACCTCGGGAGATCCGTGGGATTATATATTACGAAGTTTCACATCAAAAGAGAGGTCCTGGGAGAAAATGGGTTGGAGACGGAGTCTGGAGTGGCCTCACCACCTGGTGGCACGGCCAGGGGTGGGCCCGCGCCACAGGGTGGTGTGAGACACCCTGGCTCTGTTTCCGTCCCTCTTTGGATTCGTAACTTTCCTTATTGCCTAAAAACTGCAAAAATATAATTAGATAGTTCTTTCGCGGAACTCTTCTTACCAGAACTGTTTCCTATTTGAAAATAGACTCTACGGGTCTCTGAATTTGATCTTTGATAAATTTTTCCGGAGTCACCACTTGAATAACATCAATATATTCATCTTCATACTCATATTGCTTGAGTCATGAAACCTTTCACTTTCTCATTACACCATCTTCCACTACCTGGAAATTTCTTTCACACAAAACTTCACACGGTTCTTATTAGCAACATTATTATAAGTGAAGTGATAAAACCTTTTGAGTCCAATTTCAACTGAAAACCATCAAAACATAAGCTATTGTAGCAACTCCTTCCGAAAACCCAAAAAAATTCAAAAAGGAAATCGATTAAGGAAGCAAATGCAAGAGTGGCAAAATTTGTCAAAACAGACCAGTAGGTAAAGATTAATTTTTCCAAAAATCTTCTGTTGCTCAAATCAAAAAGTGCAAAACTAACGAAAGTTAAATAACAACCTAGGGCAGAAGCAAAATAAATTACAGCTCAATCCGACATACAGAGATCTCTCACGAATTTGTACGGTGAAGCACAAAAATCTGTTTCGGGACAGCAACTTCCCCAAATCTTACTTCTCTCTCATTAGAGGTTGATCTTAACACAGAAACCAAAAAAAAGGATAAGGAGAGGTTATTACTGAAGTAATAACTTCCAAGACTCAAAGAAACAAAAACAAACTGAAAGCAAAAAATAAATTGGGTTGTCTCCCAAAAAGCTCTTTCTTTATAGCCATTAAGATGGGCATGATAATTTTGATGAAGCTCACATAAGATATGAATTAAAGTGAAAGAGATCATTAGGAAGCTTAAATACACACGTTCAATTATAACCCACTTCCTATGCAAGGGAATTTTGTAAACAAACAAGCTGTTGAAACCAGAGGCTACTAGCATAGGAAGGCAAAAGAAGTGCAACATAAAAACTTTCAGCTTAAAACGAGGAAACTTGATATTATTGAGATGCATTAGAACACTTTTCCCTCTCTCATAATAACTTTCAGTATCATGCATAAACTTAACAATATAACTATCACAAGGGCCATCGTAACAATGATCACTTATTCTAACAGAAAACACAGGAATACTAGTTCTTATGATACTACTTTGTGAAACAATGTTAGAGGTATCCTTACAAAGGATAGTGTGTACCTTTTCTTCATATTTAGTGACAAAATATTTCACATTTTCTATTATAGGTTCATTATCCATTTGTTTACCAGGTTCCACAGCTTTACTTGTACTTTCATTAACCATACTAGCTAGCATAGAATGTTCCTTTATCTTAACTGGGAAAGGCATTTTCTCAATGTAAGGTTTAGGTAAAACATGATTAGCAGTATAAACTTCAGTATTTGTTGCAGGAACACTCTTAGCAATATCTTTATAAGGTTCATGATACTTATTCCACTTCTTTTTAGGCACTTCAATGTAGGAAGCAAAAGCCTTAAAATAAGTTGCAATAGCTTGAGAGTCTAGACCATAAGCATTTTTAATATTTCGAAAATCATCAGTTCCCAGAAAAGATTCAATGCATTCATAATCATAATTTATACCTGACTTTCTTCCTTTGTCATTCTCCCAAGCTTCAGCATTGTCTTGAATACGGTCCAAAAGATCCGATTTAGCTTCTTCTTCCATGCGAGTGAATGATCCAGCACAAGAAGCATCCAATAAATCCTTATCATGAAGAGAAAGCCTTGCATAAAAGTTATTGATAATAATATTGTTGGGGAGCTCATGAATGGGACATTTGAGCATTAGTAACTTCAATCTCCCCCAAGCTTGAGATGTACTCTCTCCATCAAGAGGCTAAAAGTTGTATATTTGATTCCGATCTTTATGAATCTCACTAGGAGGATAAAATTTTGAATAAAAGAGAGGTACTATTTCCTCCCATTCAAGAGCTTGACCATTCTTCAGCAGCTTATACCATTCCTAAGCTCTTCCTTTCAGTGATAATGAGAATAACTTCTTCTTAACTTGATCTGTAGTAGTACCTGCACACTTGAACAACCTGCATAATTCGTGTATAAAGAGCAAATGATCACCGGGATGGACAGTTCCATCCCCAACATAGTACTTATCCATAACATGATCAATAATTCTTGTAGGTATTTTAAAAGCATCATTCTCAGCAGGTGGTGGTTCATCTACTACCTTAGCAGTGGTAGTAGCATTACGAAACAAGAAACTCAGCGAATTATCAAAATTGAAAATAAAGCAACTAACAGAAGTAAACAATACTCACAGTAGAAGTTTCCTTTACCAGTTCCACTCTCCAATAGCGCTTCACTCCTCGGCATCGGCGCCAGAAAATAGTCTTGATGACCCACAAGTATAGGGGGTGTATCGCAGTATTTTCGATAAGTAAGAGTGTCGAACCCAGTGAGGAGCAGAAGGTGCTGGCTAGTGGTATGGATCAGGAATTCTCTTCAAATACTTAGCAAACGGATTTTTAGGATTTTTTGATAATGCAAGTAAATAAAGTACGAGTAAATAAAATACAATAAGAATAAATGCAGCAAGTGGCCCAATCCTTTATTCAGCAAAGGACAAGCCAGTTGTATTACTTAAGATGACCAAGCGTTCTCGAGGACACACGGGAAGACTGTCAAGTGCTTTCGCTTCATATAGTTGATTAATCTTCTTTAGTTCTCTAAGTGTTGTGTGGGTGAACATGTGCTAATGTACTGACCTTCCTAGGACTAATAACTACTTCTGATTATACCCCTTGCAAACATCCGTAAGTACAAGAAAGTAATTA
This sequence comes from Avena eriantha, assembly GCA_910589775.1. NCBI lineage: Eukaryota > Viridiplantae > Streptophyta > Magnoliopsida > Poales > Poaceae > Avena > Avena eriantha. The sequence goes on from OU342741.1 coordinate 475,676,588, forward strand.
AGGTAGAAACCTAACCACAGCTTTAAACTCTAAGACCCTGACGTCCCTTGTGCAATGGTTTCCTAACGGGGGTTCAGGTTTCTGTCACTCCGGCGACCCCTACGATTAGTAGCCAAATACACAATGCATTCCCCTAGGCCCATATAGGTGAAGTGTCATGTTGTCGACGTTCACATGCCACCACTAGAAGAAGTACACCACAACTTAAATATCAAACTATTGAATCTTTCTCAACACAATTCCACTACTAACAACATGACTTCTCCCATGTCCTCAAGAACAAAACGAACTACTCACAAGACATCATATGGATCATGATCAGAGATGGAATAATGATGTACAACAATCTGAACATAAACAATAATTCCACGGTTCACTCAATAGCATCAACTACAAGGAGTAATCAACACCGGGAAAGTTTTCCCTAAGAACTATTCAAGATTCAACCCAATTGTTACAGCAATATGGAGGTGGTGATGATGGTGCTGATGGTGATGATGGTGGTGGTGATGATGATGATGATGATCCTGAGGCGACGATCTCCCTTCTCCGGGGAAGGAATTCTCCTGGCAGAATTCTGTCTACCAGAGAGATCTTTCTCTCTCGGTGTTTTCCACCCCGTAGAGGCGACGGAATCTTTCTATGGTCGCTCCCCCAGTATTAGGGTTCCGTGGGGATAATATACGCCAGAGGGGAGAGCTGGAGGTGGGCCAGGGCGGCCACACCACCTAGTGGCGCGACCCAGGGTGGCCGGCGCCAGGGGGTGGTGTGGGCCCCCTGTGGCCCATCTCTACTCCTCCTTCTGGCTTCCTTCGTCTTCTAGAAAAATAGGATTTTCCATATATTTTCCCGGATTTTCTGATCTTCGCGAATTTTGCCTTCAAACAGCACCTTTTCCATTAGAATCCTGACTGCAGCGGTCCATGCTCCAAAAGTCATTAACCATGCAAAAACAGATGAAATAACATAAGTATCATCTGTTAATATGAAATATATCAATAAATAACAGTAAATTATGATATAGAATAGTGATGCAAAATTGACGTATCAGGGATGCATCGTCATTATCTCTCTTAAAGGAGACCGGCTAGAGTACGTGCTGCAGATCCACTTCCGCGCATCTAACAACACCGTCGAATATGAGCGCTTGTACATGGACTTCGGCTGGCAAAATAAAAAGGCATACGCCGGATCCTCTGCTTTGAAGACTCGGATCTGGTGGTGCAGCAAGTGTCAGGTGAATCAGGCACCAATGACGCAAACATGGCACTATACCTATTCTTCGTCTAGCAAACATGCACTTTATTTCGAGGGGTGTGAGTTCCACCATGTCCCACGTGCAAACAACGAAGCCGCCGACGCGCTCACGCAAATCAGCTCTATGAGACAAGCAATTCCACACGGCGTTTGCTTGGCGCACCTGCGCAAGCCCTTCATCACTTCATCTCCCGAATCCGAATCCATCATCCTGGAATTTGACCCAGGACTGCCGGCTCCAAGGACACCGACGCAGCCAAGCAAAAAATCCCGAGGGTGACATATCGAAGGATTTGCCACCCTTAGCCGCCTCCAATTGCCCGGGGGCTACCGGATCATCCCTTCCACCCGGCAAACCGCCCGACGAGCCCCAACCAGCTGAAGAAAAAGAGATGTAGCTGATAATGCAAACTGTATTCACCATTCAGGAGACACCATCATGGAAAAAGCCTTTCCTCAACTTCATCACAATATGCGAGCTCCCGAATGAAGAGGTGGCAGTAGAGCAGGTCATGCGCCGAGCATGCGCATACACCATCATCAACAACGAGCTGTACAAGTGTAGCATGGGCGACATATACCAGCGCTGGATAGACCAGGAGGAGGGCATCCGGCTCCTCATCGTCATCCACCAAGAACAATGAGGCCTCCATGCTTCGTCAAGAGTCATAGTCGCCAAGGCGTTCCGCCATGGTTTCTACTGGCCATCTGCACTAGAAGACACCGAGAAAATAGTGCGCACATGCAATGGCTACTAGCGTTTTAGCCAGCAGAAGCACACACCTTCTGCAGCTCGGAAGACCATCCCCATCACCTGGCCATTTTCCATCTGGGTGATCGACATGGTCGGCCCCTTCAAGACTGTAACTACCTCAGTGAATTACGCTCTTAGTTACATGCCTGGATGAACAAAAGTGGTTAAAATAGTACGGTGGGGCCCAGGGCCACTCACGGTAGACCTTTTGGCCGTCCTAACCACTTTCAGAACATCGGGACAAGAAAGAGCGGCGTAATCGGCAGGCGAAGGGATCAACTACATACACAAATGAGTATGTATGCAAGCCACATACAACAGTCCTCAGAGCCATTCCATCTAAAAGAAATAGAAATATTGCAACGCCATAGGGCAAGATTCAAATATCCTAGATAGAGATAATAATTTAGGATAGCTCCTCATACAACAAACATTAGAGTATCAGGCGGAAGCGGAAAACAAGATCCGAGTACGGATAAGAAGCAAATCGGCATAAGATGCCCCATAAATAAACACACCCCGCCCACAGATCTCACGGATCCCCATTCCCGGAATCTCTACACCGAGTGATCGTTGCCAACATCATCTGTCTCCTCCACCCAGTATCCATCTTGTGAATACCTGTTCATCTGAATCAAACAATTTATAGTGTGAGACCCTAGGGGTACTCAGCAAGTCTTTATGCCACTAAAGGGGACACAACCTGGGGTGACGCAATTGCAGCAAAAGATAATAACTAACAAGTCTATAGATACTCGCTAACCATCCGCCTAACCAATGATAGACGGATGTCCGTTAATTAAGAACAACAGTTATAACAGTATGATTAACAGATCCATCCTCCTCCTCGCTTACCAACGAGGAAGCGGATGAATAACCCCCATCATCCGTTGGCAGTTTTATTAACCATCCCATGAGCATTGCACTATTTACTAGTCAAGTACTTAGTCAAATTAAAAGCGGTACTTTAGTTATACTTGTCTATGATCGAGAAACTGTGCTCCAAGTCGTCCATAACCGCGGACATGGCTTTCAGAAAGATTTACCCTGCAAGGGTGCACGAATAGCAACACACACTCGATCAACCTCGGAAAAACCAACTCAAAACCCAACGAGGCATTCACGACAAATCAATCACAGGATTCAGTAATATTTCAGGGGGCCACCCCATTAAGCTACCCGCGACGAAGCTAGCTGACTCCGAGATGGACTCAAGGTTTGTGTGGACGGCGGTAAACGACTGGGAACCCGAAAATGTGACTGGGCTTGTCGATATAGCGAAAACGTGTCACGATCCAAAACAGTACAGGTGCTCCATGCACAATCTTAAATAAAGCAGTAACATGGCATAAGTACAGGATAGTAATAAAGCCCCAAACTAATTGTGGCCCCAAGAAATAAGAATGAATCAAGCTCTGGCTCAGGGGGGTCCATAAGGCCTCCCGTATGTGGATAGTGCGAATAAACAAGGAACAGGAATCAAGTACTCGGGGTCCTACGGGACACAAGTGAGCATGAAAAACCAAATAGCAGATATTGCTCACCGGTGCCTCTTTCATTAGTTAACCCATTACTACTCAGGTTATGTTGTTTACGTACCTCGTTATTCATCAGACACTCACATACCCTACACATGCTTTTCTACGACTCGCATGGCTCAAACAACTCCTGTAGTAATGGCTCATGGGATGGAGGAAACAAGCTTCGGTGGGGTTTAAAAGTAAAGGCTATGCAGTACTTAGGATTCAATTTAGTGCAATCGCGACTCAATGATGCAAGAATAAGATAGAGGCAATAGGTATTATATGTATGCAAGCATGTGGTAGTGCTTGCCTGGCAGCTCAGTTGAAGCGAGAGATGGATCTGGGTAGTACTCCTGTGATTCCTGGTAATTCTCCTGCTGGGCGTCTATTCGAAGAAGAACCAAACAAACAAGGGCCAACATAAATAAAGTGCACAAACATATGAATTAAAATGCGTCAAGCAAACAAGCATGCCATGATGAATGGTGCACAATTTACATGGCATTACAGTAGCATGGCAAAGGTGAGGTGTGGATACAAGAAATAAAGCATTTTATTATTTATTTAACCAAGTTTTATTGTCATAAACAGTTCAGATTTTTAATAATGACATGATACATTCTTCAATTCAGAAAAAGGACTGCATAGATAGAACGGGCTCGTCGCACTGATCGATTTAGACATATTATTTGTCAAATTTGGAGTTGTAGAATTAAAGTTATTAATTTATTAAGAAAAGGGCATTTTATTGTAATTTTAATCATCTCGAAATTTTAAAGTGTTCAAATAAAATTTTGAAGGGCATATTTGAATTCCTCACATTTTTCTGATTCAAAAACATATATTATATGTATTATTTGGATTTTTATTTTAAAAGTTATTAAATCTGATTAGAATTTGATTTTAAACAATTACTGAAAACATTTTTATTTTAACAGAAATGGCCAGGACTTTTTACACCCAGGATATTCCAGCCCAAGCCGCTGACAGATGGGTCCGGCGCAAACTGGGGCCACGCGCGCGGAAAAAGTCTTTTCTCACCTCGGCCTTATCTAGCCCAGGCGGCTGACATGCGGGCCCGACGGAGAAGTAGGTCCAACGTGACAACGAGGGGCATGGGTGGACCACGTGGTGCAGCGAGGGGAGTGCGGGTTGAGGGATTGGAAAGCTAGGGTGATTGCTTGCAAGATTGCGCTGTGGCTGGCTAGTGGGGTCACTGGGGCTGCTAGGGACCTGGGCGTGATCGACAAAAGCACGGGGGGTCTTTTCGCGAAACGGCGCCCGAGCCCTGGACTGAACTGGCGACTGCTCTCTGAATCGCGACACGATCTGACGATGGCGAGGTCTTCCGGCGAGGATGGCGTCGCAATCACGGCGAGATAGCACTTGCCGCCATAACGAAAAATGCAGAGGGAGGCTCCAGCTACCGATCTCGTTCAGGGAGGATCGTCGGCGGTGGGCTGTACTGGACGGGGCGCATCGGGGAACAGAGGGGGAAATGCCAGGCTAGGTCTGTGCGGCGGTAGGGTAGTTCACCGGCGGGGGCCAAATACGGGCGGCGTGGCCACGCGGAGGGGAGGGAACAGGAGAGAAACGAAAGGGGCGCTCACCTCATCCGATTCCCACTGAAATCGGAGGACGGGACAGCCAGAGCGGAGGGGGACGGCGAGGTCGCGGCGGTGGTGTACTGATCGCTAGCGAGGGGGCAGGTGCGGGCGTGTTCGGCTCCTCCTCGTAGGCGGAATCAACGCCTCGTCCCACGGCGACGCTCCTCGGCGAGTTTTCGGTCATCGGATAGGGCGGCAACGGTGTCGCGGCGCTCTGTCTGACGGCGTCCAGGGTACAGCGGAGCAGAGGGGGGGAGAGGGTAACGGAGCGGAGCTAGGGTTCGAGGAAAAGGTGTGCCTCGGCGCGAGGATAAGAAGAAGGGGCTGGTGTGCGGTGGCGCGAGCTGACGGCGGAGGATGGCCACCTGCCGCGCAGCTGCTTTCCGTCTGCTGCCGAGAGAGAGCGGCGAGACGGCGTCAGACGGAAGAAAGAAGAGGAACAGAGGGTGGCGTTGGTGAAGGGGTACGGGCCAGGGAAGAAGAAGCGGCACAGGAGGGAAGAAGGCTGGCCGGGCTGTTGCTGGGCTGCGACCAGGTAAGGAGGGGCTGCTGCTGTTGGGCTCTCTCTTTATTTTGTTTTCTTTTATTTATTTCATTAACTGTTTTGTCTTTGTTTTGTTGCAGATTTAATTAGGCCCAAAAATACTCCCTTTTGGAAGTTTTTGCAAATATGATTAAAAGGAAAAAAAGAGATGAGGGTTTGGTAGTGGAACACAAGGTGATGGTGAGGTCAACACCAAAAAGAGAGAGAGAGATGTTAAATCAAAGGGGAAAAATCCCACTTGATCATACATGAAGGGAGAAAGGTTTTTTGGTTGGGGAACATGAGGATGGTGGAAAAGATGGAGAGATTCCACAAATAATGAACCACTAAAACAAAAAGAAAACAAATAGGCTAAAGGTGGTGATGCTATTGCATGGCCCATGCATGATACTTAAATGCCATGTTCCATTCTTGTGAAAACAATAATAATGGTATGGCATTATACTTATGCATCCCCAAGAAGTGGAATAAGGCCAAGCAAAAGAATTTAAAGAATTAGATCCACCCCAACCCACATGAGCTAAAATAAAAATCAAAAGAAAAAGAATTACAAGCTCATGGGTTAATGAGGTGGTGGAATTATAAGGTGGTGGAAAGAAAGGTGATGGATTTGAATAAAAGATATGCCCCCAACTCAATTTGGGCATTAAACAATATATCAATAACCAAATACAATATCAAGAGGCAAATACAATTAATAATGCATATGAGAGAAGAACCAAAGAAAGAGGGTTTTATATGATGCTCAAATGCAAGGTGGCATGATGACATGAGCATGATTTAATTATGATGCAACAATTGTATATAGGAAGTAGCCATTATATTACTAGACCAAGTAGCATTACAATTGTTAGACAATTGGGATACTACAACTCTCCCGCACTAAACAGGAATCTCGCCCCGAGATTCTAGGAAGAAGAAGACTCAAAGAGGGTTGGATACTTGGCACGGAGCTCATCTTCACGTTCCCAAGTGGATTCATCAACAGAATGGTGCGACCACTGCACCTTGCAGAACTTGATGGACTTGTTGCGAGTCCTTCTTTCTGCGACTTCAAGAATTTTTATGGGGTGTTCTTGATAAAAAAGATCTTCTTGGAGATTGATGAGTTCATGGTCCACGGTCCTGCCGGGATCCTTGGAGCACTTCTTGAGTTGAGAGATGTGGAAAACATCATGGACTTTGAGTTGTTCAGGGAGCTCAAGAGCATAAGCAACTTCTCCTCTTCTTCCACGAATTTTGAAAGGACCGATGTATCTAGGAGCCAGTTTCCCTTTGATACCAAAGCGGTGCGTGCCTCTCATGGGAGTGACACGAAGGTATACGAGATCACCAAGGACATACTCCATGTCCGTGTGCTTCCTGTCATAATTGCTCTTCTGGCGACTTTGAGCAATCTTCAGATTTTCAAGAATGATGTGAACTTTCTCTTCTGCTTGGGTTACAATGTCGGGACCAAACAATATTCTTTCGCCTGCGCCCGACCAACCAATCGGAGTTCTGCATTTGCGACCATAGAGAGCCTCAAATGGTGCCATCTTTATACTTTTCTGGAAACTGTTGTTGTAAGAGAATTCAGCATAAGGAAGACATTCTTCCCACTTCATGCCAAAAGAGATAACGCAAGCACGGAGCATATCTTCTAGAATCTGATTGATCCTTTCAACTTGTCCTTGCGACTGAGGGTGGTAAGCTGTGCTGAAGTTTAATTTTGTTCCCAAAGCATTTTGGAAACTTCCCTAGAACTTGGAAGTGAAGATGCTTCCACGGTCTGAACTGATCTCAAGAGGAACTCTATACAGAGAGACAATTCTGTTGATATAGAGCTCAGCCAACTGAATTGCGGAAATTGTTTCCTTGACTAGAAAGAAGTGAGCTACTTTGGAAAGCCTGTCAATGACAACAAAGATTGCATTGTTGCCCTTCTGCGACCTTGGAAAACCAGTGATGAAGTCCATCTCTACTTTCTCCCATTTCCATTCCAGAGGCTTCAATGGCTGTAGAAGACCGGAAGGTTTCTGATGGATAGCTTTAACTCTGCGACAAACATCACACTCCGAGACATACTTGGCACAATATCGTTTCAAACCAGGCCACCAATATTGTGTTTTCAAGTCCATGTACATCTTAGTGCTGCCAGGGTGGATAGAAAGAACAGAATCGTGCGCCTCCTTGAGAACTTGCTCTCTTAAACCTGGGTAGTTCAGAACAAACATCTGGTGTTCAAAGAAAAGAGTGCCTTGGTCGTCAACGTGGAAAGACTCATACTTCGGAAGTTGAATGTTGGAGATGATCTTTTTAGTGTAAGGATCACCAAGTTGAATGGAACGAACTTTTTCTTCCAAGAGAGGTGTTGCTAGAAGGTTCAGAACATGCCCTTGATCCACAATTTCAAGGTTTAGCTTGCGGAATTCCTCGCACAAGAGAGGCTGTTGTTCTTCAACCATGAGATTGTTGACATAAGATTTTCGGCTGAGAGCATCGGCCATGACATTGGCTTTGCCCGGAGTGTAGTTGATGGTCAAATCGAAATCATTGATTGTTTCAATCCACCTCCTCTGATGAAGGTTGAGATCAGGCTGTGTGAAGATATACTTCAGACTCTTGTGATCAGAAAAGATCTCACAACGGTTGCCAAGCAAGTAATGCCTCCATACTTTCAAAGCAAAGACAACTGCTGCGAGTTCGAGGTCATGTGTAGGATAATTGATCTCATGCGTCTTCAACTGCCGAGATGCATAAGCAACAACTTGTTTTTCTTGCATAAGGACCGCACCCAATCCTTGCAATGAGGCATCACAGAATATCTGGAAAGGCTTTGATGTATCTGGAGGAACCAAGACTGCTGTGGAAGTGAGCTTCTCTTTGAGTGTTTCAAAGCTTGCTTGACATGCAGGAGTCCAAAGGTATTTCTTGCCTTTCTTGAGGAGATCGGTAAGGGGCTTCGCAATCTTTGAGAAGTTTTGAACGAAGCGACGACAGTAACTGGCCAAACCAAGGAAACTTCGGACTTCTTTGACATTTATGGGTGGAAGCCAGTCCATAATTGTCTTAATAGTTTCTGGGTTGACGGCAATGCCCTTGGCAGAGATGACGTGACCAAGGTAGGTGACTTGCGGCAGCCAGAATTCACACTTGGAGAACTTTGCATACAGGCGGTTCTCACAAAGTTTGTTTAGGACACACCGAAGGTGTTCTTCATGTTCTTCTTTTGACTTAGAATAGACTAGAATGTCATCCAGATAGACCACAACGAACTTATCAAGATACTCCATGAAAACCGAGTTCATAATCCTCGAGAAGGTGGCAGGTGCGTTGGTGAGACCGAAACACATGACTCTGTACTCATACAGGCCATAGAGGGTGGTGAAAGCTGTTTTAGGAACATCTTCCTTGCGAATCTTGATTTGATGATAACCACTTCTCAAATCAAGCTTAGAGAATACCACAGCTCCAGCTAACTAATCGAAGAGATCATTAATCCGCGGAAGGGGATATTTATTCTTGATGGTTTTAGCATTGAGTGCCCGATAGTCAACACAAAGTCTATCAGTCTTGTCTCGCTTCTTCACAAAGATGGTTGGACTACCCCAAGAAGAAGTACTGTGCTGAATGAAACCCAACTTCTCTTGTTCATCCAACTGACGTTTGAGTTCAGCCAACTTAGCAGGACCCATTTTATAAGGCCGCTTGGAGATAGGAGCGGTACCAGGTTCAAGTTCAATGACAAACTCGACCTCACGATCCGGAGGCATACCTGGCAACTCTTCAGGAAAGACATCTGGGAACTCACAGACTACAGGAACACTTTGAATACCTTCCATAGCATCATCATTCAGAGTCGCCAAAGAATAAAGCTGAATTGCAGGAGTCAGACTTGGAGAATAGACTATATGGCCTTCAGGAATTTTCAAAGAAACCGAACGTTCAGCACAATCAATCACAGCTGCATTTGATGTTAACCAATCCATGCCCAAGATAACATCAATGTCAGAATTTCCCAGAATAATTAAGGAAGCCGGAAACGAAGAGCCACCAATCTCAATTTGATTGCCATGGCTGATATGAGCAGCCCTCATGTTTGACCCAGGAGATTGTACCACAAGACGATGTAATAAAGGAACCATAGCCAGATCTTGCTCATGCGCAAATTTGTGAGAAACAAAAGAATCCGAAGCACCAGAATCAAACAAAACTCGTGCAGGAACTGAGTTAACAAGAAGCATACCCATGACAACTCCAGGTGCATGCTCAGCTTGAGCGACGTTGACACAGTTGGCACGAGCAACCGTAGACCCAGGCTTAGTGTTGATGTTGAGAGCCCGAGGTGGAGGTGCACGAATCATAGGAGCACTTGCTGCAGGTCTTAGAGGTGGTGGTGGAAGAGGTTTGTTGTTCATTGGACAATTCCAGTGCTGATGCCCAGTGTTTCCACAAGTATAGCAAGCACCAGGTGGACGTGGAGCAACGGAGCCAGGGACTCCGCCAGGCGCTCCAGGGTAGTTGTGGTTGTAGCCCCTAGGAGCCGCAGTGAAGGAGTTTGGTGGCCTTGCTGCGTAGCTTGACGGTCTTGGTGGAGTAGGGAGCGACAATGGGGTGTTAGGAACCCAGACACGATGCTTAGAAGGAGCTGTCATAGCAGAAGAGCTTGCTGTATCACGGCTGTGTTTCTTTGACTCCTCAAACACTTGCCTACTTGCTTCTTCCTGCAGAGCTGTGTGTTGGAGTTCCAGAAAAGACGTCGGCCTTGCATGAGTGATTGCATATTTGATGGAAGCATTGAGGCCTTGCCGGAACCTCTTTTGCTTCTTCTTGTCATCAGAGATCTCATCGCCACCATACCGAGAAAGATTCATTAAGTTTCTGATGTAGGTGTTGACATTGTCAGTGCCCTGCTTGAGGTTGAGAAACACTTCCTTCATCCTTTCCATGACAATTTCTGACAGATATTGCTCTTTGAAAGCAGCAGTGAATTGCTCCCAAGTAGGCTGAAAACCAGAGAGATCTGCCTTGAGGTAATTTTCCCACCACAGAGCTGCATCTCCCTTCAGAAGGTGAGTGGCACATTTGACCCATTCTTGCTCGGGAACATCCGCAGTCATCAGCAACCTTGACACTTCACGAAGCCAATCATCCGCATCAAGTGGCTGATCAGACACCTCAAATTGGCGTGGGTTGAACTTGAGAAAACTCTTGATGTCTCCTCGCTTGGGAGGTGGAGGTAGCGGAACAAACTCATTCCTCCTCACGCTTTCCTCGAAGCGCTGCTGGTTCTGCTGCATAGTGCCCAAAGCATTTGCAATACTTGCCAAAGCAGCCCCAAGTTCAGGTGGTATGTCCTCCTCAGAACGGCGTGGTGGTGCCATCCTGTGATTGATATAAAACACAAGTCAGTACTATAATGGAGAATGATAATAATCCAAAATAGTACCAAAATGGAATTAATCAAGATTAAAGGATGCAATTCACTAAGATGATATTAAAATATCAACATAGTTAAAGGCAACTAAAATATATTAAGCATAACACACACGACTGAACAAGGAGTGTGGTGCACAATTATCAAAGAAAAAATTTCCGCAAATTTCGGCATTAAAATACCACTATATGCGCAAAAACCACTTCACGAATCAAGATTAGTAACTCTACTAGTTCAACATACAAGAGCAAATGATAAAAGTAGTGGTATGGTCGCGACTCCATCCCGCACTCAAATCATTACTCCGCACATGAATCAGTAAAACACATATCCCAACACCTTCTTTTTAAGATGGACCTAAAGATTGGTAACTACGAAAAAGAACACCCCAACAAGATAACGTCGGATAACAAAGAGTAAGCTAGATCGCATCGGTATACAACGAATCAGAATAGATCGCGTCGGTTTACAATGGCCTGCCGGTATGGAATGTACCAACAGTTGATAACCAAAAGGCAGATAGAGATAACATTTGGGTGCAACAGATAGACAAGGAATTCACACACACACACACACAAACACAACCTATGGTACTACGGAACCCAGAACACATGAATCCTAGTTTGAATTTTTAGAAGAGGATTGAAAACGTTACACTTCCTTACCAGAAAAGGGTGGGTGGGTGGGTAACAAGAAAAATGGAAGCAGTCCTACTCTCACGTTTTGTTTTTCCCTAGTATACATAGCTACCAAAATATTTACTAGACTGACAACGACCATTTTGGCTGAGACCCTGAAGGGTGGGATGGCTCTGATACCAATTATAACTACCTCGGTGAATTACGCTCTTAGTTACATGCCTAGATGAACGAAAGTGGTTAAAATAGTACGGTGGGGCCCAGGGCCACTCACGGTAGACCTTTCGGCCGTCCTAACCACTTTCAGAACATCGGGACAAGAACGAGCGGCGTAATCGGCAGGCGAAGGGATCAACTACATACACAAATGAGTATGTATGCAAGCCACATACAACAGTCCTTAGAGCCATTCCATCTAAAAGAAATAGAAATATTGCAACGCCATACGGCAAGATTCAAATATCCTAGATAGAGATAATAATTTAGGATAGCTCCTCATACAACAAACATCAGAGTATCAGGTGGAAGCGGAAAACAAGATCCGAGTACGGATAAGAAGCAAATCAGCATAAGATGCCCCATAAATAAACACATCCCGCCCACAGATCTCACGGATCCCCGTTCCCGGAATCTCTACACCGAGTGATCATTGCCAACATCATCTGTCTCCTCCACCCAGTATCCATCTTGCGAATACCTGTTCATCTGAATCAAACAATTTATCGTGTGAGACCCTAGGGGTACTCAGCAAGTCTTTATGCCACTAAAGGGGACACAACCTGGGGTGACGCAATTGCAGCAAAAGATAATAACTAACAGGTCTATAGATACTCGCTAACCATCCGCCTAACCAATGATAGACGGATGTCCGTTAATTAAGAACAACAGTTATAACAGTATGATTAACAGATCCATCCTCCTCCTCGCTTACCAACGAGGAAGCAGACGAACAACCCCCATCATCCGTTGGCAGTTTTATTAATCATCCCATGAGCATTGCACTATTTACTAGTCAAGTACTTAGTCAAATTAAAAGCGGTACTTTAGTTATACTTGCCTATGATCGAGAAACTGTGCTCCAAGTCGTCCATAACCGCGGACACGGCTTTCAGAAAGATTTACCCTGCAGGGGTGCACGAATAGCAACACACACTCGATCAACCTCGGAAAAACCAACTCAAAACCCAACGAGGCATTCATGACAAAGCAATCACAGGATTCAGTAATATTTCAGGGGCCACCCCATTAAGCTACCCGCGAAGAAGCTAGCTGACTCCGAGACGGACTCAAGGTTTAAGTGGACGCGGTAAACGACTGGGAACCCGAAAATGTGACTGGGCTTGTCGATACAGAAAAAACGTGTCACGATCCAAAACAGTATAGGTGCTCCACGCACAATCTTAAATAAAGCAGTAACATGGCATAAGTACAGGATAGTAATAAAGCACCAAACTAATGTGGCCCTAAGAAATAAGAATGAATCAAGCTCTGGCTCAGGGGGGTCCATAAGGCCTCCCGGATGTGGATAGTGCGAATAAACAAGGAACAGGAATCAAGTACTCGGGGTCCTACGAGACACAAGTGAGCATGAAAAACCAAATAGCAGATATTGCTCACTGGTGCCTCTTTCATTAGTTATCCCATTACTACTCAGGTTATGTTGTTTAGGTACCTCGTTATTCATCAAACACTCACATACCCTACACATGCTTTTCTACAACTCGCATGGCTCAAACAACTCCTGTAGTAATGGCTCATGGGATGGAGGAAACAAGCTTCGGTGGGGTTTAAAAGTAAAGGCTATGCAGTACTTGGGATTCAATTTAATGCAACCGCGACTCAATGATGCAAGAATAAGATAGAGGCAATAGGTACTATATGTATGCAAGCATGTGGTAGTGCTTGCCTGGCAGCTCAGTTGAAGCGAGAGATAGATCTGGGTAGTACTCCTGTGATTCCTGGTAATTCTCCTGCTGGGCGTCTATTCGAAGAAGAACCAAACAAACAAGGGCCAACATAAATAAAGTGCACAAACATATGAATTAAAATGCGTCAAGCAAACAAGCATGCCATGATGAATGGTGCACAATTTACATGGCATTAAAGTAGCATGGCAAAGGTGAGGTGTGGATACAAGAAATAAAGCATTTTATTATTTATTTAACCAAGTTTTATTGTCATAAACAGTTCAGATTTTTAATAATGACAGGATGCATGCTTCAATTCAGCACAAGGACTGCATAGATAGAACGGGCTCGTCGCGCTGATCGATTTAGACATATTATTTGTCAAATTTGGAGTTGTAGAATTAAAGTTATTAATTTATTAAGAAAAGGGCATTTTATTGTAATTTTAATCATCTCGAAATTTTAAAGTGTTCAAATAAAATTTTGAAGGGCATATTTGAATTCCTCACATTTTTCTGATTCAAAAACATATATTATATGTATTATTTGGATTTTTATTTTAAAAGTTATTAAATCTGATTTGAATTTGATTTTAAACAATTACTGAAAACATTTTTATTTTAACAGAAATGGCCAGGACTTTTTACACCCAGGATATTCCAGCCCAAGCCGCTGACAGATGGGTCCGGCGCAAACTGGGGCCACGCGCGCGGAAAAAGTCTTTTCTCACCTCGGCCTTAGCTAGCCCAGGCGGCTGACATGCGGGCCCGACGGAGAAGTAGGTCCAACGTGACAGCGAGGGGCATGGGTGGACCACGTGGCGCAGCGAGGGGAGTGCGGGTTGACGGATTGGAAAGCTGGGGGGGTTGCTTGCAAGATTGCGCCGTGGCTGTCTAGTGGGGTCACTGGGGCTGCTAGGGACCTGGGCGTGATCGACAAAAGCGCGGGGGGTCTTTTCACGAAACGGCGCCCGAGCCCTGGACTGAACTGGCGACTGCTCTATGAATCGCGACACGATCTGAGAACGGTGAGGTCTTCCGGCGAGGACGGCGTCGCAATCACGGCGAGATAGCACTTGCCGCCAAAACGAAAAATGCAGAGAGAGGCTTCAGCTACCGATCTCGTTCAGGGAGGATCGTCGGCGGTGGGCTGTACTGGACGGGGCGCATCGGGGAACAGAGGGGGAAATGCCGGGCTAGGTCTGTGCGGCGGCGGGGCAGTTCACCGGCGGGGGCCAAATACGGGCGGCGCGGCCACGCGGAGGGGAGGGAACGGGAGATAAACGAAAGGGGGGCGCTCACCTCGTCCGATTCCCACTGAAATCGGAGGACGGGACGGCCGGAGCGGAGGGGGACGGTGAGGTCGCGGCGGTGGTGTACTGATCGCTAGCGAGGGGGCAGGTGCGGGAGTGTTCGGCTCCTCCTCGCAGGCGGAATCGACGCCTCGGCCCACGGCGACGCTCCCCATCGAGTTCTCGGTCACCGGCTAGGGCGGCAACGGCGTCACGGCGCTCTGTCTGACGGCGGCCAGGGTACAGCGAAGCAGAGGAGGGAGAGGGTAACGGAGCGGAGCTAGGGTTCGAGGAAAAGGTGCGGCTCGGCGCGAGGATAAGAAGAAGGGGCTGGCGTGCGGTGGCGTGAGCTGACGGCGGAGGACGGCCACCTGCCGCGCAGCTGCTTTCCGTCTGCTGCCGAGAGAGAGCGGCGAGACGGCGTCAGACGGAAGAAAGAAGAGGAACAGAGGGTGGCGTTGGCGAAGGGGTATGGGCCAGGGAAGAAGAAGCGGCCCAGGAGGGAAGAAGGCGGGCCGGGCTGTTGCTGGGCTGCGACCAGGTAAGGAGGGGCTGCTGCTGCTGGGCTCTCTCTTTATTTTGTTTTCTTTTATTTATTTCATTAACTGTTTTGTCTTTGTTTTGTTGCAGATTTAAATAGGCCCAAAAATACTCCCTTTTGGAAGTTTTTGCAAATATGATTAAAAGGAAAAAGAGATGAGGGTTTGGTAGTGGAACACAAGGTGATGGTGAGGACAACACCAAAAAGAGAGAGATGTTAAATCAAAGGGGAAAAATCCCACTTGATCATACATGAAGGGAGAAAGGGTTTTTGGTTGGGGAACATGAGGATGGTGGAAAAGATGGAGAGATTCCACAAATAATGAACCACTAAAACAAAAAGAAAACAAATAGGCTAAAGGTGGTGATGCTATTGCATGGCCCATGCATGATACTTAAATGCCATGTTCCATTCTTGTGAAAACAATAATGATGGTATGGCATTATACTTATGCATCCCCAAGAAGTGGAATAAGGCCAAGCAAAAGAATTTAAAGAATTAGATCCACCCCAACCCACATGAGCTAAAATAAAAATCAAAAGAAAAAGAATTACAAGCTCATGGGTTAATGAGGTGGTGGAATTATAAGGTGGTGGAAAGAAAGGTGATGGATTTGAATAAAAGATATGCCCCCAACTCAATTTGGGCATTAAACAATATATCAATAACCAAATACAATATCAAGAGGCAAATACAATTAATAATGCATACGAGAGAAGAACCAAAGAAAGAGGGTTTTATATGATGCTCAAATGCAAGGTGGCATGATGACATGAGCATGATATAATTATGATGCAACAATTGTATATAGGAAGTAGCCATTATATTACTAGACCAAGTAGCATTACAATTGTTAGACAATTGGGATGCTACAAAGACCGTGTGATCCGTCATGACGCATCTCTTTGTTGTGGTGGACAAATTCACCAAGTAGATCAAGGCCAAGCCCATCAAGAGGCTGGATGGACCTACAATTGTTAAGTTCTTCAAGAACATCATCACACGGTTCGGCTATCCCCACAACATCATCATCGACAATGGCACAAATTTCGCCAAAGTGGCCTTCGTGCGCTTCTGCCAGGACAAGAGCATCCGGCTGGACCTGGCATCCGTCGCCCACCCCCAGTCCAATGGGCAGTGTGAAAGAGAAAACAGCTTAGTCCTATCCGGCATCAAGCATGGCTGGTGGAGCCACTAATGAGATCTCCTGGCTACTAGATAGAAGAGGAGCAGCAGACGGTGGTAGGCGTCTTGGCGAGGAGAGGAGAAGGTGGGGCCCACGATAGTGAAGGCGCAGGTGCCGACACCGCTAACCATCTTATATGGCGAGGTGAGGAGGAGGCGGGAAGCGTGGCGAGGCGGAGGCGGGCGGCGTGTCGAGCGGCTCCACGAGAAGGAGGCGGGCGGAACCTTCCTGCCGTCCTCATATTTTCCACAAAGGACCAACCGCTATTGCCGGAACCTTTAGAGGTGGGAGCAATGGGGGCGACACGCGCGTATGTTGACGAGAAGTAGGAGGGGTGATGGCGCGAACTTCTTCTGTTCGTACACGGACGAGCCCCACACGTCTAGCCAAGTACCCCCCCCCCAGATCAAGGAGCTATTCTGCCCGATGGTGGGTGGAACAGTGAGGTGGCGCCGAGGGGGGCGGCGACGGCCCATACGAGGCGGCGGCGACCGGTGACGAGGGAGAGGGAGCGAAGGAGAGAGCGGTTATCCGGGCAAAAAAATTAGTGCCACAGACACGTGGGATAGGTTGGACGGGAAGGACAAAATTTGTTTCCACTTCCACCGCAAATCGGCCCAAATTTTTGAATATGGGCCGGTCCGGACTGACATGCAGTGTCTGGACAGTATGCAACCCTGTTGGGTGCTAATTTTTGACCCATTTTGTCCAGGAGGCCGAAATGGACAGCCATTGTCCGTTTGCTATGGCCCGTTGGGTATGCTCTTAGGGTATCTCCACCGGCCGACCCAAAGGGCCTAAGCGCGTCCGAACACGTCCGATTAGACGTGCGGGATGTGAGCGGCCTCCCAGTGGCACGACCCATCCGGACCGATGCGTCCGGCTCGACCCATCGGCGCACCAAATTTGCATGGCCGATGCGTCAGGGCGGACACGGGCGGGATGAGGGCGTGTCCTCCCATGCGTGCTACTGGCCCACCCGCCAGCGACCATTTAGCGCGACACCAATTTAGAGGAACAACAACACTGATTCAGACGCGCAACAACACCTATTCAGAGGTGCGGAGTAGCAGGCTGACCGACAGCAGCCTCCGCCATCAATACCGACAAGACGACACCCTCACTGACGGGACGACGCCTGAGTTCCCGCGCTGGCATTGAAGGCGAAGGTGCGAGAACCTGCACGTGTTCGCACATGCAGAGGTTATAAAGCCCTATGCCCGTTGGTGTCGCACTCCCCACCTCTCGCAGTCGCCAGCTTCACCCACTCCCACCGCCTCCACCGCCGATGATGAAGTAGCCATGCTGGTTCAAGATGGCCAAGCACGACCATGAGGCGAGTGGGTCCGCATCAAGCGATCGGCACCGTCAAGGGGCTCCTGCCTCTTCCGGCCTACTGGCCTTCCTTCGTGGGGTTGTTCCGCCGCCGCGGCCCCAGGACTTCGTCGGCCGTCCCGTCGTGCCAGGTGGGGAGGATCCCGCCGCGACCGCCGCTACTTCTGCATGGCGGAGTGCGAGCGACGGTGGAGGGAGGGAGCAGGCACCGCCCACCACGATGTCTCCCTCCGCACAGGCTGGCACCTCAACCAGGAGCGGGTGTCGATGCTGCCCACGCCCAAGGAGGGCAAGGTGCTGGAGGAGGAGATCGCACGGCGCATCCGCAACCAGCCCTCCGGTGGGATCGCGCCTACCAGAATAAGGCGTTCTAGAAGTAGTCCGTAGACTCAGAGCGCACGGGGCGACGCGTGAGCTTCCTCGGCGAGTTCGAGCCGTGGGGTCCCGTGACCTCCCCGCTTTCGATCCCGACAACAATGGCGCCATCAACCACTCCGATGCCGAGCTCGGCGACGACGACCTCGACATCATCGCCAAGGAGGAGGAGGACGCTGCCGCAGCCACCGCCGCGCACCTGCCCCCAGAGTACCACGAGCTCCTGGCGCGGGGCTATGACGAGGACGCCTTCACCGAGCAGGCCATCGCAGACATCGCGAAGGACAAGAACATCATGTGGGATGGCTACCAGGAGGCCGTCCAGCTCACCGGTCTGGTGGCGCAGGTGAACGCGAGGCTGCCTCCATCGTCGCTGTTGTCGGGGTGGGATGCTCTGACCGCGCCAGAGGAGACAGATCCGTGGCCAGCGTGGCCTAGGCAGGTGATCGACCAGCCCGCACCCACGTCGGCTCCGAGCCCGCCATCAGCGCACCTCTGGACGCCGCCGGAGTACATCGACCTCGATCCCTATATGGACGTGGCGGCGCCGGCGACGGGAGATCGGTAGTTAGGGCTAGTGCTAGCTTAGATTTAGTTTTTTATATTTTGAATGCAAATTATGTATAAATATGTATGAACTTTGCCAGTTTTAGCGCGAATTATCTTGGTTTGAATTTCGAAAAAAAATCGGCATGGTCCTGTTTGCCAAGCACAGAAAGATGGGTTGTGCCGCTAGGCGGGACTGGCCAGACAAGCCGAACTACGACCCAAAATCAACCGCGGCCCGACCCAAACGGACAGAAACGGACCGTTTGGGTCGGCCGTTTGGGTCGGTCCGGTCGAGATGCTCTTAGACTTCAATGCCCATTTATGTTTTCTAAGCTATCTCATGTTGTGTGAAACAAAGTTGTTAGTGCTAGTTGGTTTTTGCCGTATAGCGGGGGTTCGAAGCCGAACACTCACATTGGATTTTCTATTACTTCTCAAACTTGCTCTTCCTTTTCATCCTCGTGTTATATTTTTGTTAAGAAATTAACAAGAAGATAAATAAGCTTGTTAGAAATGAAAAACTATAGTACTTCCACCCATCCGAATTAATTGTCACAGATTTAAATAATGTTATCTAAACTATCTAGGTTCAATGGATCTGCAACAAATTTGGGTCAGAGTTAATAGTGCGTGACATTACCGCATTAGATGATGTTTGGCAAGGAATCTTGGCCATAGTAGGAAGTTATTTAGACTAGTGTCAACATATATGACACTAGTCTAAAGCTATCACATTTATAATGATAGTAATCTCTACTACTTAGAAAGAACGAATTTCCTCTGTTTCCTCCGGTCATTGGTTTCGTCAACCCTTTTCCAAATAAGACTATTGTGCCCTCCCACCGAATCACATACTCTGCTACTCCCTCCGATCGAAAAAGTGTCCTGGCAGGTCATTTTGCAAAAGCGGTCTCGAGTTTCCTTTCTCCCTCTCTCGGCCCCGCCGCCGCGCTCCCTCTCTCCGCCTTGTCGTCGCGCTCCTTCTCTCTGCCTCGCCGCCGCGCTCTCCTCGCCTCGCCGCACCATGTTCCCTCGCCTCGCCTTGCTCCCCTCCACCTTATGTCGGCTCTACTAGATCACCTCCGCCAAAGATTGGACCTTTTGGTCCAATCTCTACTACTTAAAAAGAATGAATTTCCTCTGTTTCCTCCGGTCATTGGTTTCGTCAACACTTTTCCAAATAAGACTATTTTGCCCTCCCACCGAATCACATACTCTACTACTCCCTCCGATCGAAAAAGTGTCTTGGCAGGTCATTTTGCAAAAGCGGTCTCGAGTTTCCTTTTTCCTTTCTCCCTCTCTCTGCTCCGCCGCCGCGCTCCCTCTCTCCGCCTTGTCGTCGCGCTCCTTCTCTCTGCCTCGTCGCCGCGCTCTCCTCGCCTCGCCGCACCATGTTCCCTCGCCTCGCCTCGCTCCCCTCCACCTTATGTCGGCTCTACTAGATCACCTCCGCCAAAGATTGGACCTTTTGGTCCAAGCCAGGGACGAATCGTCGGATCCGATGTCGGTGAGGCTGGATTCTGTGGCTACGAGGCCGGATCTGTTGGAGAAGCGGCCCCAAGCTCTACGTCCTCGGCACCAGCCGTGGAGAAATTTGGTGCCCGCACTGGCAGTGGCGGACTCGGCGCCTCTCCGAGGTGGTGCTCGCGTGGGTGGAGGATCCGAGGGGGAAACCGCAGCTCGACCAGTCATGGCCCTACCACGACCACGGCCGGCGAGAGGAGATC
This sequence comes from Avena eriantha, assembly GCA_910589775.1. Taxonomy (NCBI): domain Eukaryota; kingdom Viridiplantae; phylum Streptophyta; class Magnoliopsida; order Poales; family Poaceae; genus Avena; species Avena eriantha. Next base: position 475,697,241 of record OU342741.1, read on the forward strand.
GCGGCGGCCATCGGGGAGCCACGAATGAAGAGCTCATTTTGGTCAGCCGCTACCGAAGTCCATGCGCCGACGTTTTCTCTAACCTTCTGCGAGCCACAACACCTGCCCCTAGATAAGGTGATTCCTCATCTTTTTATTCACTCATAAGCCTGATCCTGATAGCGATTCCCCAATGTACTCTTCGCCCGAACTGTCCAACAAAACTGCTGCTTCTTTAGTTAGACTAAATAATAAAATGTCGCATTCAGTTGTGATGTTGTTATGGGATATATTGCTTGACCTTGATGACCTAAGCCCATCTACAAGCAGGCATTACCACTTCAACCGTGTGGTCTCAAGATTAGCCTAAAGTTGACCATAAACTTTTGGCTTTTCTTTCATCTTCTGAAACTAAACTAGGCCTAAAGTATCCTTCCCGTTATAGTTTTTGAAGCAACTGTTCCTTATATTCTGATAACTGTTAGTGCACTGGTTAATGATGATCAGTGTTGATTTGAACTGATGACGTTTCAGCAGTATTATTTGATCCAACACATGGAAATGAAATGAATTTCTGTGAAAATGCAAACCATCAGGTAATGACTCGACTGATTCTCTTCTTCAGGACGATGGCGAGCTTGGCGTCGAGGTTGCAAAAGGAGGCGGCCAGGTGTAGCACGTTCAGCGGCGCGTCGAGGGGCACGTTGAGCAGCGGCCCTATGGTGGCATGTGATGAGGAGTCAGACAAGCAGCCATGTAGCGGTGCATCATCGAGGTTCCGCGGTTGCATTGGCAGGCGCGGCCCCACGAGCAAGAAGCAGGAGCAGCTGGCCGGAGGCGCGGAGCAGCGACAAGGCAGCGACGATTCAGCGAGTAGGTCGGTCGTCTGGTAGTGCTTGAGCAAGCGAGCGAGTGGACGCCCGCGCCCGCGGAGCAGCTTCTACCTGGATCGCCTCGTCTGGTGGGTGCCATGGCCTAGGATGGCGCCATGGACGCCTATGCCCGCGGAGCAGCTGCTAGCTGGATTGCCTCGCCTGGTGGGTGCCATGGCCAGGGAGAGCATCGTGGACGCCCGTGGAGCAGCTAGCTAGCTGCTGGACGGAGAGCTAGCTGGATCAGAGATGTGCGATCCAACGGCTTTTCGATACTACATTAACAAATTTGAGTATAACATGTCCCTGTCTTGAAAAATGATTTAGCTATGAAAAATGTATAACATTCTATGAAATGGGTTGGGCTACTTCACCCAAATCCTCCCTAACCAATCACGCTGAAATACGTCGCGTGCCAAGATCCTTCGTCATGAATCGAGGTAGAACATATGTATGACTCTCATCTTTTTTTACCATCCTTAACTAAAGTAGCTTGCTTGTTTCCTTCTTATACTTCATTTTGATACAAGAAACAATCTGAATTGAGACAATGAATTGTGTCTCTCACCTATTGAGTCATAAGTGAAATTTTATTTTTGTTTTCTTTATTATGTTCAGACGCAAGCATATGAAGTGAGATAATGACATTGTAATAAAAAATTGCAGCCATGCTTTCATAATACATAAACTGATTTTTTGCTCTTAAACCTTAATCTTTAATAAAGAATGTTTAAAAACAATATATATACTCATTTCAGATAACATAGAAATTATTAGGCATAACCCTTGAGCGACTGCCAATTTTCCCTACTGCAACATTCTTGTTTTTCTGCCTTAGCCTATTTGTCTTTTCATGTTCTCTCGTGATCACGTGTAGTCCCATGGATGATTATGTACTTGGTTAGAAGTTTATTCTCCAAGAAAAAGGACATGGACCATCTTTCTTTTCTTTTATGGAGCATGGATTCTGGATATTAGTTTCATGATGTGTTATTGTAAATCTAAATAGATTAGTTATTGTAAAGTTTCTCCGTTTATATGTGTTCAGCAAATACACGCTGTTCCCTGGACATCCAAAAAACATGTGTGCCGACATCTGTATCCATCAGCTGCCCCTACTCTGATATGCTGATTGTGCATCGTTGAATGGCTAGACCTGTAGGTTTGCTTATATCCTTTTCATTGCATTGTAGAAAACCGTTTGAAATACCCATGATTAAACAAATAGAGAACCTGAGCTGTCATTTTGAAGTTAAAAGCAGAGAACTCTGTTTCGGATAATTCAAGTCAAAATTTTCTCTAGGACAATAGCTACAAAAAAGGATGCCATTTTCTGTCTCAAGGGTTAGCAGGTTAACTGCAGCAGACTGCATTAATCTCGTGCAACGAAAGTAGTTTAGTTGGCAAATATCACATGAGCATATTTAGCGTGCAAACTCTAATGTATATTTCTTTTTTACTTTGGTCAAGTTTTATTAGCACAGGAGTAGCCTTCTAGCCATTTACCCTCTAAGTTGTCTTTTTATTTGGATATGCCATCTGAGAGTCCAAATATAGCTTGTAGAGGGATGTCATATTAAAGAATGCTGCAAAACAATGGGCGTACCAATTGCTGGATGCCTGTTATCTACTTGCTTTTCCAGTTTCCTTGACCGTCATTCTTCTGTGTTCTAAAAGGTAGCCCCATGATGTAATATTCTACTGCAGGGTTACTTGGATATTTTAGGTTAAACATCTTATATGAAAACTGTATAATGTCAATTGACATATAATTTAACAAATTAAATTCTTATGTTCTGTACATTAAAGTTTGCAGGATAGATTATATTTCACTTTTCAATGTTTGATGACTTCCTAGCAGAAACTAATTCTCCATCTGATTGGTGTATGATCCACCATATGTAGAGGATGGGAACAGAGCAGCTGCAGCTGTACTGCTTAAATTGGAGAGCAACTCCATTGGTTACTCCTGTAGTTTTTTTGTGGGAAGGTGAGGAGGAAGATTGAAAATTATCAATTTATTTTTGCAAAATTCTGGTGACAGGATATTAAAGTGGAATCAATAATGGGGGAGAGTAATTCAGGAGTCCAGGAGAAAACAGCGCTGCATTGCAGCGGAGAAGATAGACACAAAATGCTTAGTTGTTCCGTTTCCGTGGAACTGTGGATACAAGAGGAACAGGAATTGAAAGCCAGTAGGGATAATTGAAAGCCAATAGGAATAATTGCAATGATGTAGCATATTTGCATGGTTAGGAATATCAGGTAGTGTGGGCTCCTGTTTAGATATAGAAGCTATGGCTACAGTTGTCACAAGAGCATGTTCGATTTCTCAAGTATCAGCTAATGGGTAGTGATATGTATCTCCAAAGTTGACTTTATTGATTTCCTTATCGGCAAATGGTTGCCATGGTCATGCCTGTGAAGGCAGCAAATGCCGTTCTGCTTGAGAATGTAGAATTGGGTTTTTATGACTTGCATCTGATGGTTACGCCTTAGATCATGGAAATGAGAAGTGCATTCTAGAGTGAAATGACAGATGTTCGCCTCAACTGCAGCTAAAGATTGATTGAAGACAATTTTTCCTGAATATGAAATCCTTCATTGTGCATGTGTAACTGCATTGCCACTTGACTACCTTACAGTAATGAAGATTGGGACGATTTCAAAGACATCTAAAAACTATAGGATGAGTGCAGGCTTGGAAATAGAGAGGGAAATAGACATCATCGTCCTAGACTTGATCATCTTCCTGCACCTTGAGCTCCCGGGATATTTAAGCAATAAATGTGTGTTCTTTCTTACTTTTCCTCTGAGTTATTGTTTTCAGAAATATGACTTATGTCTGTCATTTCACTCTAGAATTTCAAAGCTCTACGCACAACATTCAACATGAGTGAGGCTAGAGTCGGCAAAGCAAAAGATGCAACGAAGCATAGGCTCCAGGAACGTTACCAGGAGAAGCTCAATGGGACCGTGTTACCGCTGTGTAGCAATAATTTTCTTCTATTGCTTATACATATATAATCTTCTGATTTTCCTAACTCTTCGGTCCTCACAACAAATACGATAGAAGTAATGGAACTGGGTGACATACCAATGCATCAGAATGATAAAAGAAAACCTATGACGAAGTCTATAAATAATAATAGAAGTAGGGTACTTGTTTGGTATTGATTCTCCATGATTTATTTCTCATCTTTTATATGAATTTGTTTAGTGAATTATTCTTGGTATATTTCTTGTTCCCTTTCGAGTCTGATCTATATCTCGGGTTGCTGGTCTACTTCCGTTCACATTCAAATTCAAGGTGAGCCTTTTGCCTTTGCACCAACCTTATCTCTGATGGTAGCAATGTATTTTATCACGCCCAGGCTTTATGTTCTTGTTACTACCAATATCAATTGCCTAGAGGACGGCTATGTCGTTGAAAAAATCATAGAAAAATGCTTAGAAATGTAAGCATTGAAAACGATAATTGAATGAAGCAAAAAAAAGTGAACAAGATAAGAATTGCCTCAAACTTTTGGCCTTATCCTTAACACATGCGTTTTTATCTCCCGTTGCAACGCACAGACATGTTTACTAGTAAGGAATTAACATCTTAGATAACCGACTATTTTTTTAGAAAAAAATGTGATGTTAACATAGCAATCTCTCTTGATTTAATGACATGTCATATCAAGAAAATGCCTAGTTACAGTTTAACACTGCAATGTTACTACCCATATAACTCACACTGTATTATTCCCTCCGTTTAAAACGTAAAATGTTTTAGCTTTTTTTAAAACACATGTTTCTAAATGTCTTTTATTATTGAGGTTTAAATCAAAACGAGTGAATCTACGCACTAAAAAATGTCTAGCATATAAACGGAGGGAGTAGATAGCAAACACAGACCAATTCATATTTCCAAGTTTTGTCCAGTAATGCTGCAACAGCAAACAATTCGTGGCAACATCGCCAATATAGGCAAATGTATAAGAGCATCTCCACTCGGGTTCCAGGACGTCGTTCTCAGGATGTTTTTTTTCGTCCGGACGACGATTTTTAGCCGAGTCGCGTTCTCAGGACACCGGTTTCGTCCGGATTTGGCCCAATTTTCATCGGTGTTCCCAGGCCGATCCCGCGGCGCCGGAAACGCCGGATGAAGCGAAAACGAGGGTGGACCAGCCCTGTCGGCGAGACATCCCATTCCCCACCACTAGTCGCCTCTCCTGCGGCGAAGGATTCCCCCTAGCTGTCCTGTCGCCATGCTTGCGCCGGCGAAGCTCCACCGATTCAAACCGAAGTCGCGCCTGTAGATAGGTCCGTCACCATCGCCGCACCTTCCCCTGCATCCTAGGCCACCTTTCGCCGCCCCTCCTTTGCCGTAACTCAGCCACAACCACGCTTCGAGCTCCCACGACCTCGCCCGCCAAGTGTTTGGCGTTTTGCTCCTTCGGCCATGGACTCCGACGACGAGGAGCTGTCGCCGTGTTGCTGGAGGAAAAGAATGCCGCAGCCATCGAAGATGTAAAGCATGTGCAAATCCTCTCCTCTCTGGCACGGCTGTACATGCATGGGCAACACATAGATGCTAGGACCGAACTAGGCCGAAATATGTGGTATTTTCATTGTTTGCCGAACTATATCTTTACTATTAAAAGGAAGTTGGTGATCGTAGGTCGTCCTCAAACATCAAACATTGGAGCAGTCTGGACCATACAAATTAGAACCAATGGTATCTGATACATCGTCTCAATAGATGGCTTAATTACCCTTCTATGCCACCGGTAAGTGCATGTGCCATCAGGTCGAAGCAAACAGGTCAACACAAGAAAAAATAGGCAATCAATGCCCGACCCATTAAACGGAAATCTGCAAAGGACCGACCCATTAAACGGAAGAACTATAATCAACGGAAGGCTAATTCAATGGAATTCAATGGAAAGCTATAATCAAGGAAATTCAAAAAGACAAACCACACATCCTTCTTCTACCTCCTCCCTCTCGCTCTCAGGTCGCCACCCTTGGTCTTCTGACCGGAAATCACCAAGCTTGATATGCGCCCCTGTGACGCCTGACGCACTGGTAATCCACAGCATCCGTTCCCGCCGGTAATCCAGCTTCACTTTACATATCCTGCCTTTCACCCGCCTTCTCTTGTTGGATACTACCAGATGAGAAAATAGAAGATTGATCCGTCTTCTTCGCCTGGGGAGCGTACCCCGTTGAAGGATCTAACAAACAAAGGATCAAATGAAGCTACAGGTGAAACACAGAAGAGTAACACAAGTTGGTATCGTCGAATGTCTGCCGAGCAGAAAGATGAATACCTAAAGAAACTACGGCTAGCCCGACAACAGATAAAAATAGCAGCTCTAAATCAGATTGTATTTCAAGGTAAAAAAATACACCCCATTTGCATGCAAGTAATTTTTTGTCATTTAGTAGTAAATATTTTGCAAATTATCATAAGAGAAGAAGACTTCTAAAGGCCAAGAAGAAAAATTAAAGCAATAGCATATTACCTTGTGAACTAAGTTACTGCCAAATGACTTCCAGTCATAATCTTATTTTGGTTTGGCTTAAATGACCTTCAAGTATCATTTCTGAAATGACCAGGCCAGGTTACTTTCAATCAAATGAGTGAACTAAATAGCACATTACGTTGTGAACCAATTTACTGCCAAATGACTTCCGGTCATAATCTTATTTGGTTTGGCTAAAAACCAGTGAACCAAAGTAATGCCAGGTTACTTTCAATCAAATGAGTGAAAAATTCATTTGACAGTAGGATAGAGTACCTGCTGGGATTCAAATACCTGCTTCGTGATAAAGAGTAAGAGAGCCCATTATATTGCTAAGTATGGTTGCCATCCCATATGACTTTAGAAAATGGTTTTACTTATGATATATATATAGGAATGAATGCTTTTACGAATATTTATAGAACTTCTAGCATAATATTAGTGTACAGATCATGGAGCATAAATGCTTCGAGGAATATGGGATCCATCAAGTCTAGTAATTATTTATATCAGAAGATTTTATACTATAAATGAATGTTTACCATCAAGTGCAGTAATCTTTACTATCAGAAAATGATGAGTATACCATTCGTGCAAAAGATCCATGTTCTCATAACATTTCTTCGAGTTCTAAGGACGGATTTTCACCATCTGTGATTCAGGTACTCTATGGAGGATCTAACCAAATAAAGAACATTTATCTAGGAATTACCTTATTTGTCTTGATCACTCTTTTACTCTTTATCAGATGAGAAATCAAGATATTGCATCTGAAGCTTCGCATATGGATCATATACCTTTTAAAAATCTGACAAACATAAGCCCAGGTCAAACTTTGTATTCTAAACAGGGCGGTGGGAATTGGTATAGTCGATTGCCTGCTGAAAGTAAAGAAGAACACCTAAGGAAGCTACGGATAGCCCGACAACAGAAAAACAATGCAACTCCAAACCTTGGTAAATCTGATGAATCAAGTCAGACTAGCAATATAGGTAATAAACATACATTCCTACACTAAGATGTTATGTTTAGTGCCATTTTTTTTTGCTCCTACAAATATCAATTCCAGTGTCCACTCCATATTTTGTGGGTCATAAAAACTAAGTTTGTTTGTTTACAAAGCAGGGAGCACGAAATTAGGCCAGGCATGTTCTGTGAACATTTCTTCGAGTTCTATGGAGGGCGTTTCACCTTCTGTAATCTAGAACAAGGAGAATGCACCTCCGATGCATGAAGTTGACAAAAATGTATCAAGGAGGAAACGTGCTCAGGCTAAAAGGGATATACTAACACCCGATGAGCGAGAACTCATTAATGCTCAGAGAAGATCATCTGCTCAAGCATTAACTACTCAAAAGAGAAATGCTAGCCAATGATCTAGAAGACAGAGCCTAACACCCGTGGATAAGCTGACAATGCTAACCAAGCGCAACGCAAACGCTAAGGATAGGATAAGAGGAACACTCCATGTGCTGAATCAATCGCGATGATGTGCCCAAAGGCTGTATCTATGGATACTACATACCCAACATATATCCTAGATGCATCACCCGTCGTGGAGCCATCCGCGTCGACACGTAACTACACCAACGAAACTGATGGTAACTAATCAAAATTTCTACACCTCTCTCCAATCTCATCGAAAAGTTGCTTACCGTCTTGACCATTTTGCAGGTGAGTACCTTCGTAGAACCTTGGACTTTGATAACATCCCTGATGACCTAATGAACACCGTGCAACAAGTGGACGATCAGCGACAGGATAACAGAGCTCAGCGAAGGTCTCGGGACCGGGCTGAAAAAAATGGTTGGAAGATGCACACATGCATGAGAATAGTGCACGCCGAAGAGCAAACATGCAAAATATACCACACGGGAAGAGGCATGAACAAATAGAACGTGCTAATGCTCGCTTCGAGACTAAGAGCAACACGCCACGCGCCGAGTCCATCACACTGCCATGCCCTGATCCAGCTACACCGACTACACATAACCCTACATCAAGCACACACACTTCGCAGTCTGAAGCGACTCGGGCTAGCACACAAGCTTACACCATCGGGACTGACTGTAATGGACCCATATTTTCTTTGTTGTGTCCAGAAATATTATAGCATTATTACTTAACAGCTCTAAAATATTGTAGGTGAGATGGAGGCATAGCTTGCTAGGCTCATGGAGGAGAACCCCGATCATGGAGATCTTATGGATGATGAGTACTACCTATATGTTGGTGAAGGTAATACTACCGGCTTATCGGTGTATCCTCATTGTCAAGAGCTAACATGCACGCCCTGATATTACATGGTATATATAACTCAACAATCCATGCAGGTTCCGACAACGATGGCATGCACCTTGATGAACCGGCTGATTCCTCCTGTATGGGCTCTAACAAACATGATCCTTTTGACTTTGTATACTCAAACCTACCAGACAGCATACACATCCTAAAGCACGCCGTGAACTGCATGTACTGCAAGGCCAAGAAATACGAGTATGAGAGCGACAGTTTCTGCTGTAAGAAAGGGGAAACCGAATTACTTGAGCCAGAGCCTATACCTGAGTTGATGAGGCTGTGGTCATCATTAGATGTAGACTCACAACATTTCCGAGAAAGCATCTGATACTTCAACAGCCACTTCTCCTTCACAACCCTTGGCGTCAGCCTTGATAACAATTACACGAACATGAGATCTGGGGTGTACACCTTCCGGGCGCAAGGGATGTTGTACCACAAAGTACATTCATTCGGGCCAGGTTCTCGTTCAGACCATTTACAACTGTACTTCTATGACGATGAGCCAAGCCTAAATCATCGTACCAAATCCACCGAAAATTTGGATCAGGGTGTCGTCAAGATGTTAGTGGACATCCTGAAAGAAAACCCCTACTCCGAGCAATTTAGGAGACTAGGAGCCCATAAGGAAAACCTCGATGAGTATCAAATAGAACTGAATATGGACAAGAAGCTAGATCAAAGGACGTATAACAAACCTTTATCGGAAGAGGTGGCTGCTATTTGGGTTGACGACAGCAACCTAACAAAAAAGTGGGAACGCAGTATTATCCTACATGGTAACAACAACGAGAGATACAGTATACGGTCCACACAAGGCTGTTATGACCCGCTCTCGTATCCCCTTTTTTCCAAGGGGGAGTTTGGTTGGCATCCTAATATCCCTAAAAATAAAGTTGACTATGCTCTTGCGCAAAAGGCAAGAGCAAACCGTGATAAAGATGGAGGTTCGTTTTTTTCTTGTGTTTTCACACTTTCTTCCTGTCATTTCTACTGGTTGTCTAATTCTTTCCTTTTTGCCTTTCCATAGAGGGAACTAGCAGGTTGTGTGTCTCTGTCAGAGACTACTACTGCTACAGGCTAATGACGCGTCCGGGAATATTCAACCCTTTACTGCATGGAGGACGATTGTTCCAGCAATTTGCAGTCGACATGTACATCAAGGTTGAGGGCTGCAGGTTGAATTGGATCAGGGAACACCAGCCAGAGATACGTGCTGACCTATATAAAGGAATTGTTGATAGCATCAGTGCAGGAGAATCTCGAGGGAGCCCTATTGGAACAAGGAGAGTGCTCCCATATACGTTCTAGGAGGGCTACCGCGACATGAAGCGGAGACATATGGACGTCATGGCATTGGTGCAAACATATGGCAAGCCAAACATCTTCCTGACAATGACATGCAATCCAGGTTGGCAGGAGATAGTTGACGAGTTGTTTCCTGGCCAAACCCCGCAAGACCGACCAGATTTTGTTGCCCGTGTGTTTAGGGCCAAGCTAGAGATGATGAAAGAGATGCTCCTTAAGAAACATATCCTTGGTGTTGTGAAAGCGCATGTATATGTCGTTGAATTCCAAAAGAGAGGGCTCCCCCATGCCCACTTCCTGTTGATCATGGATTCAACCTATAAGCTCTGTGTGCCAGAGCAATACGATAGGCTCATATCTGCCGTGCTCCCTGACAAGCGCAAGCATCCAGAGCTCTATGCCATGGTCGTAAAGCATATGATGCACGGCCCATGCGGTGTTCTCAAGCCCAATAACGTGTGCATGCAAGAGGGAGTGTGCAGGTGCAGATACCCGCGGACCTTCAACGAGAACACCATACAAGGGAAGGACTCCTATCCTATTTATCGTAGACGGAAAGACGGACCTCAAGCTAAGGTCCGTGGTCAGATTCTGGACAACAGATGGGTCGTGCCTTACAACCCATACCTTCTATGGATGTTTAACTGCCACATCAATGTTGAGGTGTGCTCCAGTATCAAGGCCATCAAGTACCTTTATAAGTACATATACAAGGACCACGACCAGACTTCATTCAACATTGACCAGCCCGACAAAGATGGTAACATAGATGAGATCAAAAGATACGTTGACGCAAGGCGGGTTACTCCACCGGAGGCGATGTGGACGATATTTGGTTTTAAACTTTATGGGAACTCTCCGTCTGTCCTACAGCTGTCGCTTCATCTCCCAAATATGCACAGGGTCACGTTCAAAGCGGGAGAGGACCTGAATGATGTTGTTGCCCGGGATAATGTAGAGAGTTCCATGCTAACAGAGTATTTTGTTGCTAACCAGAATCATCCGTGGGCTCGAGATATTTTGTATAGAGATTTTCCTGGTAGCTTCACATGGCAATCAGCTGCAAAGTGCTAGAAACCAAGGAAAGAACGCCATCAAGTTGGTCAAATTGTGTCAGCCCATCCAGTCGAGGGGGAGAGATACTTTCTAAGGGTGTTGCTAAACCACGTAACAGGATCAACGTCCTTTGAAGATCTAAAAACCGTCAATGGTGTGTTGTGTGGTAGCTTCCGCGAGTCTGCTGAGAGGAGAGGTCTCATCGAGGCAGACAACACACTCGACGAGTGTCTTACCGAGTCAGAGCAGTTCGCGATGCCAGCTTCACTTAGGAGACTCTTTGCAACAATCTTGGTATTCTGTGAGCCTGGTGACGTGCGAGGTTTGTGGGATAGGCACCTAGATGCAATGCCTGATGACTTCCGACGACATCACACATGTGCAAATGTAGTAGAGCAGATGGTGTTGCTTGACATTAGAGGCATGTTGCAATCCATGGGAAAAGACATCAAGACGTTCGATCTTCCTGACATGGATGAGACATTTGACAACACAGGAGGCGAGGCAAGGGAGGTCATCAAAGAGAGCACTATCGATGTTGACCCGAAGGATGAGAATCTAGCGTCCTCACTAAATCAAGAGCAAAGGCTTGCCTATGATGAGATATTATCAGCGGTTGATAGTGCTCATGGAGGTGTCTTCTTTGTTGATGGCCCAGGAGGCACCGGGAAGACCTTTTTGTACAGGGCGCTCCTTGCTACGGTCCGAAACAAGAGAAAGATCGTTGTTGCAACGGCGACATCAGGCGTGGCCGCTTCCATCATGCCTGGAGGCCGAACCGCCCACTCTAGGTTCAAGATACCACTCAATATTGAAGATGGGTCATCGTGTAGCTTCAGAAAGCAGAGTGGGACAGCCAAACTACTGAGAATGGCTTCTCTCATCTTATGGGATGAAGCCACCATGACGAAACGCCAGGCAGTTGAGGCGTTGGACAAAAGCATGCGTGACATCACAAGCCGACGGGATCGACCGTTCGGTGGAAAGACAATCGTTTTTGGTGGTGATTTTAGGCAGGTTCTTCCGGTCGTCAGAAAAGGATCAAGGGCTCAGATAATCGACGCGGCCCTGCGGAGTTCATACCTCTGGCATGGCATGCGCCATCTAAGGCTCGTCGAGAACATGAGGGCACATAACGACAAATGGTTTGCAGATTACTTGTTGAGGATAGGGAATGGCACTGAGGAAGCTGATGCGGAAGGTAATATAAGGCTCCCAGAAGATATATGTGTACCATCTACAGACGAAGAGGATGACCTAGAGAAGCTGATTGAGCATGTGTTTCCGTCTCTAGGCGACAACATGGCAGATTCGAATTACATGACTTCCCGAGCGATCCTCTCAACCAAAAATGACTATGTCGACACGGTAAACAAGAGCATGATAGAATGTTTTAGTGGCGAGGACAAGATCTACCACAGCTTTGACAGTGCAGAAGATGATTCGCATGGCTATTACGCTCCAGAGTTCTTGAACTCGCTAACTCCTAATGGGTTGCCCCAGCACGAGCTAAAACTGAAGATAAATTGTCCAGTTATACTTCTTAGGAACATTGACCCAGCTAATGGATTATGTAATGGCACAAGGATTATTGTTCGAGGGTTCTAGAGGAACGCCATCGACGCGGAAATCGTACTAGGACAACACGCTGGGAAGAGGGTATTCCTTCCTCGCATACCTCTCTACCCCTCTGATGACGACATGTTCCCGTTCAGATTTAAAAGGAAGCAATTCCCAATTAGGCTCTGCTTTGCCATGACGATCAACAAGGCGCAAGGGCAGACCATCCCTATTGCCGGTGTTTACTTACTAGAACATGTGTTCTCCCATGGCCAGTTGTATGTTGCGTTGTCTAGAGCAACTGCAAAGGTTAATATTAAGATCCTCGTCATCAAGGATAAGCACAAAGGTAAGGAGATCGTCAAGGGCAAAGGCAAGGGCAAGGGAATGGACCAAACAAATAATTCAAAGAAGCGAAAGAGATTCGAGGACTTGGTAACAACCATGAAGAACATAGTCTACAAGGAAGTGCTGAGCAATTGAAAACGTTGAAACCGTAGTTTGTACAGGATTAAAATGATTAGTTAAATTTGTATTTTCTGCTGGACCTGCTGCGAGAAATAGAGTTTGTTTCTGAAGTCATAATATATCTTCTTTGTCCTCTAAACTTGATGTTGAGGTGTTACAGATTCATATCCTTTTAGTAGGATTTGAGATGTACAGAAATAGATTTTATATTCTTTCAAAGGTTCTTCCAAATGCATCTAGAATGTTTGCTACTTTGATTCAAGTTTTTTTTAGCTCAGACAAACCTGCTGGTGCTGTACATGCATGTTGTGCTTTAAATCTGATGGCAAAATATGTTGGGTCGATCTCTTGACTTGACGGGTTGAGTATGCAATCAATTTCGGGAAGATCAACTGCTTTATTTATTCTCAAAACAAAATCAATCAACTTTTATAATACTTTTAATAAAAATACTCGTTCCAGTTGTTTAGGTGCAAGGCAATTAATTACAATTTAATAGGGATATTTTGGACTGCAATCAATCTCAGGTCGTCAATCAGCTTTTATAATGTTTCCATAATGACTTTTTAATAGTAAAGATACAATCACTTTTTGGTCGTCAATCAGCTTTTATTATTCTTTCTCGAAATAAAATCAAACAACTTTAATAATCTTTCCTTTTACTTGATATACAATCAATCAGCATTCATTATTATAAAATATCGTCTTTTATTTTTCCCCTCTTACTACAGATGCGATCTGCCTATATAAGCACGACGCCATCTGATTCAAAGGCACTCCTCACCCTCCTCCACTCTAACACGCCACGACCCCATCTGATTCAAAGACACTCCTCGCCCTCCTCCACTCCAACGCGCCTACCCGAATCAGGTCGGTTGATCTACTCTGCTACCTTTCAATGCGTTCTAAAGGTATGTCATTCATCGAATATATTCTCTTTGTCTTTGATGCTTTTAAGTTCATTAGATCTACATCGCACACATGGTTTGAAGTTTAACTAGAGAATCATGAACTAGAACAAGAGAATTCACTAAAAATGGTACGGAAAATATGCAAATTGAAGAGCGAATAACCAAAGAGGAGGATACAAACACCCACTTGACAAAGGCAAGTGTTCATTTCCTATGTCATTATTATTCTACTTCTGGCAGTACATCACATGTCATATCTTCAAGATTTTCTCAATCTCTCTTTAATTTTAATGTTGTGGTTTTCAGTTTCTGAGCGACCAAGAATCTTTTGAAATGGTTGAGAACTATGAAGTAGAAAATATAATTGGCACAGAGGCTACAAATTCCAAATTGACAAATGTGAGTTTTCTTATCCCTTTGTATCTACCAAAAATTATTACTGTACGTATTGAAAATGTATTTTAGTTGTGTTGTTCTTAAAAATTAACCAACAACAACAAAACAAGCCAACAAATGCTGCCAGCTGAGGACGATATATTAGCACCAATAGCTAGCACGGAAGGGCCGAAAACTATAGAAGATAAGCCGACAATCCCAGTGCATGGACACAAACCTAAGAGATGGCATAATAAGCCTAAGAAGGCACAAGACTATGTGGTTTCTCCAGAAGGCATGTAACAAACCTTTTATGTCCTTCTTTTGCTACATTATTATTATTTTCTTCATTGATAATAAAGAAATGTTATCATGGCTGTTTTGACAGATTATGCCTGTAATAGCGATGATTTATCTGTGATTGAAAATATCAAATCCGAACCAAGCAAAAAAAGACATTTAGTGAGCATTGAAGGCGCATTTCTAAAGAAACACCATTTAGTATCACTTCTAAATGCAGAAGAATTGATTGGCGATGAAGTAAGTATATATATTATGGTTTTAGAACAAGCAAGTGCTATTTGAATATGAGTACCTATTATCTCATATTTGTGTATACGTCAAACTGCAGGTCATAAATTCTTACATACATTGCATAAGTGCTACACAACATCCGAGGTCAGGTGGAAGTGTGTTCTTAGAAAATGCATGCATATCTAAGATGATAAAGAACGGTGGCCTTATGTCCGAAAATGGCGCGAATGCACCACCAGAATGGGTATTAAAGAGAATCAGAATGTATTTGAAACATGATATGGTTAGTCTTTGTATTTGAAACATGATATGGTTAGTCTTACTTTTCTACATTATTACTTTGAATTCAATATAGATGGAAGTTTATCTATATGGGATTGCAACTAAAATAATCTTGTTCTTCAGATATTCATTCAAATAAACATGGAAGATTTCCACTGGTATCTATGTGTTATAAATATCAGAAAACTATGTGTTCAAATGCTCGACTCGCTAGGCGCGGGAATACGCCGCAGGGACCTAAATGCTACGGTGGATAATTAGTCTTACTACCCCATCTTTTCATAAAAATATTTTTTCTTATTCGTTGCTTGTGATGCTAACACTTTTTCATTTATTGGTGCAACAGCTAAAAGGCCTAGAAGATTTATTCAAATTGGCAACCAATAACATGGATGTAAAGTCTGAGAGGAACCTAAACGTTACAACATGGAAAAGGGAAGAATATGTTAAGAACGGACAGATGGGTGCGCCTCCTAATTTGGGTAGATTGAATAGCTTTTTGTTTTATATTATATAGTAATCTAAATCAGGTCAATCATAACTCACAAACTTGCAAATTAGATGGCAGCAGGATAAGTATTGCATGATGATGTAAGCTTTAATTTATTGGTTAGCAAAACCATAATTACCTTGAAATTATCATTAATAAAGAATTGGCGGACTCCACACTATCCATTCACTTTCTTCTGAACTGATTTAAGAATAATGCCAGATGGGTCCTGTAAGAACAAAATGTCATCAATTGCTACTAAGATAAGCGAGCCATTGTCAAATCTAGAGAAAGAACCAATATTTTGCCGCTAAAAGGGAAAATACAGGAGTAGTGCATCAGCAAAACTGTAACTTACAAGGGTCTCACGGATAGTAGACCGAGCCTGGGCTCTGGTGGCGTATCAGAGAGGGTTTAAAAAAATATTCGGTCATAATCATTTGATGACTTTAAAGTTAAATATTAATATTTGGACAATCTCTTTATCATATAATAACCTTTTTATCAATAATTTATTTTTTCATAATGTAGGACATCATGTGGTCTGTGGATGTTAAACTTCATGGAGTACTTCACAGGGGATTTTTTATCTGATACTCCAGAACAGGTATATCCTTCTATATATTCTATATCTATTGATACTTATTATATGGTGTATCATATCACTATTTAAAAAGTATTTTTTTTACTACTTTGTAGGTTCATATGACACACTTTAGAAATAAATTAGCTATCATTTTAGTCGATTCAGAATTGAATGACGATGGCATGAGAAATCGATACTTGGAAGATGAGGAAAAAGATCCCCTAAGAAACTCAAAACATCAAACCTATCATCACAAGTTGAGGTTACCTCACACTCATTTCTACATTTACCTCAGGGTGGAGCTGAAAACAAACATCCTCTTCCAGTCTACATCGTGCCCACAGACCAACGCAAATTAGTTGATGAGCTTTGCAAACACATCATGTCCATTGAAGATGCCAAGTTTTTGGAGTAAGCAACATGATACTTTTTGGCTAATAACCATGGTTCAGATTTTATCATTCTTAACATTTTTCTTATAGGCAGGAATGAGTGCGGAGTTCCAAACCGTATAGGCTTGAGCCTGAAGAAAATTCAGGACATACTTAGGATGGATAAGCCTATGGACAATGAATGTTTCGACATGGCCATACGTATAGTGCCATGCGACCCCATCATACAGCTGGTAGCGACCGATGTGCACTGGACCTGCGTTTTTGTGTAAGTTTATAATCTCGTTTTTTATTGTTATCACTATGTTTCTAAAATATTTTTTCTAGACCGCGATGGCCAATTCCACACGAGGTCCCAAGTGGCGTATAAAGCCAAATATTCAGTCTCTCGCAAAGTTGTTTGACGGTTGGCCCGGGACGGACTACAAAATCTCTGCACGCAAATTGGTAAAGAGAATTAACTTTTCCGTCATTGTCCAGTTTTATATCTTTTCTAATGGTTGTCTCTTTGAAGATTTTGCTTCCTTACACATCCGCGGGCCATTTTACATTGTTCTCCATCGATAAGAATACCTCTTCGGTATCTATTTTTGATCCTCTCTCCGTATTGCCATCATTGGAAAGTAAAATGTGTCGATCTCGGCACATACAACTAAAGTTACAAAGAACTGGAATCTACCTAAGCGAAGCACTCGGATTAGCACAACCAGGCTGGGATGGCGATATATTTTCCTGGCCAGGTAAATCACCAGTTGGTATTCCAGAGAGTCCAGACAGGTGAATGTCTCTTAAAATAAACTCATGTGGTTTCTTTGCCTTTTTACTATTCAATAACGACATAATAATGAGTCATTCATCTACAGCAATGCGTCGGGATATTTTATCTTTTACATTATACTCTCATGGAATGGTAAAAAATTGGTTCATCCAATATGCATGGTGGGTGTTCTACCTCGTATATATTTATACTTGTCACATAAATGACTCAGGCTAATGACACATTATTTATGCAGGATGTTTATGAGTTGAGAAAGAAGTTTTTGGTGCACTTGCTCAAGTACCATGCAAATGAAGCAGACGAGAATATCTCTAACATTGTGCGAGAATATCTGAGGAGCATCAATGAGTAGATATTATTCTATCGCATATAAATGCCACACTATTGAAAGTGAACTGGGCAGAAGGTGATTTACTTGTGTTTTAAATCCTATCGCATATAAATGTTCTAATCTAATAGCAAATATTACAGGGGGTTTGTCAATTACGGACGAGAGCCATTTTGTCTTCCGACTATGTAACCAACCTAGCTACGCACTACAAGCATCCCGTGGAACGTTTCTCACAGCTCGAGGGCCCATATCACACCAAGTTAGAGAGGCCATCAATTTTAGGAACAAGGTTGCAAGAAACAACAACCTTCATCTCAGCACACTATAGAGTCAAGGACCAATACACTTACTATTAAAAGATGATACTTGATTATGAAATTAGATATATTATCATCAGAGGCCTTTTGCTTTACTTTTTTGCGTCAGCCAAGGAGTACTTCTTGCTTCCAATAAAAGTTTCAACATATCCATATTGGCATGATGTATTATCAAGAATTTGAATATTGCAAGAAAAGTATGCACTGGCATGATGTATTACTAGAAATATAATTCTATGAGATACTTATAAGAAAAAATCTATACTGTTAGATAAAAGAGGAAACAATCACATATATGAAGATAATAATGGCTCCTTGTCTAGCAATAAGTTCGGAAAACTAAAGGAACTACCATAGAAGAAATGTAAAGTTGAACAGAAGAAAGGAAGATGACAATTACTCCTTTAAAATGATTAGGAGAAAGAACAAATAAAACACTGTGGTGAGAAATATTTATACCTTCGAAAGCTGCACTAGGCCACTAGAACATTCACTCTTTCTTCTATATAAAGCTCCCGCATTGAAGAGAACAAAAAATACCAATCAACAAAACCAGCAAGCAATCCACCATGTTGTCACCCGTTCGTGAATCCCAAAAGCGATGTCAAAGAGCCAACCCAGAAACAGGTAGCCAGAAATATAAGGACATCATATGTGGAAATAAAAATGACAACATATTTCTGCTGCTAAGCAAGGAAATGAAAATGAAATTGTAGTTACTCTCTCAGTTCCTTTCTAAAATCCCAAAACTTGAGGTTTCAGCTTAATCATGAAACATCATTCTTTGACCCTGTATCATGCAGTAAACTTGGACTAATTCATTCTAAGATCAAATTAATGTCTGAGATACTTGTCCTGAAAGTTCGTTCAGGATATTATTCAGAAATGAATTACAAAGAGACCACCTACAGAAAAAGAGTAGAAGGGCAAAGTACAGATAAATATATTTAATGGTAATAGGTCAATACCATATTTACCTTCTTGGCTAATTGAGGAACACCACAGCATTGTGAAAGACCCCGCTAAAAGCCTGTCAAAACAAAAATAGAGCTTACAATCAGTCATAGCTTTAAGAAAATCCCTAATTCACAATGCATGGTACTACTGTGAGAACAATATAAGTTCTAGGCATAAAGGTAGAGTCGAGCAAAACTTCTCCTCAAAGGCAAGTGCATCTTTAATATTTCGGTTAACAGTAGATGTCCTATAGGAATCATCTATTTGTTAGAAGTGATAGTACATGGGTTTTCTTATGCATTGTTCTATTCTGGTTGCAGACATAAACCTTGCACTATATGACAAAAAATAGAAGTTGGAACAAGAAATTCATAAATGTAAGAAGTTGTCGACATAATCCTTGGCGTGCAAGCATTGCGAGGTTAATAGAGTGGAGACCTCTGAAGCCAAGTCCCCCCTCTTCTTTTGGTCTCATCATTTTTTCCCAGCTGATCCAGTGCGCCCGATGCTTGTCATCCTACTGTGACCAACAGAACCGACAAGCAGCTTGAGTAATTTTATCACAGAGGTTCTTTGATAGACCTAGGTGATGTCAATGACATTCTGTGAGAAGTTATTCAGACAAATCTGTTTCTCGGCGCCAAATAAAATCAATCATATTTTATAATGTTTCCTTTTATTGGAGATACAATCAATTTATTTTCATCCAACGGTTTTCATTATTCTCAAAAATAAAACCAGTCAGCTTTTATGATGTTTCCTTTTACTATAGAATACAATCAATCAGCTTTTATTATTCTTAAAATAAAATCAATCAGCTTTTACTATACTCGAAATAATATCTCTCAGCTTTTATACTTAAGTTTTCTTTTATAAGAGATACAATCAATTTCGGATCATCAATCAATTTTTATTATTCACAGAATAATATCAGTCAGCTTTTATGATGTTTCCTTTACAGAAGATGAGATCCGCCTATATAAGCACAACCCCATAAGGTTCAAAGGCACTCCTCGCCTTTCTCTACCCAGCACACCTACTGAAACAGGCTGGTCGATCTCCTCTACCTTTCAAAGCACGATTCCAAAGGTTTGATGTACGCATGTCTTACTTCTTAGAATTTGATTTTCTTTATCTTTAATGGAAGATTTGTTAATGACTTGTAGGGCTACACTATGGTTGATGTGTTTTCTTATCTCCCGGATGGTGCAGTAACAAGTAAGTAAAGATATGTTAAACACGCATTTTTCTCATAGATTGTTATAAAAAATAGTAATTGTAAAATGGTTCTTAGGTGTGTTGGGCATCATCATGTACGTTGGCCCATATGAAGTAGATTTCTGTGCCCCTAGCGGCGTCAGAGAGATTGCTATTATAGATACCAGCCACAACATAACCTTTGTACGTGTTTTCGGTGAATCTGCTTATGCCTATGGCAATACTCTGTTGCTGGCTGAACAGGATAGTGCTATTCTCGTAGCCTCCAACCTTAAAGTCGATCAAAAATCAAGTAAGGTTTATTCATTATATATATACTAAATAGTGCATGCACATCTCTACTAATTTTAATATGATTTTTCAGGGAGTCTTGATAGCACTGCTTCAACAAAATTCAGGCATGCACAACAATGCATCCATTTACTCTTTTCGATGGTAAATACCCATCAATTTATTTTTGACTTAAAACACCCCTTTTCTCTAAGGAAAATTATCTTTCCTGGTTTGATTTCTTATTACATGCTTATGTCTTAGGTCTCAGAGCACATGTGCGTGCCGGCATGACTATACGGGAGCATGTCAAACGACTGGTGTTAACAAGGAGGGACATGTACGAGGGCCATGTAGATCCCACCGAAGACGACGAACCTTTTTCGCAGAGGAAAATGGTTGCATGTGCAAACCCCGTGGGGAGAGTGTGGAAGATATACTAGATATGAATGTCCAGAATAAAAAATAAAAACAACTGGGACATGTGTCTGTTTATCAACTCTTAATTCAATCTTCTTATCAACCAGTATTTTCTATGGATAGTTCCATTGTAGAGGCCAAAAATATTTTCTTATCAACCAGTATTTTCTGATTGGTCGTGGCACGTGCCAGATTACTAGAACAGAAGAAATAATAGTAAGTGAGATGACGTAAATACACAAATGAAAAACGCAAGTTTATGTTCAAAAGAGTTGGTTTACTGAAATAGCTCACCAGAATGCCATTATCATAGAACGCAACAGTTCATGTAGTACAAGGAATAAGAGTATATGATGGAACAAACCTCGTGTTATAAACCTCCTGGGTAAATTCATGCTGCATGTCCACATTTACCCTCTCAAGTTTGAGCACTTTAATAGCGACATCTTGACTACAATATGTACCCGGTAACTGAAAAGAGGAACAAATAAGTTACATGACTACATGAAAGCTCAAAATGGATTTCCAGGATAGCCAGGAACAAACACTCACATATCACCATATGATCCTGATGCTACTTTATTCCCACAATTGAGTAGTTTTACATCAATTTCCTATTCACTCGCACCATCTGTAGGTATTTCAACATGATCAGCTCCTGAGTTCTCCACAATCTTCATATTTTCAACTGGAGAATACCATGAATGATTTAAAGATCATAGCTTGAACCACATACAACTTCGTAATGTAATAGGAAGCAGCTGCACCAAATATGTAGGTTTCGAGTAGTAAGAATGGAAAGTAGGAGAGCATGCGCTTCAGTATGGTCACATATAAAATTCCGAAAGCTAAATTTCTCTTGTATTTAAATAAAAAGACAGAGAAAGGGCTAACCAAGGTAGGAGGCATGGGGTAAGGACAAATAAATATTTTAATGTTTTTTCATATACAAGGGTTTTTAAAACTATAAGCTTATGATGAACACAACACAATAGAAAATATCATGTCCTATAGAAACTTGCTAAAAGAATTGTCACCTAAGTCATTTGTTATTTGGTTTTTCCTAATTTTATTTTGTTGATGGTGTCCTAGAAGGACACGTATATCCCATAGTTTTATTTGAAAACTGAAAAAAGGAATGTCGCACAAATCTTTTTAATTAGTGTAGTTCCTGATTTTTCTCAATGTGATGGCGTCATACAAAGGCATCAATCTCCCATTTAATTGTTTGGACTTGGTAAAGAAATCAATGGCCAGATCAATTAACGTCCTACTTTTTCTCACGCTAATAGCATCAGCATAATATGGAAGTACTCGGATATGTTAATAAATATAGCATGATCCCGTATCAAAAGATCTTGTGACCAACAATTGCCAACATAAATAGAGATTGCCTGTGTATTTTCCTCCCTACTCGACCCAAACCATCAGAACCAGGGGACCGGCAACTGCGGCACATCGAGGACTGCGGCTGCGTGGGAGAACAGGCGCCGCTAGCGCCGGTTTTGTCCGCAACCGAGACTTCGCGGAAGGCAGTGGAGGCTTGGCTCGACAACAGCCATCGCCTGGTCCTTCGAGGGCAACGCGCAATCGGTGGATGCTGCGGCCAGAATCCGTAAGTTCGTTGTGTGGCTGTGTGATACGTGGGGGATTGCTGAGCAGCGGGAGGGGAGAGCAGGCGGCGGGGCGAGGCATGGAGAGTGCGGCGGGGTGAGGCATGGGGAGAGCCGGCGGCGGGGCGAGTCGTGGAGAGAGTGCGGCGGGGCGAGGCGTGGGGAGAGCAGGCGTGGGGAGAGCAGGCGGCGGGGCGAGGCATGGTGAGAGCCGGCGGCGGGGCGAGGCATGGAGAGTGCGGCGGGTTGAGGCATGGGAAGAGCTAGCGGCGGGGCGAGTCGTGGAGAGAGTGCGGCGGGGCGAGGCGTGGGGAGAGCAGACGGCGGGGCGAGGCGTGGAGATAGTGCGGCGGGGAGAGTCGTGGGGAGAGCAGGCCACGGGGCGAGGCGTGGACGGTGAGGAGCAACTGGCGGTGGCGGTGGGGATATTGGGCAACGACGGTGAGGACCAAGGATAAGAATGGGGAAGGAGGTGAGGAGAGTGAGATTTTTTTTTTACCCAGATCATTTTGTTTTCTCAGAATGGGGAAGGAGGTGGGGATATACACGCATTAGTACTAGGAAGTACTAGGAAATACTGTTTGGATCAAGTTCATGGGCAAATCCGGATACATCTTTTGTTTTCTCTGTCCGATTTTATTTTTGTTTTCTCTGTTGGGAAACCCAGCCACAAGGCCACACGAAATTATTCCAAATATATGAAAAATCTGTTTTCAATTTCATATTTTATTTTATGATCTATTTTTTAGATCAAGTAAACTCATGGAGACAATCGGCCCTGACATGACAATGCTGGAAGGGAACAAAAGAACAACGAGTTTGACGGAATCAAAAGAGGTGAAACACCCCTCAAAAAAAAGATTCAGGTGAAACGAGATAGTAGTCTTTTTTATCTTTAATTAATTGTATCTATATTTCTATATTTGATATATGTTTCATGTTTGTAGCTCATGCGCGGAATGGATACAGATATTTCCGCCGCTCAGAACAAACACGTCGACATAGACGACGGCATGATGTTGGTGGAAGAGATAAAAAACTCAACGAGTTTTACACAGTTAAAGGAGGTGATTGTATTTTTTCTACACATGTTACCGTATAACACACCTTCAAATTTATACTTAATTTTGTCTTCGATATATGTTCCACATTTGAACATCATAGGTGGGACAGAAGCAGATATAAATATTGCCGATGCTCAGAAAGAACCCACCGATATAGGCAACCATCCGATGTTTGTGGAAGAGACAGAACAATCGAATGAGGTAATTGTCTTTTTTCTATGCATGATACCGTGTAGCATTAGTGATGTTCTGTTCTATCCATAGAAATTGATTCTTGAGTCAGGTTCGTCAATCATGTCTATATTGATGATTCTAGAGAATTTACATTGGTTCTTTTTGTAATATTTCGAATTCAGAGTATTTCTTTTCATCTTTGAAAGTCCGGAATTACTACCGCATAGACTTCATATTTTACCACAATTTTTTATTTATTCCTTACTCATGCTTAACTTTTGATTTTAAAGAAAGAAACAAGTCTGAACTTTCTGTTCGGAGCATCTAGATGCCTAAGTATATAAAAAGCACATTGTATCGATTTTTCCAGGTTGTTGATAATATTGTCAAAGTTCTAAAAGAAACCACCACCGTAAGCTCTGAGGTGCGATATAATAAACCGAAGAGAGCAAACACAAAGGTTATCCCTGAAGGTAATTAGTTTCGCTCGGTTTATCCTTTTTCTTTTTACTGGATTATATTTTATCTAACTGATCTCGCAGAATTATATATCGTGACAGACTATATATGCACCACTAGAGATATTTCTACTATTGAATCAATCATGTCCGCACCCGAAAAAACTAAGTTTGTGGACATCGGTGACGCGGAACTGTCTAACGATGACTTGGCATGTCTTACGCGTAACGATGGATTCTTGCACGACGGGTAAGTCAACAGCAAAAAGATAATTACTTACTTACTTACAGCGAACTTAACTTTATTTTATGTGTCTAATTGTAGGTGCTAAATGCATACATATATTGTATGAGTGCATGTGATCATCTGTTGGATAGACCGGATGGAAACGTCTATCTAGACAACACTTTTGTCTCTGCTGTCTTAAAACGAGACAAATCACAACATCACCGCGTCATAAAACAGTTGCATCAATATTTGAAGCATGATATGGTCAGAGTTAACTCACTATATATGCGTCTCATTAATATGTTTTCAACATGTCTGTATTAATGTGTGTTGTTATATTTACTTCAGGTCTTCCTACCAATAAACATTAGTAAGACCCACTGGTACTTAGCAGTCATCAATGCAAAAAAAGTTTGATCCAAGTATTGGACTCGCTCGGTGCTGGCATGAGTCGAAGTGACCTCAATTTTGTGGTAAGTGTATTTTGAGTTTGATTTCCTCATGGCATTATGTTTGCCACACTATCTAATAATCTTTTCTCATTATCAGTTGCAGGGACTTGAGAAGGATCTAAAGTTCGCATCTAATTTGAAGGACTTTGACAAGGGCACAAAGTGGCAGGACCTTAATGTTACAACATGGCCAATAGTCGAACATTTCCAAGAACCAGTGCAAACTGATGGGTATGTTGAATACTCATTCGAATCTTACCAAATTTTAAAAATAATGTGTCTATACGAGACTAAATCGGTGTCATGTAAACATGTAGTGTGTCATGTGGGTTGTTCATGCTTAATTATATGAAATATTGGACTGACGATGTGTTGTCTGATCGTGTTAACCAGGTATGTCATTTTTGTTCATAATAAAACATTAGTATTCGCTTACACCTTCATTAAATATTTCTGAATACTATTTTGCAGGCGGATATGAAAGAGTTTCGTCGAAAATTAGTCGTTATATTGAATCAGAATTGAATAAGATAAAAGGAAAACCAATATACCATCGTCCTAGCGATGAAAAGAATGTGTCATTCTGATTGTATGATCATAGAGAGGCCAAAGCGACTAGACTTGCCCGATATAGCTAAAGACAAACATCCTATTTCGGTCTACATCACACCAACAAACCAACGTAAATTAGTCGACGAGCTTTGCAAACACATCTTGTCCATTAAAGATGCCAAGCGTTTGGAGTAAGCCACGTTTTTATGATTGTATCATTCTTAACATTTTTCTTATAGGCAGGAATGAGTGCGGAGTTCCAAACCGTATAGGCTTGAGCCTGAAGAAAATTCAGGACATACTTAGGATGGATAAGCCTATGGACAATGAATGTTTCGACATGGCCATACGTATAGTGCCATGCGACCCCATCATACAGCTGGTAGCGACCGATGTGCACTGGACCTGCGTTTTTGTGTAAGTTTATAATCTCGTTTTTTATTGTTATCACTATGTTTCTAAAATATTTTTTCTAGACCGCGATGGCCAATTCCACACGAGGTCCCAAGTGGCGTATAAAGCCAAATATCCAGTCTCTCGCAAAGTTGTTCGACGGTTGGCCCGGGACGGACTACAAAATCTCTGCACGCAAATTGGTAAAGAGAATTCACTTTTCCGTCGTTGTCCAGTTTTATATCTTTTCTAATGGTTGTCTTTTTGAAGATTTTGCTTCCTTACACATCCGCGGGCCATTTTACATTGTTCTCCATCAATAAGAATGCCTCTTCGGTATCTATTTTTGATCCTCTCTCTGTATTGCCATCATTGGAGAGTAAAATGTGTCGATCTCGGCACATACAATTAAAGTTACAAAGAACTGAAATCTACCTAAGCGAAGCACTCGGATTAGCACAACCAGGCTGGGATGGCGATATATTTTCCTGGCCACGTAAATCACCGGTTGATATTCAGAGAGTCCAGACAGGTGAATGTCTCTTAAAATAAACTCATGTGGTTTCTTTGCCTTTTTACTATTCAATAACGACATAATAATGAGTCATTCATCTACAGCAATGCGTCGGGATATTTTATCTTTTACATTATACTCTCATGGAATGGTAAAAAATTGGTTCATCCAATATGCACGGTGGATGTTCTACCTCGTATATATTTATACTTACCACATAAATGACTCAGACTAATGACACTTATTGTTTATGCAGAGTATTTTTGAGTTAAGAAAGAAATTTTTGGTGCACTTGCTCAAGTACCGTGAAAACGAAGCTAAAAAGAATATCTCCAACATTGCACGACAATATCTAATGAGTATCAGGGAGTAGATATTATTGTATTTATTAAATTAGTTTGAGTGTTTATTTTATATTTGAATGATATCAAGTTATATTGGTCATCGAAGTATACTTCAAATATGTGGAATACTTTGGGTTTGGAATATCTTATAGTTTTTTTCCTATATATGTGAATTTTTGCATGTATTTTGTGCAGCCATAGCAACACACGAGCATTCAACTAGTTTAACTTAATGCCGTACTATATTTAACTTAATTTCATGCAGAACTATGCCAACCGTTGCTCTGTATTCATATTTATGCCAATAAGCCGAAATCTGGTCGAATTTGAGCCGAATTTAGGCCAAAAACAAGCCGACCTGAGAGCTTGGGCTGAGAACGCGAGTGAAAAATTAGACGTTTCAAGAATAAAAACTAGCTCTGTCCGGCGCTAAATAGAGCCGGATTTCTAAAAACGCCCAACGAGTGAAGATGCTCTAATCTTGGACTTTTCCACTGCCTTGTCACAACAAGCAATGCAATGCACACGTGCCGACAGGCTGTCTCGGTGCATCGCCGTCACGAGAAAAGGCAATGCACGCGCCCCGGTATTCCGTCCAGTTGCATCAACGAGCAGTCAACCGCGGAGAACAATCATTGCTTCAGTAGGGCCGTCCGATCGTCACTCCAGGATTCGGCCGTGGATACCGCGCAGAGACGTATAGCCACTCCCCGCCTGGCCCACTCGATCGCCTCCACATCCTCCTCGCATCCCCACCGGCCACCGGCCTCCGTCCGCCGCGGCCCCTCCTGCCCGGCTGCCCCTCTCCCGCCGGCCGGGGCGCCTTACCCGATTCAGCCTCCTTGCTACGCAGAGCTTCCGATCACGTCCACGTGTGCCGGGCGGCGGCTGCGCGCCTGCCATTTCCTCTGCGGGCTGCGTACCGTCGTCTCGAACCTCGGCAGCTGTGGCCGCTGCTCGCCTGATCTGCTCCGCGCGGCGGTGAGCAATACAGTTCAAAATCATCACCATTAATTCCATTTCCTCTGTGATTCTTCTGACAGTCTAACAGAACAATTGTAAGGAATCCTCGAACCGAATGGAGAGGTCGTCGTTCGCGTCGGCGAGCTCCGGCGAGCTCGCCGCCGCCGCCGTTTCAGGACTCGGAAGGCCGGTGAGAGTGATACCGCTGCGCCACCCTCTGGACGCGGCTGCGCGGGGCCCAGCCTCCTCCTCCGCCCGGTCGTTGTTGTCGGCGGCGATGGAGAGGGCGCGGGGGATGGGGCCGTGGGAATGGGCGGAGGCGGCCCTCCCGTGCTTGGCGTGGATGCGGAGCTACAGGTGGAAGGAGGACCTCCAGGCCGACCTTGCCGCTGGCATCACTGTCGGAGTCATGCTTGTGCCCCAGGTACCATTTCGAGACGGAGGGAGTAGTAGATCTTATTTTGCTTTGACAGGATCGACTATTAATCTAAAACTTTTACTCCCATAATTTCCAGACCTTATATTGCTTTAACAGGATTGACCATTAATCTAAAATGTTTTACTGACCAAGTTCGTGGAGATTTTTTCTCAAACTTAATTTCTCTGGGGATTAGCTGAATCTTCTGGCTCCTGGTCGAGCTTACGGACTTATTGGTTGCTCGAGTCAAGAAAATAAACAATTTGTTGCTCTACTGCTTGTGTTAAAGTATTGCTGCTGTTCGTCTATGAGAAAACTTCTAAATTGCTATTCTACTGGAGTCGGTTAAACACGAATTCTCTCTTCTGAGATATAAAGTCGTGAATACAGCTTAATTGAGTAGTTAATTGCGCAAGGGAGTGTTAATATAAGCAACCGTGGACGGTGGATGCCATATATGGTTTGTTTGCAAACATTATTACTAGTTGGATTCAAATATATTTTCATCCAAGATTTTGAAGTACTACTCCTTCCGTCCTGAAAAGGATGTCGTAAATTTGTCTACATCCAAATTTAGACAAATCTGTGACATCCTTTTCAGGACGGAGGGAGTACTATTATTCCAAATATGGGGTTGATCTCTGTAATTCTTTCAAGTTTGGTGGGAAGGTTGATTACTCATAGAGCTTACTTAAAATGTCTAGTCACCTAAACTCACTGTGTGAACACATTACAAAATTACAATTAAGTATCTAGGTTGGTATGGCTAGTCGCCTACACCACTGTTAGCACATTGCAGAATTTCATGTCTTATTTTCCATGTGATGAGCTTGTGGTTATTTATAGTTGCAAACGACACATCCTTCATGTAAGTTTAACTGGTTAAATCGGAATGAATGAGATTCCCTCAACCTTTGCAGGGGAAAGTTTAGGAAGTCATAGGTGGTAATTGGGTTCCTTGGTAACCATTGATCACCAAGTGTACCTGGGAAAAGGCATCATAATTAATTTATTGTGCTTAATACAAAATTCGTTTGAATTTGGTATGTTTCTGTATTCATGTATTTGAAGTTTGCTGCTCATTTGCTGAGATTCCCGGATTAACTGAACTTTTTGGGTCTTCCTGCTAAATTGTATTGAAAAGTTGTACGCAATATCTGAACTGGGTTACATAATTTGTTCCTTGTCCTAATTTTCTTAAAACTTAGTACTACCTCTGATCCAAATTAGTTGTCGCAGGTTCATTGAACCTAGACAGATTTGGGCAACATTTTGCCTAATCTGCAACAATTAATTTGGATCAGAGGGAGTAACAAAAGGTCCTGTTCACATGTGTGCTGGCTTGGTGTTAGTTTTTTTACCTTCCATTTGCTCTACTTTTTTTGGGTCAGAAATTCATGTATGTATTGTGTTGTAGGCAATGTCATATGCAAAGCTGGCTGGGCTTCACCCAATTTATGGGCTGTGTAAGTGCTTTACATCTGGCTCTCCTTACTTTTTTCTTTATATCCTCAAATGAGTGTATTAGTTGACGCAAATTATCCTTTTCATTTCCATTGTGTTGAACAGACACAGGCTTTGTCCCACTGATTGTGTACGCACTTTTTGGGTCCTCACGACAATTAGCAGTAGGTCCAGTGGCACTTGTTTCCCTGCTAGTGTCCAATGTCCTTGGGGGTATAGTTAATTCATCTAGTGAGCTGTATACAGAATTAGCCATATTATTGGCGTTCATGGTTGGAATATTGGAATGCTTGATGGGATTGCTAAGGTAATTCTGTATTTACCAAAGAAAGTTGATGTTCCTGTTTTTATCCATTTTGGAGAAATTGAAATTTGAAGCATTGACTTTGCTGTTGTAAAGAAGAAAACATATATGCAGAATCATTGCTATTCTATGCTTACTGCATTATAAATATAACAACATGTATAGCTCAGATGCTTAACCCACTAGCTGCATGTCTTCATCTTCTGATGCTTTATCTTTTGGTAGAGTTTTTACACAAGGACTAAAACCGCTTTCCATTGTATTTTGCCTTGTTGGCAAAAGTGTGCTGAAATCATTTGACTTTGGGAAAGGGGTATATTACGAAAACAGCACCTCAGTGCTTGAATAGTATATCTAGAAAGGGAGCATCAGCGTACCCTCCTCCCCCCCATCCAATGAACTATTCACACGTATTGCTTCTCTTTATGGTTTGTATGGAAAACAGATGATTGGACCTTCATATATTGTATTGAACATGCACTATATCCATGAACTTGCTGGTATCTTTTTTGAATAGTGCATGGGAGCATCAGATTCTCGTTTGTGTTGTTACAAGTGTATCCTACTAGAGATCCAAGTATGTTTCTTTCAGTTCTGTACAGAGGCACAAGTGCGTGGAAAAAATGCTCACGGGCTTGCTTTTGGTAGTAAAAGAAACCTAATTTGCTCTCTGTACTATGTCCATTGAAGTTCTTTATAAGTAGGTTTACTAATGCTCCTTGTCTCAACTAGATGGACTTTAGGTGCATGTTTGCCTATTTCTTCAGACTTAAGCATCTTCCTGATTCGTGGAAGATATCATCTGCATACGTCTGATTTTCATTAAGGTTGTGTAACTCTTCATGTTTTTTTCTTTTTCACAGACTTGGTTGGCTTATTCGTTTCATCAGCCATTCGGTAATATCTGGATTCACTACAGCTTCAGCCATTGTAATTGGTTTGTCCCAAATCAAGTATTTCTTAGGTTACAGTGTTACAAGAAGCAGCAAAATTATACCGCTTATTGAGAGTATAATTGCAGGAATAGATCAGGTGGGTTTTCTTCTGCCCCTGTATCTTCTTCCCTGTTTTCTTTTAGATCGACACTGCTTAGGCAAGAGTATGGCTAGATGATATTTTGATAGGCATTATTGCCACCACCATTGCAAGCTTAGTGTACATGTGTGAGCATCACTTAAATACCGTCGATCCCAGATAAACATACACTTCTATTTCCTTGTGATTTATACTGGATATTTTTACATGATATGTATTTTTTCTTTATACTGTAAAGTGTTTTAATCTGCAACTACTAACCAAAACAAAATTTTGGATCTGCTTCTGTGTGGGTGTCTGCTGCTATGGTGACAGTAAACAGGGTCACTGGGACGAAACCATGTATAGCTAGAGTTAAGAATTCCCTGCAAGCACACCTTCATTCAGTGACTCTTTACTCACGCCTCATTTTCTTGTATTTTAGTATTCTTGCTTGACGTATCTAACTTTGAAACTTCTGATATACCAACTTAACAACTGAACCCAGTACTTTTTTGTAATGATAAAAAATGCGAGTGCATTCTTTTGAATACAGTGAGTGGTTACTAAGTTTTAAGCTCTGCCATTTATACAGATTACACATCATTAATCAACCTTCCTGAGGCACACTGCATTCATTAAAACTGCTTATATTATTCTTTCAGATCATGAACACGGTCATTAGCTTAATATGACATCACTGTTTTGCAGTTCTCCTGGCCTCCATTTTTGATGGGATCAGTGTTTCTTGCTATTCTTCTAATAATGAAAAAACTAGTAAGTTGGCATTGCTCTATCTGTCTCAGTTACATTTCCGTTAACTGTTCCATTCGAAATACTACACTTCGGTAAAATCATTTTTAAGACCCCTAAAATTCTTGCAGGGCAAAACAAATAAAAAGTTACGTTTTCTGAGAGCCTCTGGTCCACTAACAGCTGTTGTTCTTGGAACACTGTTTGTGAAAGTTTTCCGTCCACCTTCCATATCAGTGGTGAGTGAGCTCCTTATATTCTTTTGTCCTGAACTGTGCAATGTTATGCAATATGCAGTATAATAATTGTAAAACCTGTGCCTTGGCGCGCTCTTTTGTTGTTCATTTGACATCTATTCTGTTTGATAATGCATATGCATTCTTTGAGTTTTTGGTGCTTTTTTGTTTTTGCATGTGTGTCATCAAATCTTACGACTATAGATGGCTATTTCTTTTGATAAGATGTTCTGTGGAAGTCAGAGAAATATTGCATGTATGATGCATGAGGTGTGGTCTTACGGTAGTTTTCCAATTTTTTAACTCAGATGTGTGCCTATGGTAAATGCTCATTTTTCATCCGTTAAACCTTCAATGGATTTCCACTATATGGCTAACCACACATTTGGTGCTATTTTATTTTTATCAAGTTAAATTTACCTTGCGTCATACATTATGATTGACAACGACATCACAAATTACCCTCAATTTCTCGAGTGCCTAGGTAGGTGAAATACCGCAAGGCCTTCCCAAGTTCTCCATTCCCCGAGGATTTGAGCATCTGACGTCCCTAATGCCAACTGCAGTACTTATCACTGGTGTTGCCATTTTGGTAAAAACATGTTGCTATCTTTCTACTCCCTCCGATCCTAATTAATGTTCTCAGATTTTTCTAGATTCGAATGCAACTAGTCATGTTTTAGTGCTAGATACATCCGAATATAGACAAATATGAGAACATTAATTAGGATCAGAGGGAGTATTTGTTTTGTGTCTTGTACTTTCTTTAGTGGAGATTAAACATTTGTGGTATATAATTTTAGGAATCTGTTGGGATAGCTAAAGCTTTAGCTGCTAAGAATGGCTACGAATTGGACTCCAACAAAGAGGTATAATGCCATAAACATTGCACAATTAGTTTTTTTTGGTATAAGGTGCTCGCATTTGTTCTCCAAACTCAATTCTACTGATTTTTCACCATGTTATGTAATAATATACAGTAATATGTTCCATGCACAACATCTTAGAGGACGTGCTAATCTTCACTCCTACAAGGAAACTAGTTGGTCATGATGGTCCTTTCACCCGGGGGGGGGGGGGGGGGGGGGGTTATATACCAACTATCTATCTGTTCTCTTAGACTGACAGGATGGCCCGCCATCAAACAACCTACTTAAGTCTGCTTTGCAAAAATACCCAACTCTGATATGATTTTTTCAGATATACAGAGCAACACCTCAATTCAGTCAAGTAAACAGTCTTGTCCTTGCTAGTAGCAGACTGAAGTTCTTTTACATGCTTAATAACTTGCTTACAAAGGAAGCAACTAATACTCTTTATTCGCTGCCTTGCATTGTTTCCTGACTCCTTTGGGATGGGTCTCTCCACTCCCATAATATGTTATCTAAGTGACGAAGGGGAATAACTTCTACAGACTTAGTCAACTTACTTATCATAACATTTCGAGTAATGATGTCATTTGTGATGAAATGAACACGATAAATTTAGCTCCCATTTCTTTTTGTTTATTTTCTCTATTTTCTATATTACTTTGCACTTCAGTTTTGGGAATGATGCTGCTGCATCACAGCATGTTGTCTTGAACCTAGGTTATCGGCCTGTCCTAGGTGATAATATTAGAAAGCTCTACTTAGTGGCTGCTGTTTCCAGAGGCATGAATGTCCCAGTCAACTTAAGCAATACTGAAGTGATGTGTGAACGGTCCTGAATTAGATGTAGCAGTTTATCAATGTTACAAAACAAAATTTGTTGTTTACATGAATATTTAATACTATGCATGCATTTGCATAAATCACTGTTTATTGTTTCTAGCCAATATTCTCTTTATTCCAAATCAACCCTTCTGATCAAGTTCTCCTTGTTACAGTTATTTGGTCTTGGCATAGCAAATATATGTGGTTCATTCTTCTCTTCATACCCTGCTACAGGTAAAGATTAACCATATTAGTGAGTAATATATGCGCCATTTCATTCATCTGTATTTTTTCTTCTCTGTTCTTTAGCTGAAAATTGCGATGTTTTAGTTACTTGCGAGTCTCCAGGTTTTGAAAGCTGATTATTGATGGATGTCCATACAGGCTCCTTTTCTAGGTCCGCTGTGAATCATGAAAGTGGGGCAAGAACTGGATTATCAGGAATCATAATGGGCATAATAATTTGCGGTGCTCTCTTGTTTATGACACCATTATTTACTGATATACCTCAGGTAAGTAATCATTGGGTTGCTCAACGAAGTTTTCCATCTGGAACCTTGTGTTCACCTTTTTATTTGTTTATTAATGCTACCAACAGTGTGGGTTAAATATGAACAATAGTATCATATATATTCAGGACCTAATTTGGAATTAACAGATGGAATCAAACTGTTCTTATATTATTTTGGCAATATTAGTGTACCCAACAAGCCTTGTAGTAGTGCTACATATTATTTCGTAGTTTTAAGTTTGAAATTTATGTTTCCTCACAAATAATAGGTCACGTTTGAGTGTTGGTAGAATTATTATGACAAATTTGGTTACTCGTGTATAAAAGGTAACAAAAAACATGTAAACATATCACATAAGTTAGTTTTACTCCTAATAGTCAAATGAATTGTACAATCTTGTTTCTTAAAAGGCAGAACTGTATTGTGCTCTATGCAGAACTGAATTCTCGTAAGATTTAACCTTTTAAGATCATGAACTGTTTGACCAAATGTAGTCCCTACAAAATTTCGAACCAATTTTTATTTGCAGCATTATACTTGTGCTTAATAGAATCTAAAGTGTTCCATGTTTACTTACCATTTTATATCATTTTTCCTTCAGTGTGCATTGGCTGCCATTGTGATTTCTGCTGTCACTGGCCTGGTAAGGGCATCTGAACTCATTTATACTTACTATGATTGAGAGTTTGTAACAAATACACAAGCTAACCATGATGCCTGATGGCAATGTAGTACCTTCTCCGCAAGAAATAAAACTGTATCTATTTACTTCTGTTGTAGCTTGCAATTTTTGCTCTAACATGTTATATCATTTATGAGCTGTCCATTCTTCTAGCAGTTTTTTTTTTCATAATTGAAATTATTCAACAGCTGATTTCTCATGGATATTGGGAATGTATTTAGGTAGATTATGACGAGGCCATGTTCCTGTGGGGTATTGATAAGAAGGATTTCTTTTTGTGGGCAATGACGTTTATTACAACATTAATTTTTGGCATTGAGATTGGTGTCCTTGTTGGGGTAAGTATGAATTTGTATCGGGTCATTTTAGTTAAATATTATATCGATCTTTAGCTGAAGTGTAGATAAGACTGGCATGCAAAATTTCAGATTTTGTATGAAGATGAATCATTCATTTGACGCTACCATTTTCCTTTGTAGGTTGGATTCTCGCTGGCATTTGTAATTCATGAGTCAGCAAATCCTCATATAGGTGAGTAAATGTACTACTTTTTTCGCGAAAACGCAAAGCTTGCGTCTCGATGCATTGATAGAAAGAGTAAATGTACTACTGTAGAGTCTAGACATGACAACCACTTGCAATCTGCTTGATACCACACCATCATTATTCTTGAAATCAGCAACCACAGTTGTATCTCAGGGTGCTCTTTTATTGGACCTTTTGTGTCATTGTTCTTCAGTCATTGATATTTCAAGGTTTTTAACTGCTTGGTGCCTTGTCCTGAGGGCCTGATCTAGAGCTGTTTTAATATGTTTTTATGGCCCGTCTACAGCTATTCTGGGCCGTTTGCCTGGAACCACCGTGTACAGGAATACATTGCAGTACCCTGAGGCTTATACATACAATGGAATTGTGGTTGTCCGAATTGATTCACCAATCTACTTTGCTAACATAAGTTACATAAAGGACAGGTGAATCTCTTCATCTGTTTCAGTAATTTGTCTTATTATTAGTAAGGTTCCTTGTTATCCTGATGGAAGTTCTTTATAAGGTTGCGCGAATATGAGCTGAAACTCCCAGTTTCAAACCGGGGACCTGATGTTGGAAGGGTGTACTTTGTGATCCTCGAGATGTCCCGTAAGCCCTTTTCATATCTGTTGCAATGTCTATTAAGGCACATGCTAAACACTGTTATGTGCACATAGTTGTTTCTCTTTCATTTGAAAACTATATCTTATGAGCATTAATTGGACTACCTAGATGAATAGTTTAGATGATAGTAAGATTTGGTGTACAGCTGTTACATATATCGACTCGAGTGCTGTTCAAGCTCTAAAGGACCTGAACCAAGAATACAAAGCACGCGACATTCAGGTTCTTATCCTGAGCACTTCTTCTATTCTACAGTATGGAAACTAGTAACGTATCTGCATGGAAGCAGCATTTCAAACCCTGGGAGGCCTTTTATATTATTGCAGATTGCTATAGCGAACCCTAACCGGCAGGTGCACCTACTGCTGTCAACAGCGGGCATCATAGACATGATTGGTGCAGGGTGGTGTTTCGTGCGAGTGCATGACGCCGTCCAAGTATGCCTCCAGCATGTGCAGAGTTCATCATCAAATTCCGTTAAGCTTTCACCACAGGCATCTGGAAACTTGACGGACTCTCCCAAGGCACAGCAGCGGCATGGCTTCCTCAAGAACCTTTGGAGAGCACAAGATGGGAATGGAAGCGCCGGTGACGAGGCCCAGTCTTTGCTGCGCCAAAACCTTGTATAATTCTATTACCAGTTCCATCCGTCAGTGCCAATCGGGATGCATGCTTTTGTATTTTTGTTGTTGTATGCACATATTACATTGTAAAGGAACAGGGGAGGATGTAATTAGTGTCAATTACCCGGTGTCAATAGAGTAGGAGTTTAGGATCGGGTTGTAAAAGGGCAGTGACGATACATCAGTCATCTGTCTAATATCTATTGTCGACTTTGTCTGTAAAATAACAATGTAATCTACATCAGAACTCCACGGAGTAGTGATTTGGCTACCGTGAAGAATTGAGATTCTTGGGAACAAAGATGGATACATGTACACTACTTGTGATTTAGTTTTGTACTCCCTCCGTTTTAAAATATAAGATGTTTTAGCTTTGTGAAGCAAATGTATCTAGACTTTTTTTTAGTATGTAGGTTCACTGAGGTTTAGAGTGAATCTACACACTGAAACAAGTCCAGATACATGGTTTTTTACAAACCTAAAACATCTTATATTTTGAAACAGAGGGAGTAGTTGATTCGTGCTCATAAATTGCCTGCTGCTGAATGATTGCGTATGTTGGATCTTGGAAATAAGTCGACCTTTCTTTTCTGACTGAGACAGAGAAAAGAAACAACAGATCCCTCGGCATCTCCTGGACTAGAGTGATTAGTTGTCAAACTCATAAAAGAGCGCTTGATGGAAGTGGGGCTGAGGCAACATCTTTCGTAGCAGCAAGATGGGTGTTTCAGGTATAGTTTGGATTTTGCCATGCCTCTGATTCCAAATGCACAGCTGTGCCGATCATATGCCCATCTGTCAGACGATCGAGTTTGAAATCTGTGCAGCTCATAAACCTTGATCCCAGCACTGCCGATTTCTTCTTCTAGCCTTGGTCGCCATCTGGATGCTACAGTGCAAGCTCCACATACAGGATGCTATCCCATGGAGCAGTCAGAGTGGTTTCCAACGCTTGCATATGGCGATCTTGGGAGCCAGATCTGGCTAGCCCTGAAATACAGAATTTGGTCGTCAGATAGGAGAACTAGACATGGACTCCAAGACGTAGTTGACCAATGCCATCTTTCCTCACAAGCTGATGAGACGACGGATCATCTAGTGGTGCACTGTGTTTACTCTCGACGGGTTTGGTTCGCCTGCCTGCAGAAACTAAGCTTCACCGTTGCCACACCACAGCTTGGCGACCGGCTAGAAGACTGGTGGAAGCTGGCCAGGACGGGGTTTCAGAAGAAGAATCAGAGACGCTTCGATACGCTGGTAATCGCAATCACCTGGAACATCTGGAAACAAGCTATGAAGCATAGCTAGGCATGGTGTGCATTTTGCAATCAAAACGAAGAACCGGCCACGAAGAGTGAAGGCCATCACGGTTAGCTATATTGCTTTCGAATGAAATTTACGTCGTCCAAAAGACTTTGAAGTAAAAACAGTTAGAAGTGTAAGACAGGGGAAATCGCACGTTGTGATGCCTATCAATATATAGGGGATTAGTCCTACAATTGCACAGACACATATACATAAGTACACATATACAACCGTATATCTATACAAATACAATACTTCATACGATTTAGATATAAAAGCAAGACCTAGCCAAACTTAACTGAACTAAGACCAAGCAAAGCTGAGAACATCTCCACCCGACGCTCCAACCGTCCCCAAACAGGTTGTGGGGGGTGCCGCGCAAAACCGGCCCACACCAGCAGCCCCAACGGGTGCCAGCGCCACACGAGGCCCACTTTTTTGTTCGGTACCCCGTACCGCCCCTACCCAAAGGGGTTGGACCGGGGGCGCCGACAACCAGTGCCACGTTGGGTCTTATGAACCGCCCACTTCACCAGTTTCACACATATGCGCGCATACGCCGACGCGTGATGACTCAACTCCTGACGAGCCAGAATAATGGCGCGTCGGCAATTACACCCACCTTCCCCGGCTCGCATAAAATCAGAGCTCCCCTCCCTCACGGGCGCACTCGCCTCTCCACCCTCGCTGCATCCACCGCCTGACTTCCTTCACGCCTTCCACCGCCTGACTTCCTTCCCGCCTTCCACCGCCAGTTTCCACGCGAGTCACCATGGGCCGCCACAACCACGAAGCGAGCGGCAATTCCCGTGGTCGGTGCTCACAGTCTTAACATCAATGAGGCGACCATAGTGGCTGAGAACAACCTTCTCGTGTCGCCGTCTTGGCGCCTCTTCGGCCGGTGGAACATTAGCAATGACGGGTATGCCATCCCATCTCTTCCGCATGACGTTGACCGGTGATGTCGATTATCCCTCACGCTAGAGCAGCTGGCGGACCCAACTTTGGGTCGGCGAAGACTTCTGGCTGGTGCTCCTAGAGGTGGAGCGTGATGAGGCGGTGGCGGCGCCGCCCGTTCCATATGGCCGTCCTCGCCCAGCGCAGCTACCAGACCCGGTCCTACCGTTATGTGCTCCACCTGACGTATTTCGGGGCGGTTGTCCACCGGAGGGCGACGTCATCTCCAACACACCGCTGCACACCCCCACCACCGTTATCAACCGTGGGAGGCGAAGACATCCCTGGAGAGGATCACCACGATGGCACGTCGGACTACGAGGGCCTCCTCCCCTACATGGCGGAGGTCAAGTAGGAGGAGGCACGCAATCCGAGGAGGAGGCGCTGTGGGCTGACACCTTGGAGGCCCTAAGAAAGTATGCGACTAGCCCAAGGATTGCCTCCCCAGCAGCAGGTGCAAGTGCAGGTGCTGGCTTGGCCATAGCCATGTCCTATGCCACCTACATCGACCTCGGCGATGAAGACAAGTAGGCGTGCCGGCGCAAACCCTGGCTCTGCCATGGCTGCTAGTAATTAGTTTTATTTAGTTTGTTTTAGGTTAAATTCCCCTCAAAACATCGTAAAATATCCTAGATTTAAATGGAATTTATTAAATTTGAATGTATTTTGGCCTTAAATTTTCTAGGGTGTTGATCGTTGGGGCCACCGGTGTGTACATGCCTCCCTAAATTGCCGGCAGTTTGGACCGATGCACCTAAATGGCGTGCAGGCATTCTCAGCCACGCGTTTGAGCATCTCTAGAATACCCCTTAAAAGGGGGCCTGCCCTTATTTTTCTGGTGGGTTTTGAAAGAGATATGCCCTAGAGGCAAATAATAAATAGATTTTATTATCATATCTCAGTTAGTTCGTAATAGTTCTTTACTATGCTATAACTATATCAAGTGGAAACATTGATACAAGCGTGGTATGAAACATACCAAGTCCCTAGTATCCTCTGTTTATACTAGTTTGTTGGGAAACCTGTGATCAAAATTTCCTGATCATGGAGTATTTATGCCAATTCACAATAGGGTCATATCATTGGAGGACAATACAGTGGATATTACCCAAAGATAAGTATTGCGACATGATCAAGTCACATAGTTCATTGTTGCAATAGTTAGAAGCGTAGTATCCTTCTCCTTTGACTATGAGTTCATATTAATCACTATCTCCCAAGGCTGCTTTAACTACATCAACCGCCATGACCATAATTGGGTGACTATAACGGTGTATGTTGTGTATTCCAGAGGAATAGTTGAAACCTATGTATCAAGAGCGGGATTTGTTCACTCGCATGATGGGAAGATACACACAGACGATTTAGTGAGACTACATTCATAAATGTTGCGACATGTGACTAGGCCACGGGGATGGAATATCATGGGAATGAGTAAAATAACATTTGTCAGTAATGAGATTGAACTACGTATAGTGATATCGTTGACCAGATCTCGGACAAGTCAGTATCGAAGTAACAAAGGGAATTGGACTTGACATTTACGGTTCAAACTACATTATAAATCGTGAAATGCATAGGAGGTCATTATGGGCATCCCGGTCCCTCTAATGATTATTGATAAGGAGAGGTGTCTCGAGATCATGTCTGTGCCATTCTCGAGCCATTGGGGTTCTTAAGGGTACGATGACACTTGGAGATCATTATGGAGTTGTCGGAATCACATGATGAGAGAGAAGAGAAAACCGAAAGTGTTCCGTGTGAGAACCGGAATCGTTCTAGGAGGATCCGAAGTTGTTCGGAGTGAACCGAAAGGTGTTTTGGGTCAAATTAGATTTGATAATATGTATTTCATATTAATTAATGTAATTAATATTAAATATATATTTAAAATTGATTTTTGAGGGCAACTTCCACTAGGGGGCCAAATTTCTGAGGAAAAAGGGCTCATGAGGGAAGCCACCCAAAGGGGGGCAGCGGACGGCCAAGGGAGGCCCACCCAGCCAGCCTAGGGCTATGTGCGGGGTGGGGCCCACCTAGCCTGGCTGGCCTGCCCACTCCCCCTATGACACCTCCTCCCACCTCCTCTTTGTTTAGTCCCACCCCGGGACTTTGAGGGAGGATGTGCCCACCTTTTTCATATATAGGGGGGGGGGGGGACGTAGGGGTGGGAATAATCCATCTAATATTTTTTTGAGGCATTTTCCTTAAGGAATAAATCTCTCTCTCGTTGCGTTTTTGTGATGGAGCGGTCCCTAGAAGGACTGCACACGCAAGAAATGACACACCTGCAGCACTCTTTTGCATTGCAGGGCTTCCAGCCAGAGGATCTACTTCCGCACTCTCGGCAAGGATTAAAGAACCAGAGGTTGTCATTGTACACCGTATATGTGCGAAACCACGAGGGTGTGACACTTGTGGCACCTTGGATATCGTGAGCTGGATTGCTGCACGATGGAGAAAGGGGTGACCTGCGAGGATCTTCGCGACCTTGATGTCGGCTAAGAGTACGACTACGTCATCCACGTTCCTCTCAGAACGTTAAGCGCTTTTGGAATACAAGGATATATATTCGAAACCTCCACCATTAGAGTATTACTCCTAGATAAATCCTGGCAGTTAGGTGTTTTTAGTGTAGGAAATTTTTGTGTTTTCAGCCCCGAACCCCTTTAGTAGTATTAGAGCCGATCTATGCGTAGTAATGCTTGTACGGCCAGTACACACGTGGATTGTGCGGGCAATGATCCTATAGTTGTTACCTGCTAACGTGTACTTTCTAATATTGCGATATTGTTTGATGAAGCGGTCCGGACCAACCTTACGCGAGACTGGTTCCACGCTCAACATACGGCTTGTACCGTTTAAGGGGCTAGCGGCTGTATGTCTCTCATTCAATAGTTGATATGTCATTTACAACGAGGGCCCTGAATGGGGTGTAATAGAGACGATTATCTGATCCATGTTGTGGTTAAAAAGTTCGTAGATAGGAAACAGTTCTATCTCGAAAGCCCTAGCAACCACGTAAAACTTGCAAAAGATAAAGTAGAGGCGTCTAACTTTATTTTTTAGGAGGGCATGTGGTTTGATATGGTCTTGGTGTAATTAAGGTAAATTAGTTTACTTTTCTGTTACTAAGTAGTATAGTAATAGTCATTGTTTCGATGGACGACCAACTGGTGGCGTCGTGGACTTGGCGCGGTACCAGAGGCAAGATGGAGATCATGCCAGAGCGCTCGATGGAGACCAAGGCGCGAGAAGCAAGACCATATCATATCACAAATATACATGTGATATTGATACCTTGTACATCTTATGTGTGCTACTCAACGGTAGCATTATAATATTATCCCTATTAATACCAATAGTAATGTTCTCCCTTAGTGTGCACCATCAAGAAATTTCATAGTTATGAAGCAGGCCGTGATGATCGGGTGCTAGACATCTCTACATTCACATACGGTGGGTGCAAGCTATGTATGCACTGGGAATACACTAAGGTTAGATTGGCGAGCCTAGCATGTACATACATGGCCTTAGAACACGGGATATTGAAATATCGAGCACTAGTCACATGGATGATGTGATCGACGGATATAGTCCACCCTGGAAGCTATATCAAAGGTCGTGACGATCGGGGATGATATAGCGTAAAGGGTCGTGTGATCCCTAAAAACATCCAAGGGATGATAGTTTTAGTGGGAGCTCAATTTGATTGTGAACTCATATTATGAACTTAGTCTAGATGTCTTTGCAAATATCTTTGTAGATCTTAACCTATCCCATTGAGGTTCTTTGTGACCATGGGAATCTTCTTGCTATTATGAAACTTTATAAAGGGTCAAACTCCATAGATTGATACCCACATATAAGGAATATCCTCAATACAGTCGATATTATCTTGTTGATACAAGAACCATTAGGAGATAGTCCGATGACTCCACAAAGTCTTGTGTTTTCTCCATTACCGTCCAATGAAGCTATGCTCCATTCAATGGAGGCTAGGCTACTGCGATTGCATTTCTTCAACATCGACACTTGGTCGATGAAGAAGGAACTCTTCGCAAAACAGAATCATTGAGTATGAGCCGTTGGATGAGTTTCCTTCTAAACTAGGTGGAAGAAAACAAAAGCTTGGAGAATGACGTAGTGATCATGCATGAGTCTTATGAAATGCACTTAATTGACTGACAACTTTGCGATAGATTGGGCATTGCACTTGCTTCCTCCCAGCTACAAAGATGTTGTCAGGGGCTATATCGTAAGAGATGAATCAGTCACCTTTCATGAGTTCATGACAGAGTTGAACTCTCAAAGTAGGCTTGATCACAATGGGATTCATGGAT
Organism: Avena eriantha; assembly: GCA_910589775.1. Classification (NCBI taxonomy): domain Eukaryota; kingdom Viridiplantae; phylum Streptophyta; class Magnoliopsida; order Poales; family Poaceae; genus Avena; species Avena eriantha. Next base: position 475,740,369 of record OU342741.1, read on the forward strand.
GAAGAAATTATATATTGGATATATAAAATTATAAATCATATTCTTGCAAAACTTGTTGTAGTTTACAAGTATTTGATACTTGTCCTGTTTTATGAAAAACAAGATGGTCTGCTCTAAAATTGCCGAAAGAAATGAGGCAGTGTGGCATGATAACAGTAATCAAAAGTTGATGGCCGACATCACTCCTTACCTCAACATTTATCATTTCGATTAGTGGATTTGAATAAAGTTCGTATTCATTGTGTTTTGAGACTTTATTAGTGTGTATTGCTTTAGCAAGACTATTATTCATATAAGTGAGAGACAATCTAGTTGTACCGCTATTATGAATAATATATTTTATGATCACATTACGATTATGAATGAGTTATTCTCATTGTTATCTAAATGATAATAGCATAAGCATTTAGAAAGGATTAGAATGCTGAAAAATATCCAAAGTTTAATAATGACATCATTAATGAATGACACTATTGTTTAAGTCATGCTTGTGTTTAAATGCATATTTTCATTCTGATGAAAATAAAGCTTTGAGATACCTGATCTTTTGACTTGTGCAAAACCAGGCCTCTTAGGCAACGCGACTAAAACTCCGCATTCTGGTAAAATGGTTATATGCAAAGGATTGTTGAATACCATACACAATGATGTATTCTATTTTAACAAAATAGTGGAAATCATTATTTCATAAACTTCATTGTGAGTTTAAGTGAATATGTGTATTTAATTAATGAAACACAAGTCTGAAACTATTTGAGTTGTTCAAATGATTTAAGAATGAAGGAGGTAATTAAATTCAAAGGAATGTAAAGTCTATGTGATTTGATAAAATGACTAAGTATTCATGGTAAGTTTGTCATAAAAAGACTTGTGAAAGGAGTTCCACAAATTACGATGATTGGACAATTCACAGTGTATTGATATGTCTAAACATCATAATCATATTATGTTAGATACATATGGTCCAAAATTATCTCTTACCAGGTTGTAGTTATTTTTTTATAGATCAAATAAGAAAACACTCATTTGAAATATAAGGAACATCTAAAGATTCATGGAAACAACACCATAAGAGTTATGGCATGTTCGAGTTTCTAGAGATTTCGGTAATTCGAAGTCATGGCGAATATATAAAAAAATTATAGTGAATTCTTAGGCAACTATGAATACATATTCCACAAAGGGCAAACATGTTGTTGTCCAAAGTATTGTGTTTTCTTGAGAAGCAGTTTCTTGATGAAGATGATGGTAGAAGAAAGTGAAAGTTCAAAACAAGGTATTTGACCTTACCTCTAGATTGTCGAGTGGCATAGCGGAATATGTTCTAGAAACCAAACTCTATAAATAGATGGGAAATTTATGATATTAATCATGAAGTTTCAGCTGATACTTTTACTAAACAAAGTGAGATTCAAGAATATCAATTCTACAAGTTTGCAAAATTATATTATTGGTTCATTTGTCATGTTGATTGAGAACAAGACATACCTACGAACTACGAAGAAGCGTGATGGACCTAAGTACGAGAAATGACCAAGTGTTATAAAATCCTATATTAAGTTACATTTAAGATTGAAAAGTAATATGTTACTTGATCTTATTAACTGAAGACGTTTACTTAATCTTTCCAAATGACTACAAAGTCATAAGGAAGAAATGAAACTTAAAGAAAGACTTTAAAAGCTTGATTTGTCACAAAGTATGTTTTGACAAATTCAAATGATTGGCTATAGTGTGTAGCGGTGCTTGAGTCTATTGGATTTACACCAACAATTACTCCAATTTGTGATAATTGGTAGAAGTTTGTCAAAACTGTGTGTTCTTCAATGATAAGATTGAAGACAGAGTTGTAATTGGTACAAGAAAGCAAATTTTGTCAAACCATATGTATGTTGGAGTCTCGTAGACGTAATTCTCGATTTGATGGATGATCAAAGGAATTTTGGAATTGACAAAATATCGAGAAGACCTGCATTTGAGTGGGAGCTAAATAGCTTGCCTAAATCTTAATATGTAGATGCCCTATTTTGAGTAGGAGCTAAGTGAAATTCCTGGATCTCATATGTGAAGACATATTCGAGTGGGAGCGTGACACCATTCGTGTATATGTGAATGACATATAATGAATGATGTAATTGGTATTAATTATATTTAGTTAGTAAATATTATGTGGATGAAGTTGAACATTTATTAACATTGAAATCTATAGAGATAGATCAATACATTTAATAAACATTAGAGTCAAAATGCTTCCTAGATTTGATTCTGAAATGTTTATAATATCCTAGGTAAGATTCTGAAGAAGTTTATAATGGTACAAGGTAAGAGTAGTTCTTACTTGAATATCTATATGGAGCATTGAGTTAATCTCAATATTACAATCATGATCACAAGAAAGAAAAGAGATGTGTAACATCTCCTATGCCTTAGTCATAGGTTCTTCCATATAACCATGTTGTATACTCGACGCAATGTGACCTAAGTTGTTGGTTGTAAGAACAAGTTCTTAGTTGTAAGAGCATGTCTAGAGATTATTTCTGAGTTAATCGCTGAACCAAAGTTAAGTTTATCCTTAAAATCGCAAGGAGCAAGATTAGGCATCATAGTTGCGTTTTATGCACTATCAATTAGGATCTACATATATATAGAAGTATATGGCTACTTCTGAAAGTGGCTAGTATAGTTGTTTGGCTAATGAAGTTCGACTTCTACTAAGTGTGTTTCTGGAGTTATATGACAATAGTGAAAGTCCAATTGACTGATCTACCGTCATTATAAACACTCAAAGTCTCACTTTGTCGCCAAACAAATACTTCAACACATTATGTGTTATGAAAGGAATATGCCTAAGAAATAATAATAAATGTTTATTATCTTATTCTAGGTTTATAATAGATGTTTATTTCTCATGCTATAATTGTGTTAACCGGAAACGTTAATACATGTGTGTTTAATAAACAAAAGAAAATGTTCCTAGTAATGCCTCTCATTACACTAGCTTGTTGATTAGCTGATGATCAAGGTTTCTTGATCATGAACATTGGATGTTGTTAATAACAAGGTCATGTCATTAGAGAATGGTGTGTTGAACATTCACCCACAATAGATTTGGCAATACGATCATGTTCCCAAGTTTATTGCTATCTCATTCGAAGTAACTCTAATCCTTAGACCTTGAGATCACATCAATCACTAACCCTGGAAGAGTACTTTGATTCCATCAAACGTCACAACATAACAGGATGATTATAAAGATGTTGTTGAGTATTTGGAAATTGTTGGTTGAGGCTCATGGATCAAGAGTGGGATTTGTCCATCCTGATGACAAAGAGATATACCCAGGGCCCTCTCGGTGACATCATATTAACATAGCTTGCAAGCAAGTGATAAGATAACTAAGAATGCTATATCATGGGAATTAAAAAAAGGTACTTGTTAGTAACGATATCAAACTAGGTATGGATGATAAAAAATGATCGGATCTTGAACAAGTAAAATATTGAGAGACCAAAGGAATTGGTTACTGCGAAAAAGGTTCACACGATCACTAGTTCATCGTTGAATAAGTAGGAGTCATTATGGATCTCTAGGTCCCGCTAATGATTATTGATCGGAGAGATTCTCGATCATGTCCACTTAGTTCAAACCCATAGGGAGACACACTTGAGGTTTGTTGAAGCATTTGAGTGGATAGGGAACACATGATAAAATACTGGATAATGCATGAATTGTTCTCATAAATCTGCCAGAATAGTTTCGGTGTATCAAAATATTGCAAGGGATTAAATTGTTGATGTGTTCATTAAATGAAGTGCTCATTTAATGAGTGGCATTAAAAAAGTGAATTAAAAGTGGTTTTAATGGAATGACTCTTGATTTTGAGTGGAGAATAAATGAGAGAAAATGGGTCTTCATATTCTGAGTGGAGTATCACTAGCCATCATGAGGGGAGAGGTGGGGGCACCACCATGGGGCGCCGACCACCCCATTCGTGTGCCTCCCCCTCTCCTATAAAAGGAGGGGTGGAGCACCTCCCCTCTCACTCATTCCTTCTCCCTCTCAATTCTCATATGCCCTTAAGTTGGAATCTTCCTCCCCTTGCTAGCCTTGTCCATTACCACGAGCATGGTGCTTAGGCAAAGCCCTGTTCAATATATTCTCCACCACCACCATGTCATAGTGATGCTGGAGTTTCCAGGGATCCATTACTTCTGCTACCCAACTGGAGCAAGGGATGGAGGTCATTGGCACACCGAACGTGTGGCCGATTACGGAGGCGCTGCCCCTTTGTGGTGCTAATCGTCTCCACGTCCTTGAGGAAGGTCGCGTAGAATCTACAACAACCATGTTTGTTTGCGAGAACATTATCCCGCTTATGGTCTTCAAGGGTGAGTCCTTCTGAAACCGTTACAAGTATCACCTAGATTCGATCTTGGTAGTTGCAATCGTAGGATTTTTTTGTTTTCCATGCAACGAACCCCATTAGTGGTATCATATCTATGTCTCTTCGTAGATGATATGTACGGTTATAACACATAGAGATGTGGATGTTCATGATCATGTTATTGCACACTTTCGTGAATTTGGATCATGGTGGCATGTTGGGATGAAGCAACCCGAACTAACTTTACATGTCCTCGCACATGAGACTTGTCCCACGCTGGACATTGAACTTGTATTGCATAAGTGGATAAACAAGTGTCTGTCTCTCCAAACATAGTCATGATCTAATTTACAAGGTTTTGCTAATAACTTGATTATCACTGTTGTGGTTGAAGTTCGTAGGTAGAACGGTTCTTTCCTAGAAATCCCACAACCACATAAAATATGAAAAAATGAATTAGAGATGTCTAACTTGTTTTTGTAGGGCATGTGATGTGATATGGTCATTGATACAAAAATTGTTGTATGCAATGAGATTTATTGTAAATTAAACAACCGACAAGAGCCATATGGTTGTCTTTATATTTTTATGGCATGCGTGCTATTTATATATATCCGAGAGGTATATTGTAATGGTGGATACAACCATGATGGTGGCGCCATGGACCTTGGTGCCACGCCGATGGAATGATGGAGATCATACCATGACGCACAAGATGGAGATCGAATGCGAGAAGGACCAAATCATATCACATTATTCTTGCATGTGATGTTTATCCCTTTGGATGTATCTTATATTGCTTTGATTTGATTGCCTCGGTAGGAAGATGATCCCTCATACTAAGTACCAATATAAAAATATGTTCTTCCTTAGTATGCACGATTAAGAAAGTTCGTCGTTTCGAAGAACCACGTGATGATCGGGTGTCATAGACTCTGCGTTCGCATACAATGGGTGTAAGACAGTTTTACACATGTGAATACTAAGGTTCTACTTAGTAAGCCTAGCATGTATAGACATGGCCTCGGAACATGAACCAAAAGGTAAAGCATGAGTCATATGAATGATATGATATCCATATGATGATCGCCATTGGAGCTACACCACCTCACGTGATGATCGGTCGTGGTGTAGTGAATTTGGTTCGTGTAGTCACTAAAAAAATGACTAGAGGGATGTTGTTTTTTAGTGGGAGTTCTCGTAGTGATTTTTAAATTAATTTGAACTCTATATATTATGAACCTAGGCTAATTAGTCTTTGCAAATATATTTTAGATCATGGCACCCCTTACGTTCAATTTTAATGCATTTCTTCGAAAAGCTGCAAGATAATGAGTCTAACTTCACCAACTGGCACCGCAGGGTGATGATTATCCTCACGGGCACGAAGAAGTATTATGTGCTGGATGGTCCATTAGGTAACGCCCCTAAAAATGATGTGACTCATGAAGAACGCGACGTGTATGACACTAAGTATGGTGACTACACTCTTGTGTGGTGTGCGATCCTCCAGCCACTAGATCTTGAACTCCAATAGCACATTGAACTTGCTGATGTTGATGTCATGGTGGTGGAACTCAAAGCTATGTTTGGGGACCAAATCCGTGCTGAGAGATATGATATCTACGATAAGTTCTTTAGCGCAAAGATGAAGGAGTATAACTCTGTGAACGTGCATGCCATTAAGATGACGGGCTACGCTTAATGTCTTGAGACACTAGGATGTGCGATTCCACCTGATCTCACGATGAATAGAGTTCTGCAGTCACTACCACCCAACTAAAAAGGGTTTGTGTTGAACTACAAGATGAGTGGTGCGGACAAGTCTCTCACTGAACTCGCAACCATGCTGAAGACTGCCGAGGTAGACATAAAGAAAGAGCACCAAGTGTTAGTGGTCAACAAGACCACCAATTTTAAGAAAAATGGCAAGAAAGTCAAGTCCAAGGGTAACTTAAAGAAGGATGGCAAATCTGTTGCCGGTCCCAAGAAGAAGACCAAAGGAGGCTGTAAGCCTGTCACTAAGTGTTTCTACTGCAAAGGGACGGGTCACTGGAAGCAGAACTACCCAAAGTACTCGTTAGATAATAAGGCCAAGAACGTGAACAAAGGTATATGTGATATACATGTTATTGATGTGTACCTTACTAGTAGTTGAAGTAGTGCTGGGTATTTAATACCAGTTCGGTTGCTAACATATGTAACTCGAAACAAGGGCTAAGGATAGTCGACAACTAGCCAAGGATGAAGTGACGGTGTGCACCGGCAATGGATCAAAGTTGGATGTGATCACCATTGGGATGCTGCCACTTCATCTACCATCAATATTGATAATAAATCTGAATAAATGTTATCTAATGCATGCGTTGAGCATGAACATTTTATTTGGATCATGTTTAATGCAAGACGGTTATTCATTTTCTTCTGAGAACAATGGTTGTTCCTTTATATGAATAATATATTTTATGGTCATGCACCTGTGTTGAATGGTTTATTTTTTCTGAATCTTGATAATAATAGTACACATATTCGTAATGTGAATGCCAAAAGAATCAAGTTGAATGATGATATTGCTGCATATGTGTGGTATTTTCGTTTGGGTCATATTGGTGTTAAACGCCTGAATAAGCTCCATTCTGATGGACTACTGGAATCACTTGATTATAAATCATTTGAGACATGTGAGCCATGCCTTATGGGCAAGATGACTAGAACCCCGTTTTCTAAAACAATGGAGTGGGTGACCAACTTATTGGAAATAATACATGCCGACATATGTGGTCTAATAAGTGTGTCAACACGCGGTGGATATCGTTATTTTGTGACTTTCATAGATGATTTAAGTATATATGGGTATATTTAGTTAATGAAACACAAATATGAAACATTGGAAAAGTTCAAAGAATTTCAGAGTGAAGTAGAAAATCATCATAACAGGAAGATCAAATTTCTATGATCCGATCATGGAGGAGAGTATATTAGTTACGAGTTTGGCACGCACAGACAATGTGGAATTGTTTCACAACTCACTCCCGCCGGAACACCACAACGAAATGGTGTATGCAAACACCGTAATCGAACTTTATTAGATATGGTGCGATCTATGATGTCCCTTACCGATTTCCACTATCATTTTGGGGTCATGCATTAGAGATAGCTGCATTCACTTTAAATATGACACCATCAAAATCCGTTGAAACAATACCGTATGAATTATGGTTTGATCACAAACCTAAGCTATCATTTCTAAAATTTTGGGGTTGCGATGCTTATGTGACGAAACTTCAACCTGATAAGCTCGAACCCAAAGCATAAAAATGCGTCTTCATAGAATACCCTAAAGAAACAATTGGGTACACCTTATATCACCGATCCGAAGGTAAGGTTTTCATTTCCAAGAATGGATCTTTTCTGGAAAAAGAGTTTCTCTCCAGTGGCGGACCCAGGAAAGGACAAAGGAGGGGGCTGACTTATACATGTCGAACATTTTGTAGATATAATGATAAAAATTTACGATAATATGGTATTAAAAGTTGTAGAAGCACTAATAGTTAGTAAAGAACTTAGAAATTGTCGATGAACATGTAAAAAATGAATTATTTCTAGATCAATACCAATCAGTGAAGGTCTGATCCACCACTATATGTTAGCACCATGAGCATTTGAGAGCTGCGATTTCAATCGGACGAAAACTACATGTAATGGAGTATGCAAACATTATAGATGGGTATTACAAGTCATACTACGAGTAATAAATGCATAAATACAAGACATACTGCTAAGTTATATCAATGATTTGGGGTAATTTGCATTTGTGATCCTTGTAATTAACCTTGAAATGATCCTAATTCTGTACTACTGCTAGAGGCATCGTGTCTTTGAACGGCGAATTTGTCCATCTAAGACCTTATATAAAAGTGATTTGACCAATCACTAGTTAGTAGGCTCTAAAAGTAATTAAACATGTGACATATTTTTGTTTTGCAGGTAAACTGATGACGACTGCATATAAGTAAAGAGCCACAAGTACCAATTTCTAGAAACATTACATGCTGAAGGCTAGAAGAGTTCAGATCAAAATTCGAGACAAATTACCTACTAAGAGTTGCCTCCGTTGCCTCTGTAATTCGAGACAAATTACCTACGAGTAGTGGCCAAATTCATGGGCGGTTCTTCCTGTGGTGTGCCTTCGTTGCCTCTGTGATTCGTTGCTGCGAGTTGGCGTGGACCAGGGAGGACTGGAGGAGAAGAAGGCGACCACGCAGTTGTGCTTTTTGTGCTTGATGCCAATAGGCGGGAGCGGCGAACGAGCAACACCACCAGGAGCCGGCTAGGGCGTTGGGCGAGACACAAACGGCGGCGAGGCGACGTGATTGATTCTGTATCAGTCAGGATCGGGAAGGCACATCAGCGACCCATCACCCATCAGGTGTTGTTCTTGTTCGTAGGCCGAGCGACCCTTTGTTGTTGGGATCCAGCTGGGTGTGTTTTGACAGGTCGGAAGGGGCCAAGCTGCATGGGAAAACCTATTTTAGACAAAATTTGGTATATCTACTCCTTTCCTAGCATGGCCTCGACCCGGGCTACAACCCATCTAGCTCGGGGCCTGAGTCTGCCCCTGTTTCTCTCAAAAGGTGTGAGTAGTAGGAAGGTAAAACTCGACGAGGTTACTGAACCTTCTGTTCCTAAAATGGTAAGTAGCGCAGCACGAGAAACTGTTCCAGTGTTGACTCCACCAAGTAAAGAGGGAACTAATGATGAGAATCATGAAACTCCGGAAGAGACACTACCGTGCCTCGCAAGTCAGGCATGATACGTACAACTCCTGAATTGTACGGTGATCCAGTCTTAAATTTCATGGTAGATGGAAGCGATGACCCTGTGACATATGAAGAAGCGATTATGAGCCCATATTCCAACAAATGGCTTGAAGCCATGCAATTCGAGATGGGATCCATGTACGAAAACCAAGTTTGGACTTTGGTGGGCTTACCTCACAACCGCAAGGCCATTGAGAATAAATGGATTTTCAAAAAGAAAACTGAAGCTACCGATAAAGTAACCATCTATAAAGCACGTATTGTCGTGAAAGGGTTCCAAAAAATTCAATGAGTTGACTACGATGAGACTTTCTCGCTCGTAGTGATGCTAAAGTCTGTTCGGATTATGTTAGCAATTTCTGCTTTCTTCAATTATGAAATATGACAGATGGATGTTAAAACAGCGTTCCTTAATGGAAACATTGAGGAAGAGTTGTATATGATGCAACCCAAAGGTTTTGTCGATCCTAAGGATGCTTACAAGGTATGCAAACTTTAGCGTTCTATTTATGGACTGAAGCAAGCATCCCGAAGTTGGAATCTCTGCTTTTATGAGGTAGTCAAAGGGTTTGGATTTGTCTAAACTATAGGAGAGGCTTGTACTTACAAGAAAGTGAGTGGGAGATCTGTAGCATTTCTGATATTATATGTGGATGTTATATTATTGAATGAAAATGATATAGATCTTTTGAAAAGCATAAAGGATTACTTAAATAGTAAGTTTTCAATGAAGGACTTTGGTGAAGCTGCCTATATTTTAGGCATCAAGATCTATAGAGATAGGTCAAGACGCTTAATTGTATTATTGCAGAGTACATACCTTGACAAGATTCTGAAAATGTTTAGAATGGACGGAAGTGAGAAAGGGTTCTTACCTATGTTGCAAGGTACGACTTTGAGAAAGACTCAGAGTCCAGCTTCAGCAAAAGATAGAGAAGTGATGGACAATGTCCCTTATGCCTCAGCCATAGGTTCTATTATGTATGCTATGCTGTGTACAAGACCGGATGTGGCACATGATGTCAGTTTAACTAGTAGGTACCAATCTGATCCAGGTTTGGAACACTGGAAGGCAGTCAAGAATATCTTTAAGTACCTAAGAAGAACTAAACATATGTTTGTCATCTATGGCGGTGAAGAAGAGCTCGTCATAAAGTGTTACATTGATGCTGGCTTCGACACTGATCCATATGACTCTAAGTCATAATCTGGATATGTATTTCTTACGAATGGAGCAGCAGTGAGTTGGAGGAGTTCCAAGCAACCTGTGGTGGCAAGATCTTCAATGGAGGCGGAGTATATCTCTACTTCAAAAGCAGTGGAAGAAGCAGTTTGGATGAAGGAGTTCATTTCCGAACTGGGTGTAGTTCCAAGTGCTTTGGGTCCAATGGTTATCTATTGTGACAATAATGGTTCCATAGCCAATGCTAAGGAACCAAGGTCTCACAAGAATTCCAAGCATATCAAGCACCGATTCCACTCCATCCGGGAACATGTCCAGGATGTCGATATAGAGATTTGCAAAGTAGACACATATCTGAACTTTGCAGACCCGTTGACTAAAGCTCTCCCTAGGGCAAAACATGATCAGCACCAGAACTCTATTGGTGTTAGATTCATGACTATGTAAAACTATATTATTGACTCTAGTGCAAGTGCGATACTAAAAGGAATATGCCCGAGAGGCAATAATAAATGGTTATTATATTATTCCAGGTTTATAATAGATGTTTATTTCTCATGCTATAATTGTGTTAACCGAAGTTTAGTAAACAAAAGAAAAGTTTCCTAGTAATGCCTCTCATTACACTGGATTGTTGATTAACTAATGATCAAGGTTTTTTGATCATGAACATCGGATGTTGTTAATAACAAGGTCATGTCATTAGAGAATGATGTGATGAACATTCACCCATAGTAGATTTAGCAATATGATCATTTCCTTAAGTTTATATTGCTATCTCATTCGAAGTAACTCTAATCCTTAGACCATGAGATCATGCTAATCACTAACTATGGAAGAGTACATTGATTCCATCAAACGTTATAAATATGTCATTGAGTATTTGGAAAGTGTTAGCTGAGGCTCGTGGATCAATAGTGGGATTTGTCCATCCTGATGACGGACAGATATACTCCGGGCCCTCTTGGTGATATCAGATTGACATAGCTTGCAAGCAAGTGATAAGATCATTAAGAATGTTATATCACAGGAACAAGAAAAGAGTACTTGTCAGTAACAAGATCGAACTAGGTATAGATGATACCAAATGATCGAATCTCGGAAGGGTAAAATATCACAAGACAAAAGGAATTGGTTACTATGGAAAAGGTTTACACGATCACTAGTTCATCAATAAATAAGTGGGAGCCATTATGTATCTTTAGGTCCCGCTAATGATTATTGATCGGAAAGAGTCTCGATCATGTCCACTTAGATCAAGAACCCATAGGGAGACAGACTTAAGATTCATCGAAGCATTTGAGTGGATAGGGAACGCAGGAGAAAATACTAGACAATGAAGGAATTATTCTGATAAATCTGCCAGAATAGTTTTTGTGTATCAAAATATTGCAAGGGATTGAATTGTTGATGTCTTCATTAAATGAAGTGCTCATTTAATGAAGTGTTCATTAAATGAGTGGCATTAAATCAAGTGAATTAAAAGTGGTTTTAATGGAATGACTCTTGATTTTGAGTGAGAATAAATGGGAGAAAATGGCTCTTCATATTCTGAGTGGAGTATCCACTAGCCACCATGAGGGGAGAGGTGGAGGCACCACCATGGGGCGCCGACCACCCCATTGGTGTGCCTGCCCTCTCTTATAAAAGGAGGGGTGGAGCACCTCCCCTCTCACTCATTCCTTCTCCCTCTCAATTCTCATATGCCCTTTGGTTGGCATCTTCCTCCCCTTGCTATCCCTTTCCATTAGCATGAGCATGGTGCTTAGGTGAATCCCTGTTCAAGATCTTCTCCACCACCACCACCATGTCGTAGTGCTGCTGGAGTTCTCGAGGATCCACTACTTCTGCTGCCCAACTAGAGCAAGAGACGGAGGTTGTCGACACACTGAACGTGTGACCAATTACGGAGGTGCCGCCCCTTTGTGGTGCTGATTGTCTTCACGTCCTTGAGGACGGTCGTGTATAATCTACAACAACCATGTTTGTTTGTGGGAATGCTATCCCACTTATGGTCTTCAAGGGTGAGTCCTTCTGAAACCGTTACAAGTATCGCCTAGATTCGATCTTGGCAGTTGCAATCGTAGGATTTTTTTGGTTTTCCATGCAACGAACCCCATCAGTGGTATCATATCTATGTCTCTTCGTAGATGATATGTACGGTTATAATACATAGAGATGTGGATGTTCATGATCATGTTATTGCATACTTTCGTGAATTTGGATCATGGTGGCATGTTGGGATGAAGCAACCCGAACTAACTTTACATGTCCTCGCACATGAGACTTGTCCCACGCTTGACATTGAACTTGTATTGCATAAGTGGATAAACAAGTCTCTGTCTCTCCAAACATAGTCATGATCTAATTTACAACGTTTTGCTAATAACTTGATTATCACTGTTGTGGTTGAAGTTTGTAGGTAGAACGATTCTTTCCTAGAAATCCCACAACCACATAAAATATGAAAAAATGAATTAGAGATGTCTAACTTGTTTTTGTAGGGCATGTGATGTGGTATGGTCATTGATACAAAAATTATTGTATGCAGTGAGATTTATTGTAAGTTAAACAACCGGCAGGAGCCATATGGTTGCCTTTATCTTTTTATGGCTTGTGTGCTATTTATATATATCTGAGAGATATATTGTAATGGTGCAGACGACCATTATGGATGTGCCATGGACCTTGGTGTCACGCCGGTGGAATGATGGAGATCGTACCATGACGCACAAGATGGAGATCGAATCCGAGAAGGACCATATCATATCACATTATTCTTGCATGTGATGTTTATCCCTTTTGATGCATCTTATATTGCTTTGATTTGATCGTCTTGGTAGCATTATAAGATGACACCTCCCACTAAATATCAAGATAAAAATATGTTCTTCCTTTGTATACACCATTAAGAAAGTTCGTCGTTTCGAAGCACCACGTGATGATCGGCCATGATGGTGGCGCGATGGACCTTAGTGCCACGCCGGTCGAAGCACCACGTGAGATATGATTAGTAGCAAAATGCAAGCTAGATTATTTGTACTCTAGTGCAAGTGGAGACCGAAGGAAATACGCCCTAGAGGCAAATAATAAATGAATTTTATATCATATCTCAATTACTTCGTAATAGTTTCGTACTGTGCTATAAATGTATCAAGTAAAAACATTGATACAAGTGTGGTATAAAATAGACCAAGTCCCTAGTAGCCTCTATTTATACTAGTTCATGGTTGTTGGAAATATGCCCTAGAGACATATACTAATAAGGACTATTATAATACTTTATAAAGTTTATGATTAATTTTTATATCATGCTATAACTGTATTGAGAGGAAACATCAATATACGTGTGATATATAAACAACCAGGGGTTCCCAGTGAAACTCTAGTCACTGGTTCATTGGTCAACAAATGATCAAGTTTCCTGATCATGTGGCATTTATGCCAGTTGGAAATGGAGTCAACTCATTCTGAGAATGAGATCATGAACCAATACCCAACCTAAACATCATGACCCGATCATGTCACAAAGTTCAAGTTACGATGATTAGAAATGGATCCTTGTAGACTATTCCTTAGACCGTGAGGCTATATCAATCACTGTCTCCCGAGAGTGCTTAGATAGCATCAAGCGTCACTTGGTAATACAGTGATTATAAAGGTGGGTTCAGGTACTCGGAGGAACCGTAGAGGCAATATATGTCAAGAGCGGGATTTGTCCGTCCACGTGATGGAAAGATACTCAAGGGCCCACTTGGAGAAGTTATATCCAATAGCTACGTAGCGTGTGATTTGATCACAGGGATATCACTTGTCGGAACGAGTCAAGTAGCATTGTTCAGTAATGAGATGGAACACGACATGGTGATGTCATTGATCATATCTCGGGAAATGCAAGTATCAAGAGACAAAGGGAATAAGACACGACCGTCCCGGTTCAAACGACGAAAGATCTTCGTGGAATGCATAGGGGTCACATGGCCATCCAGGTCCCTCTGTTGATCATTGATCCGGGAGTGTCCCGACCATGTCTAGAGTGTTCCCGAACCGTAGAGTATAACTCTTAAGGGTTTGATGATGCTTAGAGAGTGTTTATAGGATCGGAGGAATCACCGAAGAATAGTAGAGAGAAAACTAGAAGGGTTTCGGTAAGTCCGGAGGATGACCGGAGTGGAGGTGGAAGGTGTTCCATAGCCACGGAGATTGAATAATATATGAATGAATGTTAAATATTGATTTAATCATTTATTCATAATTATTTAATAAAAGAGAAAATCAATTTAAAGGTCAAAAGGCTTAATGGGCCAATTCCGAAGGGAAGAGGGCCCATTAGGGAAATGCAAGAGGGAGAAGGGCCAAAGGGGATGGCCGGCACCCCAGTGGGCCAGCCCCCCGCGCGGGCCCCATGGGATGGCCAGCGGCGTCACCCCTCCCCCTCTCCTCTCCTTTAGTCCCACCCCGAGACTTTGAGGGAGGTAGTACCTCCCCTCCCCCTATATATAGTGGGGGTATTTGGCCAGATAAATACACACAATATTCAATAAAGGTCTCCTCACTTTTGGGGAGACCTACAATTGATATTTTCTCTCCCTCTCGTTACCGTGGTCCCAAGTTCGTACTGCATGAACGAGAGACATCTTCACCGCGGAGCGCCGTCGCGCTGCGGGATTCGGATCCAGGAGCTCTACTTCCACAACTGCTGTTGGATCGGGGAAGCGGGAGTCATCGCCAGGCACTGGACGTGTGTAACTCATTGCGAGGTGTCACAGTTGAGGCACTCAAGTCGTTGGAGCCGTAGGAGTGCAAGGACTTCATCACGACCTTGAGGTCGGCTTTGGCTCGTCTACATCAACCACATTCTCCTGAGCGTTGACAACACTTTTCGGTTTTCAAGGGTAAGTTCGCGAAAATCCCCTCCCGTTACTGCATTACTAATAGATAGGTCCTGGCAGCATCAAGGGTTCGGGGGCGTAGGGTAAAAATTATTGTTTTCATACGCGGAACCCCTACAGTGGTATCAGAGCCAGGTTTATCGTTGTAATGCTAGTACATGTAGAACACACGAGATGTAGTGTGTGGCTGTTGATCTTTTAGTTGTTACCCTCCCACGTATACTTGTGTATACCGCAGTAATGCTTGATGAAGCAGCCCCCAACCGACTTTACGCGTTCATTCGTGAGACTGGTCCACGCTTGACATACGGCTTGTACCGTATAAAGTGGCTTAGGGGGTGTCTGTATCTCTCGCATTAGTTGGTGTGCCATTTGCAACGGAGGTCCCCGAAAGGGGTGTAGTATAGACAACTACTTGATCAGCGGTGTGGTGACAGTTCGTAGGTAAGAACGGTTCTTGTGCGAAGGCCCATTCAGCCACGTAAAACATGCAAAGATAGAGTAGAGGCGTCTAAATTTGTTTTGCAGGGGGCGTTGCTTTGTGATATGGTTGTGGCAAAGGTAAAGTGATTACCTTATGTTACGTAGTAGTAGATAGTCACGGATGTGATGGACTACCACGCCAGAAAGACACCGGTACCCTAGTGTCTACGGCGCCAGAACCCTGGCGCCGGAATCCAGTGACGACGAATGGATATCATGACGTGAAGGACCATATCACATTGCATTTACATTCAATGTTATTGTTTATATATCTTATTGTGTGCTAGTATTAGATACTCGACGGTAGCCTAATAAGATGATCCCTGTTAAAATTACCAATGATTGTGTTCCCCCTTAGTGTGCACCACCAAGAAAGTTCTTCGGTATGAGGCACTCCATGATGATCGGGTGTCAGACATATCTACGTTCGCATACAGTGGGTGTAAGCCATGTTGCACAACGAATATACTAAGGTTGAGTTGGCGAGCCTAGCACGTTACAAAGATGTGGCCTTGGAACACGGATGGTCAAAAGATCGAGCACGAGTCGCATGAATGATGTGACCGATGTTTTGCGTCCACCCTAGAACCCACATTGATGGCCGTGATGATCGAGGGAGATGTGGGGAAAGGAGTCGTGTTATCACTAGGAACCCTTCAGGGGATAGGTGTTTCTGAGTGGAGTTATTATTAACTCATTTAATTATAAACTTAGTCTAAATTCCTTTTGCAATTATAAATATAGAAAATGGTTCTCCCCAAGATTACCTTCCCTATTGACAATTGGTTAAAAGGAGAAAAGCTCAAGTTAGATGGATTCAACTTCCCTAGTTGGCTTGTGCGCCTGAATGATCTCCTTACTAGGAATCATGTGGTAGACTACATACGCCGCATGATGAATTTGACCGAGCCTGACCACTATGAGACCCCACAAGAGCTGGCTACTATCGTCAAGAGATGTCCACCTACATTCAGATAATAATGCGTTACAGGATGGTGGATGAACTCCATCCGCTCATGGGTGACCTTGATCCATATTCGATGGTGGATCAGCTGAGAGTAGAGTTCATAAGCCATGTGCGCATGTGGAAGCACGAGCTGCTTGGAGAGTTCCTTCCCATACAGATGGAGGAGCACGCATGTATGAAGAGTCACTTGGAGCGCATGCTTGATGCACACATGAGTCTGGTTCACTACATGAACTACTGGATGGATGATCCATTTGTGATAGGCGTGCTGCTTCGATCGTTGCCTCCCAGCTACAAAGGACATGTTCGGAGTAGCATCATGAGTGGTAATACGGAAACATTGGATTTCCAAGAGTTCATATTACGTTTCAGGAATGTAAAGGTTGAACCAATCACCGGTGAGGTCGTCGATGACAAAGGTATATATTTGATATACAATTTTATAAATTTTATAGTCTTGCAAACATATTTTCAGTATTAAGTATATTTGATACTTGTTCTGTTTTGCTGAAAATAGGTCCTTCTGCATAGAGGTGCTTGCTGGAGAGGAGGTGACGTTGCGTGTTGATGGCGAGCATGATGATGATGGCCAACGACACACTCTCTCAACATTTATCACTTAGTTTATGTTTAGGATGATTATTGTAATCAAAAGATTGTGAACTTCTTTAGTTTGTCTCACACTTTGTGAGACGGTTATTCATATCAGTTTGTAACAAACAGTTGTTCCACTTTTATAAATGATTTCTATTTGTGTTCATATCTCGTTTGATTATATGTGAATTATCCTTGTTGTTTGAAACTAATTGATAATGCATTAACATTTGTAAAATATTGAAATGCCTTAAAATACCCAACTTAATGATATGTTCATTAATGAATGAAACCATTGTTTGAATTCAAAGTTATATGATAATATGTGAAAGTCACTCGATTTCTTGTCACATATAAATCATGCCTAAGTTTGGAAAAATAACGTGAACACCATGTATTACTTGAATACAAAGTGTTTAATGAATTGTTAAAAGTAAATACATATTCGATGTATTGTGTTTTAACAAAAATGGTAATTATCATTATATGATTGTTTAAATGCATAAAGTTGTTTACCAAAGGAAACATGGATATGAAACTATTTGATATGATCAAAGTCTTTCATCAATAAAGGGTATGAATATAAAAGAGAATCTAATTACTACGATTTGATCAATAGTAATGAAATTTGACTCTATAAGAATGGCATAAAAGAATTGTGGAATGCAAAGCATTTTGAAATGTCAAAATGCAAAGCATCACAATGTGATATTAGATATCAAAGTGGGTGAATAGATGGCGCCAAATAAATCGTTGTAGTGTAGATGTAGAGACCATTAGTTAGAAATAGTTTGCACTCAATTAGAACATATAGTGAACCATCTGGATTCGTGAGATCGGATCCATATCTGGTATGGATCATTGTGGAAGTTTTGGAGTTATTTGATATAACCAAAACAATAGCGAAT
Source organism: Avena eriantha (assembly GCA_910589775.1). Lineage (NCBI taxonomy): Eukaryota > Viridiplantae > Streptophyta > Magnoliopsida > Poales > Poaceae > Avena > Avena eriantha. The sequence goes on from OU342741.1 coordinate 475,758,600, forward strand.
AAGTCCTTGTAGAGTATTCATTTGAAACTTTGAATACGAAATCCATAACTGAAACCAAAAGAGAAGCAAAACTTGTATTGCTTTGATTTTGGTACATTTTTTTAGAAAGTTCGCATTCAGTGATATTTCTCGATTATGGAGCAAATGGAATATAGTGTGAAACACGACGAGGATTCAAAACCCTGCATCAGAGTGTTGAGAAGCGCAACAGAAAATGCTCCTGAATGATTCTCTTCACAAAAGGAAAGAATCAATGATAATGATCATTGTGATTTTCCCCACTGGTGTTTTCACTACATACAGTAGGATTCAAAATGTAACACATACCTTGTATGGAGACATTTGTGAATCATTTGTCATGATTCTTGGAATATGACATACCTATGAACTACTAAGAAAATAATGGTAAACTAAAATTATGAGAAATCCCAAAGCAAAATTCCCTTGAGATTAGAAAGCAATCCGTTGTTGAATCTCACAAGTAAAGGGGTTACTTGGAATTTTCCCGAATGACTGCAAAGCCATAGTGGAAAATGGGGTAAATGACAAAAGCACAAGTTGTCAAGTATTGGACGAATTCAAATGAATTTGATTCAAGTGTGCTGAATGTCTAGTGGAGTTAAAACTGCAAACATATTTTCTAGATCCATAAATATGACATATCTTAAAGCATAAAGGGTTATGTTATAAGGGAATATGTTGAAAACTCCTATAAATACCGATTAAAGTCAAGTCGGAAGCGAGGTGAACAAAAACATCAAAAGTTGCACAGGGTGCACTCGTGTTTCGATGATTACATTTATAATAATAGATAAGGGTACCATCTAAAGTGTTGTATAATGTTATGGCGGGGCTAGTTCGCTTTTAACGTAGAATGATGTGTCCCAGGGCACAGTGCCCATGAGAAATCCCTCGTGGTTGATCTAAAGTCACCATAGGTTCCTGGAATCAGGCCTCGTTCTGCTGCCATAGCGATGATGCATACACACAGATGTTATCATGTGATGATAAAGTATTAATGTCAATCAAGGTGACATTAGTAAGTTGCAAAGGATTTGGGACTGTAAAGTACAGAGCCAAGACTCAACCTCTTCATGAGCAAGCATGTTCAGGGTACCGGATATATGGTGTCAATGATTAAGAACAAATGCAGCTAGTTTATTTGTACTCTAGTGCAAGTGAGAGACTGTTGGAAATATGCCCTAGAGACAAATAGTAATAAGGACTATTGTCATATTTCATAAAGTTTATGATTAAGTTTTATATCATGCTATAACTGTATTGAGAGGAAACATCAATACACATGTGATATATAAACAACCAGGGGTTCCCAGTGAAACTCTAGTCACTGGTTCATCGGTCAACATATGATCAATTTTCCTGATCATGTGGCATTTATGCCAGTTGGAAATGGAGTCAACTCATTCTAAGAATGAGATGATGAACCAATACCCAACCTAAACATCGTGACCCGATTATGTCACGAAGTTCAAGTTATGATGATTAGAAATGGATCCTCGTAGACTATATCCTAGACCGCGAGGCTATATCAATCACTGTCTCCTGAGAGTGCTTAGATAGCATCAAGCGTCACTTGGTAATACAGTGATTATAAAGTGTTCAGGTACTCAGAGGAACCGTAGAGGCAATATATGTCAAGAGAGGGATGTGTCCGTCCACGTGATGGAAAGATACTCAAGGGCCCACTCGGAGAAGTTATATCCAATAGCTGCGCAGCGTGTGATTTGATCACAGGGATATCACTTGTTAGAATGAGTCAAGTAGCATTGTTCAGTAACGAGATTGAACACGACATGGTGATGTCATTGATCAGATCTCGGACAATGCAAGTATCGAGATACAAAGGGAATAAGACACGACCGTCCCGGTTCAAACGACGAAAGATCTTCATGGAATGCACAGGGGTCACATGGCCATCCAGGTCCCTCTGTTGATCATTGGTCTGGGAGTGTCCCGACCATGTCTGGAGTGTTCCCGAACCATAGGGTATCACGCTTAAGGGTTTAATGATGCTTAAAGAGTGTTTATAGGATCGGAAGAATCGACGAAGAATAGTAGAGAGAAAACCGGAAGGGTTTCAGTAAGTCCGGAGTGGAGGTGGAAGGTGTTCCATAGCCACAGAGATTGAATAATATGTGAATGAATGTTAAATATTGATTTAATCATTTATTCATAATTATTTAATAAAAGAGAAAATCAATATATAGGTCAAAGGGCTTAATGTGCCAATTCCAGAGGGAAGAGGGCCCATTAGGGAAAGGTAAGAGGGAGAAGGGCCAAATGGGGTGGCCGGCGCCCTAGTGGGCCATCCCCCCCGCGGGGGGGCCATGGGGTGGCGGTGGCACCACCCCCTCTCCCTCTCCTCTCCTTTAGTCCCTCCCCGAGACTTTGAGGGAGGTAGTACCTCCCCTCCCCCTATATATAGGGGGGGGGGTATTTGGCCAGATAAATACACACAATATTCAATAAAGGTCTCCTCACTTTTGGGGAGACCTCCAATTGATATTCTCTCTCCCTCTCGTGACCGTGGTCCCAAGTTCGGACTGCACGAACGAGAGACATCTTCACCGCGGAGCGCTGTCGTGCTGCGGGATTCGGATCCAAAAGCTCTACTTCCGCAACTGCTGCTGTATCGGGGAAGCGGGAGTCATCGTCAGGCACCGGACATGTGTAACTCCCCGCGAGGTGTCACACTTGAGGCACTCAAGTCGTTGGAGCCGCAGGAGCACAAGGACTTCATCACGACCTTGAGGTCGGCTTCAACTCGTCTACATCAACCACGTTCTCTTGAGCGTTGATAACGCTTTTCGGTCTTCAAGGGTAAGTTTGCGAAAAGCCCCTCCCGTTACTGCATTACTAATAGATAGGTCATGGCAGCATCAGGGGTTCAGGGGCATAGGGTAAAAATTATTGTTTTCATACGTGGAACCCCTACAGTGGCAACCTATGATCAAGGTTTCCTAATCATGGAGCATTTATGCCAGTTGACAACAGGGTCATATCATCGAAGATTGATCTGATGGACATTATCCAAAGATAAGTATTGTGACACGATAAAGTCACATAGTTCATCGTCGCAATAGTTAGAAGCGTAGTATCCTTCTCCTTTGACTGTGAGATCATATTAATCACCATCTTTCGAGGCTGCTTTAACTACATCAACCGTCATGACCGTAACCGGGTGACTATAACGGTGTATGTTGGGTATTTCAGAGGAATATTTGAGGCCTATGTATCAAAAGCGGGATTTATTTACCCGCGTGATGGGAAGATATACACGGCTAACTCGGTGAGATTACATCTGTAAATGTTGCAACATGTGACTAGGTCACGGGGATGGAATATCATGGGAACGAGTAAAACAACACTTGCCAGTAACGAGATTAAACTAGGTATAGTGATACTGTTGATTAGATCTCGGACAAGTCAGTATTGAAGTAACAAAGAGAATTGGACTCGACGTTTATGGTTCAAACGACATTAACAATCATGGAATGCACAAGGGTCATTATAGGCATCCCAGTCCCGCTAATGATCAACTACACGTGGGGTGGGGCCCACCTGGCCTGGCCAGCCGGCCCACGTCCCCCTATGGTGCCTCCTCCCACTTTGGCCAGGTGGGCCCCACCCCCCTATGGTGCCTCCTCCCACCTTCTCTTTGTTTAGTCCCACCTCGGGACTTTGAGGGAGGATGTGCCCATCTTTTTCCTAGATAAAGCGGGGCATAGGGGGCATTTTCCTTATGGAATAAATCTCTCTCTCTCTCTCTCTCGTTGCCTTCTTGAGATCGTGCGGTCCCTGGAAGGACTGTACATGCAAGAGACGACACACCTATAGCACGCCATTGCGCTGCAGGGATTCCAGCCAGAGGATCTACTTCCGCACTCTCGGTAGGGATCAGAGAACCGAACCGGAGGTTGTCATCATACGCCGTATGTGTGCGAAACCACGAGGGTACTGCCACTTGTGGCACCTTGGATGTCGTGAGCCGGACTGCTACATGATGGAGCAAGGGGTGACCTGTGAGGAGCTTCGTGACCTTGAGGTTGGCTACGAGTACGACTACGTCATCCATGTTTCCCTCGTAACGTTAACCACTTTTGGACCACAAGGTATGTATCTGGAACCTCCGCCGTTACAACATTACACATAGATAGATCCTGACAGCTAGGTGTGTCCAGCGTAGGAAAAAGTTGTGTTTTATACCCTGAACCCCTTCAGGTTTGAGGTTTGAGCCGTGTTTTTGGCCTGAACATACGCGGTAAAACGTGTTCGGCTAGTATAACTTTTACGGTGCGCGGAAAATGCCCCGATCACTATTTCTTCCGTTCCGCAAGGTGGACAGAGGTCACAACACGTCTCCTTTTCCCCTCTCCTCAACGTCTCTGCCATACACCACCGCCCAAATTCGCCACCGACGACCAGAAATTAGCCACCCCGTGCCGCAGATCCGGCACCACTCCGTCACGATGTGGCCTTGTGGGAGCTCGACGGGAGTAGGGGCGGCCAGGTTGGCTGTTCCGCGAGTTTTACCCCGCACATATGAGGCCGCGATGCCGACAACGACTCGGAGGAGGAGCAATGTTGTTGCGTGCGCTTCGAGGTGCGCGGAAGCACGAGGCGCTTCGCTACACCAAAAATCTGCAGCTAGTGCCACGCAACCTCCTATGCCATGGCCACGAGGGGGAATTCATCGCATCTCCCCGCGGTACTTTGCCGCCACCAAGAGAGAGAGAGAGAGAGAGGAGGATGAAGAAATCGACGACTACAACCCGACAGCGTACGACGTCATCATTGGCTACCAGGACTTCGTTGATGATGTGGCTTTCAAGCGGATGACCGTAGGCATCCTGCAGTGGAGCGTGGCCGACGAGGAGGAGGACCTCAAGCGCGTGCGGCGGGACAAGGAGCTCGACGTGCTCTTCCTCGAGCAGGGACTCAACGGGGAGCATGAGCTGCGGGAGAAGCAGGAGGAATGGCGCCGCGAGGCCAAGCTTCAGACGGAGAAGTTCGTCGACCTCGTTTCCGAGAACGAGTGAAACCTGCCGCCGGCCGCGTCGCTGTCGCACCCTGAGGCTCCGGTGAGCCGAACTTTGGTATTTTAGGGTTAGTGTTAGGGAGCCGATGGGTACAAATCCCGTGCGCAACTTTACTTTTACGTTCTGTACCTATGATCGTCGCAAGAACAATGCCATGTATGAATGAATCTCGCGTGAATGTTTAAATTTGGTATTTTAAGGTATGCTTTGCCGTTTCTACTCCGCGCGATGAATTTTCAGACCCCAAACAACCAAAAACTCAGCCCTTATCAGTGTTTTAAAGGATTCCGGTAGAGATGCTCTTAGGGGCTATCCGGTGGAGACTCCCCGAGCAAGACACGCCCTTATGCCGCGACCATGAACAGAGCATGCAGCAGCGACGACGCCCTTGCCGACGGCGTCGGCAGCACGCGCTCTTGGAATCATGTGCAACAGGCGCGACGTCGTTCAGTTCCCCCGTGGCAGCGGATCGACCGTGCTGGAGGAGCGCGTCCGACTGATATACCTACCGGCGCTACTAGCTTGTTGGAATTGCGTGTGGAGAGGAGCCCGGCATGATATATCCGCCTGATATCTCGCGTCTCATCCTATATCCGCTCGGTAGTCAGTTCCAAGGAAGGGCGGCAGACAAAATGGTCCATGTCAAGCATCAGGCACCACACAAAAAACGTTATCGTCTGGAAGAATTTGGGCACTCAGCTCTCGCTAAACCCTGCCCGTGAAGGCAGAGTCACGCATGGTGACAAGGCCAAGGGAAGGGACGGCACATGCATGCATGTCTCTTCGCTGACATTCTCCTCCCCACCCCGTTCATAAATACCGTACCAAAGCACAAAGCAGACGACGTTCAAATCAAAGGCGTCTCCTTTTCTCCAGAAGATGGACCGCAGTAGCGCCAGTAGAAGAATGCGCAGCTCGCACCTGCTCTTGTTACTGGTGGCGTTGCTCTCTTGCTTCCGGTGCCACCTCGCCACCCGCCATGACCCGAAGCACACACCTGCCGTTGTCGCCCGCGGCTCCGGCGGCGCGGCCACGAATGCTGCTTCCTCAGGTGCGCTACAAGCTGTACTACTTTATGTTGCAAAGAAGTCATTATACATTGACCGTCCCGGCAGAAGTTCTAACATCTGGACGCAATTCTTGTACCGTGTCGATCGACCGCAGGCGCCCCGGAGGCCGTTCCATGCCACGACCGGAACGTCTGCAGCGAGAAGGGCTTGTTCTTCCCGCCGATCCCGCTCGTGCCGGAGCCGCCCAACATCGGCGGCGTGCCCATCCCTCCGAACCCGATCACCCCGGCGCCGCCGTCCCTCATCCCGCCGGTGTTCCCCACCCCGTCGCCGCCGTCTATCCTGCCGCCGCTCACCCCGCAGCCGCCGCCCGCGTCGTTGATACCGCCGATTCTGCCGCTGCCGCTCCTTAACCCGCCGCCTCCCCCGCCACCGCCGCCGTCCCTCCTGCCGCCGGTGCCCCTCATCCCGCCGACGCCGTTGATCCCTGGCATACCCCCAGCTTCCTCCTCGAAGAACGGCCGACTGGCGAAACCATGAGGAGATGCTAGTCTTCTTGCGCTGTGCCTGTGGACATCCTATACTGAACGTGCATACTCCATTTTGTACGTGCTCGTGCACTCCACTGTGGTTCGTGACTCTGCCGTTGATTTTGGTTTGTGCTCGATGGAACTGTTATTAGTATATCAACATATACTCTTGTACTCTTGGTTTATGTGCATTATGTGAGCATATTTGGGCTGCAGTGTAATAAGGTGTTGATTTTTTTTTCTTTCTTACAACCCCGAAAGCGGGATCAGGTTTCACTATCAAAGCAGATAACGTAACAGAAAAGTTCGGCTTCACAAGTTTATCAAAGAATCATTCGTCCCTCACCTCCTTCCCCTGCTACAGTTCCTGAAAAAATCTCCGCCTGTCCCGGGTCGCGCCAACGCCGATCTCGCCGGCGCCGCCGGTGGAGAGAGGCGGAGGCCCGACGCCCGGTGCCCCCCCCTTGTAGATAGTAGGTCGTCGTTGTGGCTTTTTGCCGAGTTTTGGCTTCTTGCCAGGAGGTTCGCGTCGGGATCCAGGGGCCAGATCCGTCGCGGGAGGCCGCCCGTCTTTCTCGCCGGCGCCGCGGCGTCGTGGCGGTGGAGGGCCTGCCTCACCTCAAATAAGGCTGAGCTGCAGCGGTTGGTGGCGCTGTGGGACGTGCCCCTCCTCTCGTCTGGCCATGGTGGCGGGGGCGACGAACGACAGCGCTTCGGATGCTACGGCTTTGTGCCTCTCCCTTCCGCCGGCGACTCGCCTGCACTCCCTCCTCCGGCCAGGCGTGCCGACGAGGGGTGGTTGGGTTCCTGCGGGGTAGTGACCCGGGGGGGGGGGGGGGGGGTTCTACCTCCTGGCGCAATTGCGCGGCGGTGGGAGGTCGTGCTGGGTGGACCCTGGCGCGTTTCGGAGGTCGAAGACGCCGGAGACGCGACTCCAAGTGAATCCGCGTGATAAACGCGCTTCGGCTTGGTTGCCCGCTGGCTCGCCTTGTTTCTCTTGGCCGGCCGTGGCGGCGGGGGACGGTGGTGGCAGCGAGTGGCAAGGCAAGCACGACTCAAGTGCCCTGGGGAGGTTCGGTCTCTCCCCTTCCGGCGGAATTTTCCTTGCTGCTTCGACTTTCTTTGCCCGACTTCACCCACCCGTGGCAGGAGTGGGTTGCTGGAGTGCGGGTCATCCGTCATCGACGGAGCTTGCAAGGATTTTTGCATCGGGGTTTGTCGGAGCCTGGAAGCGACATCGGCGAGCATCATCGTGGGTTAAAGCCGGTGAGCTCCGGCACCTTTTTAACCTCCATCGGAGGCCCTTTTTCGGGTCAGCGACCGCGTCCAGCGTCGACACTGAAGCAAGTGGTTCCGTCCCCGCAGCGGTGCTCGACGGCGGTGCAGCTGACCTCCGGCTCGGCAGAGGAGATAGAGATGGGCCTGATTGAATTTCATATCTTTCAGCGGGGTGTTCTTCACATAACATGGGGACCTATGTGTAATTTTCCTTTTTTATGGGGTCTTCTGCAATATTGTACACCTCCTCTGGTTGTGACTAATATAATGCTTCCAGGCCCTTCGAGGCTCCCTGTTCAAAAAAAAAAGTTTATGAAAGTAAATCTATAAACTAGCAACCCTGCCGCACCGCCATAGCTAGTGTAATAACATAGGATAAATGAGCTGAACAAACAGACATCACAACGCAAAATAAGAGCCAGGGGATGCCAACACGACAAAAGCCCCTGCAAAACAGCATCCAACGCTGAACCTTTTCCATGACATTTCTTATTTTCGATGGCTCTGCCTGTGTCCAACGGAACGTAGCTTTTTTGCTTCATCAAGTTTCATCTTCCGTATCCTCATCTTCGTCCCTCCTTCGACCATGAGCATTATCAGGCAATCCTAGCAGAGGCACTGCTGCATTATTCACAGCTACAGCTTCATCTGCAACAAGTCAGCCCTAGCGTGCAAAGCTTCCTGCTCACTTGCGCCATGTAAACCTTTCTAATATTTGATGAATACACAAGAGTATACATGATTAGGTCAACAAGGGAGTTAATCAACTTATTTTTCTCAAAACAAGCTCAATTATCAGTTTCCAAATAGCCCAACAGATTGAGGTTAGAGCTGTTATCTGAACATTTCTACTAACTTGGTAGATATTAAAGAATCCACTAGAAAAACTGAGAAAAGGACCTAGGTCTTGTAACATCTCCTACTGTCTTTGCTACCACACTTGAAACATATTTTGCAGCAGAGCAGGAAAAGAACATGTGATGGACCGTTTCTTTTTCCTCACAGACCCTGCACTTTGTATTACCCATTTCCTTTTGCTCATATTATCTTTTGCGGGAATTGCATTAGCCACATCAAGATTTTTATTTTTAAAAGGAACTTTGGGTTTCCATAGATGCTTAAATCTTCTGTCAACTCCTCTACTATATCAGTGATTGTACATTGACTTGATAGTAAAGTTTTCTGACTTTGTCCACAATCATCGAGCATGTCCGTTTTATTGCTCAGAGGTACACCCATCAATATTCTCTACAATTTTCCAAACTCTATATGTTTGTTGTGGTCCAAACCATCTTCTGAAATTGAAGTGCCATTTCCTAGCAACCAAAGCAGCCATAGAGATCACTTGACCAGTGCATATATCAAACATATCATGGATTTTTTCTCCCAAAAAATCAGTTCTCAGCCCATTCCTCACTATCATTTTTCTTCTCGACAAGTATAGCTCTTTCAAATGCAATAGATCTGACAAGCATGCTTAGTCTCTTGGTATTTTCCAAACAAGGAAAATGCCTCTATTTCCCAAATATTTTCTTCTGATAAACTTGCCAAGGCCCTTCTTCGGCTTCCAATATCCACCATCATTTGCATAACAAACTAATATTGAATTGGCTGATATGTTTTATCCCCAAGCCACCTTTCTTTCTTGGTTTGCAAATCAATTTCCACTTAACTAAATGATATCTTTTCTTTGCTGCTTTACTACCAGAAGAAAGCTCTGGTAGGTTTATCTATTTCTTCCACACTAGTTTTATGCAACAAGAACGTGGACATATGTTATACAACGGTACTGGACATGCAGGAAGTGATTCTAATGTTCCAGCGACCTAAGGAAGAGCTCCCATCCATCCTTTTCTTGGTTGTCTCTCAAACAAAGCCCATTTCTGTCACAGTACATCTTTGTAACATCCCAAAACTCTAATCCAAGGTTAATCAAGATCAAACCTATCCAATTTAGGGTTAACAAAAACTTTTCTATTTAAAAATGATTAAGCATTCATATGTGTATGCATTTAAATTAGGAGTTGTGTTGAATTGCCATGTTTGAGTGATCCATTGATTGTAAAATGATTCTAAGGTGAAGTAAACATCATCTAGATCATTCCCAAACAAATCCCAAAGAAAAACAAATCAAAATGAATAAAATAAGCAAATGGTCAATTGTGCCATTTTAATCACCTAGCCTAGTTTGGCTAATCCTAAAACTCAAATCTTAACAGAGACAATTGTGGATCTTTGCACCCCTTGCTAGTACAAGTAGTGATGTACCAAGGCCCACTTTGTTTCAGCCCAAAAACTTCCAAACACTAAATTTAAATGACATTTGAAAATTGAATCTAGTGTAGGTATCCAGATCACACTTATTCAAAAACCACTCAAATGAACTCCACTTTCAAAACCCAAGCACACCTAGAAGCTCAAGCATAAGATACAACACTCCACCAAATTTCAGCCCAAAATTCAAAAACTTTCTTCATGCGGCCATTGTGTCGAACAGGTTGCAGACAGAAATAAAATTGCCTAACTATTACTGTTTGTAGTTAAGCCCTTGTCCCCCAATTGACCCTCTCTACTCTCCCTTGTCCCCCTGAGACCAACCAAACCCCCAACTAGCCCCTCCCTTAGCCGCAACAGCAGTGGAGCGCCGCCACTTTGTGGTCACCGCCGGCCAGAAGAGGGCAACGCGCCAGGGACAGCACTACGCCAAACCAGCAAGTCTCCTAGCTCCGCCCAACCCTACCGCACCTCCCTGGCCACCCCTTGATCACCCACAGCCCCTGGACCACTCCCCAGTGTCGCCGCCCTTTCTCTCTGCGAGCAAGCCAGAGCGCCTTCACCGCCAGCACGCCACAAACCGCACCTCAACCGCAGACCGCGCACGCTGCTCCGCCTCGACCCTAGCACCCGCCAGACATGGCCGTGCACCGTCGCGCGACCCACAGTCGCCATGATCGCCGTCGAGCACCGCCTCTGTCCCCCAGAGCGCGTGAAGCTCCCGACCATATACCACCGCCCCTAGCCATGCCATTGCACCGTAGCTAACTGCCAGGAGACAGCCCCCCGTCCGCCTACCCAGCCCATGCCGATAGCGCCCTGTATCGTCGTCACCGACGAGCTCGCCATTGCCCCGTCGGTCCCCTCGTCAAGCCTATATAAAGAGCCCTCCCTAGCACCATTTCTTCACACCACTCAACTCCCCTCTCACCACTGATCCTTCCCCACCTCTCGCTGGAGCCGCTCGAGCCATAGTTAGCCGAAATTGCACCGGAGGAGCCAACTACACAGGAGGAGAATTCCCCGTCGATTTCGTCCACCCCTGGAGCTGCCGTGACCTCGCCTGAGTCCGCAGTCGCCGTCCAGTTCGATCGCCCGCCTCGTCGCACTAGCTGGAGCCCTGGTACGTCCCTAGTAGACCCCCACCGTCCGTTTAGGGTTCGGTCTCGCCGGCAACGAGTCCGTCGTCGACGACGACTGTGAGCCATCGATCAGTGTTCTAATCGTGTGACCCAGATCGCTAGATACTGTTTCGGGTTTTATGTGTCGCTGACAAGCGGGACCAACCTGTCAACCGCCCTCTGCGCCGCTGAGCGTCACTGGGCCAGCCCATTTCCTTTCCCGCGCGACCCAGTTAATTCAAAAACAGATTTTTCCATTTAGGTTTGAATTCAATTCTGTCCCATAGTTTAAAAATCAATTTAGGAAGATTTACAAATCCAAATTGAGTGATTCCAATTTTGTTGGAAAGCTTCTGAAAAGATCTATCCAAGACCGTTGGATTTCTCTCATTTAGAGTTAGAGATCTATCCTAGTAAAAATAACAAGACAGAAGCTTTTGCACATTCAAACATTTTTCTAAAATCAACCATAATAGCATTTGAGTTGATTCCAACTCTCAAAAATCACATTTAACCATACCTATCTGAATATGGAATAATATTAAGGTTTACATGTAGTGACTTTGGACTAGTACCAAAATAATGCTATATAGGCATTTCTAGTCACTTTAAATCATGAAATATTAAACTTAAACTCATTAAAATGGGATCCAACCCTTAAATCACATTCCCATATGTTAGAATATGTGGTGATGACATGTGTACACATGATCCCATATTTTAAATGGAGAATATTAAATCTTAGTTAATTTCAATGAGTAGAAATTACTTTTCTCAAATAAAAATAATGAAGCTAGTTAATTAAAACTTGTGATGCTAATAGATCATAAAATGTGTGCCTTATTGTGCTAAGTAGACTAGTTAAGTATTGTTTGGTGATTGTGTATCCCGTATGTATTTATAGACGATAGTACCGACCAAGCTTTCGAGGAGGAGGAGTTCTACCAAGAAGAGGAGGAAGAAAACTTCAACCACTGCACCAACCAAGGCAAGCCATCATTAACAATGCAAGCTAACCCTTGCAAGCTAGATTACCTAAGCAAGATGCATTAAGCATGCTTTGGTTATACCACTTTGACTAGTATCTACCCCAAGTTTTATTTTTCTTTACTTTACCAAAGTCCCTTACTTGTTTAAAGGTAGCATAAAAAGTATAAAACTTGACCTATTGATACATTGCAAATGTATCTATATTTTTTGATGTTCCATGCTTGGTTTTATCCACTTTGTTGTGTTTTGTCCACACTTTGAAGTACTTTTCATATGATTTCTTGGACTAACCTATTAACAAGAGCCACAGTGCCAACTACCTGTTTTCTGCTGTTTTTGGTTCTAGGAAAGTCAGAAAATGAATATTCTCGGAATTGGATGGGACAAAAGCCAAAGTGCCTATTTTTCCGGAAGTCATCAGATGCCAGAGTACGAGACGCAGAGGGGCCAGGGGGCCACCACACCACCTAGCCGTGCGGCCCAGCCTGGCCCGCACCAGGGGGTAGTCTGGCCGCTTCCGGCACCCCCTCGGCCTCCCTTCCGCCTATAAGATGCCCTCGGGATGAAAACCCTAAGGACCCGATCAAAAATCCACGAAAAAGTCTGGAGCCGCCGTCATCTCCATCCCTAGATCAGGAGGGATCTGAAGCTCTTTCCGGCACCCTGCCAGAGAGGGGAATTCACCCTGGAGGCCTCTTCATCACCATGCAAGCCTCCGGTGTGATGCGTGAGTAGTTCATCCTTGGACTACAGATCCATGTAGTAGCTAGATGGCTGGTGACGAGGGTTTAACTCATCAATGCCCATTGTTATGGACTTGGGTTTTGGAGAAGGAGGGAGCGCTGGAGACATCTATCGGCTAGCAAACAAGCACACATGGGACAAAGATTTACCCAAGTTCATGCCTCGTAGGGGTCCCTACTCCTGCTTGTCTGCTCGTGGAATTATCGAAGGAATCGAAAGTTACAATGGTGCGTAGATGCAATCTGGCGAGGGTTGTGGAAACTAGGGTTGCGTGTGTCCTCCTCGCTGCCCCCTCCTAGCCTTTATATAGATAGGCTAGGTCTCGGGTATCAGGTCGAGTCGGTTACAAGTTAGGGTTTTTCCCCTTCAAACTTTCTATCTTTAACTTCTTCTTGTTCTTCAAGCAATCGAGAGTCCGTAGGTTACTCGAGTCCTTTTGTTTGGGCCTTGGCTACACCGTGGGCCTGTACATATTTGGACCGTATATACCAAGATCGAGTACCTGTAGGGTATACCCATGTCAGTAGCCCCCGAGTATCTAGTGGAATCGTATATTCGACCGGGGACTTTTTGAAGTCTTCGAGTGCCTAAACGAGTGCATTTCGACTGCTTTTATTTGTGTCATAGGGAATGTTGATATACGTGCCTGATATAACCGAAGTATCGGTATCAGTTAACCACCTTAGGGTGAAACAACGCAATCTACTCGAACTCGAGTCCTCGGACTCGAATCCGGAAAAGTGCTAGCGTAATTTGACTCAGGCCGCGGAGGTCTTACAGGAGTCGAATTCCAGTTATATGGGTGTGAGCACTCGACGCGTCCGTCAAGGCATGTTCATCGTACCTGTAGGCATGGATACATTTCTGGTAGTGCGCAGCTAAATGCGTTGCCAGGCCTTATTCAGGTCTTACCTTCACGCTGCAAGCGCGGCATCCGAATTTTATCATTGCGGAGACGATTCGGGTGACCCAGGAGACGCTGTCTCTTTGTAGGGAAAATTATGAGGCGGTTTCGCCATGAGCTTCGAGTGCGGATGTTATCAACACACAATTTTCTGTATAAATAATCATAGGGTGCGCGACCAGCGCTCCCTATGGGAGTAGCCCCCGAGTGCCTGGTTGAGTCGAAGACTTAGGCAGGGACTAAATAACTTTTGCGACTGCTGTTGTCTTTTGGTTGCTTGTTTCGGTCGAATTTTTCCAGCGCTCCCTATGGGAGTAACCCATGTCCATAGTCGAATCGTATTTCGAATGGTTTGGGTTTGCTTCTGATTGTCCATGTTCCTGCAAAAAGAAAAGAAAAATCGTAGGGTGCGCGACTAGCGCTCCCTATGGGAGTAGTCCCCGAGTGCTTGGTGGAGTCGAAGACTCCAGCAAGGACTAAAGTAGTCGAAGTTGTCTGCTGCGTAGCTTTGATGACGTCAGTGCCACTACTAGGAAACAACCTATCCGTGGCGCATGAAAAGGGGACTTCTGTGGCGCATATCTTTGTCGCCACTGTTACCTCGCCACTGATAACTACTTCCTGTGGCGCATATGGATATGCGTCACCGAAGTTCCAGACTTCTGTGGCGCATTCCTTCATATGCGCCATAGGAAGAACTTCTGTGGCGCGATATGCCATGCGCCACTAACTATATAATTATACGCGCCACTGATTGTGTAACATGTATTCGAAGTAAAATACTTTCCTGGTGTATAATCAGGTATTTATACATGATTTATACAGTATTTATCCAGATGAGTATAAAATACATTGCACAGGTAGTAGATGCATGAAAACCGACATATATATAATACAAACACTTAGAGCCCGATCGAGATACATATATAGTGTCAAGTGCCAAATTTTTACACAAGCGCCGAATACAAAGTTCATATCATCTGACATTACAAATATGAAGTGGCCACCACCGCCTACACTAGGATCAAATAGAATACAACTGTGATAATGGTGAGCAAGAGCATTAGCCCGACCAATATCTTCATCTGGTTCTTCTTCCACAAGTGGTTCCTCCACTTGGCTATCGCCTTCTCTCTAGTCGCGTATCCTTTGTAGATGTTGCCGCTGAACTTGTTCACTTGTTTGTGGCAATCCTCCCAGTCCTCGTAGACTCCTGGAACCCTACCCATGTACACCACATACCACCTCGTCGCCATCTCTATAGACGACAAGGCATATTAGTAAAAATACAACGAAAAGAATGAATAAAGGGTTCACATCCATATATATATATGTTCATAGAATATAAAACAAAGGATCCATAAACCTAAAAGTTAGATCATCATAGAATCAATAAGTTCAACGACAACACGACCACAAGGTAGTTTAAGTCTAACAACAATGACCATTTCGACCACGAGATAGTAAAGTTTATGACACACACACACTAATACAACAGGCGTCCATCAAGAATATACACACACTGGATCATGCTAGAGGCACACATCGATCATGATGAAGACTTCCTCTTCTGTCTCGGCTTCGGGAACGGTAGATAGCCCTCTTTCGTCATCCACGTCCTTGTGTCACCCTGCTTACGGAGGCGTTCTTCGATCTCCCTCTTACTCAACCCTCTGGCTTGTTGTAGGGCACTGCCCCTTGTGTTGACATCTTCAATGATGATTTGCGACAACTTCATCTGAATGTGATGGAAGTCTTCTCTAAGATCAGCATCATCGATTTTCGCCAAAGTTTCAGCCCATCCTCGGAGACTAGATGGCAGCGTTAGGTTATGGCAATCCCGAACATAGCCTTTAAGGTGATGGAGGACGTAGAAGGCCTCCTTGGCACCAGCAGTCGACTGCTTGACGCAGGGGAAGTCGAGCACGTGCTTGAACACGTGTTTGCCATCCTTGATACATTCCTCCTTATCTACGAAGGTGCATCCCTTCTTGGTGTAGCCCTCGAGAGCCTCATTGAGAACACCCCTTATTCTGGTGTAGTCTTTCTTCTTCGTCAAACTCCCCGAGTCGAAATACGTGGCTAGCGAATACCTCGGGACAAGGACGATGAGTGTGTAGTATTTTTCTCTACGCAACACAATTGGAACGGAATGTTGGAAAAAGAGCAAAGGAAAGAAATCTATAAGAAATGCATAAGTTACGGTGACGATGATCGAGTGCGTGTACTTGCTCGGGAAAGCAAGGAAAAAGAAGTGTGCCCTTCCTCTTGTTGTCCACCATGAACTTTTTGAGGTACGCCGTCGCCTTGGTCCGTGTCTCTGATCCTTCGACCAACTGGCTGTCCCGCATGTAGTAGGGATCCACTATCGCGATTTCCGGGGTACTTTCTCTCTTGATCGTGAGCGCCAGATTGAGCGCGTATAGGCGGACCAAGTTATAGTCCAGCCATTTTGTGAGAAACAGCTTGAATATGTCCTCGAACGCTATGAAGAATATATCCGCGGGGGGTTCATCGACGAAGCCCACGTCCAATGGCACCTTGGCCGTGAAAACCGGGTAATTTGGATCTTCGTCTTTAAGAAGGAGGGCCTCTAGTGTCTTGACACCCTCGTGCAAAGTTAACATGGCTCCAACCGCAATGTGGATCATATCCGGAGTCAATATCGGATCACCAGCTACATGCACTCGGGGCAAGCCAAATTGTGTGGATGGTACGACGACGGCGTCCTGACCCCGGATCCTCTTCGGAAGAGGCTGGCTCGCACCCTTCTTCTTATTATTATTACCTCTCTTCCTGTAGTGCTTCTTCTTCACAACAGTGTCAGCCAGTGCCATCTGCTCATCAGTCGCCTTTCGGAGTGTGTTGGGGCTGAAAACCAATCCCGGTTTCTCTTGTGGTGGATCGGCGGTCGGAGGCGTCTCTTGAGAAAGACCATGGAAGACCAGGCGCTGCGTGCATGTATTGGGCCGACCAGCTTGATGGTCGTCGCGAGCTGCGAAGGGATCTTCATCCATAGAAGGCATATACAATCCTTTGGCGGCGCCGGTGTTGATGAAGTCGTCAACGTTGACCAATTCATCATCATCTTCATGGGTGCCATCATGTGGTGGTGGTAGCGAGGGCGACGGCGGTTGCGGCACAACGTCTTTGCCATGTGGCGGTGCACACGCTGCCAAGAGTTGATGGTGACGGCTGGTGGTGGCGACAACGGCGGCTACTGGCTTCCGAGGAGGTGGCCGGGCGATGATCGGTCGAGAGGTGGCGTCGGTGCTCCCCCCCCGCAAGATGAATCTGGGTCTTCAGCCATGTCAAGGGCCAGTTGTAGCATTCCCCAAGGGTCTTGTGTTCGTCGGCTCCCTGAGGTTGAAAGGGGGGGTCCATGTCGTCGCACCCTGGCAACACCCGAGCCAACCTGACCCTCATCACGTCATCATCCATTGGATTTTTGTGCATCGTGCGGCTCGCCGGTTGTATAAGAGTGCCCTTGGTAACATCCTTCCACTCACCGCCGACATCTTTAAGCAGGAGTATGCAAGAAGTGTCCTGAGGCAAAAACATGTTGTTGGGCGTCATGAGATGGCAACAGTCATGCATCAAAGGCATAAAGGAGATGACGTGCACTAACTAATTAGTTACCTTGGTGATGGCGTGGATCTCGGCTAATGTAGAGACACGGCCGATGCTGGCGGCCGGCCTATCATCATCTGCAATCTCCCGCTCGGGTGCCTCACGAAGCACCACCGCCGTCGGCTGCGCCTTATTGGTATCTTTGGCGGGAGGGGGCGTCGGTGTGACCAAAACGAGGGGCTGCGTCCCGACGTTGACGGCCAGCAGGGTCACCAGGTCCGGCGACACGGTAACATTGATGCCTGAGTTGCTGCCGCTTAAGCTGGGCAGATGTATCGGCCCCTGTCGACCTCCTGCATTCCAAGCAGTAAGCCCCTCGAAAAACTCAGGGGGTATCATCGAGCGGAGCTTCTCTTCCACTAACTTGTCCACCGTTTTCTGGTCCACCGCCTTCTCCTCCAGTGTCTGCACCTTCATCTTCAGCTCTGCAACAGTGGCTTTATCCTGGTTCTTCCTCTCCCTTCTTTTCTTGGCGTCCTCTTTGTAGAACTCCTTGAACTTCATGCTCGTACCGAAGCCGGACACACGGCCAGCTGAGGAAGGCGGCAACCCCTTGTCCCTCTTCTTGTAAGCATTGGTCGCCCTGTTGAAAACCGTGTCCCACGGCTCCGTCGAATCCTGGGATGACTCTGTGGCAGTAGCGTTCAGTTCCTCCTCCTGCAGAGACAAGGAAAGGTGAACCCATTTAGATTCTTGGCTTCATTATCTTAATTAGAACGCAATAGACTTGAGATCGGCGATAAATTCCTTACCAGATTCTTCTCAAATTCCTTCACCCTCGGATCGTCGGTGATGAACTCCCCTGTTTCCTTGTCTAGGTAGTAGCGGGCCCAAACAAATTGCCTAAGCTGCAAGTCCGTGATTTTAAGCCAAGGGTTGTCTTTACCAAGGCGTTCAAGCTCGGCGTCCTCCTTGTCCCAAATGGCCTATTTCCCCTGTAACCGCCGCTTCCAAGGTGGTGGTTACCTATGTTCTGTTCCCGCATACTCCTTCCCCATTGAGTCCATTTTATAGCGTCAGCGGTAGCTATATCCGCCTTGAATATCCTAAACTCCTCTTCGTCGAGCATCGGATTTTTCTTACTAATAACCTCCCAGCTTTCACCTTTGTCAATGCTATTCTTCAGCCGGGTTTTCTAGCTGCTCAAGGCGTTGCTCATCTTCGTGAGGGCTAGTTTGTTCACCGGGTTCTTTCTCTCGAGGTTTCTAAACTGCTCTGGGAATCTGTATCGCTTGTGAAGCTTCTTAAGGAGGTTATCGACCAAAGCTACATGGTCAGCATGTCTGATGTACTTCGTGTTGATCGACATGCTTTCCCGGACGATGCACGCGAGTTGCAGGCCATACCCTTTAGCAATCGCCTCTGGTGCAATGGGTTGGCCACTTTCTGTGACCTCAGTGAACTCATCGCAGACGGTGGCGAGCACTGTCACCTTCCGCTCCTTCTGTTCCTTCTTATTCTTCTTCTTCTTCTGAGAAGCGGCCGGGTTGCCGCTACCGCCATCCGTGCGCTCGCCTCCATCGGTGCGAGCGCCTCCATCGGTGTGAGCGCCGCCATCAGTGGTGTCATCCTATTCGCCATCGCCTTCACTAGTTCCATCGTAGTCATCTTCGTCCCCCTCGGAATCAGGATCTCCGCCCTCATTGGCCCCAGCAGCTCTGGCGACGGTCGCCTCCTCCTCCGGTGGTGGTGTCATCCTCATCGGCTCCTCCTCCTCCTCCTCCTCCTGTTGGGACCCCTGTCAGAATGACTGGTTGTCCCGTCTAGCTTGTTCTTCGACGCTGATCATGTGCTTAGAAGGGCCAGACTCCTTGTTGCCCGACATGTTTGCACTACTCTATTTAAAAGAGGCAAAAAGTTAGCACAAATCTCGGCCGAAAAATTCGGCATGACCTTTGCTAATTTTTTGACCTAGGAGTGCCCATTTCTCAACCGAAATGAAAGTGAATCGACACTTCGGGAGAAATGGGCAACTCAAATGAAATCCCTGCAAGACAAAACACCCCATCCCTATATTGACAGCCCCATCCCCATATAACAGCAGCACCATATAGCATATAACATCATCATGTAACAGGAGCACCATATGACAACACCATATAGCATACAACAACAGCACCATGCATGTAACAACACCAACACAGCAAGCAGTAGCAGCATAGCAAGCACCAGCAGCACCAGCAAGCTTAGCAAGCAGTAGTAAGAACCAACAGATACATGTATAAGAACTTAAAGAACTTTAAAATTTACACCATTATACACTTAAAACACTGAGCACTTTAAACCTCCAGCTAACCCAACAACGAATCCTTGACTATATACACTTGTACACTTTACATACACCATGCCTGATTGATATATATATGTGGATGATGGCAACCTAATTAATTTTAACTACAAGAACATCTTGGAATTAATTTTAACTACAAAAACTCCAAGAACCAATGTGTGTGTGCCTGTATACATACTCCATGAACTAATTACACTCCAGGAATATGATAGAAAGCAGCTGCAGTATAACTGAAGCATAAAATCCATGGTTTGTGTATAACTGAAGCATAACATCCTCGTTCTCGGTGGTTAGATAATTTTGGCAGAAGGAGATGCACTCGTAGATCAGAAAGCCCTTGGCTATGCTTCCATCTGGACGAGACCTGTTGCGAACGAATCCTTTGATGACACCGTTTAGCCTTTCAAACGGCATCATGTTGTTCATGAATGTCGGCCCGAGCTGGATGATGTCGTCCACGACATGTACAAGCAGATGCACCATGATGTCGAAGAATGCGGGCGGGAAGTAAATCTCAAGCTCGTATAGTATCATCACGATCTCTTCCTGTAGCCTGTCGAACTGCTTCACACCGATCGACTTCCTAGATATGACATCGAAAAAGTTACAGAGGCCAAACAACGTCTCACGGACATGCTCGTCCATTATCCCACGGATCGCAATGGGGAGTATCTGCGTCATCAGCACGTGACAGTCGTGAGACTTCATACCGCTGAACCTCTTCTTTGCCACGTACATATATCTGCTTATCTTCCCCGAGTAACCGTGAGGAACTTTCACTCCTAAGAGGCACCTAAAACTGCTCGAGCTCCTCCAGACTCAGAGTGAAGCAGGCAGCGCGAAGCACCACCTCATTCTTCTTAACTCTTTTGCGGCGACCTTGAGTCCCTTCCTGATGATCATCATCATCATCACTATCAGGGTACTGAAGATCTTTCTTTATGCCAAGCAATTTAAGGTCCTTTCTTGCTTTCGGCCCATCCTTGGTCCTCTCCGGCATGTTCAGTAGAGTGCCAAAAAGACTCTCGGTAACGTTCTTCGTGATGTGCATTACATTGAGGCTATGGGGAGTGTGAAGGACCTTCCAATATGGCAGGTCCCAGAAAACAGACCTTGCTTTCCATACACCCAGCAGCGGCTTTGTCCTCGGTCGTTTTTTTCTAGGCGCAGGGCAATCTACCCAATTATTCAAAAGCTCCTCGATTTCTTCGCCACTCCTCGGACGTGGGGCTCTTTCGAGCTCGTCCTTACCATTGAACAGGTCACCACGTTTTCTCCACGGGTGATCCATGCGGAGCCACTTTCAAGTACCTTGGAACACGATTTTCAAAGACCCAGGATCCCTTGGTAGCTGGAGATGCGTGTCTCATCCATGCACTTGACGCATGCATTGTGTCCGTGGTTCACCTGGGCCGATACATATGCGTAACCAGGATAGTCCTACACGGTCGTGAGCAACGTGGCTCTCAGATGGAAATATTATTTAGTGTAGGCGTCCCACATACGGGCCGGCATCTCCCACAAGCTGGCTAACTCCTCTCTCAATAGCCCGAGATACAGATGCATATCGATACCTGGTTGTTTCGGCCCCTGAATAAGAATGCTCATGTGTACATAACTTTGCTTCGTGCATAGCCACAGGGGGAGGTTGTATGGCCATACAAACACGGGCCAGGTGCTATGCGTGCTACTCTGGTTTCCAAAAGGATTGAGTCCATCGGTGCTCATACCCAGCCTAACGTTCCTTGCATCGCCCCCGAACTCTTCGAACTCGATGTCTAATGCGTTCCACTGGCTAGCGTCTGAAGGGTGTGTCAGGATCTTGCCCTTCTCTGGATCATCTTCGGGTTTCTCTCTTTCCGCGTGCCAATGCATGAGCTTTGCTTCCTTAGGATCTACGAAATATCGCTACAAACGAGGGGTGATAGGAAAGTACCATACCACTTTTCGAGGAACTTTCTTGTTCCCTCTCTTGTACCGTCCTTGGCCACACACCGGATAAGTGGTTCTATCCGCGTACTCGTTCCGATAAAGTGCGCAGTCATTGATGCATGCGTGGTATTTAATGTGTGGTAGGTCGAGAGGGCACACGATTTTCTTGGCCTCCTCGATACTAGTTGGCAATGTGTTCCCCTTAGGAAGTCGGTCGTGCCAGTATTCCATGTTCGCGTTGAAGCTCACATCGGTCCATTTGTGTTTGGCCTTCATCTCTAGAGCCTTGAGCGTTACACTCAAACGTGTATCCTCGGGGCGACACCTAGGATACAATGGAGTCATCCCGCCTACCTCCATTTGGGCCAGCTTGGCTTTCTCTCTGGCTGCAGCTTTGTCGTTGCTCGTCTCCTTGAGGAGCAGTTCTTGAACATGAGGGTCCTGCAAGATCGAAGTTAGCAGCGTCTGTGTGTTCGTGTCTTCTCCTTCTTCATGATCATGCCCGTCATCATCTCCTTCTCCATGCTGATCATGCCCGCCGGCATCTCCTTCGTCATGATGATCATGCCTGCTGGCATCTCCTTCGTCATGATGATCATGCCCGGTAGACTCTTCGTCTTCTCGCTCGCCCACGTCTTCGTGACCACCACCATGTCCTGCCGGCGCCTCATTGAGGTCGCGCATGAAACCGCGCCTAAGCAGGTGACCCTCCAATTGTCCAGATTCAGGGTCGATCTAGCGCTGCAGTTTGCATGTTCGACATGGACATCTTATCATGGTCTTGTTGTTCAGAATCATGTCCTCCTTCGCGCCTTCCTTGTACCTAGCAATTCGACCTTCGCTCATCGTGAGGACCATGGTTCCCTGAGCGGTCAAAACAGAGAGTATAGGTGAGAACCACACCATATGAACACATACATGCATGAATGCTAGCTGGAAAAAATTCGACATGACCTTTCCTAAAATTAGGACATATGGGTAGTGCAAAAATTTGCCGAAATGGAAATGAATCAACATTTCGGCAAACATCCATGCAACCACACCGGCCGGGCCCGACAACAACAAGCAAACAACAAAAAACTTCCTCCCATTGCAAACATTCATGCACCACACACAAGCATCGTCTCGCCATGGATCGCACACACACACCGCCCACGACAAGCTTCACCTACATGTTCATGATGGCCAAGTACTCACCTATAGTAGACACAATAATAGCGAGACGAGACCGCACGATGAGAGAGTGTGGACAAATAGATATATAATGCAAGTTGGTGGAGAGGAAATTAGTAAACAAATAGAGATGTGAGAGAGAAAAGTAAGGAACTTTTAGATCTAGAAGTTGGAGCGAAGCTTCCACTTACCAATCTATGGATTAAAGTAGGTTTAGATAAAAGAAAATGGAGAAACTATGGGCAAGATGGGGTGTGAGGGAGGAGGAAGATGAGTTGGGAGGAGGTAGAGATGTGAAATGGGTGGTGGTGGATAGATAGATAAGAAAGCTATCTCTTGTCACCTTTTAAACATGGATCTGGATGCCCTCATCTGTGGCGCATATGGAGGAAATGCGCCACAGATGCTGATACTTTTATGACGCATAAGTCCATATGCGCCACAGAAGTGGGTGAATAAGATTCCCTGTGTGGGGCCCACCTCCAAGTTCCGTGGCGCATGTTGGACTTATGCACCACAGAAGTGAAACACATCTGTGGCGCATATATCAACATGCGCCACAGAACTTGGGTGAATTAGATTCCGTGGTGGGGCCCCCCTCCATGTTCTGTGGCACATGAGGAAATATGCACCATAGAAGTTGCCTCTTCTGGGGCGCATATTTCAGAATGCGCCACAGAACATGGATCATGACACACCGGCAAGCGGGTCCCACCAATCTTCTGTGGCGCATGTTCTAGAAAATGCGCCACAGAACTTCCAATCTTCTGTGGCGCATGCTTTTTGGTGCGCCACTGATGTTTTTCTATGGCGCATAGTTTGGCATATGCGCCACTGAACATCTTGTCTATCTATAGGCTGTTTCCTAGTAGTGTGCTGACGCTTGAATGATCTCAGTTGCCCGCGTGAGCGAGTTTGAAGGGACGTGACGAGCAGTGGGTCCTACTTTCTGACTTTGATTTGACTGGGCGTGCGTAATCTTTATTTTAACCGCGCCTCCTCAATTTCCGTGCGTAATGGGAGTAGTGGAGGGACGGTTCGTGCTTCCCCTTCTCCACGTGTCCAACACGATGTGTGCCACGCGTCCAATAGGGTTTTTCTGAGCCATTGGATTGCATCTTCCAGGGGTTAAGTAGCGGCGCTACGGCGGTAATTTTTCCCATCTGTGCTCATTCTTCCTTGTTGCCATCGCCATTGCTGCTGCTCCTCTGCTTTTCTCTGCGCCCGTTTCCTCCACGACGCTGGACTAGCTCCGCTCGTTTCCGAGCTAGTTTCTGCGCTCGCATCGCCGTCGTGCAATGGGGAAGAAGAAGGGAGGCGCTGATGCTGATTCCGCGGCCACTGTTGCCGTAGCGAAGAAGAAGGGCGGCTCTGCCACTGCGGGCACCAGCTCCGCCGCGGGCGGGAACAAGAAGGTCGCGGACACCCGCGTCACGAATGGTGCGTGGCGCCCTTCCATCATCAAGGCGTCTGATCTCCGTCTTATTCGCCAAGACGGAGTGCTGTCCGCTACAGTCGCCGACGTGCACGTCCCCAGCGGTGAGACCATTCCTGCTCCTCCCGCTGGTTTTCGAGTGATGTTTCTAGCATTCATCATTCGCGGTATCTCCTTGCCTCTTCACCCCTTTTTAGGGGTCTTCTTTGTTTCTACGGGCTCCAGCTCCATCAGCTGTCCCCAAATTCGATCCTCCACATCTCTTGCTTCATCACGCTTTGCGAGTGCTGGCTCAGAATCGAGCCACACTTTGGCCTTTTCAAGCGCATCTTCAAATTGAAGTGCCAGTCTGCATCTGGCTCTTTAGTTTACGATGTAGGTGGTTGCGGAATCCACGTCGACCCATCCGCCACCTACTTCGACATAAAACTCACGAAGTCCGTCCAAGGGTGGAGGGATAAATGGTTCTACATCCGCGATCAGAAGGCCAATGGTGAGCACTTTGGACTCGCGCCCTTTGATCCCGCGACACCGTGCAGGAGGATGCGCTCCTGGAAGAACATAGTTATGCCTGGCGAGCTCGCGGAGACACACGTGCTGTATCAACGCGTCTGCGACCTCGAGAGTCGCATAGGCAAAGAGGAGGGAGGCTGCGCTCTCATCCGCACTTGGCTGCGCCGTCGCGTCCAGCCCCTGCAAGCCAGAGTCCACCCCATGTTTCAATGGACTAGCGCTGATGATGCCACTCGCGTGTCTGCCGATGGCATGTCCGCGAGTGAGGTCGACAAGAGGGTTCGACTGGTCACGAAGTACACCGACAAGGACGTGCTTCCCAGTGAGCCAGTTGTTCCTCCCTTTGATGCTTCAAATCCTCCTCCTGAGGTATAGTTGTGCTACGCAGTAGCTTATTTTGTCGGTTGCTTACTTGCTTTTTGCTGATTTTTGTTGTCTGTATGCAGGATTGGGCAGTGTCGCCTTGTATGCCCCCTCTCCCTGAGGGGATTATTCCTCGCGAAGCCTTGGAAGAGGATGAGTCTGAGTCGACTATCCCTTCTGATGTGGAGGAGGAAGCCCCTGAGTCCGATAGTCCGGATACTCGCAAGTGTTCGCGCAGCGAGGATTCCGACGCGTCGTCTCCTTCGACTCCGGAAGGTACGGGCGTTGGTGTGGAGTCGCCAATTCCTGCCGTTCCTATGAGGGCTGTGGCACCATCTTCTCGCAAGAATATGCAATTGCCCAAGGAGTCTTCGTCGGAGTCGGTGGAGGCCACATTTGACTTTGACTGGTAAGTTTTCTAGTTCATTTGTTCTTCTCTGTTTTCTTTTTGTTGGCTTGTCCCAGAGTTTGCCCTTTCTCAATGTGTGTTTTGTCTTGTAGTCAAGAGGCGTCGTCATCTTCTGGCGACGTCGAATTTTTGAAGGAATCAGGAGTCGCGACCTCAAGGGCCAAGAAAGAGGTCGAGCGCGCTCCTTCCCCTCCATTGGCGGCCCACTCCGGGCACAACTCTTCCAGTTCTCCTCGTGCAGGAGAGCATCAAATGGTTGCCCGGGTGACGGTACAACAGACATCATCGGAGTCACCGGAGGACCATGTAAGTACAACTTTTTCTTCGTTTTAGTGTTGCAGTCGACATTATCTGTTGCCTCTACTGATTCCTTGTTTGTGCTACAACTCCTTGTAAAGGAAGCCGCGCACTTGGCAGAGCAGCTTATGGCGATGGGCCACCAGCATGCAATGCTGGAGACGCGTCACCGCATGGTTGAAAGTGAGTTTTTTACACTTATTCTTTTTCGTCTTCTCCTTTTGATATAGTCGACTGATAATCAACTTTTGCTTGTCGTGTAGCTGAACATAATGCCTTATTGCGTAACACCGCCACCTTGGAGAAGATGCTTGCCGCGGCTGTGAAGGGTCACGACGAGGCAATCGCAGCGCGTGACGAGGCGCGGAAGCATGAAGAGGATCTGTGTGCCTCCTTTGTGGCCAGGGAAAAGTTGTTCGAAGAACAACTGTTCTCAATCACCAAGGCTCTCTCAGGTACTTTTGCTTGTGGATATTGTTATCCTTCTCTGCTTCTAATGTTTTTGCTGGTGGCGCTGATGTTTTGGTCCATGTGTGGGTTTATGTACAGATGCTGGCGATTTGAGCTTCGACCTGCAGGCCCTTCGTCGCGATGATGCTCTGGCGGGTGCGCTGTCTGCAGTCGAGGACCGTAGCGCCGCCGTCCAGGATACACTTTCCAAGGCCAAGGGCGCCCTTAGTCACCTCCGGGAGGAGTTGATGCCTAAGGCGGAGCTGATCGATAATATGGACGAGCTGGTGGAGTCACTCGCCGGGGGTGTGCCTTCCAGCTACAAGAACTCACTCCGCATGGCTGGCGCGTCCATGTCACTCGCCATGGTGCAGGCCCACAGAGTCGAGATCGATCCTTCCATGGTGTCGAAGGCGATGCCTGTTGGCATGGACGGTCAGCAGGTAGTCTTCGCTCCTTTCGCGACTGCCCGTGACAAATATGGGCATCATTTGATAAATACTGTTGCGAAGTACTCTAAGGAGCTCCAACGTGCCAAGAAGGCGGCAAAAGCTTCGGCCTCAGGGGCCGGCGGAAAGTCAGTGCCGTCTGACACTGCCACGGACGTGATGAAGCCCCCGAAGCCGTCGAAGTCGAAGAAGCCAGTTGTTGCTTAGTTAGCTTTGTAATAGTTGATTAGTTTATGTCCTTTTGTTTAAGAACATGCCTGCTGGCGAGTGTATCTGCTGATACTTATGCTGGTCTTGAATGCATCTAACCCTTTTGTCTTTGTGTTGATTTGGTCGTCTTATTTGCTTCTATCTTGACTTGTGGTAGGGTACATCAAGTGATCCTATGAGGGGAACCCAGGACTCGCCAACTCTTGATGATACCATGGCACCGTCGCGCTCTAGGGTAGATGAGCTGTCCTGGCTTTCATGACTGCGCGATCGCGTGAAGCAGCTGGACCGTGAGTTGCCCATGCTCCGCGATGACACGAACGTGTGGAAGTCGAAGGCGGAAAAAGCCGCCGCCCGAGAGCAGTATCTGCTTGGTGAGGTGACGCAGCTGGGCGACCAATTCAAGTGTTAGTTTGCTTGTTCTCATCTTTTCCTTGTAGTCATTCATAGTGGTACGTTGTACTCATGCTGCTGGTGCTGCTTCGTGTAGTTGTTAGCGTGCGTCACCCGCAGGAGGAGAAGGATAGAATTGCCATTCGCCTGCATGATCTTACCCAGGAACAACTTCAAGAGAGTGGATACTTCTAGGTAGATCATGATCGTGCGACTGCGCTGGCGACCCTGCAGGATCGTGCATCGCGAGTGCTGCTCTTTCTGAAGAAGTCGCAGTCATGCTTGAAGAACATTTATCGGGCGATGTTCCCGCTGGATGATACTCCATCAAGCTTGCTGGCCCTCCTTGCCAAGTTTCAAGATCTGTCCGCGGTTCGTGAATGCGTGAGGCAACAGTTGGTGGCTGGTGCCAAGGCTGCTCTCTCAATGGTGCGATTGCACATGCCTGACGTAGATGTTGCCGCCATTGCGTCTGGACCGCCTGCACCGCCAGCAGGTTCTGCTTGGACCGCCTAGCAAAAGATATTGTCGACTTCTTTGAGGAACAAACCAACGTTCTTCTGCTGCGATAGTATCCTAGTTTGTATCCTGCATATAAGTGAACTTGTGTTGTAAAGTTCGTATAGGTATTTTAAATAATTTATTGTCGAATGTGCATAAATAGCTTTGTTAGCATGAAGTGCGTTGCACTATGCGAGTCCTTTTCGTTAGCCTGGCCATGTTTTATCTCAGTCCCTTGTCAACCTGCCAGGTGCGTTGCGGCTGGATTGAGGTTGTGTTTAAGGGTTTCGATTGATGTACCAGCTACTCAGGATATCGCGTCTCGGTTCGAAGAACAGATGTGCATGGGATGGCGCAACCCCCGAGTATATAAAGTGAAAAGTAAAGGAGAACACAGAGTTTTGGGGCACTTAGCTTTTATTTATTCGAAGAACAGTACGAGGTACAATGTGTGGCTAAGTAGCCTTGGATGAGTAGTCTTATTTGCAATGTAAAAGTAAAAGAACGACTAAGGGTAGAAGCGTCGCAGTTGTGCGACGTTCCAGGGATTGGAGTATGCGACTCCTGTCTCTAAATCTTGAAGGCGATAGGCGCCACCTAGGATTACTTCTGTAATCACGTACGGTCCTTCCTAGGGGGACTCGAGCTTGAGATGCCCCTACTGCTTCAGTCGCAGGACCAGGTCACCTTCGATGAAGGATCTGGGGCGAAGCCTTCTACTGTGGTAGTTGCGCAGGTTCTGCTGGTAGATCGTGGATCTTTCTGCGGCGATTTCTCTTGCTTTGTCAAGGAGGTCGACGGATTCTTCGAGTGCAAGGGATGACTCTTGTTCGCTGTAAGCGACCACGCGCGACGCCTTGTATCGTACTTCGGCGGGTAGCACTGCCTCTGCTCCGTGCACCATAAAGAGTACGGATTGTTGTTCGTCTGGCAAGCAACCCGTGGCTTGTTCGAGTGGTCGTAGGAGTCGCTTCTTGATGCCGCTGCAGACGAGCCCGTTTGCTTTTCCACCTGACCGTTGGTCTGTGGATGCGCTACGGAGGCGTAGCTAATGTTGATCCTCAGGTTCTCGCAGAATTCTTGGAACTCCTTGGATGTGAAGTTCGTCCCATTGTCGGTGATGATGCTGTGCGGCACGCCAAAGCGGTAGATGATGGACTCGAAGAACTTGACTGTGCTATGCCCTGATTGGTTGGTCACAGGCATGGCCTCGATCCACTTGGTGAATTTATCGACTGCGACCAAGAGGTAGACATAGCCTCCTTGCGAGGACCTTGGAAGCTTGCCGACCATGTCGAGCCCCCACTGTGCGAAGGGCCAGGCCAATGGGATTGGCCGTAGCTCTGCGCCTGGTGCGTGTGGCTTGTCCGCGAATCGCTGGCAAGCATTGCATTTTTGGACTATGTCCTTGGCGTCGCACATGGCCGTGGGCCAGTAAAATCCAGCCCGTAGAGCTTTGGCAACGAGGGCGCGACTGCCGGTGTGGTGCCCGCAGGTCCCTTCATGGATGTCGATGAGGACTGCTCTTCCGTCGGCCATGGAGACGCATCGTTGTAGCACTCCTGTGATGCTGCGTTTATACAGTTCGCCGTTGATAACGGCGAATGCCTTGGATCACCGCATGACGTGCCGTGCATCTGTCAGATCGTCCGGTAGCCTCTTGCTGAGGAGGTACGTAATGTACGGCTGCGCCCAGGATTGTTCAATCATCATGACGCTCATTGGTCCCTCGAGTCCTGTGTCCAGCTCCAAGTCATCGAGTGCCATTGGCTCATTGGGTGGCGTAGCCCCCGAGTCCGTTGCTGCGCTTGTTTTCTTCTCTACGGCCTTTGGCTTGATGGAGCGTTCGCATATGCGCTCGAGAAATACCCCAGGTGGTATGGGGGCGCAGGTAGAGCCTATGTTGGCGAGTGCGTCCGCCTCTTTGTTTCTTTCGCAACATACGTGCCGCAGCTCGCAACCGTTGAAGTCTCCTTCGAGTGTGTCATAGAGGTCGCGGTACGCGATCATGCTGTCGTTCAGTGCGTCGCACTCATGCATTGTTTGGTTGACGACCAACTTGGAGTCGCCATATATGGTGAGCCTCTTAGCGCCGCAGGCTTTTCCCATCCTCATCCCGTGCAACAGGGCCTCGTATTCAGCCTCGTTGTTTGAGGCTGTGAACTGCATTTGCAGGATATACTTCAGCTTGTCTCCTTGAGGTGATGTCAGTATGACACCTGCGCCTGCTCCGTCTTTTCGCTTGGACCCATCGAAGTGCATTGTCCAGAGGTAGGACATATCTGGCTTGTCTGGGAGCTGGTTCTCTATCCAGTGCACGAGGAAGTCCGGGAGAAGTTGCGACTTGATGGCGTCACATTTTTCGTATGTGATGTCTCGTGGAGACAACTCTATTCCCCAAAGCGCGACTCGCCCCGTGGCGTCGGGGCTATTAAGGATATGTCCCAACGGGGCGTCATTGACTACCACGATTGGGTGTTCCTGGAAGTAGTGGCGCAGTCGCCGGGCGGTCATAAACACACCGTACGCCAGCTTCTGGTAGTGCGGGTACCGCTGCTTTGTTGGCATGAGGACCTCGCTGAGGTAGTATACTGGGCGTTGTACGTCATGGACCTTGTTTTCCTCAGCTTGCTCGACAATGAGCACTGTGCTGACCACCTGGTTGGTGGCGGAGATGTACAGCAACAGTGGTTCCCTTTCTCGTGGAGTCACCAGCACTGGCGAAGTGGATAGCAGGCGCTTCAGATCTTCGAATGCTTCTTGCGCTTCGTTGGTCCACTCGAATTTTTCAGCTTTGCGGAGGAGCTGGTAGAAGGGCAGTGCCTTTTCACCCATCCGGCTGATGAATCGACTGAGGGCCGCGATTCGTCCAGCCAGTTGCTAGACGCCTCTTATGTTCTTCGGCTTCTCCATGGCAGTATAGCTTTTATCTTCTTCGGGTTGGCCTCGATTCCTCTCGCGGAGATGAGATACCCGAGTAGCTGCCCAGATGGTACGCCGAAGGCGCATTTTTCCGGATTGAGCTTGATCCAATAGCAGTCGAGGTTGGCGAAGGTTTCGCGCAAATCGTCGATTAGAGAGGCTTCCTCTTTGGTCTTGATTACTATGTCGTCGACATAGACTTGGATGTTGCGACCCAGTTGTTCCTTGAGGCAAGCCTGCATGCACCGCTGGTAGGTCGCTCCCGCGTTTTTTAGCCCGAAGGGCATTGTGTTGTAGCAGAACACACCAAAGGGCGTTGTAAACGCTGTTTTCTCCTGATCTTCCTCCTTCATTCGAATTTGATTATAGCTTGAGTAGGCGTCGAGGAAGCAGAGGCGCTCGTATCCCGCGGTGGAGTCGATGATCTGGTCGATCCGTGGCAGCGGGAAGTGATCCTTTGGGCAATGCTTGTTCAGAGAAGTGAAGTCCACGCACATCCGCAGGATATCCGTGTCCTCTTTTGGTACCAGCACCGTGTTGGCGAGCCAAGTGCTTTCCTTGATCTCGCGTATGAACTTGGCCTCAAGGAGTCTGTTGATCTCCATTCCAACTGCCTGCGCTCGTGGCTCAGACAATCGCCTAATTGTTTGCTTGACTGGCCTTGCGTCGGGGTTGACGTTGAGTGCGTGCTCGGCGAATTCCCTGGGAACTCCTGGCATGTCCGCAGGACACCAGGAAAAAATTTCCCAGTGCTCACGGAGGAATTCGACGAGCGCGAGTTCCTATGCGGGACTCAAGTTGTTGGCGATGAGGGCCATCTTGGCGGGATCCGATGGATGGACCTGCACTTTCTTTGTGTGCACAGATGAGTCGAAGGAGAGATCAGGTGAGCTTGGCCTGCTCAGGGGGGTAGGCTGTTGTCTATCGTCTCTTTCAATCTCGCGAGTTCCTCCTGCATGCCGAAGGACTGGGAGATTCTGTTGAATTCCCTATCGCAACTGTCAGATCTTTCAAAGCTGCCGTTGATCGTGCTGACGCCATTGGGACCTGGCATTTTCATCTGCAGGTAGGCGTAGTGGGGCACTGCCATGAACCTAGCGAACGCGACGCGCCCGAGGATGCAGTGGTACTACGAGGGCCAGTCGACGACCTCAAAGTCGATGCGCTCGCGCCGGAAGTTTTTTGGAGTGCCGAAGATGACGTCGAGGTTGATTTTGCCCAGGGGGTATACGCCTTTCCCTGGGATGATGCCATGGAACGTTGTGTCCGATGCCTCTAGGCAGGTTAGAGGGATCCTCATTGCTCTCAAGGTACTCGCGAATATGAGGTTGGTGCCGCTTCCGCCATCCATGAAGACGTGGCTCATGTCGAAGCCTCCAATTTGCGCCTCGAGTACGAGGGGGCAATGACCTAGACGGGGTATCTGAGGCGTGTGGTCGCGCTTATCGAAGGTAATGCATGACTCGCTTCCACTGAGGTACTCAGTGGTGGATGGTGGCGAGTGCGTGGCCAAGTTGCCTTGGCGAGTGATTGCCTTTTGCACCTTGTTGGAGGGCCGTCCCTTTAGGATCATCATGGTACCCATGGCCCGTGGGTACGGTTTGCCTCCGTGGTGTTGGTCCGGTGCGGCTCCGTTCGGGGGTGGCCCAGGTGGTGGTGGCGGTGCGCCATGTGCCACGACGCCTGGAGCGGCTCCGTAGCCTCTTTCGACTGCATTGCGGTTCATCCGAACCAATCCCTCATGTAGCTTGAGGAACTCGCGACAGTCCTTGAGGAGGTGGCTGGACTTTCTCTTGCCGTCATGCTTGTCGATGTAGAAGTGTACCGTGCATGGCCCAGACAGTTTGTCCTCGATGGAGCTCGCGGGTGCCTCATCGCGAGTGCGGCGTTGCCATACTTGCGTGGTCTTCCCTGAGTCACGGTACCCGCCCCTAAGGTATCCGCTGTTGCGGTTATCGTCACGTCTATCGGCGTAGCTGGCCGCGACCATGTTGACGTCGTCGCGGTCATCGTAGATGTGCATGTGACGCTTGCCTCGGCGGTCGTGTCTGCGTTCGAGTTCTGCCTCCTCGTCGGAGTGAGCGCGATTCTTTACCGAATCTTCTCAATCGGCCCACCGATTCGCGATCTCCATCAGGTGGTCGATGGTTTGGGGCTTTGGGCGGCCTAGCTCCTCCCTGAGTTCTAGGTGGCGGACACCACCGTTGAATGCATCAATCGCACGGTCTTCCGAGATGTTCTCCGCGGAGTTCTTGATGATGGACCACCTTTGCATGTAGGAGCGCAGCGATTTGCCAGATCTTTGCTGGCAACATCTCAGCTCTTCGATTGATGCGGGTCGCTTGTACGTGCCCTTAAAGTTGCGCACGAAGCTGTAAACCAGCTCATCCCAACTGCGAATGGATCCGCGTGAGAGGTTATTGAGCCATGCTCGGGCGGCGCCCTGCAGCTATAGCTGCAAGCATTGCATGTCAGTGCTTTGACTGCCTCCGTGGAGTCTGACGGAGGAGATGTGGTCCTCCAGCCAGATTTTGGGGTCCTGTAGGCAGTCAAACTTCGGGTTCTCCGACGGGAGTTTAAAACCTTTAGGCATTCGCTTCTACCTAATGGATCTGCTGAAGCATCTGGCGCTGTAGAGCTCCCCATCTTCTTCTTCGGTGTTAGTCGACCGAGCAAGTCGTGCCCTTGATTTGTCGATCTTGCGCTGCGTGAGGTCATCGCGTGCATCGTAGTCACGGTCGTGTCGCCTTGAGCGGCGGCGCCGAGACAGGTCGTGACTGTCGTCGTTGGATGAGGGTGAGGAGTGGAGCTTTGCTAGTGCTTTGCCCTTTTTTGGGTCTAGTTTGGCTCCTTATCGAGGGCGGCCTCGATTAATCCCAAGCCCGCGATCATAGATCGGTGCATGGCAGTTCGGGGATCTCTAGCTGGCGACTGGTTATTGAGGAGGTACATGGTGGCTGCTGTCACCGTAGCCTGCGGCGCTATGGGGACCATGTTGCCTCTCGTATCGACTGTCATAGAGCCAAAGTCGAGGACTTTCGTGGCTTCTATGCGTTCTTGCTCGGTGAGATGAGCCATCCGCGATTGCCTTTTCTTGGCGAGGTACTCGTTGCCCCTTGAGGAGGATCCTCCGTAGGAGGAGAGCCCAGCACGACGAAGGCTCGATTCGTCCGCTGCCTTTTTACGCGCCTCAAGTTGCGCGATTGTCTACAGTTGGCGCTTGAATTCTTCCTTCAAGAGCCAGTGATAGCCCATCAGCAGTTCTTGCGGGGACCCGAAGGGTAGAGTTGTGCCTCGTAAGGCCTCGCGGCAGCGATCCCACTCTTCCTCATTGAGCTTGATTACGACGCGTTTGCCGGTTTGCTCATTGATTATGCTGACTGATCCTCCGTTGTTGACGGGGGCGCGATTGCCACCGTTACCGCCGTTGCCGCCATTGCCACCGTTACCGGTGTTGGGTGGATCTTTGCCATTACCAGGGTTGTCACCGTTGTCGCGATTGGCAGCGGTGTCGCCTACGTTGATGATGGCGCACATGAAGTGATTGGGGGAAACTGCTGCTTCCACAACTCTCAGATCCGGAACCGTAGGTTCCATCCTCAGTGGCCAGATCGCTCAGATCGGAATCGCGACTACTGTCGCTGACCGTGTTTTCGACTGCCACCGGGGCGTTGAGCTCGCTGAGGGTGCCGATCGATGGAGGGAACCATGATGCTGGGGCAATCGCCGGTGCTGTCGGCTGATCAGGCATGCGAAGCGTGCCCATCTGACCAACTTGGAAGCGGAAGCTCCCAATCGCTAGGCTGATTCCGTCGCCCACAGACTCGAAGGCCGGGCGGGTGGCCTGCGTGTGGACGGTGAAGTCGAACGCACCGAAGAGCTGGCGAATCTCCGCTGTTGCGTAGTTGTAGATCGTAGTTGATGGGGCCGAAGAAGCCGCAACATCAGCACTCCCAGTTCCCATAGACGGCGCCAATTGACGAGGGTTTAACTAATCAATGCCCATTGTTATGGACTTGGATTTTGTAGAAGGAGGGACCGCTAGAGACATCTATTGGCTAGCAAACAAGCACACATGGGACAAAGATTTACCCAGGTTCATGCCTCATAGAGGTCCCTACTCCTGCGTGTCTGCTCGTGGAATTATCGAAGGAATCGAAAGTTACAATGGTGCGAAGATGCAATCTGGCAAGGGTTGTGGAAACTAGGGTTGCGTGTGTCCTCCTCGCCGCCCCCTCCTAGCCTTTATATAGATAGGCTAGGTCTCGGGTAGCAGGTTGAGTCGGTTACAAGTTAGGGTTTTTCCCCTTCAAACTTTCTATCTTTAACTTCTTCTTGTTCTTCAAGCAATCGAGAGTCCGTAGGTTACTCGAGTCCTTTTGTTTAGGCCTTGGCTACATCATGGGCCTGTACATATTTGGACCGTATATACCAAGCTTGAGTACCTGTAGGGTATACCCATGTCAGCTGGTTCTCCTACTTTGTGCTTTCATGTTTAGATCTTGTGAGCTCCGTTGATGATCAAGATCATCTATTTGTAATTCTGCATGTTGTGTTTGCGGGGATCCGATGGATATTGAGATGCTATTTCAGATTGATTATGGATTCTATCATGTCTTTGTTATTTGTGATCTTGCATGCTTTTCGTTGTTAGTAGCTATCTTGGCCAAGTAGATGCTAACAAATCCAAGAGTTAGTATTTATGCTCGATAGTGGGTTCATGCCTCTGGTAATCTGGGGAAGTGACAAAAATCTCTGAGGTACTAGATGTGCTGTTGCCACTAGGGAGAAAACAACAATCCTTTGTTCATAGAACAATCGTATTGTTTACTTTACACGCAGTTCGTAAAGCAATAATCTGTTGCTTGCAACT
The DNA here is from genome assembly GCA_910589775.1 of Avena eriantha. Classification (NCBI taxonomy): domain Eukaryota; kingdom Viridiplantae; phylum Streptophyta; class Magnoliopsida; order Poales; family Poaceae; genus Avena; species Avena eriantha. Next base: position 475,794,351 of record OU342741.1, read on the forward strand.
TAATACTAGAGGGGGTTCGGATGATAACCTGAAGGTGGATTATTAGTCATAGATGCAGTTGGATGGCGGTCTATGTATAATGTTGTAATGCCCAATCAAATCTCAAAGGAGTCAAGATGATTAGTACATGCATGTATTGCTTTCTCGATGTTTGTCAATTGCCCCGCTGTAATTTGTTCACCCAACATGTTTTCTATCTTAAGGAGAGCCACCTCTAGTGAACTATGGATCCCGGTCCTTTTTCTTTACATACAATCTACAAACTGTTTACTGTTTTGTGTTTACTTTCTGCAAACTATTACTTCCTTCCATTCAATACATTTAATCCTTTGTTTTCAGCAAAACACGGTGAGATTGACAACCTCATCGCAAGTTGGGGACAGAGTTCTGTGGTTGTGTTGTGCAGGTCTCCACGTTGCTTCTAGCTCCGGTAGTGCACCCTGCTAAGGCTCAGCTAGCAACACCTTTGGGGTGTTTCCTTGCTCCTACTGGTTCGATTGAACCTTGGTTTCATAACTGAGGGAAACTTGCTGATGTGCTCATCATACCTTCCTCTTGGGGTTCCCAACGAGCTCTACATCAACACCGAGCCATCAAGCATTTTTCTAGCGCCGTTGCCGGGGAGTCAAGGACATCTTCACAAGGGGAGTCCCTCATATCCAATCTCTTTACTTTGTTATTTTTGTTTTTCTTAGTTTCTTTTTGCTTTGTTTGCTTGTTTCTTTATCAAAAACACAAAAAAATTAGTTTTACTAGTTTGCTTTCTTATTTCAAAAACACAAAAAAATTAGTTCCTTTCTTAAGTTTTAAAGAAGCTATGATTTTCACTATGTCACCCGAGGAAATGATTTTCACTTTTAAACAAGGAATTGCGGAAAGTTTTAAAGAAGCTTGGTCTAGAATCTCTAATCTACATGAAAAAACTGAGCCTAAAATGACTCAAAGCTTGTTCCTTAGCAGTTTTTACCTTGGAATTGCTCTTTGCTATAGATATGCTTTAGATGCTATTGTGGGAGGAGATTTCCTCCAATGTAATGAGGATGATGCTATTAATGCCATAAAGAAATTGATCCTTACTTACAACTTGCCTAGCCAAACTGATATTTCTTTCGCAAAAATATTTGCTAGATTGAACACTCTTGAGACTAGCACTACTAGCTTAAAAGATTGCTATAATACGCTTAGGGAGCATCACAATTTTGTCCCAATAAATTCTGAACCATCAAAGTGGCTCCCTACAGTAAAGATTGAGATAAAAACTGAAACTTTTCAAGCTCGATGTGATATCATGTATGAATTTTGTCTTATGCCCAAAGATATTTATGAATCTCTGAATACTTGGGGGCTTACTGAAGGAGGAAAAGAAATATCTCTTGCTAATAATTCTACCATATTACCTATTGGAATAGCTGAAGGAGTGTTTACAAAGATCCTTGGGAAAATGATTTCTATTGATTATCTTGTTATTGAATGTGTAGGAAAAGGACAAATTACATTCGGAAGGTCCCTATTAGAACTCCTTGGAGCAATAATAGATGTGGGAAAGGGGACCATGCACCTTTCCTCTCCACCAAACAATCATATTTTTCCCCAAGGTTAAGAATAAAAGTAAGAGAGGTAAGGGCAAGAAATTTGGTTTTAATGTTTCTTCGAACACTTGATTCTTTTTCTTGCTTCTTATGCCTAACTTAAAGGTGTTAAAGAAAAGTACTTATTGGGAGATTACCCAAAAGTTTTAGATGAGTCTTGGAAGTCATTCCTTCAGTAATAACCGCTCCTTATCCTTTTTATTTGCTTTTTGTGCCAAGAGTAACCTCTAATGAGAGAAGTAATGATTGGGAAAGTTGCTGTCCTGAAACAGATTCCTGTGCTTCACCGTAAAAATTCATGTAAAATCTCTGAATGTCTTTTTGAGGCGTGAATTTTTGTGCTTCTGCCCCAGGTTGTTATCTAACTTCTTTAGTGCAACACTTTTTTATTTGAGCAACAGAGGTCTTCTAAAAAATTCGTCTTTACCTGTTGGTCTATTTTGACAGATTTCTGCCATTTTCTGCATTTGCTTCTTGTTGGTTCCTTTTTGAGTTCTTTTGGGGAATTGAGCTTTTTGAGAGAAGTGCTTAAGTAGCTTGTGTTTTAATGGAAGTTTATTGGTGTTAGAACTGAATCTTAAGAATTATTTATCTTGAGTGCACTAATGTTGCTAATAAAGATTGTGTGAAGTTTTGTATGAAGGAAAAATTTCAGGTGTATGGAAGGAATGAGTAATGAGATGAAGGATGGACTAAATCTCAAGTTTGGGGATGCCACACGTGTCACCCCAAGAAATATCCAAGAAGTACAAGCGTCAAAGCTTGGGGATGCCCAAGGCATCCCCTTCTTCATCAATAAAAATCCCAGGTTTCTTCCAAACGCTTCATTTTTATTGTTTCATGCACAGTTGTGTTGTCCTTGGAGCGTCTTCTTTTTCGTTTTTGTTTTGGTTTTTCTTTTTCTTGGTTTGCTTAGTTTGCTGAATAAATTGGTTGGACCCCCTCTTTCATACATTGGTTTGCAAATAGTTTGGTTTGGTTTGGAAAAGAGTAGGAAAATTCATGCTTATGTGGTAAAAAGAGCTCGTTTTGACTGTGGCCTATGCTCTATCATGCCATGCTTGATATTGTCTTGGCTTTATGCTTAGTATTCTTTGCTGTAGCATGACTTGTTATAAACAATTGAGATTGCTTAATGTGCCTTGGATGAATCATGCGCTGTTTTAGCATATTAAAGCATAGTATAGTGGTATTCTCCTTTGATGCTTTATTTGGGTTGACTTGGCGCATGCTCACACCATGTTATGACTATCTCAAGTCACCATAGCCTTTATGATCCTTTAGTTTTTAACTTGTAGTATCACTTTATGCTTTGATCAATGATGTTTTGTCGCTCTGCATGATTATGGCCATTATTGCTCTCTTAGTTTGTCGCTCCCAGTCTTTTGCTAGCCTCCACAACCAAGTATGAGTTCCACTCATGCATCCAACTCCCTAAACCAAGTTATTCCAAAGAGTCCACCATACCTACCCATTAGCTTATGCTATTTCAAGTATATTCATGCTTTTGTTTACCTTCCGAATTAAACTTCTTATGAGAAAACTAGTGATTAAAGCTCTCACGAACTTGATGGCACACTTTACTTTTCTTGCCCTTAATAAACTTGAACCATTGTGTCGTCTATATTGTATATGCTTGCACTTATTTGTTGGGAATTAGCAGAACCATGCTTTCATGGGGAACGCTTTCAACATTGCACTTGGTACTTGTACCTAGTTGATATCATGCTCTTTTGTATATGGATGTCGTCGGTGTGAAATGAAAGGGGAACTTGTAAGTCCATGGAGTTATGTGTATGTGTTAGAGAAACACCTAGGCCGCTGGTCTAATCCATGCTGACATGGTGGAAACTTGCAGCGTAACCATAATGAGCTGTCTATGAAGCATTCTTCTTATAAAAAAGAGTCCTATATTTAGAAAAAAGAGAAAAATAAAAAAAGAGATTATGAAAAGAGGAAAGAGAGAAAAAATCACCATATTCCCATGGTAAATAAGAAGATTGATGAGATGCTCGTTGTCTGCTTGCCTTGTCATTTTGATATGGGGATTCTTTCGTATCATCGGGCAAGGGGTACCCCGTTGGCGGTTCTCTATGATACACATATACTTAAGATGACAAGAACTTACTGATGACTAAACTTGAGTAGCATGAGGAGCGGCTCTCGTATACAAGGGACATGAGATTTCTAACTTATACTTCGTCAAGCATGTACACCATAGTTTGTTCACTTTAACCTGAATCACTTCAAGATGCTTATGATAGGGGCAATGAGAGCTGAAAGCTATAAGTACCATAATTTTTGGAAGCTCTTTATGAGACTTGGATCCCTACTTCCTTCTATGAAGGCCTTTCTTCCACCATTATATTGAGTCTCCACCTTCTACCTTTATGCACCTACTTTGAGAGCATAGTGGCCATTCTTAGTTCTATATGCATTGTCCTAAGACTAGTTGGTTGATGCATAACTTGATATTGCTTGTTTTAAACTATTTGTATCTAGTCACTCTTATGAACGTTGAAGGTGTCCTATGCATTTATATTTGCTACTCTATGAGGGACAAGCTGAATGCTATTATGCTATGTTTTCTTTATGTGAAACAAACAAACATCTTGCAAAGCATTATTATTCATGAATCTTTTGTTTGTGCCTTTTCATGTTGCATCATAGTTTCTTTGTCTTATTGCTAGAACTTTGTCTTTCATGTTATGATTGAAGTACTATGATCCCAACTTTGAATGTCTTAAAAATACTTTGATCAAGTCTTTGATGGTGCATGTCACGTCAAAAATTATTCTTTCTTTTTATCACTTACCTACTCGAGGACGAGCAGGAGTTAAGCTTGGGGATGTTGATACATTGCAAATGTATCTATAATTTTTGATGTTCCATGCTTGGTTTTATCCACTTTCTTGTGTTTTGTCCACACTTTGGAGTACTTTTCATATGATTTCTTGGACTAACCTATTAACAAGAGCCACAGTGCCAGCTGCCTATTTTCTGCTGTTTTTGGTTCCAGGAAAGTCAGAAAATGAATATTCTCGGAATTGGCCGGGAAAAAAGCCAAAGTGCCTATTTTTTCGGAAGTCATCAGATGCCAGAGTATGAGACGGAGAGGGGCCAGGGGGCCACCACACCACCTGGCTGCGCGGCCCAGCCTGGCCCGCGCCAGGGGGTGGTCTGGTCGCCTCAGGCACCCCTCGGCCTACCCTTCCGCCTATAAGATGCCCTCGGGACGAAAACCCTAAGGACCCGATCAAAAATCCACGAAAGAGTTTGGAGACGCCGTCATCTCCATCCCTAGATCGAGAGGGATCTGAAGCTCTTCCCGGCACCCTGCCAGAGAGGGGAATTCACCCTAGAGGCCTTCTTCATCACCATGCAAGCCTCCGGTGTGATGCGTGAGTAGTTCATCCTTGGAATACGGATCCATGTAGTAGCTAGATGGCTGGTTCTCCTACTTTGTGCTTTCATGTTTAGATCTTGTGAGCTCCGTTCATGATCAAGATCATCTATTTGTAATTCTGCATGTTGTGTTTGCGGGGATCCGATGGATATTGAGATGCTATTTCAGATTGATTATTGATTCTATCATGTCTTTGTTATTTGTGATCTTGCATGCTTTCCGTTGTTAGTAGCTATCTTGGCCAAGTAGATGCTAGCAACTCCAAGAGTTAGTATTTATGCTCGATAGTGGGTTCATGCCTCTGGTAATCTGGGGAAGTGACAGAAATCTCTAAGGTACTAGATGTGCTGTTGCTACTAGGGAGAAAACAACAATCCTTTGTTCATAGAACAATCGTATTGTTTACTTTACACGCAGTTCGTAAAGCAATAATCTGTTGCTTGCAACTTAATACTGGAGGGGGTTCGGATGATAACCTGAAGGGTGGATTATTAGTCATAGATGCAGTTGGATGGCGGTTTATGTATAATGTTGTAATGCCCAATCGAATCTCAAAGGAGTCAAGATGATTAGTATATGCATGTATTGCTTTCTCGATGTTTGTCAATTGCCCCGCTGTAATTTGTGAAGGAAATATGCCCTAGAGGCAATCATAGAGATGATTGTATTTCATGTGTATCCATGAGTTATTATAATGTTCCTTGAATATCCATATACCAGGCAACTTGTATTGATTGGCAATTATGTGAATTGTTTGTGAAACTCTTTACTTGTATGGTTATCTAATAATTGTCCCTAGTCGGAGTTCATGCGAGGACACACGTGAATATTAGACTAGCACATCGATTGGTTAATGACTATGTTTCGCAAGTCATTGACATGGAGATGTCAAACCAATGATGTGGACACATGTTATGAACATGGGGTTGGACTGACCCAACATGAGACTAGCAATAATACTTGCAGCTCTCTCTACACATCGTGTACGTTTTGTCCTTAGACCTGAGATTGTCGCATGTACTTGAGATGTGGATCGACCTACTTTGGGGCTATCAAACACTACTCCGTAACTGGGTAGTTATAAAGGTAGCTTTCGGGTTTGTCCTGATACATGCTGCAAGGCATCGGTCAATCAAGATGGGATTTGCCCCTCTCTACTTGAGAGAGATATCTCTGGGCCCCTCGAGTGATCGGATCCAGAAATGCATGGCCGTGCTACATATGGTTAAGAGTTAACCTAGTAAAGGGATTCTGAATCACAGTATCGAGAAAGAGAGGTCAGCTTAGAGCTAGACCAAATATCGTGAGGCAAAGGGAAAGACATGTACTCAACCTTGTGATGGTTCGTCCGAATGATCTTTATATGCGTTTAGGAGTTGGCACGTCTTGCTAGAGGCCGCTACCAACTATTGACGGAGTAAGTGTACTCGCGTCATGTCTATACGTGTATGAACCTATAGGGTCACACACTTTAGGGGCTGGAAGCCTAATGAGGATTGGATCCGAATTAGACCAGGCTTAGGCTGCTAATGGGCTGCTAATGTAGAAGCCCACCAGGGATGCCTATATAAGAGGGAGTGAGGCGAGCTGAAAAGGAGAGAGCATTCCACCCAGCCGCCACTCCTCTTCCGCCTGTGTTGCACGCGCAGACCTAGCAGTCTGGCGTGTGACGACTTCCACTCCAGACGTGTGGATACCTCGGAGGTGCTGCATCTGTAGCACTTGGACGAGCCGCGCAAAGGGGAGCTGCTCGTGGGACGAGGACGAGGAGGAGACGTAGAACATCTACACTGCCGCAACGTGCTTCATCGAGTTCCGCACCTGCGCGTCTAGCGGTAATCCCGTGATCTATGACAATAGTATTCCTGGTTGACGCGGTAGAATTTTTTTGATTTTACGCTAGTGTAGCCTACCCGTTACCCTTCAATTTGTTCACCCAGCATGTTATCTATCTTAAGGAGAGCCACCTCTAGTGAACTATGGATCCCGGCCCTTTTTCTTTACATACAATCTACAAACTGTTTACTGTTTTGTGTTTACTTTCTGGAAACTATTACTTCCTTCCATTCGATACGTTTAATCCTTTGTTTTCAGCAAAACACAATGAGATTGACAACCTCATCGCAAGTTGGGGACATAGTTCTGTGTTTGTGTTGTGCAGGTCTTCACGTTGCTACTAGCATCGGTAGTGCGCCCTGCCAAGGCTCAGCTAGCAACACCTTTGGGGTGTTTCCTTGCTCCTACTGGTTCGATTAATCCTTGGTTTCATAACTGAGGGAAACTTGCTGCTGTGCTCATCATACCTTCCTCTTGGGGTTCCCAACGAGCTCTACATCAACACCGAGCCATCACCTATCTAGATAACTTTAGATGTCATTCTATGGCATGAGATTGAGATTAGAATCCCACCTTAGTGAACACCCTTAACTTAGTGGCTTAGAGCTAAATCAAAACTTGAGTCACGTTAGATGGGAATACTTGGTGAAAACGAATTGTGAAAACCTTGGAATGATGAGTCATTTTATTGAGATGTTTTGACATGTGTTGAGAAACACAAATGGTTTATGATGATGAAAATGTTGAGGCATGAGCCTTAGCCCTTTACAAAACTGATGGTTGGATTCGGATGCGATACCATTCCAATTTTACCTTACAACCACAATACCTGAATTGGGTAAGGCTTAGCTGGAAATTTATATGCATTAGTATTAGTTCCCTCGTGGGAGAGGTTTGAGCTGAGGCTACCTCTCAATGTTGTCCACCTATGCAGTGCCCAAGATGACAAATGGTCATGGTAGGGAGGCCATACTCATAGGGGAGGTGCTTATACTAGGGTGTGTAAAGGAAAGGTTATGTTTTATTATCTGCATACTAAGTATGATGATTCAGGGTTATCCCTGATAGATGTATCGAATCTTGTGGTGAAAGTGTACCCCCTCTGTAGAGTGTCAAACTATTCGAATAGCCGCGTCCGCGGTTATGGACAGTTGGAGTGGCCATACTGTTTTGTTGTCAGATGTTTTCAAAATGACTTATGAAATGAATGATGAATCGTGACTTGACCACAACAGAGTTGTGACTATGACACTAGCTTCCCAACTTAAGTGATTCTAGAACTTTGCTTTATCTTTCTTTGTTTCTGAACTCAGCTTAGGTTTCAAACTTAGTTTTATAAATAAACTTAGAGTTAGCAATCCTACTAGCATTACCTTGCTTGTTATTAATAGTTTGCGAGTACTTAAAGAGTACTCATGGCTTTTGTCCCTGGCTATTCCTATGGCCAGACTATGAAGGAGACTACTAAGATGACGGACAATAGGACGGCTATGATTACTAGGACTATCTTCCATCGTCAGTATTGCCTGTGCCACTGAAGATGGACCCCACCGCTACGCTTATTATATATTTCCGCTGCTTATTGTATTAATACTAGATCATGAACTCCTTTATTCGTGTAAGACCTTTTTATCGTTTGTAATGGATGATGTGTTGTGATATTCAATCTATTATGTCTCGCAAAAATGGTAATCCTGGGATTGCGATGTATGACATAACAGGCATCTAGGATTAAAAATCCGGGTGTTGACAATCTTCTACTACAAAAAGGTAAAACCAAATATTTGATAGGCCATCTTCCCACCTAGCAAATGAACATGTCTGCATATAAATGTAATTTATCATCATCCTCTAACACCATCCTCACTTTTTTCAAAGTTAATTTTCAGGACAAGCATGGATTCTAAAAAATATAAAATGAGTTTCAAATTTCTTGCTCCCTCCACAATGTCCTTGATGAACAAAATAGTGTCATCCACATATTGTAATACTGATATGCCTTTATCAAAAATATTATTAGCTTAGCCTATGAAAACACCACCTTCATATGCATTGAGCACCATTTTTTCAAAACATTCCCCAACTAAGTTGAAAAGACAAGGGAGAAGGGTCCAGGGAAATGATCATTTTATTTCTCTTAGTACCATTAGAAATATTATGATAGTATTCTTTCTTATTGTCTCCTTTGAGAAAACAATTTTCTCTGGATCTTTGTTGTCAACATTGTTCTTCTTTTTCATAAATGCCCATCCGGTCTTGTTAAATCTGTCCTTCTTTGCACAACTATTCACTATTTAGCAAAATCAATTCCTCCAGCTCCTGTATCTCTTCAGACGATTGTTTTTCAACTTTTTATCTTTCCCTCTAATATGAGATCCCCAAACCTTCTAAATTATTTATGAAATTCTCCAGTTTCTTCCGAATTTTATCCAAATTGTTCTGCACCTTGCCTGGTTTTCTCCAAACTTTCTCCACCTTGTTCAAAAATTTGGTTCATCTAACCATCTCTTCTAAAATCTCAACTTTCTCCACAAGTATTGATGACATATTTAAACATATGACTCCACCTCCCCAAGGTGGTTTTCTTATTTTTTATAAAAGAATCTTGTGATATTGAAATCTCCTCCCACTAAAAGAGGCACACTCTGATCCTAGCAAACATATTCTAGTTTTGTTAAAAAGGCTTTTTTGTTCTTTTTCCCCTAAAAGGGTTAAACCCCTATCCTCTGCACATACTTTTATTAAAAACGGGTAACGAAAGTATCGAGTAGTATTATTACAAATCATGGGTCACTCAAAGTTGATACGAAGATCAACACACAAAAGATAAAAAACATATAGCAATTAAGCATCCTGTAGTCGACTAATATGCGGCCAGCCAGCCCGAGAGAAAATATAATGTATGACCATCAGCATAGGGCTGGATCCAGTATCTGTGATAACCCAGATTTTTAGTTTATTAACTAAATTGAGTCATGAAATAATTAGTTCCTAAACAATTAGGTTTGGACTAATTTTTATGCCAATCGTTGGATGCAACGGAAAGTAAAATTAGGAATAATTAATTAAATAACAATAGAGTTTGTTTTGTTTGTGAATATCAACTAGTACTAGTCTCCATACATCCATCGATTGAGCTAGCTAGAATTAATAAGTAGAGTACGATCGTGCAAGCATACATTGTGCACTGGCGTGAGATATTTTGCATGAAGAGACAACGTGGCCTTGTGACTAGAGGGCGTTGGATGTCGGCAAGACAACGTGGACTTGTGCATGTAGTTGGCCTGTGGTGTACTGCCACGTATTCTGTTGACTCGCTTTGTGCTGGCAGTAGATCATTCCTTAGTCATCGTACACTGCTACGTGGACTTCAGCAGCAAATCGGTAGTGTCGAGTTGACCCTTGCTCATGCGCTGGCCGATGCTTAGTGTGGAAGGGTTAAGCAGCAAGGCGGCAAATGGTAGCGCAGACTAGATATTCAGTTAGCTCTCAATCGTCGACGAACTCCTATAAATAGCTAGGCCCTGCTATACTTCATCCTAGCATCGACCAATTGATCATACATTGTGAGGGCGCTAGAAAGAGCGAGAGATAGAGCCAGAGAGTGAGAGGCTTACCCACAGTACGTGCATGCATGTGGCATATGTTGCTAAGAAGAAGTGAGAATATTTAGAAGGAGGCGTTGTTGATTTTAGAAGAGGTCCCACGGTACGTTATGCATGTGGCATATGTTGCTAAGAAGAAGTAAGAATATTTAGAAGGAGGCGTTATTGATTTTAGAAGAGGTCCGAGCGATAGATTTTCTATTTATTCAGCTATCGGATTTCATATCATGGCGGGGTTTTCTTATCGAAAGGATAGTATGATCTGGTTTATTATTTCATGAAGGCATATGTTTATTTTCAGGCAAGCTCTTCTATACATCTTCATATATTTTGTATAATTTATATTGCTATTGAATTTGTGAGATATTATTTGAGATTGAAATATATATGTGAGAATTGTGGGCTAATGAGCCGGCGTTGGTATGCGGTGATGGATCCGCGGGAGCCACCCATATGAACCGGGAATTTAGCAGAGATATGATTTTGGAGAACACCGTGAAAATTAATATATATGTTTTGTAAATAAAACTTGGTGTTACGAAGGTAATCGTATTGTACCTGTCACAGTACAGGTATGGGACTGGCTGAGTTCTCCGCTGGAGACGATCCTGAAACGGAACGTGTCGGCGATGGATCCGTAGGAGCGGCCGTATCAGTAAATTCAGGTGTCCGGGTTCTAGTGGGTCAAAGGACTGCTTTTCTAGCGGCTGTATGGTTCTAGTTGAGGCTGTTGGCGTCGGAGTACCCCCTGCAGAGTGTAAAAGTGTTAATATTAACCCCTGTGACTCCCGGGTTTGAGAATGCTTACTTTCGTGTGTGGCACCATGTGTTTTTAAATTTCTTAATAACTTTATTCATCTACTTTCTGTAAATCAAAGTCTAATTTACAATTTATATGATTGCATGTATGATGAGTTTGCTGAGTACTTTTTGTACTCACCCCTTGCTCCTAATGTTTTTATGCAGTCGAGAGTAGTGCGGTGATTCGAGAGTAGGCTAGATCGGTGGGCGAGAAGCGCTAGAGAATCTAGTTGTAATTCATCTGTAAATGTAAAATAATTTTGTAATAAAATTAGTTTGAGCTTCTCGAGATCCACTGTACCGGCTTTTGCCTCTATTTTTAGCCTTACGGGTATATAGGCCTCCAGGTCTATATACGCGTGGCGGTTGTCGTTCTATCGGGCTGGGTCTCGGGGCATGACAATTAAGTGGTATTAGAGCTCTAGGTTTATGATCGCGGGGAATAACCACTGGTGGAAAAAGGGCCTCTAGTCCCGGTTCATAAGGGCCATTGGTCCCGGTTCCAGAACCGGGACCAATCACTCGGGACTAATGCTAGTCCCGGTTCGCGCACGAACCGGGACCAATGGGTCTCCACTTGGGCGGGCGAGCTATGGGGGGGGTGGATCATTGGTCCCGGTTCGTGGGAAAAACCGAGACCAGTGGTTCCCCACATGGCAGCCCCAGAGACGGGCGCGGGGTGGATCATTGGTCCCGGTTCTGGGCACGAACCAGGATCGTTGGTCTCTGTGCCGCGGCAGAATTTTCGGGCTATTTTTCTGCCGCGGCAGGGTTTCGGGCTATTTTTCTGCCACGACAGGATTTTTTTTATAAATTTAATGGTACCACATATATACAGCAATAATGAAACCACGATACATATATTACACATCATGCATGATCACAAATATATACACCGTCTCATCTGTCTTCTTGGTCGAAACATATTATAATTACAAACGATACTCTCACACGAATTTGATCTAATTTACACTTCTTTTATACACTTCACCCTTCCAAATGAAGTGGGTAATAGTATTCTCCTTTCGGATCTATGACTTGTTCTAACAAGAATCCGGCAATTTCCTCTTGAATTGTTTGCACGCGTTCTTGTGATAGAAGACCGTCCCGCATCCGTTCGATCTAATATAAAGAAGAGGACCAATATATATGAATGAAACTAAACACAATTGGTGGTAATAAAATAAAGTTGTGATTATTGTTTATCGTACTTCAATTTTTTTGATGTTCCGGTCTGCCCCCTTCTCTTTGGTCGTCTGGCGAATGAACTCGCAGACATAGTATCCACATAAGTTATTCCCGGCTTCCTGCCTCAAGCACTTTACGAGAACGGAGTTCAATCAAAATAATAATCAAGCATGATAATGGTGGTATTGAAACTAGAATCAAAGGGATGCATGGATCTAGCAAGTAGTACTTACAGTCAATGGTTGAAATGTAAGCTCTGGCTTCCAAACACCCATAGTTTTGGCGGTGAACCGTTTCCAAGCCCTCTGGAGGCATTCCTGCATGTCCGCCCACTTTTCTAATGGTGTGCTTTTCGAGTCCAGGACTTTTAATATAGTGCAAGCTTGACACACTAACAAAATATAACACGAGTCAATTATACGCTTAACATCGAGTAATCGAAAATAGAATGTGTACAAGACAGTAACACTCACGCAACGTTGTAAGGAAATAGTATTTCCCTTCTGTTGCTGAAATACTTCAACGCTTTGAACAAGTTATCCTCTGTCTCTTTGGGATTTGTTTTTAGAGTAACTTCATGAACAAAATTACAGTCAACAAACCCAAGGTCAAAGATTTTGTCCTTTGTTGCATTCTTGAATCTTCATTCTGCATATATAATTAGTATAGTGATTAGTAAGATTATACAAGCAACGAATGAGAAGAGCTAGAAAGACTTAATTACAGAAATTAATAATACTTCCAAACAATAGGCACTGATGATAGCTTTGTCGAGGGCGTCTTGTTGGTAAAACTGAAATAATTCTGGAAATTCAATCAGTATGAAGCCATCTCCATGACCGTAATGGTGGTGTTTATATGCAGCATAGATCCAGTTTTTGGAATCAACACAGGCTTGGATGTACCATTTATGCAATCTTCGCATTTTTGTTGGTAGATCTTTGACTAAATCGGGTTTGACGAGAGGAGCCCCATACTGGTACATGTATGCTGTTTCTTGGTACCCCTCGAACTCATGCATACGGCTCATGTACTCAGTAATAGACAGTCCATATAATTGGGCTTTTTCTCGTACAGTCGAACAAACTCCGGATCAATGTTCGGATCATGCCGCTCCTGGATCATCCACTCATTGGTATCGTACACTTTGAGCGGTTCGATCGATTGATTTTTCTGTTGTCCGAGCTAGGCAACGTTTTTCCTGACTCTCCGCTCTTTTGCCTCAGCCGACTTGGTAATAGAGCGATTATAGTCTGATGTGAGCGCTATGGGTTGGTGAAGCTGAATCTTAAGCGCGGCTGCTTTGGCTTTATCTTCTGCGGTGACCGGGAAAAATGCCTCTATCGGCTTTTTCTTGTTAGCCATGTCAATCTTCTACTTTTCATAATGGGCAGCTGCGGCCACATCAGTTTTCTCATCTGTCTTCTCGCAAGGTAGCTTCTTCATATTCTAATGAGGTACTTTTGGGAGGGGCGATAGCTTACGTTTTGGTGATCGGAACGTGCTCTTGCTGCTGCTGGTGGTGCTGCCCCCCTTAGTATACTTCCGCTTTTGTCTCTGAGGCTCAGGGGACGGAGACGGCTGAGGCGGCGGCGGCGACGACTGAGGCGGCGATGGAGACGGTTGCACTGAGCGGTGAGGCGGTGAAGGCGACGGTTGCACTGGAGAATGGTGAGGTGGCGGCGAAGGTGGATTGCTGCTCTGAGGAGTGGGTGGCCTTGGCGGCACATAATTTGGAAGCATGATGCGCTCCTTTAGCCATAGAATAGTCCCCCTTTGGCTTCTCCTAGTTGAGTCAGCTCCATATCTTTCCCTGCAGGGTGGTCTAGCTTGAGCTCCTCAAAATCTTCCTTCACCTCATCCACCATGACGACAGCATACCCTTTTGGAACCGGTCTGCAATGCCAAGTTGGGTTAGGCCCAATTGGTACCACCATGCCGATCGCTGCCGTCACCCTTAAGTTCATAACCTGCACCTTTAGCTCACAAGCTGTTGTCTCCGTGATATCATCCACTAGGTAGCATTTAGGAGGAGATGTCATCGGTGCATCATCATCAACATCATGGAGCTGCGTGGAAGCGACGCTGCTTTTCTTATTCGATGGGGCGTCGGTACCCTCGAATGCAGCTTCTACCACGTGCCGCTGAGATTGGCCGCTAGTACCTTGCTGGCTAACTATGTCGAGTTGATCCTGGTGCCGCTTTAATAGTTCTTCTACATTACGCAGCCGGTCTGCAGCGGCCGCTTTCTCAGCTGCCTCCCTTTCCTTTCTCCTCTGATGGCTTTTATCGGGATATCTCTTCATTTCCGGGGGGAAGGTAACCTTCCACGACTTGGAGCCTGGTGTGCCTCGTGTTCGTCCGTCGTGTTCAGGATTTTTAAGGGCCCGTGTGAGCTCGTCGTTCTCTCTATCGGGAACGAACCGTCCCCCTGCAACATCATCTACTGCATTTCTAATATCGTCGATGGGCAGTAGGGGATCATCTTTGTGTTTCTGATTATATATTGCCCTCCCTTCTTTGTCCAACGTGCCCCCATGGCCGTAAAACCAGTTTCTCGCCCGTGGTGTCCATGTTGCGGGCTCTGGTCTGATCCCGGAAGTTATGTAATTGACCTCAAGTGCATCCCACTTAGGCATGCAACCGGCGTAGCCAGCAGGCCCCATGTTATGATGGTACAGTTTCTTAGCAGCGTTCTCCATATTTATCCTAGACCTTTCCTTAGCTTTCTCCGATGTCTTGTAGTTCACAAAATCCTTCCACTAGTGTCTTAACTTAGCATAGCCGGCTTCATCGAAATTCGGAGTCTTCTCTACCTTGACAAAGTTATGGTACAGTTTCTTCTTCCAGTTCTTGAATGCATCGGCCATCTTGCTGAGAGCAAACTTCTTGACTCTTTGCACAAGCTCCCTTCTTGCTCTCTCCTCCTCATCTGAAGTCACATCTGGTTCCGGCAGGAGGAAATTAGTCATGAGCTTGTCAAAAAGCTTATCTTTGGCGTTGTCGCCGACATACGGGACTCCACCGCCGCTTGGCCGATTCCATTCTTGAATGGTGATCGGGATGTAGTCCCTCACAAGAACTCCACATTGCTTGACAAATTTTCTTGCGACATCGACGGGAGCTTGCGGTTCGCCATCTACACCGACCACGTCGATCCTATACCTCAGAGTGTCATCCAACTTTTTTGTTGGGCCTCGTTTCGTTCTTACGGAAGAAGTTCTCGATCCGGAGGGCTAAAAAAAGAAAGAGTGTTAATATATGCATGTATATATAGACAACATCATTTTAATTACAAAAATATATAGACCTCGCCGGTGTTTGCGAGATTTAAGGTTCCGCCGGAGCCGTCGCCTTCTTCCTTATCGGCTTCTCCCATGTCCCAGGCTTCGGCTTCTACCTCACCGGAGCCGTCTCCTCGGTTGAGAGACTCATCTCCCTGACCGGAATCGTTCAGAAACTCACTCGCGACATCGATATCCATATCGATATCTTCATTTTCGCAGATCATCCCTTGGAGGATGTTTTCCTGATGTGTTGGATCCATACTATCTGCAAGTTAAACAATCAACACATGGTATCGATAATGATATGACAAGTTAAACATAGTTGAAATTTAACCCTAAGGCATGCTTGGCAATTTAAGTGGGATCCGAATGGTCCAAACCCTAGTACAGGAGAGACCCCGAAATCACCTACGAGGGGTTGATTTCAATCTCTTATTAAACTTGTAATTAAAGTTGTTGAACAATGCATGATTATGAGTCTATTGTGTAGATCTCATTTTTCTGAACATTTTGATATATTATACATATTTTTCTGACTTAGAAATAATTAGTTATTGAATTTATAAGATTAAACTCTTTTCTGAAATTATTTAAAAAAATATTAAACTTTTGCTACGTCATTATGACGTCAGCTCGGGGTGGGGTTTTTTTTCTCCACGGCTAAACTAGCCACAGAGACTGACGCGGGGGGCCCAAGCCACCTCAGATGCCACGCTGGCGGGGCTTGGTCAGCGCCCATGTCACGCACACGCGACGCCACGTCAACGCCACCGTGGCGCCACGTAGGCTCGCCGGCGAACTGCCCGACGGTGGTGGAAGACGGTGGAGAGAAGGGCGCGGGGTGATGCCACTGTCCCGGTTCGAACCAGCGCGTCGCGGGCTACCTAAAACGGGCGGCGCCGCTACGGGAGGTGCGCCGGAGCAAGCCGTTTGACGGTGGCCGGCGGCGACAGGTGCTCGTGGGGAGGACGATACAGTGAGGGAGGGAGACGTAGGAGTGGTGCTGGAGCACCAGTGCTCACTAGGAGGCCGATGGAGGGTGCGGCGAGGCTGGAGGAGGCAGGGCGCTGCCGGAATCAGTGGAGAACGTGGCGGCCGGAGTCGGGGAAGGTGGGGTCGATTGCAGCGAGGTGTAGCTTCCTTGCCTGCTCGCGGGGGCGGCTAGTGGCGCTCGGCGAGGGGTGTCGACGACGTGAAACGGCCGCTCTGGATTTGGGCAGCCTCCCGGCGTGATTTTACTCCGCCGCAAATTTTCCTTAGCCGTGTGTCGATGTGCTTTGTGACTTGGGGGAGTTGGGGAGGAGGAAGGCCGAGGCTGTTAACTGTATAGACCATTGGTCCCGGGTCATCCCAATAACCGGGACCAAAGGACCAACGGTCCCGGTTCGTGCCACCAACCGGGACCAAATGTCTGGAGCATGAGCGTTGCTGTGCTGCCACGTGCACGACCTTTGGTCCTGGTTAGTCCAGCCATCCGGGACCAAAGAATCAACGGTCCCGGCTCGTGCCAACAACCGGGACCAGTGGCGTGTTAATAGCAGCGCGCGTATCTAGGGATCATCGGTCCCGGTTCGTGGGACGAACCGGGATCGTTGACCCGTTCTTTCAGATTTTGGCAACCTTTTGGTCTTCCCGCCATTTTCAAATTTGTTTCTTCTTTAATTAATAAGATGTTTCAATTTAAGATGATTATTTATTTGAAATTTTAAAAAACTTTTAACAGCAAAAGTGCTTCAATTTAAATAACTAATCAAAAACCATTTTCTGTTTTCAAATATTTTTATTTGAACTATACAATTGTACTATTTATAATTAAAATTGCATTAACAAAATCTTTATTGCATAATTTGGAATTTCAAAAAACTTTTAACAGGAAAAGTGCTTCAATTTAAATAACTAATCAAAAACCATTTTCTGTTTTCAAATATTTTTATTTGAACTATACAATTGTACTATTTACAATTAAAATTGCATTAACAAAATATTTATTGCATAATTTGGAATTTTAAAAAACTTTTCAAGATTTGAACTACAAGTACATGATATAATACTTGTGAATTTTTAAAAAAATCATTTATAGGTTCACAACATGCTATTTCATCAGAGATCCAGTTCAAGTTCAGCGAGGCTCAGCCCCGGGCTAAGAAGCTTCATGCCCGCCGTTTTGAATATAGTTTGAAACGGGCATAAGAAATTCAAAAATGATCCAAACAATGTGAAACCTTCGCGTGGTGTCATATTATGTGTCACAGTTGCAAGGACAAATATTGAACTTGAAAAATTGCAAACATCATAAAAAATCCTCCACAAAATGACCTATCATGTTTGAGGTTTCATGGAATTTAGGTCAAACCACCAATGTTATGGCTAGAATCAGGGCATAGTTTGTGATAATGTGGCCATACTGTGCACACATGTGCATCTTGGGATCGCTTACGATGTTGCAGGAGGAAGTTTTCCCTTTCGACGCAAGAAAAAGCCAATTTCCATTTTTGAGGTGCCGAAATCGGGGTGTTCTGTGAAGCAACCACCAAATTAAAGTTTGCCATTGGTACCAAACCATTTTTCAAAAATACTATACGACCTTATATTGACAATTTCCCAACCGGTGTATCAGGAACCTTTCTGTCCATCCCTCATGAAAAAGGACAAATTCCTGCCGAATCGGTAGGAGGTTGCCAATATTTGAACTATAAGTACATGATATAATGCTTGTGCAATTTTTAAAAAACCATTTATAGGTTCACAACATGCTATTTCATCAGAGATCCACTTCAAGTTCAGCGAGGCTCAGCCCCGGGCTAAGAAGCTTCATGTCCGCCGTTTTGAATATAGTTTGAAACGGGCATAAGAAATTCAAAAATGATCCAAACAATGTGAAACCTTCGCGTGGTGTCATATTATGTGTCACAGTTGCAAGGAAAAATATTTAACTTGAAAAATTGCAAACATCATAAAAAATCCTTCACAAAATGACCTATCATGTTTGAGGTTTCATGGAATTTAGGTCAAACCACCAATGTTATGGCTAGAATTAGGGCATAGTTTGTGATAATGTGCCCATACTGTGCACACATGTGCATCTTGGGATGGCATACGATGTTTCAGGAGGAAGTTTGCCCTTTCGACACAAGAAAAAACCAATTTCCATTTTTGAGGTGCCGAAATCGGGGTGTTCTGTGAAGCAACCACCAAATTAAAGTTTGGCATTGGTACCAAACCATTTTTCAAAAATACTATACCACCTTATATAGACAATTTCCCAACCGGTGTATCAGGAACCTTTCTGTCCATCCCTCATGAAAAAGACAAATTCCTGCCGAATCGGTAGGAGGTTGCCAAGATTTGAACTACAAGTACATGATATAATGCTTGTGAAATTTTTAAAAAACCATTTATATGTTCACAACATGCTATTTCATCAGAGATCCACTTCAAGTTCAGCGAGGCTCAGCCCCGGGCTAAGAAGCTTCATGTCCGCCGTTTTGAATATAGTTTGAAACGGGCATAAGAAATTCAAAAATGATCCAAACAATGTGAAACCTTCGCGTGGTGTCATATTATGTGTCACAGTTGCAAGGAAAAATATTGAACTTGAAAAATTGCAAACATCATAAAAAATCCTTCACAAAATGACCTATCATGTTTGAGGTTTCATGGAATTTAGGTCAAACCACCAATGTTATGGCTAGAATCAGGGCATAGTTTGTGATCATGTGCCCATACTGTGCACACATGTGCATCTTGGGATGGCATACGATGTTGCAGGAGGAAGTTTTCCCTTTCGACACAAGAAAAAGCCAATTTCCATTTTTGAGGTGCCAAAATCGGGGTGTTCTGTGAAGCAACCACCAAATTAAAGTTTGGCATTGGTACCAAAGCATTTTTCAAAAATACTATACCACCTTATATGGACAATTTCCCAACCGGTGTATCAGGAACCTTTCTGTCCATCCCTCATGAAAAAGACAAATTCCTGCCGAATCGGTAGGAGGTTGCCAAGATTTGAACTACAAGTACATGATATAATGCTTGTGAAATTTTAAAAAAACCATTTATAGGTTCACAACATGCTATTTCATCAGAGATCCACTTCAAGTTCAGCGAGGCTCAGCCCCGGGCTAAGAAGCTTCATGTCCGCCGTTTTGAATATAGTTTGAAACGGGCACAAGAAATTCAAAAATGATCCAAACAATGTGAAACCTTCGCGTGGTGTCATATTATGTGTCACAGTTGCAAGGAAAAATATTTAACTTGAAAAATTGCAAACATCATAAAAAATCCTTCACAAAATGACCTATCATGTTTGAGGTTTCATGGAATTTAGGTCAAACCACCAATGTTATGGCTAGAATCAGGGCATAGTTTGTGATAATGTGCCCATACTGTGCACACATGTGCATCTTGGGATGGCATACGATGTTTCAGGAGGAAGTTTGCCCTTTCGACACAAGAAAAAACCAATTTCCATTTTTGAGGTGCCGAAATCGGGGTGTTCTGTGAAGCAACCACCAAATTAAAGTTTGGCATTGGTACCAAACCATTTTTCAAAAATACTATACCACCTTATAGAGACAATTTCCCAACCGGTGTATCAGGAACCTTTCTGTCCATCCCTCATGAAAAAGGACAAATTCCTGCCGAATCGGTAGGAGGTTGCCAATATTTGAACTATAAGTACATGATATAATGCATGTGAAATTTTTAAAAAACCATTTATAGGTTCACAACATGCTATTTCATCACAGATCCACTTCAAGTTCAGCGAGGCTCAGCCCCGGGCTAAGAAGCTTCATGTCCGCCGTTTTGAATATAGTTTGAAACGGGCATAAGAAATTCAAAAATGATCCAAACAATGTGAAACCTTCGCGTGGTGTCATATTATGTGTCACAGTTGCAAGGAAAAATATTTAACTTGAAAAATTGCAAACATCATAAAAAATCCTTCACAAAATGACCTATCATGTTTGAGGTTTCATGGAATTTAGGTCAAACCACCAATGTTATGGCTAGAATTAAGGCATAGTTTGTGATAATGTGCCCATACTGTGCACACATGTGCATCTTGGGATGGCATACGATGTTTCAGGAGGAAGTTTGCCCTTTCGACACAAGAAAAAACCAATTTCCATTTTTGAGGTGCCGAAATCGGGGTGTTCTGTGAAGCAACCACCAAATTAAAGTTTGGCATTGGTACCAAACCATTTTTCAAAAATACTATACCACCTTATATAGACAATTTCCCAACCGGTGTATCAGGAACCTTTCTGTCCATCCCTCATGAAAAAGACAAATTCTTGCCGAATCGGTAGGAGGTTGCCAAGATTTGAACTACAAGTACATGATGTAATGCTTGTGAAATTTTTAAAAAACCATTTATAGGTTCACAACATGCTATTTCATCAGAGATCCACTTCAAGTTCAGCGAGGCTCAGCCCCGGGCTAAGAAGATTCATGTCCGCCGTTTTGAATATAGTTTGAAACGGGCATAAGAAATTCAAAAATGATCCAAACAATGTGAAACCTTCGCGTGGTGTCATATTATGTGTCACAGTTGCAAGGAAAAATATTGAACTTGAAAAATTGCAAACATCATAAAAAATCCTTCACAAAATGACCTATCATGTTTGAGGTTTCATGGAATTTAGGTCAAACCACCAATGTTATGGCTAGAATCAGGGCATAGTTTGTGATAATGTGCCCATACTGTGCACACATGTGCATCTTGGGATGGCATACGATGTTGCAGGAGGAAGTTTTCCCTTTCGACACAAGAAAAAGCCAATTTCCATTTCTGAGGTGCCAAAATCGGGGTGTTCTGTGAAGCAACCACCAAATTAAAGTTTGGCATTGGTACCAAAGCATTTTTCAAAAATACTATACCACCTTATATGGACAATTTTCCAACCGGTGTATCAGGAACCTTTCTGTCCATCCCTCATGAAAAAGACAAATTCCTGCCGAATCGGTAGGAGGTTGCCAAGATTTGAACTACAAGTACATGATATAATGCTTGTGAAATTTTTAAAAAACCATTTATATGTTCACAACATGCTATTTCATCAGAGATCCACTTCAAGTTCAGCGAGGCTCAGCCCCGGGCTAAGAAGCTTCATGTCCGCCGTTTTGAATATAGTTTGAAACGGGCATAAGAAATTCAAAAATAATCCAAACAATGTGAAACCTTCGCGTGGTGTCATATTATGTGTCACAGTTGCAAGGAAAAATACTGAACTTGAAAAATTGCAAACATCATAAAAAATCCTTCACAAAATGACCTATCATGTTTGAGGTTTTATGGAATTTAGGTCAAACCACCAATGTTATGGCTAGAATCAGGGCATAGTTTGTGATCATGTGCCCATACTGTGCACACATGTGCATCTTGGGATGGCATACGATGTTGCAGGAGGAAGTTTTCCCTTTCGACACACGAAACAACCAATTTCCATTTTTGAGGTGCCGAAATCGGGGTGTTCTGTGAAGCAACCACCAAATTAAAGTTTGGCATTGGTACCAAAGCATTTTTCAAAAATACTATACCACCTTATATGGACAATTTTCCAACCGGTGTATCAGGAACCTTTCTGTCCATCCCTCATGAAAAAGACAAATTCCTGCCGAATCGGTAGGAGGTTGCCAAGATTTGAACTACAAGTACATGATATAATGCTTGTGAAATTTTTAAAAAACCATTTATAGGTTCACAACATGCTATTTCATCAGAGATCCACTTCAAGTTCAGCGAGGCTCAGCCCCGGGCTAAGAAGCTTCATGTCCGCCGTTTTGAATATAGTTTGAAACGGGCATAAGAAATTCAAAAATGATCCAAACAATGTGAAACCTTCGCGTGGTGTCATATTATGTGTCACAGTTGCAAGGAAAAATATTGAACTTGAAAAATTGCAAACATCATAAAAAATCCTTCACAAAATGACCTATCATGTTTGAGGTTTCATGGAATTTAGGTCAAACCACCAATGTTATGGCTAGTATCAGGGCATAGTTTGTGATAATGTGCCTATACTGTGCACACATGTGCATCTTGGGATGGCTTACGATGTTTCAGGAGGAAGTTTGCCCTTTCGACACAAGAAAAAACCAATTTCCATTTTTGAGGTGCCGAAATCGGGGTGTTCTGTGAAGCAACCACCAAATTAAAGTTTGGCATTGGTACCAAACCATTTTTCAAAAATACTATACCACCTTATATAGACAATTTCCCAACCGGTGTATCAGGAACCTTTCTGTCCATCCCTCATGAAAAAGGACAAATTCCTGCCGAATCGGTAGGAGGTTGCCAATATTTGAACTACAAGTACATGATATAATGCTTGTGCAATTTTTAAAAAACCATTTATAGGTTCACAACATGCTATTTCATCAGAGATCCACTTCAAGTTCAGCGAGGCTCAGCCCCGGGCTAAGAAGCTTCATGTCCGCCGTTTTGAATATAGTTTAAACCGGGCATAAGAAATTCAAAAATGATCCAAACAATGTGAAACCTTCGCGTGGTGTCATATTATGTGTCACAGTTGCAAGGAAAAATATTGAACTTGAAAAATTGCAAACATCATAAAAAATCCTTCACAAAATGACCTATCATGTTGGAGGTTTCATGGCATTTAGGTCAAACCACCAATGTTATGGCTAGAATCAGGGCATAGTTTGTGATAATGTGCCCATACTATGCACACGTGTGTATCTTGGGATGGCTTACGATGTTGCAGGAGCAAGTTTTCCCTTTCGACACACGAAACAGCCAATTTCCATTTTTGAGGTGTCGAAATCAGGGTGTTCTGTGACGCAACCACCAAATTAAAGTTTGGCATTGGTACCAAAGCATTTTTCAAAAATACTATACCACCTTATATGGACAATTTTCCAACCGGTGTATCAGGAACCTTTCTGTCCATCCCTCATGAAAAAGACAAATTCCTGCCGAATCGGTAGGAGGTTGCCAAGATTTGAACTACAAGTACATGATATAATGCTTGTGAAATTTTTAAAAAACCATTTATAGGTTCACAACATGCTATTTCATCAGAGATCCACTTCAAGTTCAGCGAGGCTCAGCCCCGGGCTAAGAAGCTTCATGTCCGCCGTTTTGAATATAGTTTGAAACGGGCATAAGAAATTCAAAAATGATCCAAACAATGTGAAACCTTCGCGTGGTGTCATATTATGTGTCACAGTTGCAAGGAAAAATATTGAACTTGAAAAATTGCAAACATCATAAAAAATCCTTCACAAAATGACCTATCATGTTTGAGGTTTCATGGAATTTAGGTCAAACCACCAATGTTATGGCTAGTATCAGGGCATAGTTTGTGATAATGTGCCTATACTGTGCACACATGTGCATCTTGGGATGGCTTACGATGTTTCAGGAGGAAGTTTGCCCTTTCGACACAAGAAAAAACCAATTTCCATTTTTGAGGTGCCGAAATCGGGGTGTTCTGTGAAGCAACCACCAAATTAAAGTTTGGCATTGGTACCAAACCATTTTTCAAAAATACTATACCACCTTATATAGACAATTTCCCAACCGGTGTATCAGGAACCTTTCTGTCCATCCCTCATGAAAAAGGACAAATTCCTGCCGAATCGGTAGGAGGTTGCCAATATTTGAACTACAAGTACATGATATAATGCTTGTGCAATTTTTAAAAAACCATTTATAGGTTCACAACATGCTATTTCATCAGAGATCCACTTCAAGTTCAGCGAGGCTCAGCCCCGGGCTAAGAAGCTTCATGTCCGCCGTTTTGAATATAGTTTAAACCGGGCATAAGAAATTCAAAAATGATCCAAACAATGTGAAACCTTCGCGTGGTGTCATATTATGTGTCACAGTTGCAAGGAAAAATATTGAACTTGAAAAATTGCAAACATCATAAAAAATCCTTCACAAAATGACCTATCATGTTGGAGGTTTCATGGCATTTAGGTCAAACCACCAATGTTATGGCTAGAATCAGGGCATAGTTTGTGATAATGTGCCCATACTATGCACACGTGTGTATCTTGGGATGGCTTACGATGTTGCAGGAGGAAGTTTTCCCTTTCGACACACGAAAAAGCCAATTACTATTTTTGAGGTGTCGAAATCAGGGTGTTCTGTGACGCAACCACCAAATTAAAGTTTGGCATTGGTACCAAAGCATTTTTCAAAAATACTATACCACCTTATATGGACAATTTTCCAACCGGTGTATCAGGAACCTTTCTGTCCATCCCTCATGAAAAAGACAAATTCCTGCCGAATCGGTAGGAGGTTGCCAAGATTTGAACTACAAGTACATGATATAATGCTTGTGAAATTTTTAAAAAACCATTTATAGGTTCACAACATGCTATTTCATCAGAGATCCACTTCAAGTTCAGCGAGGCTCAGCCCCGGGCTAAGAAGCTTCATGTCCGCCGTTTTGAATATAGTTTGAAACGGGCATAAGAAATTCAAAAATGATCCAAACAATGTGAAACCTTCGCGTGGTGTCATATTATGTGTCACAGTTGCAAGGAAAAATATTGAACTTGAAAAATTGCAAACATCATAAAAAATCCTTCACAAAATGACCTATCATGTTTGAGGTTTTATGGAATTTAGGTCAAACCACCAATGTTATGGCTAGAATCAGGGCATAGTTTGTGATAATTTGCCCATACTGTGCACACATGTGCATCTTGGGATGGCATACGATGTTGCAGGAGGAAGTTTTCCCTTTCGACACACGAAACAGCCAATTTCCATTTTTGAGGTGCCGAAATCGGGGTGTTCTGTGAAGCAACCACCAAATTAAAGTTTGGCATTGGTACCAAAGCATTTTTCAAAAATACTATACCACCTTATATGGACAATTTTCCAACCGGTGTATCAGGAACCTTTCTGTCCATCCCTCATGAAAAAGACAAATTCCTGCCGAATCGGTAGGAGGTTGCCAAGATTTGAACTACAAGTACATGATATAATGCTTGTGAAATTTTAAAAAAACCATTTATAGGTTCACAACATGCTATTTCATCAGAGATCCACTTCAAGTTCAGCGAGGCTCAGCCCCGGGCTAAGAAGCTTCATGTCCGCCGTTTTGAATATAGTTTGAAACGGGCATAAGAAATTCAAAAATAATCCAAACAATGTGAAACCTTCGCGTGGTGTCATATTATGTGTCACAGTTGCAAGGAAAAATATTGAACTTGAAAAATTGCAAACATCATAAAAAATCCTTCACAAAATGACCTATCATGTTTGAGGTTTCATGGAATTTAGGTCAAACCACCAATGTTATGGCTAGTATCAGGGCATAGTTTGTGATAATGTGCCCATACTGTGCACACATGTGCATCTTGGGATGGCATACGATGTTGCAGGAGGAAGTATTCCATTTCGACACACGAAACAGCCAATTTCCATTTTTGAGGTGCCGAAATCGGGGTGTTCTGTGAAGCAACCACCAAATTAAAGTTTGGCATTGGTACCAAACCATTTTTCAAAAATACTATACCACCTTATATGGACAATTTTCCAACCACTGTATCAGGAACCTTTTTGTCCATCCCTCATGAAAAAGACAAATTCCTGCCGAATCGGTAGGAGGTTGCCAAGATTTGAACTACAAATACATGATATAATTCTTGTGAAATTTTTAAAACACCATTTATAGGTTCACAACATGCTATTTCATTAGAGATCCACTTCAAGTTCAGCGAGGCTCAGCCCCGGGCTAAGAAGCTTCATGTCCGCCGTTTTGAATATAGTTTGAAACGGGCATAAGAAATTCAAAAATGATCCAAACAATGTGAAACCTTCGCGTGGTGTCATATTATGTGTCACAGTTGCAAGGAAAAATATTTAACTTGAAAAATTGCAAACATCATAAAAAATCCTTCACAAAATGACCTATCATGTTGGAGGTTTCATGGCATTTAGGTCAAACCACCAATGTTATGGCTAGAATCAGGGCATAGTTTGTGATAATGTGCCCATACTGTGCACACATGTGCATCTTGGGATGGCATACGATGTTGCAGGAGGAAGTTTTCCCTTTCGACACAAGAAAAAGCCAATTTCCATTTCTGAGGTGCCAAAATCGGGGTGTTCTGTGAAGCAACCACCAAATTAAAGTTTGGCATTGGTACCAAAGCATTTTTCAAAAATACTATACCACCTTATATGGACAATTTCCCAACCGGTGTATCAGGAACCTTTCTGTCCATCCCTCATGAAAAAGACAAATTCCTGCCGAATCGGTAGGAGGTTGCCAAGATTTGAACTACAAGTACATGATATAATTCTTGTGAAATTTTTAAAAAACCATTTATAGGTTCACAACATGCTATTTCATCAGAGATCCACTTCAAGTTCAGCGAGGCTCAGCCCCGGGCTAAGAAGCTTCATGTCCGCCGTTTTGAATATAGTTTGAAACGGGCATAAGAAATTCAAAAATGATCCAAACAATGTGAAACCTTCGCGTGGTGTCATATTATGTGTCACAGTTGCAAGGAAAAATATTGAACTTGAAAAGTTGCAAACATCATAAAAAATCCTTCACAAAATGACCTATCATGTTTGAGGTTTCATGGAATTTAGGTCAAACCACCAATGTTATGGCTAGAATCAGGGCATAGTTTGTGATAATGTGCGCATACTGTGCACACATGTGCATCTTGGGATGGCTTACGATGTTGCAGGAGGAAGTTTTCCGTTTCGACACACGAAACAGCCAATTTCCATTTTTGAGATGCCGAAATCGGGGTGTTCTGTGAAGCAACCACCAAATTAAAGTTTGGCATTGGTACCAAACCATTTTTCAAAAATACTATACCACCTTATATGGACAATTTTCCAACCGGTGTATCAGGAACCTTTCTATCCATCCCTCATGAAAAAGACAAATTCCTGCCGAATCGGTAGGAGGTTGCCAAGATTTGAACTACAGGTACATGATATAATGCTTGTGAAATTTTAAAAAAACCATTTATAGGTTCACAACATGCTATTTCATCAGAGATCCACTTCAAGTTCAGCGAGGCTCAGCCCCGGGCTAAGAAGATTCATGTCCGCCGTTTTGAATATAGTTTGAAACGGGCATAAGAAATTCAAAAATGTTCCAAACAATGTGAAACCTTCGCGTGGTGTCATATTATATGTCACAGTTGCAAGGAAAAATATTAAACTTGAAAAATTGCAAACATCATAAAAAATCCTTCACAAAATGACGTATCATGTTCGAGGTTTCATGGCATTTAGGTCAAACCACCAATGTTATGGCTAGAATCAGGGCATAGTTTGTGATAATGTGCCCATACTGTGCACACATGTGCATCTTGGGATGGCTTACGATGTTGCAGGAGGAAGTTTTCCCTTTCGACACACGAAAAAGCCAATTTCCATTTTTGAGGTGCCAAAATCGGGGTGTTCTTTGAAGCAAGCACCAAATTAAAGTTTGGCATTGGTACCAAACCATTTTTCAAAAATACTATACCACCTTATATCGACAATTTCCCAACCGGTGTATCAGGAACCTTTCTATCCATCCCTCATGAAAAAGACAAATTCCTGCCGAATCGGTAGGAGGTTGCCAAGATTTGAACTACAAATACATGA
This sequence comes from Avena eriantha, assembly GCA_910589775.1. NCBI lineage: Eukaryota > Viridiplantae > Streptophyta > Magnoliopsida > Poales > Poaceae > Avena > Avena eriantha. The sequence goes on from OU342741.1 coordinate 475,822,670, forward strand.
TATAATTCTTGTGAAATTTTTAAAAAACCATTTATAGGTTCACAACATGCTATTTCATTAGAGATCCACTTCAAGTTCAGCGAGGCTCAGCCCCGGGCTAAGAAGCTTCATGTCCGCCGTTTTGAATATAGTTTGAAACGGGCATAAGAAATTCAAAAATGATCCAAACAATGTGAAACCTTCGCGTGGTGTCATATTATGTGTCACAGTTGCAAGGAAAAATATTTAACTTGAAAAATTGCAAACATCATAAAAAATCCTTCACAAAATGACCTATCATGTTTGAGGTTTCATGGAATTTAGGTCAAACCACCAATGTTATGGCTAGAATTAAGGCATAGTTTGTGATAATGTGCCCATACTGTGCACACATGTGCATCTTGGGATGGCATACGATGTTTCAGGAGGAAGTTTGCCCTTTCGACACAAGAAAAAACCAATTTCCATTTTTGAGGTGCCGAAATCGGGGTGTTCTGTGAAGCAACCACCAAATTAAAGTTTGGGATTGGTACCAAACCATTTTTCAAAAATACTATACCACCTTATATAGACAATTTCCCAACCGGTGTATCAGGAACCTTTCTGTCCATCCCTCATGAAAAAGACAAATTCCTGCCGAATCGGTAGGAGGTTGCCAAGATTTGAACTACAAGTACATGATATAATGCTTGTGAATTTTTTTAAAAATCATTTATAGGTTCACAACATGCTATTTCATCAGAGATCCACTTCAAGTTCAGCGAGGCTCAGCCCCGGGCTAAGAAGCTTCATGCCCGCCGTTTTGAATATAGTTTGAAACGGGCATAAGAAATTCAAAAATGATCCAAACAATGTGAAACCTTCGCGTGGTGTCATATTATGTGTCACAGTTGCAAGGAAAAATATTGAACTTGAAAAATTGCAAACATCATAAAAAATCCTTCACAAAATGACCTATCATGTTCGAGGTTTCATGGCATTTAGGTCAAACCACCAATGTTATGGCTAGAATCAGGGCATAGTTTGTGATAATGTGCCCTTACTGTGCACACATGTGCATCTTGGGTAAAATTTAGTCCCGGCTGGTGGGTGCAACCGAGACTAAAGCTGTCGGTGGGATAAGGACGCGTGGGTAACCTTTAGTCCCGGCTGGTGGGTGCAACCGAGACTAAAGTTGTCGGTGGGATAAGGACGCGTGGGTAACCTTTAGTCCCGGTTGGTGGGTGCAACCGAGACTAAAGATGCCGGAGGGATAAGGACGCGTGGGTAACCTTTAGTCCCGGCTAGTGGGTGCAACTGAGACTAAAGATGCCGGTGGGATAAGGATGCGTGGGTAACCTTTAATCCCGGCTGGTGGGTGCAACCGAGACTGAAGCTGTCGGCGGGATAAGGACGTGTGGGTGGACCATCGATACGCCATGGCAAGCAGCTCAACAAGCCAACATAGCGCACTGCTCGATGAGATAAAGCATGTAGCGCACGACGCCCTGTCGGAGGAACAAGACAAAGTAGAAGCGACGCCGTGCCTATAAAAGGACCATCGATACGCCATGGCAAGTAGCTCAACAAGCCAACATAGGTAGAGAGAGTTTAATCCCCATGGATGGAGGGTTGCGAAATCTCTCGTGGCGGAGCTTCTCGAAGATGTCGTTGGTGCACACGCCCTACGGCATCTTTGGAAGCTCCGCCTCGGAAATTTCCCTGCAAGCCCGTGAAAGACTCCATCTCCTCTAACAGTGTTGGGGAAAGGGTTGGGAACTCTCCCGTGGCGGAGCTTCTCGAAGATGTCGTTGGTGCACACGCCCTACGGCATCTTCGGAAGCTCCGCCTCGGAAAATTTTCCCTGCAAGCCCGTGAAAGACTCCATTACATAAAGTTTCGATACATCACATAAAGTTTCCATACATCACATAAAGTTTCCATACATTACATAGATTTACATAGGGTTTAGGGTTTAGGATATGAATCCTTCGTTGCGTATGTCGATCCCTTGCCCATGATCGCTTCTTAGGCCGTAACCATGGAGCATCTTCTTTGCTTAACGGGATGCTTGGGTCAGTTTACACGGTGAAGGGCGGAATTTCATCAAACTTATCATAATCTGCTGACATGTCTGTCTTGTCCTCGACTCCCATGATGTTTCTTTTCCCTGAAAGAACTATGTGACGCCGGGGCTCATCGTCTGATGTATACGTTTCCTTATTTTTTCTTTTTTTGCGGTCCAAAGGACATGTCCTTCACATAAAAAACCTGAGCCACATCATTGGCTAGAACGAATGGTTCGTCTCTGTAATCAAGATTCTTGAGATCCACTATTGTCATTCCGTACAGCTGGTCTACCTTTACCCCTTCTCCATTCATGTTAACCCAACTGCACCGAAACAATGGGACCTTAAAAGTAGCTCCATAGTCAAGTTCCCATATCTCCTCTATGTAACCATAGTATGTGTCATTTTTCCTATTCTCACATGTTGCATCAAAGCGGACACCACTGTTTTGGTTGGTGCTCTTTTTATCTTGGGCAATCGTGTAAAATGTATTCCCATTTATCTCGTACCCTTGGAAAGTCAATACAGTCGCAGATGGTGTCGCGGCCAACAAGTAGAGCTGATCTCCAATAGTGGTGTCATTCATGAGATGTAATTGCAACCAAGTGCCGAAAGTCTCCATGTGATTTTTTTTAATCCAGTAGTCATCCTTCCCCGGGAACTTGGAGCGTACAACATTCATGTGTTCCTCGATATACGGAGCCACAAAGGTAGAACTTTGGAGAACTATGTAGTGTGCCTGATTCAAAGAATGTCCGTCCCTAAATATCATTGCTTTCTTTCCTAGCGTGCCTTTTCCACTCAGTCTCCCCTCATACCGTGATTCAGGAACACCAATCGGCTTAAGGTCAGGAAGAAAGTCTACACAGAACCCAATGACCTCCTCTATTCCATAGCCCTTGGAGATGCTTCCTTCTGGCCTAGCACGGTTACGAACATATTTCTTTAAGACTCCCATGAACCTCTCGAAGGGGAACATATTGTGCAGAAATACAGGACCGAGAATGTAAATCTCATCGACTAGGTGAACTAAGGATGCGTCATAATATTGAAGAAGGACGGGGGGAACACCAACTCAAAACTGACAAGACATTGGACCACATCCTTCTGTAGCCTTTCTAGACTTTCTCGATCGATTACCTTTTGAGATATTGCATTGAGGAATGCACATAGCTTCACAATGGCTAATCGAACATTTTCCGGTAGAATCCCTCTCAATGCAACCGGAAGAAACTGTGTCATAATCACGTGGCAATCATGAGACTTCAGGTTCTGAAATTTTTTCTCTGCCATATTTATTATTCCCTTTATATTTGACGAGAAGCCAGCCGGGACCTTGATACTGTAAAGGACTTCAAAAAAGATTTCCTTCTCTGCTTTGGTAAGAGCGTAGCTACTTAAGTATTTACGTCCTTTATCAGTATGCTTGTTGTGTGGTTCTTTGATACGTTGCTGGTCCTCCCGTGCTTCTGGTGTATCTTTTGTCTTCTCATACACGCCCAGGAAGCCTAGCAGGTTCACACAAAGATTCTTCGTCACGTGCATCACGTCGATTGAAGAACGGACCTCTAGGTCTTTCCAATAATCAAGTTCCCAAAATATAGATTTCTTTTTCCACATGGCCGTGTGTCCGGTAATGGGGTCTTTCGGAACAGATTGACCGCCATGACCCTTTCCAAAGATTACTTCTAGGTCCTTCACCATACCAAATACATCAGCACCTTTAGGGAGCTTAGGCTTCTTCCGGTAATCTGCCTCACCGTTGAAATTCTTGCCTTTCTTTCTTACTTGATGATTGGTCGGAAGAAATTTACGACACCCCAGGTACACAACCTTCTTACATTTATCCAAATATGTACCTTTAGTATTATCTAAACAATGTGTGCATGCATTGTATCCCTTGTTTGACTATCCTGAAATGTTACTAAGAGCAGGCCAATCATTGATGGTTATGAACAACAACGCTCGTAGGTCAAATGGCTCCTGTTTGTGCTCATCCCACACCTTTACACCTGGTTCTGCCCACAACTGCAAAAGTTCATTGACTAATGGCCTTAGGTACACATCAATGTCGTTTCCGGGTTGCTTCGGTCCTTGGATGAGCACTGGCATCATAATGAACTTCCGCTTCATGCACAACCAAGGAGGAAGGTTGTAGATACATAGAGTCACTGGCCAGGTGCTGTGACTACAGCTCTGCTCCCCAAAAGGATTCATGCCGTATGTACTTAGACCAAACCATAAGTTCCTTGCGTCACCTGCAAAGTTCGAGTACTTTCTCTCGATGTTTCTCCACTGCGACCCATCGGTAGGGTGTCTCAGTTTCCCGTCTTTCTTACGCTCTTCTTTGTGTCATCGCAACAACCTAGCATGCTCTTTATTTCTGAACAGACGTTTCAACCGTGGTATTATAGGAGCATACCACATAACGTTAGCAGGAACCCTCTTTCTGGAGGGCTCGTCATCGCCCTCAACATCACCAGGGTCATCTTGTCTGATCTTGTATCGACATGCATTGCATACCAGGCATTTATCCATATTCTCGTACTTCTCACCGCGGTACAGGATGCAGTCATTAATGCATGCATGTATCTTCTCCACATCTAATCTTAGAGGGCAGATAGTCTTCTTTGCTTTGTACATTGTCTCGGGCAGCTCGTTATCCTTTGGAAGCTTCGGCTTCATTATTTTCAGTAACTTCTCAAATCCCCTGTCAGATAAGCCAGTCTCTACCTTCCATTTCAGCAGTTCAAGTGTGGTACCGAGCTTTGTGCTGCCATCTTCGCAATTTGGGTACAACAACTTTTTGTGATCCTTTTGCATGGCCTCCAACTTAAGCTTCTCCCTTTCTGTATCACATTGTTGCTTTGCATCAGAAATGACCCGACCAAGACCATCAGCGGGCTCATCTGATGCTCGTTGTTCTTCTTCATTGCTGCCTCCCTCTTCTTTATTGTCTTCCATTGCAGTATCACCGTATTCTTCAGGGGACATAGGATAGCTGTCATCCTCCTCCTCTTCTTCATTTTCTTCTAGCCTAACCCCTCTTTCTCCGTGCATGGCCCAACAATAATATCCGGGCATGAAACCTCTCCGAAGCAGATGGCTTTGAAGGATTCTCGGGGCAAAGTGCTCCGCCACGTTCCGACAGTCGACGCAAGGACAAGACATAAAATTATCCACTTTGTTTGCCTTAGCCAAATCGATAAATTTATGGAGGCCTGCAATAAAATCGGAATGGTGTCGGTCGCCATACATCCATTGTATCCGTGCATCGATCTACGTGATAATAATTAACCATTACAATAACATCGTGAATAGTAAAATGACCACCCTACATGGACAGATGCAATATTTTTGTATCAGTTACATATAAAGAAGATAAGGTTGCTAACCTCAGCCGAGGATATCGTGTTGTGCGAACTAAAGTGTGGCTCGGACATTTCGTCGAACACCTCGTGTGCAATCAAAGAAAAAAAAAGCTAGCACCCACTCCTCACACACAATCCAGCAAAATTTGGTGGGCAAAGGGCTGGGCTTATATATAGCCAGGGGAGGGTTTTTGGTCCCAGTTATTGCCACGACCCGGGACCAAAGCCCCTCCCGTGCGACACGTGGCGACCCAGCAGCTCGCACCCTACCCAGGTCATTGGTCCCGGTTGATGGCACGACTCGGGACCAATGACTTCGGTGGGGGGGTGCGCTGCTGGGCCGCCACGTGTCGCGCGGGAGGGGCTTTGGTCCCGGGTCATGGAAATAACCGGGACCAATGCCTTCGTCGCTTCGTCATCGCCGTGCATAAATATGAGGCCACATCGCTCGCTTTCTCCATCGCCTCTGCCTCTCTGCAGTCCCTCTCCACCCCACCACTTTGCCTCTCCACCGCGTCGTCGTTTCGCCTCCCCTCCCTCTCCAGTCTCCACCGCGCCGTCATGGAGGTGCCCACGCTCAACCACTACGAGGCGGCGCAGTTTGCGATCTACGGCATCCTCGCGCCGCCAGATTTCGCATCAGCGAGGGGGGTGTGCCGGTGGCTCCGCTCCTCAACCCCCGCGGATACGAGATGGAGTACGTCATCGCGGAGCGTCGCCGCCAACTGCCCGCGTGTATTAGGGTGTTGCCCCGGTACGCGGCGGGCAGCGAGTATTGGCCCCGGCTGTTCAAGAAGGAGCGGAAGGCCAAGCTTGGCAACCGTTTCCTGGACGGGCGCCTGGTGCACCCGGATCGCCGCAACCAAGAAGGGCGGGAGTTATTCTGGTCCGTCCCTGGACGAACCATCTACACCGCCATCGATGCCGCTACGCGCGCAGACGAGCTCCATCTCCCGAACAACGCCGAAATCATGGAGATTTCGTCCGACGACGACGAGGAAGCCGGCGGCACGGAGGACAACGGCTCGGAGGACAGCGGCAGAGGAAGTGTTGTCGACTAGAAATTTATAAAGTCGCATCTTTATTTGTATGGAAAAATTTGTGGTCGAATAATAAAATGTCTCAGTTTAGACCTTTGTCTCGATTAATTCGTGAAAGATTTGTTCAAAAATAGTGATCAATTCAATTTCTACCTCGAATTAATTTCTGCGCCGAATTAATTTACATTAATTCCTTACCCACAAAAAAAAATTACATTAAATCTTGGACTGCTGACCGTCGCGGGGTTTTTGGTCCCGGTTCTTGGCATGAACCGGGACCAATGCCTCGCAGAGAGGCACGTGTGCATCGCGGGGTCATTGGTCCCGGTTCGTGCCACAAACTGGGACAAATGATTACAGATGAACCGGGACCAATATCCTGGCGGCATGAACCGGGACCGGTGCCTGGCATTGGTCCCGATTACGGAAACGAACCGGGACCAATGGAATTTGGACGCTGGACCAAAGGCCCTCTTTCTACTAGTGAACGGGTAGGCGTTAGTTAAGTTTGCGACTAACTTGATGCTTGCCTTCTTGTTTAAAATTAGTAGTGTATTTGTTTGATTTATGACTTTCTTGGCAGAATCTTTTTTGTTGCTAAACATCAATTTGGCAAAATAATGCATGCTAATTTCAAAATAAAGTGAGTATGTTTTGTGTTGAATTTCGAGGACGAAATTCTTATAAGGTGGATAGGATGTGATAACCCAAATTTTTAGTTTATTAATTAAATTGAGTCAGGAAATAATTAGTTTCTAAACAATTAGGTTTGGACTAATTTTTAGTATTATATTTTTATGCTAATCGTTGGATGCAACGGAAAGTAAAATTAGGAATAGTTAATTAAATAACAATAGAGTTTGTTTTGTTTGTGAATATCACTAGTACTAGTCTCCATACATCCATCGATTGAGCTAGCTAGAATTAATAAGTAGAGTACGATCGTGCAAGCATACATTGTGCACTGGCATGAGATATTTTGCATGAAGAGACAATGTGGCTTTGTGACTAGAGGCCGTTGGATGTCGGCAAGACAGCGTGGACTTGTGCATGTAGTTGGCGTGTGGTGTACTGACACGTATTCTGTTGACTCGCTTTGTGCTGGCAGTAGATCATTCTTTAGTCATCGTACACTGCTACGTGGACTTCAGCAACAAATCGGTAGTGTTGAGTTGACCCTTGCTCATGCGCTGGCCGATGCTTAGTGTCGAAGGGTTAAGCGGCAAGGCGGCAAATGGTAGCGCAGACTAGATATTCAGCTAGCTCTCAATCGTCGCCGAACTCCTATAAATAGCTAGGCCCTGCTATACTTCATCCTAGCATCGAACAATTGATCATACTTTGTGAGGGCGCTAGAAAGAGTGAGAGATAGAGCCAGAGAGTGAGAGGCTTACCCACAGTACGCATGCACGTGGCATATGTTGCTAAGAAGAAGTGAGAATATTTAGAAGGAGGCGTTGTTGATTTTAGAAGAGGTCCGAGCGATAGATTTCTATTTATTCAGCTATCGGATTTCATATCATGGCGGGGGTTTCTTACCGAAAGGATAGTATGATCTGGTTTATTATTTCATGAAGGCATATGTTTATTTTCAGGCAAGCTCTTCTATACATCTTCCATATATTTTGTATAATATATGTTGCTATTGAATTTGTGAGATATTATTTGAGATTGAGATATATATGTGAAAATTGTGGGCTAATGAGCCGGCGTCGGTATGCGGTGATGGATCCGCGGGAACCACCCATACGAACCGAGCTTTTAGCAGAGATATGATTTTGGAGAACACCGTGAAAACTAATATATATGTTTTGTAAATAAAACTTGGTGCTATGAAGGTAATCGTATTGTACCGGTCATAGTCCAGGTATGGGACCGGCTGAGTTCTCCGCTAGGGACGACCCTGAAATGGAACGTGTCGGCGATGGATCCGTAGGAGCGTCCGTCATCAGTAAATTCAGATGTCCGGGTTCTAGTGGGTCAAAGGGCTCTGCTTTTCTAGCGGCTGTGTGGTTCTAGTTGAGGCTGTCGGCGTCAGAGTAACCCTCTGTAGAGTGTAAAAGCGTTACTATTAACCACTGTGACTCCCGGGTTTGGAAATGCTCACTTTAATATGTGGCACCATGTGTTCTTAAATTTCCTAATAACTTTATTCATCTACTTTCTGTAAATCAAAGTCTATTTTACAATTTATATGATTGCATGTATGATGAGTTTGCTGAGTACTTTTTATACTCACCCCTTGCTCCTAATGTTTTTATGCAGTCGAAATGGAAGGTGCGGTGATTCGAGAGTAGTGCGGTGGTTCGAGAGTAGGCTGGATCGGTGCGTGGGAAGCGCTAGAGAATCTAGTTGTAATTTATCTATAAATGTAAAATAATTTTGTAATAAAATTAGTTTGAGCTTCTCGAGATCCACTGTACCGGCTTTTTCCTGTATTTTTAGCCTTACGGGTATATAGGCCTCCAGGTCTATATACGCGTGGCGGTTTTCATTCTACCGGGCTGGGTCTTGGGACGTGACAGTATCCATGCCACCATGGAATCTAGCTAGTCCCGTGGGAGAAGGTATGACCATACTTGCACTGAATGAGCCACTATATAGATAACCTGCAAAAAATTAGCATCTTTTTCTTGTTAAAAACAATATCATTGCGTCATCTCTAAATTGACCAACATAAGGCTGAAACGCCGATACATATCATTGCTTTAGATTGTTTATCTACCCCATTTAACCAATTTCCAAACATATTTATGATATTAGTTAGAGAAAGAAAATTATAAGTAATACTGACTATGCGCCAAATAAGACTAGCAAAAGGACAAGATAGAATAAATGCTCTATCATTTCTTGTGCCCCACAAAAACAACATTTTGTACAACCAGCCTAATTTATTTTTGCCAAATTATCCTTTGCGAGCAACACTTTATTATTAAAGAACCACATGATTTTTTTAATCTTTAGTGAGATTTTTAACTTCAATAAGTATTTACGAAGAAAAGGCGTATGACATACATAAAGTTAATTAAAAATATACCCGAAATAGTTAAATTCCATGGTTTATCGGATAACTGCACCATCATTAGCTGTTGGCATAAGTGCAACCAAGCTGTCCACTTATTACTAGTTAGTACTCTTCTAAAGCAAATATTTAGAGGTACATGAGCTAAAACAATTGCGTTATATAAAGATGGATATCGGTTTTCTAAAGAAGAATCTCCAACCCACACATATTCCCAAAATCTTGTTGTTGAGCCATCTCCAATTTTGAAATGACCTCTACTAAGGAAATCATCCTTCACCCGAATGATGCCTTTCCAAAAAGGTGAGTCGGTGGGCTTAGCTTCTACTTCGGATAGTTTATTTTGATTTAGGTACTTATGATGCAACAATTCTTGCCACATACCCTCTTCACTAAGTAATTTAAAAAGCCATTTACTTAATAAACACTTATTTTTGAGTTCCAGTGCCTCAATGCCAAGACCTCCTTAATCTTTTGGTCGACATATAATATTCCACTTAGTCAACCTATACTTTCTTTTATTCTCATCACTTTGCCAAAAGAAACGAGATCTATAAAAGTAAAGTCTTTTGATTGTTCACCTGGAATACTTGTTTTGCCTCAATCTTCTATAGTTTTCGTAAATGATTTTTATGAAATACTACTCCATACATCTTGACATAAGTGACTTGCATTTGTCTATATTCGCATGTATCTATATACTAAATCATGTCTAAGTACATGCAAATCTATACGATACACGCCACTTATTTTAGGACGAAGGGAGTATTTGCCTTCTATATTAATTGCAAATGTATTTGATCTCGATATGACTTTATATTCCTCTTTGTTCATTACTTTGGAGATTGTTATTCCAAAAATGGTGAAAGTGATGCACTGAGAACAATAGAAGTCCAAAGATAACCTGTATTTAGTGACCCTACATTCCTCTTTTTTAAAAGAAAATTACCTTACATAAGCCACTCTGTTATGTGTTAATTAAGCTTTACTGGTTTTCAAAAACCAATATCAACTACCATAATTTCTATTTGCATTGTATATCTCATGAAGTTTACCAAGGTGCTTCAGAGCCATCAGCTAAAACCTGTGCACAAGGCAAAGCTCCTTGCTTCGATTTTAGCTCTGGCTTAGGATGTTGGAGTGACCTTTAGTATGTATAGCTTCTGTATATAGTTTTTTTATTTTATCTTTAGCCTTTTAGGCCCTTTTGTAACACCTACTCTTTACATTTTTAATAAAAAGTGGGAGCCGTGGGGCTTTTTCCTCACAGTAAATAGTTTAAAAAAGTTTACCAATATGCAAAGAACCGTAAAAAAGTGGAATTAGTTTAATTTAAGCTCTGCCAAACTATTTTCGTTATACACATCTCAATTGCACGCTATTTACTCTCTTAAATTAGCATTTCTATTAATACCATTAGAAAAAAATCATACTATATGTTTATTATGATCATGCCGATTAATTGTATATTATAATACCTTACCCATGTTTTAAGTTTACACAACACTATCATCTTGCTCACAATTGTATTTCCATAAACTGAAGCAGGGAAAATGGATAATTTTATCTCCTTTTTTATCTTTTCTCTAAGTCATTTTCCAGCATATTTTCTCTCACTTAGTATAGGTAACATCAACCTGCTATGATATTTGAGTTGAGAGAAACTTTGATTGCGATGCCAAACCTACCCGTACTAAGGATCATATAACTTGTACTTGAACTTTTATTTTAAATAGGATAAAAATCCCTCGGGATCTGGCACTGATTGAATGAATCCAAAGTTTTTAATCCTTAGAATAACATAACCAAATGCCCAAAAAAGTCCGAAAATGCAATAAGAATTACATGTTACAACTTATGCATAAGAAATCCATATAGATTGAGTATATCTGACATCTATACTAACCTGTACCCAAGTGCGATATTTTTTGCTTAGCATGGCATGGTCTATCCTTGATTAGAATGCATGTTAGTTTTTATCTTCTTTTTCCATACTATTTCATTAGGAACCTACACATGATTCCAATTTAATGCACTGCTTGTTCGATATTTCAGGCCAAGATGGATAAGCATTACTGGATCATGGAATGTATGAAGATGACGCTAAGCCTACTATCCTCTCTAGAATGATTAAGTAAAAAGAAAAGAACCATCGACTAGTCAGGATATAAATATAAACATCATATTAGTGTGCCATTTTAATTAGTGTGTTTTAGTCCGGTCTGCTTGCACCTCAATAGCCTAGGAGACCTCGACAATGCATATTTTTCCTTCAACGATTGTTAGCCGAGATGTCCTTTGTACATGTCGTGCACTTATCTAGCTAGATAGAGCATTCTAGCTAATTGATTACAACTTTTTTCTTGTTTAGTTTTGGTTTGTGTTGTTTGTGTAAGTGCAAACATAAAGTTTCAGGAGAAAATGAGAAGTTTACACGAAGTTTGGTGTTGGTCTGAGACCAAGCTTTGGTTTAATAAACCTGATTACTTACTGCTATGGTGCAGTATAATTTCTGGTCCAGAATCAGTAATAGAGTGGAAAAGACAAACTTGTACCCATGAATCTAACCTGCGGGTAAAGCCATAAACTAACAGGGTATGGATCGACTTGTAATCATGTACAGTATAAGGGATGTCACTTCCATCCATTTGAGACTTTGGGGAGTATGAAAATTTTCCACTTCGCTTCACTGCCTAAGTCGAACACATGTCTTTTGTTTGTGACTCTATGAATACCAATAGAATGGTTTTGCGGAGGCCAAAGAATGCTGAAGCCTCTAGTTTTGCAACCAAATACTGTTGAGGGGCTGGGTAACCGTGCTAGGAGTTGATGGTTCCCTCTTAGTTTTAATTTGAGGGTCTCATATAAAACTGACATGTTCCGGATTCCAAAATATTCTGTTTCAGAGCAGGGCGTTCGGATTAACCTGAATAAAATGAGAGTCATCACATGGATTTTGGAACACAAAAATCATGAGACAGAAACATAAATTGAGCTACCACTGATCAGTTGTGCTATTAAACCAGGAAACTATAGAACATTTTATTATGAATCAATGATTTTTGCTACGTCAAAGCTTGCAATCCCCAGCGCCACCCCAATATGCAGATACACCATCGTCTCTGTTTGTTTTATTAGCAACTGAGTAGCACTTCGGATTTTCTACAACCACGTAAAACTCACAAGACCGTGGGGTCTCTAGATTGTGATTTCTGTCCACAATTTTAATGCTCTTCACATACGCTGCTTTACCCCACCCCTCCGAAGCAGGGTGTCCGCTGCCCATGGGTGGTGGCTTATATTTAATTATAGGTCCTTCAACAAAACCACCCCAATAGCCAATAGTTCCCTTCGCTTTCAAGTGACCAAAGAGTTCACTTGGCCAATATCCCATTACAGTGCCCTCTGCGTCAAATTTTACCCACCAGTTTGACTTGTCATCCTAACAAAAAAGGATAAAATCATTTGAATAGTAAAACCGAAGAACATATTAAGTAGAAACAAGTTTTATAGAAGCATATACAAACAAAATTTATTATTTTTTAAGAATAGAGTGACATATTATATTTTTGTACTAAAGGTATGTATATCTTATTTAGGTAAATATTTTAATATACTTATATCAATCAAAATGCATGATACACCATTAATGTATTTTAGAATTATCTACGAGAACATCGGAGTAAGAAAATCATTTGTGAGAGCCATTATAAAATATATCAAGTTTGAAAACATTGATTTTTTAGGTTTGATTTATGATGCGTAAGATATTATTAAATGGTATAATTTGTGAAAAATTTAAGCATAAAGCGTAAGGACACATGTCGCTACCTAGGAACCCTAAGTTTTCCCACAATAGTGACCATAAAATCAAGAAATTTTAAAAATTCATTTCCAAAATTAAACTATTAGTATTGTAATGAAGTAATAAGAGTACCTAAAAAATATCTACCAAAGAAACATAGGAATAATTAACTTAGTAAAAGTTGTTGAACATTGTTCTCAAGCTTCCAAAACACTAGAAGGAATTTTTTCAGTAAACACATACCTGATAGATGAAAATATCCACTTGAGCTTGTGGCCCACCATACCTCAATACTGGTGATAATGTTCCACCTAAAGTTATAGCTGGATTCGTTTGTACAAATCCAGGACATTGTAGATCATAGCAATTGTGCTAGGGAGTGGAATCAAGTAAGTTAACATAACCTTACTGACAAGAAATAAAAATAAAATTAAATATACAACTTACATAGAAAATATGAAATCTAGCACGCCTGTCACCTGCACTGCTTGTCCAAACCTAGAAGAAGTTAGAAAATAATAGTTTATGATATCGAATCCATCTCAAATGAGCAAATAAGTTTATATTTTGTTAGATGAATCACAAGTGCATACATATTAATGAGTTACTAGATTGAGTAAAAACACATACATACAAAAACACTTTTAAATAAGCACATACTTTTTAATAAAAATACATGTGCATAATTTTTGTGAATTAGAAGTTGGAATGCCAACATGAAACCATAAAAGCACTTCTACAAATAAATTTAACACTTCAGTTGAGCAACAGGAGGATATTTTAGAACAACAAGAACTCTTAACCGGGAGATAGTGTTTTGGCTCATGGATGCAAATGAACCTATTGTGAAAAATCCATAGCAAACTAATTACAAAGTATCAGAAAAATTGATTTTTGTGTGAAGACATCTAGACACTCTATGTTTGCACACAAGTTTTTGAGACAAAAGAACATTTTATGGTCTTGCGTAAAAATAAAAAAACATGATCGTAAATAGCCATGTCAGAGATTTTTTTTGTCTTTTTACATGGGACACAAAAATCATCTTCTTCCTCAAAAACTTATGTACAAACATAAAATATCATATTAAGAATATTGTTTTCTATTTTTTATGAAATTTCAAAATACATTTAAAATAATATGTTCATTTGCACCCACGAGCTAAATTAGATTTCTCGCTCTTAATTGTTTATATCCTATATGTGTTTCATTTATTTTACTTCTTGATTACCTTTAATGTGAATTTAGTTTTTTATTAATACTACTATTTTACATAAGTATTTCATATAGGGGATAGCTAGAAAGTACCTTGTATTTCCTTATGTGAATATTAGTATGGCGTAGTAAGTAAAAAATCTTACTATAGACAATATGATTAGAGTTTGCAAACATGATTTTAATAATTAGATGGTGTATATGCAAATGTAACATAATAAAATATTGAGATTCAACAGACATACATAACGATTTATCAAATACAAAATAAATATAAGTACTTCCACAAAATACTTACAAACCAGCCAGCTCCAACGACATTAGTATGCGGCCTATCGAAAGAATAACCAGTTGTTATAGTTGTTAGCCCCCCAGATTTATCTTCGGTACCATATACGTCTGGTTCATAGACACTTATTGATACACTAGTTCCATAGATGTCTCCTCCTCTCCTTAGGCCTGCCAACTGAATATTACTAACATAACATTAGACCACGATAGTGCTATGGAAACTTGCAACCACACAAACATGTACATGGGCGAGGGTAGACATTTAACTAGACTTCACGGACAAATTCGTTGAGTGGAATGGATTTAAAGTTGAATGCATTAAAGAATAATATTATTGCAATGTTATTCCCTAAATAATCGTGTGAGATTTCCATATTTACTTTAATATGACCTCTTTCTCTAAAAAATGTCCAGCCACATATGCACCACTTTCACACTCACATAAATTTGTACAGTATCCCATTACAATTGCCCCTTATTTGTGATTGTTTCATCCATGTATGTTTATGGTTAGTGTATACATGCAAAACATGACATATTCTACGATGATTTAGGGAGAGGGATATTAGTAACACAAACACTCCAACTAGATTTAGTGTATATGTAGTGAAGATTTTGAGGGTGTATATGTGTCACTAATATAAAATTTAAAAGGAGCATTAATCTCTTTATCTAATTAATGTAATATTTGAAATAGATCCATGAGTTTTCATAATATCTTCCTTGAAACTGTGGTTGATGGTTATTTCCAAAAAAAAACGTATCATGAGTTTAACCATATAAAACATAAAAAATTAAGATTAGATATGGGTTTAGGAAATTTTATTATTCTTCCATTAGAGTCAACATAATCTTCTATATAAACACCATAATGTATTTACATTAGCACATAGACCTTATGCACTACTTGCAGTGAACCAAGATGCCAAAATACAATATAAGGGTCACATGCGAGAAATTTAGACCCAAATATGGCATATTAACAACATATTCTCATTCTAATGGTCCATGAGATTATATATATTATGGAAAATACGGTTCAATATATGCAATACTTTGCATAGATCAAAAATATGTATGAAGTAATGGCCCGAGCAATTATTATGTAGAGATAATGTATACATTACCGAACTAATACTATCACCCTGAACAGTATTCCTTCTGTACATTTTTTGAGTCAGTTCACTAAGGTTAACCATCGAATGGTAATTATCGCTTCTCCACATCGGAATTGTTCCTGAAGGACAAGAAACTGAGCTGATACTAGTATGCAGCTTTGTATCTGGTAATGTAGAGTTGCCACCAACTTCAATAGGATATGAGCTTGGTTCCATCTTCATGCAAGTAAACATAATTTGTTAATTTGGTATATAACATTAGAATGGTTACATTCATGTAAAATAAATGCTTCCAAAAATTAATCCATTAATGTTAACAACATAATTTTTAGTTTTATGTGTACAAAGGAAATCCTTATTGCCAAAACATTGAATAGTAGGTAAGAAAAGGGACAAACGATATTATAAAAGATTATTCCGACCGTGAAAAAATTATACCCGACAATATAACTGATGTATACCTGGATCGTATGGTTTTTCAGAAGCGGATGGTCGAATGCTGGCTGAGATTTGATATCAATGCAGTCGAAAATGTCACCATTTCTGCCTACGAAGTTGAAAATGTATATGGTTATCTGAAATTGGTTTACTAAAACCACCAACCTTAACATACTATGTGATCATACAATACCTGGATTGTGCTAGATATCGCCCTAGTGTACTCCATCATGATTTACTTCTTTTCCATTTTCTTTGGCAATTGCGCCACAAGCTGATAAGAAGCATATCAAAAACAAAATATTTGTTTGTTCCCTAATAGTTTTCATTTCCTAGTAACTAGACTTGGTGTCTATAGTTTTTTCACAAAGGAACTCGGCCTCCATATGTGGGCATATATATGATTGTACGCATTTATTTCTTGGATGTAGAGAAATCTAGAATGATCAATTGATATCTACAAATTAATATTGCACATTGGTATCCATTTATTTATTTTCCATCAATGTAGTACCATGTGTATTTCTTTTATTTTCCAAAGAAGCACACATATTACTAATTAGATGTCTCAGATATTTTAGATTCACACATATCTATACATGTTTTAGTATATATATGTGAATCTAGACGGCATCTAATTCGAGACGGAGGGAGTACATATTAATGCTCTCCATTAATGCTTACCTGCAACACAATTCTTGTGTGGCTATTTAATGTGCATCATATATTTTGCTTTATTTGAGAATATGTATCTAGACAAATTGTTTGACCTAATCATGTCGCAAATTAAAGAGTGCTTGAGTA
The DNA here is from genome assembly GCA_910589775.1 of Avena eriantha. Classification (NCBI taxonomy): domain Eukaryota; kingdom Viridiplantae; phylum Streptophyta; class Magnoliopsida; order Poales; family Poaceae; genus Avena; species Avena eriantha. Next base: position 475,839,801 of record OU342741.1, read on the forward strand.
ACTATCATATAGCCGATGGTTAGGTGATGACTGGATATTTCACTTATTTGATATCCTCATTTAAAAATATAAATCTTAATTTTGGATGATATTATTCCTTCTACTTGTCACTAATCACTAGTAATTGCATATATGTGTAATTTTTCTTTATCATTTATTTATTTTTATAAATGGATCGTATTAATGATGAAATTTGATCATATATGAGAATAACCAAGTGATGGTAAAAAGAAAGTGCTGAAAATATTAACTATACATTTAAACAACCAAAGGTACGATCGAAGCACCCGTATGGCGCGGTCGTACTATATGTTGGTGGATCTGTGACATCATTCTTGACAACTTTTGTCTTATACTCCACATAGTCTCTACCCTGGCCTCCCGAACACCAATTCCTTGGTGGCACGAGATCCTGAGAGGAGTCCCTATGTGGATCCTGTCGAAGGCCTTATGTTCTCCTCTATATTGTCGATGGTTTAATGTAACACCTTTGGGATCAGGGTTAAACAAATCCCAGACCTTAGCCTAACATAAGCTTAACCTAGAGCTCGAGGATATTCAGTGAGAAATCGATAACACAACAGTAACCCTGCGACACAAAAACTATTACAGCAAGCTCATAACTGAGTGAAGAACCAAAATATTACAAGAAGAGGTCACTCACCACAAATATCAAACAACGGAAGGAAAATTATGATATTAAGTATAGCAAACTTAACAAATGGCCTAAGAGGCCTGAAGCATAACGATGACGTTCCAGCCCATAGATTCTAGGCTGTCGGCCGGGAACCCCAAGCTACTTGTCGGTGTCGATGTCGTACCAAACTTGTTTTTTAAGGGAAACACTTCTTCTGCTACAAAAGTATCAACAAAGCAAGGGTGAGTACAAGGTGTACTCCGCAAGACTTATGGCTGGTGGGGTTATTTTGCATAAAACCATCTTTGTTTGTAAAACAAGAGGGAGAAGAAGCTCGTCTACTCAGAATATTTTAAAAGGGGATAAGAGCGCGACATCTCCGAAGAATTGATCATCATCTTGATATCCACCAAAGTAATACTCATCTCACAACAAGGATCACCCCCTCGTACCCAAGAGGAAGCATCCTTCAGCACACATTGATCTAGCCAAGTTTTACGATTAGGTTAAGTTCTCTATGATCTTAGAATTCGGTCACCAAGCATTCATAACCATGAACACGACTTTTCGAACAGATTTATCCCTGCAGGGGTGCACAATTTTAACCACACGTACTAACCGACTCTTAATTCCAGAATCATTAGCCCTCTTCCTTGGAAGGCTGGCAGAGGGTGGTTAGACACGATCTTTACCTTGCGTTCGCCGAGACCATGAGTCACACCCTAAGGATGGTTCCGCCGTAACGGGTCAAATCTCGAAGCCAGTCCCTAGAGATGTGAGTCAAGGTTGGTTTATCAAGGGCGCCATCTACCCCAAGCAACCTCGGCCACGCTTACCTACCTGTTATGATGCACCTTCACCTGCCAAATCTTTTAAAACGTTTTCTATGCATATGTCGAATGGAACGCCGAACTATGTGACTCTTGGAATCTACTAGGCAAGTTAGTTAGTCGATAGGTCCCCATAAACCCCGTGTGGTTGTATGCTCCTCTTCCTCCAAAGGCAAGAACTCGGGTCCTAGTGGTGGCGATCATGGGACTGCAAAAACCACATCCCACCGTGGCCTCCCATACAAGCCTTAGCATGTTTAACCTTTACCACTAATCTTACCTCATAAATATACCTCGTTCTCCTGTGATACTAGATTCTCTGCATTTGGTACATCCTCTGGATGAACCAGCACTGCCAGCTAAGCATGGCTAAGCAAGACATGGATATAAGCTCTAGGAGTGCACACAAGCTAAACCTAGTTATGCTAGGAGCAGTGGATCAGTTAATATAAGCTCAAAGGGAGTAATGCAACATATTGGATACTCTATCTATCGATAAAAGACCACAGTAGAATCCTATGCACCATGGAAGAATTGAAATGCTTTCGAAATCATAGGATTGTATGATGGTGGGGCTATGCTTGCCTTGTTTGTTGATACCAAGGTATAGATATTCGGAAGCCTTGTGCTTGACTTGATTATAGTTTGTCAAGTATTGTTCATCGATCTTCTATGGTGTTGATCTTGGTCTTCAATCTTGATCTCGATATCGTATTCTACTGGGAAGACGCAAACACCGGAAAGAAAGGGGAAAACAACAATCAACACATGGCATCGATGCAATGCTCAAGCAAGGATGATGATATGACAAGTTAAATTGTATTGAAATGAAACCCTAAAGCATGATCGATCATTTTAAATAGGGTCCGAGGGTCGCAAACCCTGATAGAGGAGGAACCCCGGAACACCTATGAGGGGTTGATCTAGTTCTCTAATTAAACTTGTAATAGAAGTTGTTCAACAATGCATGATTATGATTCTATGATGTAGATCTCATTTTTATGAACATTTTGATATATTACACATATTTTTCTGACTTATAAATAATTACTTATTGAATTTACAAGATTATAACAATTTCTGAAATTATTAAAAACAATTATAAAAGGATTATTGCGTCATCACTGATGCAGGCTGACGTCAGCCCGGGGTGGGGGTTGTTCTTCACTGGGTCTGGGGTTAGCAGTAGTGACTGACGGGTGGGGCCATAGCCACCTCGTGTGCCATCGTGGCGGTCAGCGGTCCGCGGCACGTCTGTGTGATGTCAACTCGGCGGCCACCGTCAGGTGGTCACCGGCGACGATACTAGGTTGCACGCAGGACTGTGGTACTAGGTGGGTTCGACTCGACGCAACAAGGCGGACCTAAATGAGGCGGCGCCGCTTGCTAACGGTTGCCGAAACATCGACTGTGGCGGTGACTGGCCGTGGAGCACGGCGGCGCATGGTGCGAGTGCAAAACAGAGCGAGAGGGAGAGGGTGGGGAGGTCTGGGAGGACCACAAGCTCATCGGGAGCGTGAAGAGGAGGTCGGCGAGGCAGGGCATGGTCAGAGCCGACGGTAATGGAGATAGTGGTGTTCGTCGTGTTCGGGGAAGACGCGGTTGTTGCGGCCAATTCCGCACATGTCGGCTCGATTCCTTCGGCGAAGAGGTAGCGGGCGTCAAGGCGGAGCTCATGGCTAGGTCAGTGGTGGCCGGGGAGGTCAAGGATGGCGGCGATTCGAATCGACGGCGAGCTAGGGTTTGGCTTTGAAGGGGAAGACCGGAAGAGGGAGGTCATCTGGGAGAGGGATAAGCGTTGGGGGTGAGAGAGACATGCGCCGGTTCTTATCCTCGGTCTAGGCGGCGGCGGGAATCGCAACGCGGCCGGTCGTGATCGACGGTGTCAGGGAGGGCACGCAGCTGCTTCTGCTCCGTCGTCGGCAGCGAAGACGACAAAGGACAGGGGACCGAAGTGGTACGCAAGCTGGGGTGGGCCTCGGGTGCTGCGCTGAGCGGAAGAGAAGGGAGAGGGAGAATGGGCTGGCCTGCTGCTGCTTTGCTCCAGTATTTTTTAACTAAAACCTTTTCCCTTTTCTGTTTTATTTTCTCTTTGTTAATTCCAAATTGATTTCTGTTTTTGGCAATTCAAAATTACCAAAGGGTTTGCAAAACATGTAAAATAGTTGGGGGCGCCTTTAGTCCATTTGGGCTCCACATGTTTTTGAGTTTTCAGAAATATTCACAACCTTTTGAATTCATTTTAGAGAGCGGAAAATAGCTAGGGTTTTGGGGTTTGCATATTATTTTCTTTGCATGCATTTTAGGGAATGATGCTCATGAATGCACAATCAAAACCCTAATTAAGATTAGCTAAAACCGGGGTGTTACAGCTCTATCCCCCTTACGAGAATCTCGACCCGAGATTTCCGCAGGTAGGAAGAAGGAAGGAACATGGTCACTTCTAAGGATAAGAAGGAAACACACTAACAACAGACAGAGTATCTCATGGTCAACTCATGAAAGGAGTGTTCGTGAACGACTCTGAGATGACGAACATGAAATACGTCAAGGTAACAGAGGAAACAAGAGGAGATGGTTTTAGGGTGGCAGATCTCTGGTGTTCATAAGGATTGAGACCATGGAGCTTCAGAAAAGTTTAAGCTTCTGAAAAGGAGAGCTTACAACAGAAAGAACATGAACACAGACTTCGAGAGATATGAAACTCTACTAGACGGCTTAAGTAGAGCTTCCAGGGATACAAAGATACAGGAAACCAAGCTGTTGAACTACTTTTGATATAGAAGGGCCACTCTTTCGTTCAACAAAAGGCTAAGACGGAAATGTGTTTTATGGTGAGGACTCGTAAGAGTCACAAGGAACATGTAGATGATTACCAAAATTATAGTCCTCTTAAAACATGGTTGAGAAAATGAAGGAAACTCTTTATCCATGCAGGTTTATCAAAATCTTTGTCAAATATCATGATGTCACTTTACACCACCAGATGAATAGGTAAGAAGATTCTTGATGACACGAGGAAAAAGAAACTTCATTCTCAGACTTCAGTTACTTAGCACAACAAATGCTTGCCAACATAATAGGGTCTGGAGGATCGACCAAGAGACATTTAGCAACACTACTTTAAATGTTCTCCTTCATGTTCGAGAAAGTAGACTTCAAGTAAAGATCGGACTTCGGATACAAAGGAAACCATAAGAACAACTCCTATAATTAACTCATAGAAGATGCCTCATGAAGAGTGGTTGTTATTTGCTGATTCAGGAGAATGTGACAATAGGCCTTTCCGACTAGTTGTGTCAACCGTTACATCAATCATGTCGGACTTACATAGAAACCTATGTCAAAACCTTGAGGAACACCAACCATCATATCTGCTTGAGATTTAGATTTGGTGAGGTTTAAAGATACTTCAGACTCAGCGTGTCCAATTAGAAAGTTTGCAACATTTACCACGAAGGTAAAGTTACTGGATTATCAAGACATGGACTACAGCGTTAAGCTCCAATAGACTGAGCTACATTGTTAGACCAATGTATTAACAATTGTCAGGGGATAACTGCTCATGCATCAAGTACTTGCAACGAAACACAACTGTATCCTTAAGATATAGAGTTAACTCTACTCGAATCCACGGTGACATCTTTCAACATTTGCACCTGAATCGGAGAAGGCCACTTCCAACATCTAGAACACATACTTCGAGATAACATGAAGGAGGTTCTCAAAAGTTTTCTAACATTAATGCCATATGTTCCATATGAATCTGTTCTAGCATGGAGTGGATAAGGATGTCATCGATGGGCTCAACAACAAACTTATCGAGATACTCCAGGAAGATGGACTCATATGTTGTATGGACAAGGCAAAACAATTGGTCATACCAACGGACATGAGGATGTGCTCAAGTGAAACATCACGAGTAGCAACGTCGTCAAGATAGTCCTTGGAACTGAGTTTGATTTGACGATAACCCAAATCAAATCAAATGCAGGGAAGATAAAATATCCATGAAGGAGATACTATGTTTCTTCAGGACGAACAAAACTAGGCATCCTGTTAAGATGAACTAAGTCAGATAGAACTTTTGTCTTACAACTATCCAAGTTGTTGTTTAAGCTCAACCAACTAATTCAGGGGTATCCAGTACTGATCCTTGGAGAAAGGAGCGGTTCAAAGAACTTGCTGGCTTAGGAACTTGACAACAGGGTCATGTGGCAACATGGCGATACTTCTAGGAAGTCGTCTAGAATATCACGAACCACTGATATGTCACTTGGTTCGAGAGGAAACTTGCTTGGTAAGGCAAGAAGACATAGTCTCAAAGCTTGGGCACAGGCCTAACTCTTTGACCAACAAGAGTGTACCGGACTAACGGACTTGGTAGCATAATCATCCTACGCTTAGTGATAGGGTTAACCAAACATGCTAAGAATGACACAAATGTCCTTGGAGTTCAAAGTATTAATAATTGCTAAGCATCTCAGATGACCACATTATTACGCACACGCATCATTCATGAGCGTGAAAGGTCGGAGGAAGGGTGGGTAAATATGTGTAAGAGCATCACTTCATTAAGAAGGTCATGAAACTCAACACAACCTCTTAGTGTACAAGCGTGTGATACTCTAAGGTAGGATAGATAGAAGCTAATAATGCCTCTTAATCTGCGAATTACAACACTTTAACCTGGTCCTAGATATGACGAGGTACTGGAGTTTGTTTCTCCTGACATCTCGAAATGGTTTGTCATGATGGACCACACGAGTGTCTTGCATCGGAAGACACCAATGCGCATTACTGCTTGGCTACCAACTGGTAAACAACGGTCGGAAATCAACAAGGGAGAAAGAACATGCTCATGATAGAATCCCGAGATGTGGATGCATAGATTAACATTCTTCCGAAAACCAATGCACAGAAAAGGTAAGGTGTGGCAGAGTCACGAGTAAAGATGCGATCCTCACAAGGAGTACTCTTGTCGTGATCTATTTGGTTCCATTAAAGAACATCTGCCATAGCTAGTGGTAGGGGAAGTCCTTAATTGTCGAGATTCAATCGTGGCAAAGACCACAAGATTGAAGGCTAGAATTGTAGTACCAGCCATCCTGAGGTAATATGTGAACATTTACGACAAGGATCAATGTAATGGACCTTGGGTTAAAGATCAACTTCATGTACAAGATTCATAACACTAGAATCCAGCACAATCCAGGATCTTCGGTTCAAGTCCAAGGGTTAAAACCCAAGAAAAGAGTAACTGCTACTTGAGTAATACAACGTATACTGCAAGGTAGCAATCATGAGGTAGCTTCCAAGAGAAGAAACGACTTCTGAAGTACCCAAACAACTAAAAAGGAGGCACACGAGGTGAAAGGAAACCTTGAAGCCTAGAACAGAACGCTGTGGAACCATCAGCATGATGTTGTGGACCCATAAGATAGAGAGATCATGACAGAAAGGAATCTCTCGATTGAAGCAAAGCAAGGGGAAACAAGGAATTCACAACACACGCAACTCTAGAGAACTCAACACTAGGTCAACTGGCTGAGAAACGGCATGCCTAGAGGCACCTAAGCTTTGAAAGAGAAGAAGAGATATCAAAACTTTTCCAAAGTCAACACAAGGTAAGATGGCCTAGAGTTAGAGCGAAACTAGATAAGGAGAAAAAGAAGCATACTAGAGTTTTTGCAAATACTTTTCAACTTTCAAATAGTTTTCACAAGCACTAGACTCAACATCGACCAATAGCAAGGTTTTCCTACGGTCGGTAATGCTCTGATACCAAAAACTGTAACACCCCCGAGATCAGGGTTAAAAAATTCCCAGACCTTAGCCTGCCATAAGCTTAACCTAGAGCTCGAGGATATTCAGTGAGAAATTGGTAACACAATAGTAACACCGCGGCACAAAAATTATTACAGCAAGCTCATAACTGAGCGAAGAACCAAAATATTACAAGCAGAGGTCACTGACCACAAACATCAAACAATGGAAGGAAAATCATGCTATTAAGTATAACAAACTTAACAAATGGCCTAAGAGGCCTGAAGCATAATGATGACGTCCCGACCCATAGATTCCAGGCTGCCGGCCGGGAACCCCAAGCTACTTGTCGGTGTCGATGTCGTACCAAACTTGTCTTCGAGGGAAACACTTATTCTGCTACAAAAGTATCAACAAAGCAAGGGTGAGTATAGGGTGTACTCTGCAAGACTTATGGCTGGTGGGTTTATTTTGCATAAAGCCATCTTTGTTTGTAAAACAAGAGGGAGAAGAAGCTCGTCTGCTCAGAATATTTTAAAAGGGGATAAGAGAGTGACATCTCCGAAGAATTGATCATCATCTTGATATCCACCAAAGTAATCCTCATCTCACAACTAGGATGACCCCTCGTACCCAAGAGGAAGCATCCTTAAGCACACGTTGATCTGCCAAGTTTTACGATTAGGTTAAAGTTCTCTATGATCTTAGAATTCGGTCACCAAGCGTTCATAACCGTGAACACGGCTTTTCGAAAATATTTAACCCTGTAGGGGTGCACAACTTTACCCACACGTACTGACTGACTCTTAATGCCAGAATCATTAGCCCTCTTCCTTGGAAGGCCGGTAGAGGGTGGTTAGACACGACCTTTACCTTGCGTTCGGCAATACCATGAGTCACGCCCTAAGGATGGTTAGGCCATAACGGGTCAAATCCCGAAGCTGGTCCCTAGAGATGTGAGTCGAGGTTGGTTTATCAGGGGCGCCATCTACCCCAAGCAACCTCGGCCACGCTTACCTACCTGTTATGATGCACCTTCACCCGCCAAATCTTTTAAAACGTTTTCTATGCATATGTCGAATGGAATGCCAAACTGACTCATGGAATCTACTAGGCAAGTTAGTTAGTCGAGAGGTCCCCATAAATCCCGTGTGGCTATACGCTCGTCTTGGTTCAAAGGAAAGAACTCGGGTCCTAGTGGTGGCGAGCATGGGACTGCAAAAACCACATCCCACCGTGGCCTCCCATACAAGACTTAGCATGTTTAACCTTTACCACTAATCTTACCTCATCAATATACCTCGTTCTCCTGTCATACTAGATTCTTTGCATTTGGTACATCCTCTGGATGAACCAACACTGACAGCTAAGCATGGCTAAGCAAGGCATGGATATAAGCTCTAGCAGTGCACACAAGCTAAACCTAGTTATGCTAGGAGCCGTGGATCAAGTAATATAAGCTCAAAGGGTGTAATGCAACATATGAGATAGTCTATCTATCAATAAAATACCATAGTAGAATTGTATGCACCATGGAAGAATTGAAATGCTTTCAAAATCATAGGATTGTATGATGGTGGGGATATGCTTGCCTTGTTTGTTGATACCAAGGTATAGATCTTCGGAAGCCTTGTGCTTAACTTGATTATAGTTGGTCAAGTATTGTTCATCGAAGTTCTATGGTGTTGATCTCGATATCGTATTCTACTGGGAAGAAGCAAACACCGGAAAGAAAGGGGAAAACAAGAATCAACACATGGCATCGATGCAATGCTCAAGCAAGGATGATGATATGACAATTTAAATTGTATTGAAATGAAACCCTAAAGCATGCTCGATCATTTTAAGCAGGGTCTGAGGGTCGCAAACACTAATAGAGGAGGAACCCCGGAACATATATGAGGGGTTGATCTAGTTCTCTAATTAAACTTGTAATAAAAGTTGTTGAACAATGCATGATTATGAGTCTATGATGTAGATCTCATTTTTATGAACATTTTGATATATTACACATATTTTTCTGACTTATAATAATTACTTATTGAATTTACAAGATTATAACAATTTCTGAAATTATTAAAAACAATTATAAAAGGATTATTGCGTCATCACTGATGCTGGCTGAAGTCAGCTCGGGGCGGGGGTTGTTTTTCACCGGGTCTGGGGTTAGCCACAGTGACTGACGGGTGGGGCCAAAGCCACCTCGGGTGACACCGTGGCGGTCAGTGGCACGTCTGTGTGACATAATGGTGACGTCAACTCGGCAGCCACTGTCAGGTGGTCACCGGCGACGATGCTAGGGTGCGTGCAGGACTGTGGGACTAGGTGGGTTCGACTCGGCGCAACAAGGCGGACCTAAATGAGGCAGCGCTGCTTACTAATGGTTGCCGAAACATCGACTACGGCGGTGACTGGCGGTGGAGCACGGCGGCGCACGGTGCGAGCGCGAAACAGAGCGAGAGGGAGAGGGTGGGGAGGTCTGGGAGGACCACAAGCTCACCGGGAGCATGAAGAGGCAGTTGGCGAGGAAGGGCGTGGTTAGAACCGACGGTAATGGCGACGGTGGCATTCGTCAGGCTTGGGGAAGACGCGGTTGCTGCGGCCGATTCCGCACACGTCGGCTCGATTCCTTCGGTGAAGAGGTAGCAGGCGTCAAGGTGGAGCTCGTGGCTAGGTCAGTGGTGGCCGGGGAGGTCGAGGACGGCGGCGATTCGAATCGGCAGCGAGCAGGGTTTGGTGTCGGATGGGAAGACCGGAAGAGGGAGGTCATCTAGGAGAGGGATAAGCGTTGGGGGTGAGAGAGACGTGCACGCTGGTTCTTATGATTGCTCCAGGCGGCGGCGGGAATCGCAGCGCGGCTGGTGGTGATCGATGGCGTCCGGGAGGGCACGCAACTGCTTCTGCTCCGTCGTCGGCAGCGAAGACGACGAATGACAGGTGACCAAAGGGGTACGCGGGCCAGGGTGGACCGCGGGTGCTGCGCTGAGCGGCATAGAAGGGAGAGGGAGAATGGGCTAGCCTGCTGCTGCTTTGCTCCATTATTAATTTTTAACTAAAACCTTTTTGCTTTCTGTTTTCTTTTCTCTTTTGTAATTCTAAATCAATTTCTGTTTTTTGCAATTCAAAATTACCAGAGGGTTTGTAAAACATGTAAAATAGTTGGGGCCCCTTTAGTCCATTTGGGCTCCACATGTTTTTGAGTTTTCAGAAATATTCAAAACCTTTTGAATTCATTTTAGAGAGGGGAAAATAGCTGGGGTTTTGGGGTTTGCATATTATTTTCTTTGCATGCATTTTAGGGAATGATGCTCATGAATGCACAATCAAAACCCTAATTAATATTAGCTAAAACCGGGGTGTTACATTTCACCTCTAGGACACATCCTCCTAGACGCCACCAGATCTTGTTAGAAGGAGGACCGATCTGACAACCTCGTCTTGTCGTCTGCAACATTGTTGACATCAACTCCTGGGAGGAATATACTGGATGCAGATCTCGTCGCCACTCATCGTGTGCACGGACGACTTCGTTTTCTCCTCCGTGTCCTCGCCCTGCCTCGCCACCTAGGAGGCAGAAACCAAATGTGGATCACGTCGTCAGTCATCCTGAGCGGCCGACCTTGTCTTCCCCTCTGCACTATCATTGACCTTGCCTCCCAGGAGGAGTATACAATTTGTGGATCCCGTTGTTGTACCTCCGACAAAAAGCTGGACTTGACCTCTCCCGGCTACCAGTGAAAGTGTAACTGCCATAGGATTCTAGATCTGCAGTGCAAAGGGAGAATGAGAGGGTTAGCGCTTCTCTAGGGGTTATGTGGCATTTTATATATTCATGAAATTACGGGCTTTGGCTAATTAGATAAAGCTTTTTCCCTCTGGAGGAGGGGGGGGGGAGGGGGGGGGGGGATCCGGAATAGATTTTCAAGATCATCCATTTGGATTGAGTGTGTATATAAAGAGAAGTGTGTTGCTTGTTTTAAGGTTTATCATGTCGAAACTCCTCTGCCACCATCAATCCAACTATCAATAGGATCTAGCTTCAATGTTTGGAAAACATGTCCAAAATATATGCATGTGCTTTTCTTCTAAAGTATAGTAGTTATCTACTCTTGCCTATTGTTGGTTTCACAAATGTTGGTCAATTCAAAGTCGTTTGGTAAATAGGTCAAATAGATTATTGGTGAATGCAAATATTGTTGGAAATATGCCGAATGGGCAATAATGAAGTTTTATTATTATATTTTATGTGTATGATAAGTGTTTATTCTCCATGCTATAATTGTATTAACCAGAAAATAAATACATGTGTGGATATATAAAAAACATTGTGTCCCTAATAAGACTCTAAGGACTAGTTCGTTGATCAAGTGATGGTTAAGGTGAAGGATCAAAGATGGCGCATAGAGGGGGGGGGGGGGGGGTGAATAGGAGACTGCACATTTTAACCAATTTTGTTGTTTTAGAGGATATTTGTGGATAAATAAAGTGGACCTAAAACAACTAGATGAACAATCCTATAAGATGCAATACAACAAGCTAGATACAATTTAAACAAGTAAAGCTAAGGATAGAAATAACCGAAAGTAGAGGAGGCAAAGACACAATGATGTATCCCAAAGTTCAAATCCTTGGGGGAGGGGGGCGACTTGATGTCTCCCAAGTACAAGCGATCTATTGTAGTACCTTTCAATAAGAAAATGTTGTCGAACCCATGGGGGCTAAAGGTATTGGTTAGCAAGTTTGACAAGTAAAGCAATGAAATATGCAAAGGTTTTGTGTTTTAAGGTTATAGTTTGCAATAAATAAATTTTTGTAAAGTAAATTAAAATAAAGTAAATTGCAATAAAGTAAATGAAATTTTTAGAGAAAGCCCAATCCTTTATGTAGAAAGAGGAAAAGCTCAAGTGTGCACATATATATGACAAGTGATCCCGAGGGCGACATGGATTTACTTAGCACAAGGATTTCTAAACAGCATGGTAAGCATTTTGTCGAGTTTAGTTCTCATTGGACAGAGCCTAAAGTAGGTGCAACCATATACATGAGCAACTGCACCCCTAATGATTGGTCGTAAGGCCATTTTCATGTGAAAACAAAGGATTCATTAAGACATAAATGTCCAACCGTAGCAATAAGTTATAGGGCCCCTGATCTAAATCCCCCACAATGTAACTCAAAGTCTCAGGACACAATTTCTATCATTCTGTCCCTCCCTACTCTCTTCATTACACTAAAGTGTTGCCCTCTGATCCCATATAGGTGAAGTAATATGCAGTTGACGTTCGTATATCAACATCATAGAACCACATTATAGATTAAAACTTGACCAAACACACATTGCATACAATATAGAAATCATAGCCAATTCATCATATGCCCTTAGGAACATGGGGAACTACTCATAACAGTGAAACATGATATGGATCAGTGGCATATGGTTTATAACAAAATCTGAAAATATAACTTCACCACCAAATAAAGACAAGTTTCCAATCACAATCATGCAAATATCACTTAAATAATATTTAGGGTTCAATCAACCTCAAACTATGAGGGAAACGAGGTGGATCTTCGAGATGGAGATGGTGTTGATATGTTGGGGATGATGGAGATGGTGATTGAGAGACTCCCTGTGACACCAAGGAGGAGTGGCTATGATGATGGCTTCAATTTCCCCCTCTCCACAGGCCTCAGAGTAGCAGGATCTGCCCTCTCCTAGAGTAGGAGAGGACTTTTGCCTCCGCCACCGCCTCTATAAATCATGGGAAAAATATGGCGTAGGTTTTCTGGTGAAATGGCGGAGTCTATATAAAGGGAGAGCCAAGGCGACTTTTGAGGCCTGAACGGGCCTTGGTGGCATGGCCTACAGGTTGGTCTACACTGCCTGGCCTACTTTGGTCCTCGTGGCTCTCCTCGTGTGCTTCTAAAGCACATTGTCCTCCTAGTGAAAAACTTCCATGATATTTTCCTTGAATTAATTGATGTCCAGAAAGTCCCAGAAACAATAAGATACGAAAAATGAGGTTTTCTGCCTCCTAGAAATTAAATACCAACACAAGGGACTTTGTAGGAAAGTCCTGTAAATCATATAAAATGCATAAACAATGATAAAACAATGCAAATAACAATATAAACTAATTCTATATGTGGAAATTGTTATGAGAAAATCGCATGTATCAGGACTCTACTCTCCATTAGCGAGGCCGTGGCAAGTGAATCCCACATGATCCCTCAACCGAATCAAGCCTTCTTCTCCATGAGCTCTCTAAACCAAGCGATAACCCTTGAGTTCCGCACACTTAGCGGGGGCTCTTTCTACTAACAGGATTTTAAGGAGATCCTCGCACCTTTACAAACTCCTTAATAGCAATCCACACACCAGATGCTCACAAGGCAGCACCAACCATCTAGGGTTCCCCACAAACCCAAGAGTAACAAGACCAAGCTTACTCAAGGTGGGGATTGAACTTTTGTTTGGATGGAAGTGTAGATCTAGGGTTCCTCCCTGTTTTCCCTCAAATATTTGCAAGATTGAGTTGGGGAATGTGGAGAAATTGAAAGATTGAAGCTCAACAATGGAGGTGCTCAAAGAGATGTAAAAATCGTAACCTTCCAAGGTAGGAGAAGGATTTTATAGGGCCCAAAAAATGTGGCCGATGGGTAGGAATTTGTCAAGTTCGACGAAAATACATGTGTCTAAGATTTTGTATGACCCTTGTTCGATTTGTGTTCTGGGAGGAAATGGTTTGCAGTTCTATGGTTGGTCCGTACGTACCAGTGTTTGATCGTGTCCGAGATGGCGTCCAAGCCATTCCAAAAATGCGTCCGAACCAATCCGAAGATGCAATGGAAAATGGTAGAAAACCTTGGCAAGATATGAGGGGATTTTTCATGGAAAAGGATAGGTTGTGTATGTGTAATTCAAACCTTAACTTCCATAATCTTGGACCCCACTTAATAGTATGACATCCTAGGACCCAAAAAGGATAAGAGTAAAGATCAAAACAAAAGATGCCAACTTCTTAATATTCCTTTTTATATTGGGGTAACCATTCATATTGCTTCCGCCTTGCTCATAGCTAACATCTCAGTGTAAAATTGGAAACACGTTAGTTCCCTAATTCAATTGTCATTAGCACCAAAATCCACTTAGGATGTGATTTGTTCCATCAATCTTCCTCTTTTTGGTGTTGATGACAAATTTAATAAGAGCTCACAAATGATAAAGTAATAAAACTTAGATCAATGGTTACCATAGATATCTAAGAGAACTCCCCCTAAATGTGTACACCATTTTGAGATTTGCATTTGAATACAAGATGTACAGAAGTAGCAGAGCTCCCACTATATCTAGTAACCGGTGGAGTGCAAAGAGCGATAAACAAACCAATCATGGCAACCTTTGCAGAAGGTGTGTGTGAACAAGATAATACTATCTAAAAGGTTTGAAGAGCAACATATAGTAATATAAGCAAACACTTCATAACCTTCACATACACAAGACACAAAATAAATAAGAAATAAGTCTTACACAATAACCAAACATAGTCTTACAGAACACAAATAATATTTGGAGATTTAGTTTGAAGTGGTGCACACCACATAGATAAGCATGTTATAAGCCAATAAAATTAAATGGAAGAACGAGGCTTGATAACTTGAAAAACCCAATGATAGACAACCCACAATCCTAATAGATTTACTTTTCCCCCTAGGCATCAAGCACCAGAAAGGGAGAAGCGCATGCTAACATCCAAGAACTAGAAGACTTCGTCATCATATTCATTGTTATTGACTTCCTCCTTGTCGGGCCACTGGCGACCAGGGTGCCCTGGCCCCCTACCACTGGGCGCCAATAACAAGGTGGCTGCGAAGCCTTGGGGATATGACTTCAGCAAGATTCAAGGGACATCTCTCACGAAGCGCCCTCGCAAGACAACTATCCTTGGAGCTCTCCGTGAGGCAAGGAACATCTCTCTAAGGGCCTATGTGGAGTATATTTGTGCCCTAGCGCCTAAGTCCTAGAGACTACACAGGAACGCTCATAGGGTAAAGACAAGAGTGATGATTGCTCCAACAGGGACAACTGTCCCCACCTTACTCTGGCCACGCATGAAAGGCATCTTATTCCTCTACAAGGTAAGCACCTTCCCCTTCTCCAAGGTAGGAGTGGTCGAAGGGAATTCCCCCGGAGGGGTCCACCACCTGCTCTGAGGGGGCATATATAACATGGTGGAGGCAAAAAGAAGCATCTTCAGCCTCCCTGCTAACTTCCTTGTCGCCATGTGGGAACCCTTCCTGCCAAATTGGCGAGAAGAGGCCCGGGGCGCCTATAATAGTGTGGTGCGACACCGTAGAATCCACCTTCTTCCACCTTGGAAAGCCTAGCTCTCTTGTAGCTAGGAACCCTAGATCTGATCACCTGACTAGCACCTTGTATTGTAACCTCGCCAAGTGGTATAAGCAATCTAGACAAGAACGAGTAGGGTTTTACACCGCACGGTGGCCTGAACCTGTGTAAGCTCCCTGTATCTCCTTGCTAAGATTTCTGCTATTCCTCACCTAGGTCGCTAAAGGGTCCTGGGGAGATTGTGTTAAACCCCTTGAGTTCGATTCCATCCTACTTCGCAAGATACCTTGCCAAGACAAATCTTCGACATTTTACGCGCCAGGTAGGGGGCTGAGCCGCATCTCTAATGCATGTAAAATGCATACATGAACTTTGTAGCTTGTTGATATGAATTCCCACATATTTTCAACATATATGATGTTATATCCATGTTTTACATTGATTTATGGGGATTTACCAATGATCCCCTTTATTTTGGTTATAACTCTACAGGACATGAAAACTTGTTTTTGTGTATTTTTACCTTCAAGGGACCTAAACGAAGTCAAATGGAGCTACGATTTTGGGAGCATTAGTATTTCATCAAGAGAAGCACCTGGAGCACTTGGACCTCACTAGATGGACGAGGAGGCCCAAAATAGACCAGGTGGCGAGCCCAGTAATGGTAGGCATGCCACCTAGGCTCTTTTCCTCCTCAGCCATCAATTCGCTTTGATCTTTCTCCCACCGCCTTCGTATGACCTAAAACTATTATATAAAGGGTCCCTCGAGAGTTCCTCGAGGGAGGGGCCACATAAACACAAAAAACAAGCCAGAACCAGCAAAGATTGGAGGGGGAAACTTTGTTGGAGCCGCTGCTGGAGTGATCTCTAGCTTCTCCAACGTCTCCACCATCATCACCATGATGAAGAGGGAGTAGTCCACCTCTAGACTATGGGTTCGTGGCAGTATCTTGATCTATTTATCTCTTCTTCTTCATAGATCTAGTACCATATGAGCTGCCCCACATGCTCATGGTCATATGTTTAATTCCTATGTGGTGGATCTTTATTCTATGATTTAATATATGGGAATGGAACCTATTATGTGTAAGATGTCTTGATAAATGCATATCATGTACCCCGTTCTTAAGTACTTGTTCTGATCCAACTTGTATGAAAGAGCATGTGTGGGGAGAAGTGTGTATTAGACGGAGTATCATGGTGGTAGTGATTGAATAGTGACAACAAATTCAAGATCTACTATGGTATTTACCTTTCTTTTTCTGCCTCACAAGGGATAAAGTGAATTCATATGCTATAATTATCTTGTTACATCTAGATAGTCTTGTTTGGTCAAGGTAGCATATTTTTGATTCAAACATCATGGCAAATTACTTAAGGCTATAATTTATTGGTTCTTAATTCAAGATTGCTTGGAGTTTTCCCTTTCTTGAAGAGTATAAGAGAGATGTGTTGCATCATATCTATGCTAGGACGTGATGCCCATAAGAATGCTTATCAAACACATGTTGAAGTTCCACCAATATTATGTCTTCGCCAAATAGTTTGTGTCCATTACAATCCAAAAAGAGAGCAGATAAGTGAACCCATGAACCATGGTCCATTTTAAACCATAAGAAACACCTTTCCAACACATTTATCACATTGTACCTTTTCTACAATTTATTATTTCGAAAATACAGAAATACTTTCTTCACTTGCAAACACACACAAACCCCAAAATAACTACCTTTTATTGCTTTTATCTTGCTTGCCTAGTTTTTACTTGTCTTATTTTATTTTATATTATTGTTGTTTCATATTACTAATATGAAACCTTGTGCTTGACAACCACACGGTGGAGTTAGGGACACAAGACAAAAACTTTGCTTTACAGGTTGCTTGAAGATGAGAAGAAGAATAACCTTTGAGCCAATTCCCTGAGAGTTCGATACAAACCCTTGAATCACCCTTGTGGGGAAAAGACGCTTGCTACAACATTATGCCCTTGGATTCCCAATAAGTTGGTATGCATGGAGTTGTTGCCATGAATAGCACTTTTTGGCGTAGTTGCCGGGGATTTGCAAGAGGGACATCACAATTGCATCTTCATCAAGTTGGAGTGAGCACATGTTCTAGCGCTATCAACACCAATTGTGTGCAAATACCTAAGCTTGGGAAGATTGCACCACTTTGAGATTTTCATTCTCCTTTAGATTTTAAAAGTAATTTTCTTTGTCTTGTTTTTATTCTTTTTAGTTTTCCTTTAAACCACATAAAAATTAGTATAAACTCTATTAGTAAACATGGGAGAAAGAACTACCAAACTTTGTGACTACACCAACACTCCCAATGATCAATTCATTGCTAGCCCTATCACAACACATGGAATAACTACTGATAGTTTTGAAGTAAGTCCTGGTCTAATAAACCTGATAGCTAAAGAACAATTTGGGGGGTGTGCTAGTGAGGATGCCTGATGGGGATATACCAATCGGGGTATGCCTAGAGGTTGGAATCGACTGACCTAGGACTGGGATGAGTGGGCCTGCTGGTATGGCGACTGGAAGGGAAACTTCAATGAAGCCCAGCGATTAGAAGCAGAAGGCCCAGAAGCCTAGTTAGACCCAATAGGATTAGGTAAAATCCACCGAGAACTTAACTAACTCGGTTGTAATCATTTAAATCCTAGAGAGGTGACCCTATATAAACCTCCCTATGGTAGTCATTGTACTTATGTTCTGTTAGACACCCCATCCAAGCGACTCACTGCCTCACTACCGAGCTTGCCACCCTTGTAATTCACTTAGATTCAATACAATCTAGTAGGAAGTAGGCTCTTTACCCTATGGGGGGGCTAAACTTGGGTAATCCCTTGTATGCTCCTAATCTCGATCCGCATATGGCTACTCGCTCTTGCCCCCAATCGACTCAATCGCTACCCCTAGTAGTGACTGTAGTGGCCATTCCCATGACAGTGGCGCCCACCGTGGGGCTTGTCCAGTCAAGCCTCATATCTGCGGCAAGACCCTACACTCTAATTCACCAGCCCTTTGCCACCGGTCGCATGATCACTACTGCCGGTTTCCTCCGTATCCTGCTGATTAGCTACGTGCCGGCCTCGCGCCCGGTCACCCACGTCGCATGGTGCCAATCGGCTCCATCAACCACTTCGTCAGCTTCACCGACACCACCGACCTAGCAGATTCAGCCAGATTCGCGAACACCAATGGGTCTCCCCCACATGATCTGCTTTCAGAAGATCAGATCCAACCCATCACCCTTTTCTCCTCCGAGAGCGACCGGTCAGGAGCGTCTCGGTTGGGAACGATGCGACCCTCCGTGACGACATCGATTCGGTGACGCCTACGTCTATCGCTGGCTCCATCACCCATGCATCACACACCGACTTGATCAAGTGGGTCTCCAACGCCAGCAACTTCGAGGACTACTACATCCTCAAGCTCTTCGACTCCGACTAGGGATTAGAGTCCCCTGGCGAGATCTATGCCAGATCCAACCACTAGAACGTCATCTACACGGCGAACGACGACCCATCACCCGCGGATCCCTTCTCCACACCCCTTCCACCGACCATGACAGTGGGAGAAATTGAGAAACATCACTTGGCCTTATTGGAAGATAGGGAACAGGAGAAGACCGAGCGCAAAAAGTTTCGCCTAGAGCAGCAAATAGCACAGGAACTATCGCTATAACACCAGCGCCGAGTCACATGGTGGCTAAGCCTCACCACCAAGGGCTGTAGCTTGAATTTCGACGTCGAGCATGACCCGACGCGTGCGGACGATCATGAACTCTGCTGCAACACATCGCCAGGAACCTGTCAGCCACTGATACATTCGATTCGGATTCACAGATGTAGTATAATAGCTTTTTCTCTAGAAGACCTAGGTTTAATCGATCTTCGAAAAGCACTACTAAAAGGTAATAAAAAAGGACACGTCTACAAGACTTTGTTTGTTTGTTTTACCTTAGTTGACCGGACCAATCTAGTTTACTTTATAATGGGTGTGAATCAATGGATGGAAATAGGCCAGGGTTGAAGATCCACCTGCAGGTGCACATCAAATGGGATAAAATATAATAATAAGCATAGTCATGTATAATGTTTGAATGGAGATAATCTCTTGTCGGCAACACATCCTAATATTCTAGAGCCCCCGTGATGCAGCGGGCATAGCAATAGACTTTAAGCCAATCGAGTGCATTGATACGTTGCAAACATATCTATAATTTTTGATGTTCCATTCTTGTTTTATATCTACTTTCTTATGTTTTGTCCACACTTTGGAGTATTTCTACACACTTTCTTGGACTAACCTATTAACAAGATGCCATAGTGCCAGTTGCCTGTTTTCTGCTGTTTTTGGTTCCAGGAAAGTCAGAAAATGAATATTCTCATAATTGGACGGGACAAAAGCCAAAGTCAATATTTCACCGAGGGGGACACGGATCTAGAAGACGAGACGGAGAGGGGCCAGAGGCCGGCCACACCACCTGGCCGCGCCACCAGGTGGTGTGGGCCCCTGGTCCACCCTCTGACATCGCCCTTTCGCCTATAAGAAGCCTCCGATGCAGAAACCCTTAATAATCTAGCCTCCAGCCATGAAAAGTTCCGCAGCACCGCCGCCACCGAAGGGGAGATTCGGGAGACAGAAAGTCTCTGTTCCGGCACACTGCCGGGATGGGGAAATGCCCCCAGAGCCATCTCCACCGATCTCCACCACCATCTCCATCGCCGTTGCTGATTCCCATGATGATGAGAGAGTATTTCTTCCTCGAGGCTAAGGGTTCTACCGGTAGCTATCTGTTCATCGGTCTCTCTATGCATGATCATATTGTGATCATGAGCTTTGTAATCAAGTAGATCTACATTGCTACTCAAGTGCTTTAATAGATCTCTGGCTCTCCCCATGTGTGTGAAAGTGACAGCGTGCACACCATGGTGGCACTTAGGCTAGAGATTACAAATACTTGTTATGAGTTATATTTGTAGTTGGATGTCTCTATGAAATTGTGGTGTTTGTTGGAACCATCTAGCGCTCAAGGTGACAGTGTGGGGTTATCTAGATGGGGAAAGCGAACTTTGAGGAGTGTTGTTATAGCCCTACCATGGATTAGAGTGTCCAACCGGAGAGTAGTTCAGAGTAGTATCATAAAGAGAAGATATTTATATGAGAGTGTTCACTAGTGAAAGTATGATCCTTAGGCCTTGTTTCTAAGCATTGAAACACCGTTTGAAACTAGATCTATTACATGTTTGCTTGCTTCCATCTTTATTTCAGATTGCCTTTAGTCTGTTCCTACCCGTCAAGCTCTTTTCTGGCACCGTTACCACTTATAATCATCCATACCACTTGTATTTCACTATGTCTTCTCCGAACTGAATAATAAGTGCAATGTTGAAAGCGTTCCCCATGACAACATGGTTCTGCTAATTCTCAACTTATAAAGTGCAAGCATATACGCAACATAGATGGACGCAATGGTTCAAGTTTATTAAGTGCAAGAAAGTAAAGTGTGCCATAAAGTTCATGGGAGCTTTAATCACTAATTTTCACATAACAAGTTTAATTTGTAAGGTAGATAAAGGCATGAATATACTTGGAATGGTGTAACACACCATGCATAGGAATTTATAGTGGACTCTAGGGAATAACTTGGTTTTCTTGGGGGTTGGATGCATGAGTGGAACTCATACTTGGTACATGTGGAGGCTAGAAAAACACTAGAAGTGACCAACTAAGAGCGCACTAATGGGCATAATCATGCAAAGCGACAAAACATTATTAATTTAAGCATAAAGTGATATTAGAAGTCAAAAAAACTTAATGATCATAGAGGCTAAGGTGACTGATACATAGTCTTAACATGGTGTAAGCATGTGCCAAGTCAGCCCAAATAAAGCATCGAAGGAGAATACCACAATATTATGCTTTTGTATGCTAAAACGACGCATGATTCTTTCAAGGCTCATTATGCAATCTCAATTGTTTGGAACAAGTCATGCTACAACAATAATTACTAATCATAAAGTCAAAGCAATATCAAACATGACATGATAAAGTCTAGGCCACAGTCAAAACAAAACTCTTTTTGTACCACTTATAAGCATGAACTTTCCTACTCTTTTCCAATCACCAATCAACTTACCTGAAATATCATATGATGCAGGGGTCCATCAAATTTATTTAAGCAAACTAAACAAAATAAAGCTAAAAGCAAAAACAAAGAAGCTCCAAGAACAACACAATTGTGCACGAAACAATAAAAATGAAGTGTTTTGGAAGAAAACCTGAGATTTTTATTGATGAAGAAGGGGATGCCTTGGGCATCCCCAAGCTTTGGCGCTTGTACTTCTTGAATATTTCTTGGGGTGACACGGGTGGCATCCCCAAGCTTTAGCTTTTGTCCGTACTTCATCTTATCACATTATTCTTCCCCTACACTTTAAAATTTTCCTTCATACAAAACTTCAGACATTCCTCATTAGCAACATTAATATATTCAAGATAATTGGTCCTATAGTTTAGTTTCATCACAATCAAAACTTCCATTAAAACACAAGCTACTGTATCTGTTCCTTCTAAAATCTCAAGTGATCAAAGAGAACTCAAAGATAAAGAGATTAAGAGGCAAATGCAAATAATGGCAGAAATCTGTCAAAACAGACCAGCAGGTACAAACCACTTTTTTTGAAGACCTTATGTTGCTCTAATAGAAAGGTGCTGAACTAACGAAAGTTAGGTAATAACCTGGGGCATAAGCAAAAAATTTACAGCTCAATCCGACGTTCAGAGATATTTCACGATTTTTTACAGTGGAGCACAAAAATCAGTTTCGGGACAATAACTTTTCCAAGTCTTACTTCTCTCTCATTAGAGGTTATTCTTGGCACAAAAACCACACAAAAAGGATAAGGAGAGGTTATTGCAGAAGTAATAACTTCCAAGACTCAACAAAAGAAAAACTTACTGAATAGAAATTTGGGTTATCTCCCAATAGTGCTTTTATTTAACGCCTTTGAGCTAGGCATAGGAAGCAAGATTCAAGTATTTTCAAATGAAGAAGCATTAAGATCAATTACAGAAATATCTTCAACAAGGCAAGGTATCTCATTCAAATAAGTTCTATAGGATCCTCTCTCAATACTCTTTGGTTCACTGGTTTCATCAAACGGGTTTTCAGGAACGACCCAATCAAAATTCTTTTCTAAGGCTTCATGCATTCCCACAAGTTTAAAAGTTATTGGTATTTTAATTTCCTCTCCATCTTTGGGTTTGGTTTTGTCCATCTTTTCTCGTGTACCAATAACATCTACACATGAGCCTAACATATTAAAACAAACGAAGACCTTTCTAGCTTCCTTAACAACATCATAGAATTCCTTAAGCAAAGTTTCTAGAATAAAATATCTCTTTTCAGTATCCTCAATATCTTTAAGTTTAAGAAACATTACTTGCATCATGGGGTTAAGGTTAACAAACCTAGCCTCCAAAATGTGAACTAAATAAGCTGCAAAAATTTCATAATTTGGAGCAAGTTTCGCTAAGGATCTATCCTCAATATCCTCATACTTTTGTAACATGATTAAAGAATTCTCAATATTATCTTTCCCAATTATAGAGCCACTACCTATTGAAAGGTCTTTCAGAGTGAACTTAGGGATCAACATGGTGAGCTAAGAATGAAGTGACAACTATAGAAAGAACAAAAAAAATTATGTTTTTGAATAAGGGAGCAAACTAGTATACTAATTTTTTGTGTGTTTTTGGTAGAAATAAACAAGCAACTAAGCAAAAATAAACTAAGCAAAAAAAACAAAGTAAAGAGATTGGTTATGAGAGTCTCCCCTTGTGAAGCTGTCCTTAACTCCCCGGCAACGGCGCCAGAAGATGTGCTTGATGGCTCAAAATGTAGAGCTCGTCGGGAACCCTAGGAGGAAGGTATGATGAGCACATCAACAAGTTTTCCCTCAGTTATGAAACCAAGGTTATCGAACTAGTAGGAGCAAGGAAATAGCTACAAGGTGTTGCTAGGAACTAGGAATCCCACACAACACTACCATAGAACTTTGCTCCCAACTTACAGTGAGGTTGTCAATCTCTCCGGTTTTGCTGAAAACAAAGGATTAACCGTATTTTGTGGAAGATAGTAATTGCTTGCAGAAAGTAAATAGTAAATAGTAACAGTAGAAGGTTTAGTAATGGTAAAATCATGGAGCGGGGTCCATAGTTCACTAGAGGTGATTCTCCTTAATATAAATAACATGCTGGGTGAACAAATTACAACGGGGCAATTGACAGATTTGAGAAAGCATACAATGCATATACTAGACATCTTGACTCCTATGAGATTTGATTGGGCATTACAACATTATACATGGACCGTAATCCAACTACATCTATGACTAATAATCCACCTTCAGGTTATCATCCGAACCCCTTCTAGTATTAAGTTGCAAGCAACATATAATTGCATTAAGCAAAGTGTGTAAAATAAACAATACGATTGTCCCATGGACAAAGGATTCCTGTTTTCTCCCTAGTAGCAACAACACATCTACAACCTTAGAGATTCCTGTCACTTCCCCAGATTACAAGAGGCATAAACCCACTATCGAGCATAAATAATCCCTCTTGGAGTTGCAAGCATCTGCTTGGCCAATATAGTTACAAACAACGGAGAGCATGCAAGATCACAAATAACATAGACATGATAGAATCAATAATCAATCCGAAATAGCATCCTAATATCCATCGGATCCCCTCAAACACAACATGTAAGATTACAAATAGATGATCTTGATCATGAACGGAGCTCACAAGATCTAAACATGATAGCACAAAGAGGAGAACTGACCATCTAGCTACTACATGGACCCGTAGTCAAAAGATGAACTACTCACACATTACACCGGAGGCATGCATGGTGATGAAGAAGGCCTCTAGGGTGATCTCTCCCATCCGGCAGGGTGCCGGGAAGAGCTTCAGATCCCTCCTAATCTAGGGATGGAGATGGCGGCGACTATAGACTCTTTCATGAAATTTTGATCGGGTTCTTAGGGTTTTCGTCCTGGGAGGCTTTTATAGGCGAAGGCGCAAGGTCGATGGAGCGCCAGGGGGCCCACACCCATTGGTGGCGTGCCTCCCCCAGGCCGCGCGGCCAGGAGGTGTGGCCACCCTGGTGCGCCACTTCGTCTCCCCTCTGGACTCCGTGTTGCTTGGGTAAAATATTGACTTTGACTTTTGTCCCATCCAATTCTGAGAATATTTCCTTACTAGATTTTCTGAAACCTATGAACAAAACATAAGAAAGGAGATATAAAACAAGCATGGAACATCAAAAATTATAGATACGTTTATGACGTATCAAAAGGCATCAAGAGGGAGTTATCCATTTGTTAAGGGTAGCATGTCAGCAGAATGAGGAAATAAACAAGGCAAACCCAACACAACCCGGAGCTTTACACATAGTTTATTCAGAAAGGAATAACCCGGCAATGTCCGCTGGGGCTGCGTCGTCACCTCATGATGGCCCTAGAAGAGAGGAAGTGGTAACCTCGGGGAGAAAGGAAAAACAAATGGTACCGTATGACCCAGTAAGGGCTGGAAAAGGAAAAGCAGTCCAAATTGATGAGGATCGCCACAGTGCCAGCTGGGGTGAAGCTGGCCGAGGTAACCGGGACCAAGGCAATGCCGATCAGAGAAACACTGCCAATGGCAATGCCGGACAGCGTAATCCGGTGGGAACATGGCAAATTGTACCTCGGCAACAGCAACAACAGCAGTATGCACTTCGGAAGGAGAGAAGTGCCGGCCCAACAATGCAACAACAAAATGCTCGTTTAGGTTAGGATAGATACAATGATGGTTACTCGGCAATGGATGATGCCGTATTTTCTAGACCGGAGCACCATGTGATTGAATCGAGATTGGGGAATAGGAATTTGTAGCCGGATGATGCAAGACTGAAACTGGACCGAATCTATAGGTCGGAAATGATTGAGGTGCAAGTTCCTCCAGGTCTGGCATGTTTCGGACCTCAGATCATGATGGAGCCTCCAGTGCCGAACTTTCAGCTGGCCCGAGGAACAAAAGACGTATGATTGGCTCATTGACTATGCTACTACGGTTAACATAACCGGGCGAAATTTGAGATGGGCAGTGAGGTATGTACCTCTAATGTTAGAGGGGCCAGCAAGGGTCTGGTTAAATAACTTGCCAGAGGGATGTATCAACTGCTAGATAGACTTCGAGGAGACGTTTGTTAGTAAATTATCAAGCACGTACAAAAGGCCGGATAGGCCACAGACTCTAGCATTATGCAAACAAAGACAGAATGAGACAGACCGGGAGCTCTTGACTCGCTGGTCTAATGTGAAAAATTCATGTCAAGGGGTAATTGAATCACAAGATATTGCGTGGTTCGCCCATGCATGTAGGTATGCAAGTATGTTGTGGCAAAGACTACAGAGAGATATGCCAATAACCTTGGTTGAAACGATCCGGATTGCTGATTTGTATGCCTTGGGTGATCCGACCCAGCCTCAGATGATGTACAATGAATCCAACGATGAATACTACCCTCATGAGGGTGCCAGATTATTGTGGCGGAATGACTTCTAGGGTAAGAGGAGAGATGATCGGTAGGATTACAAGTATAGCTCGCAGCAAGTGGCGGCTATAGATCAGGATCAGCCCAATGCCGGCACTAGCCAGCATTAGGAAAATGGAGGGTAACATTGGCAGCAAAAGGGTGAGGGCAAGAAACCTTGGACGCCAGAGCAGAAGAAACAGTGGCAAGACAGAAAGGATCGGCCGAGATACACATTCGAGTCTATGTTAGATCAGCCGTGCAAGTTCCACACGCCAAGTCTGAATAGTCCGACGAATCACACAACCCAGCAATGTGAATGGATGAGGAAACTGGAGCAGAGTGGCTTGGGGAATGCTCAGACACCTCGGCACGATAAACCTTGGCATGATGGACCTCGGGACGAAGAACCTCGGAATGATGCACCTCGGCAGCAACAACTCACTGGGGGAGTGGACAGCAACTGATATTGCCTCCACCTCCACCAAGGTATGAGAACCAAGAGAGAAGGGATGCAGTGCATCAAGTGAATAACTAGCAGCAAAAGAACCAATGATATCATGGAAATGACGATAGGAATGAGTACATAGAGCATCACCAAAGTTACTATGTGTTTACCATAGAGGAGAGTGATAGAAAGAGCTTGCAGCACCGGCATATGGAGGTGAACACGGTAATGCCAACTGTGATGAGGTATATGCCTTGGGCGGAATAGGAAATTACATGGAGCATCAAGGATCACCCTAGGCTCATGCCGAGTCCAAGAACATATGCGCTGGTGTTGCATCTGATGTTCATTGGGCTGAATATCAACATGAGGTTCTCCAAGGTGCTGATAGACAACGATAGTAGCATTAACATCATGTATAAGGATACCATGCACAAGTTTGGAATATCAGAAAATATGCTCCAGGCAAGAAGTACCACTTTCCATGGCATCGTGCTGGGTATCTCATGTGAGACCATTGGTAAGGTTCGAGTTGATGTGTTATTCGACACAAGGGACAACTGCCGGACTGAAAACTTGGAGTTTGAGGTTGTAAACTTGGAAAGCGCGTTCATGTGTTACTCGGCAGGCCTGCTCTAAACAAATTTATGGCAAGCACTCACATCAGTTACCTGAAGATGAAGTTGCCAGGACCAAGGGGTG
The DNA here is from genome assembly GCA_910589775.1 of Avena eriantha. NCBI lineage: Eukaryota > Viridiplantae > Streptophyta > Magnoliopsida > Poales > Poaceae > Avena > Avena eriantha. The sequence continues at coordinate 475,867,132 of OU342741.1, forward strand.
ATAACCATAGCCGGGGACTTCAGGCGTTCCATTGAGTGTGCCTCTGTCGGGTCTAACCTAGCCGAGTCACTTGTGATTGCTCAGGAAAAGAGGAGAATTCAGGAGGTGGCAGCGTTGGCTCAGTCCGCGCATCAGCATATGCCGGCTCTGACTAACCCGCATGGAAGTGTGTCATTTCAAGCGACAAAAGATACAAATAAGGTGCCTATTGATGACCAGTTCCCAGAGCGCACCGTAACTATTGGTGCCAGGTTAGGCGACAAATAGGAAAGCGAGCTCGTCAACTTCCTTTGTGAGAATCGGGATATCTTTGCTCGGTCCACACAAGGCCTGCAAGGGTTGCCGAGGGAGTTGGCCGAGCACTCATTGGATGTAAGACCCGGGGAAAATCTAGTGAAGCAACCTCCCCGGCGCTTCACCGAAGACAGGAGGAAGGTCATTGGAGAGGAGATAGCTCGGCTCCTCGCAGCCAGGTTTATCATGGAAGTATTATACCCGAATTGGCTCTCTAATCCGGTGGTCGTGGAGAACAAGAAGGATGATCCGAATGTGGCTGTGGTGTGGCGTATGTGTATCGATTAGACGAACCCGAATAAGGCGTGTAGAAAAGATCCATTTCCACTACCAAGGATAGACCAGGTCATAGATTCAACTGCCGAGTGTGAGTTGTTATCTTTCATAGATGCTTATTCTGGCTTTCACCAGATACCTTTGAACTCGGATGATCAAATAAAGACCATGTTTATCACCCCGTATGGGGCTTATTGCTATCGCACTATGCCGTTTGGTTTACGTAATGCAGGAGCAACGTATCAACGATGCATGCAAAAATGTCTACATGAACAAATTAGTCAAAATGTGCAAGTTTATATGGATGATGTTGTGATAAAAACCAAGGAAAGCAAAACGCTCCTTGACGATATCCGACAAACATTCGCAAACCTAAGGCAATTCCGGATGAAGCTAAACTCGGAGAAATGTACCTTTGGTGTGCTGGCTAGGAAGTTACTCGGTTTTCTCGTATCCAGCCGAGGTATCGAGGCCAACCCCACCAGAATCCGAGCCATAGAAAGAATGGAACTGCTAAAATGTCTTAACAATGTGCAGAAGTTTACTGGTTTCCTGGCATCATTAAGTAAATTTGTAAGTTGGTTGGGAGAGAAGGCATTGCCCCTCTACCAGTTAATGAAAAAACATACAAATTTACATGGACATCGCAAGCTGATAGTGCATTTCGTGAGTTAAAAAGATGTTATCTTCTGCACGAGTGTTAGCCTCACCATTATCTAAGTCGTAAGTGCAGTTGTTGTGGTGGAGCGTGATGAGGAAGGTAAGTCGGTGCAAAGACCAGTGTATTACCTGAGCGAGGTATTATTAACTTCAAAGCAGAATTACCCTCACTATCAGAAAATGGCATACAGTGTATATATGGCAGCCAAGAAGCTCAAGCACTACTTTGAAGAACACCCCATCAAAGTGATATGCAAAGCACCCTTATCCGAGATTATGAGAAACAAAGATGCTAGTGGCCGAATTGCAAAATGGGAAATTGAGTTAGCCCCATACGCACCGTAGGTTGATAGAAGAGATGCAATTAAATCTCAAGCAGTGGCAAATTTCTTCGTGGATTGGGCTGAGATGCAATACGAACCACCTTTGCCAGACTCAAATTACTAGAGAATGCACTTTGAAGGGTCAAAGCTAAAGGAAGGACTGGGGGCCGTGGTAGTGCTTACCTCTCCCAAGAAAGATCAGTTGAAATACGTCCTCCAAATCCATTTTAGTGCATCGAACAACATTGCCGACTATGAAGCGCTCGTGCATGGACTTAAGGTAGAAAAGGAAGTGGGGATATGTTGGATACAATGTGACATGGGTATACCCTACAAGTACTCGAGCTTGGTATATACGGTCCAGATACGGTCAAAGCCCACGGCGTTGCCACGACCCAATGAATACTTCGAGTGGCCCAGGGACTCTCGATTACTTGCGAGACAAGGAAAAGCTTAAAGATAGAAAGTTTAAAGGGAAAACCCTAACCTGTAACCGACTCGACCTGCTACCCGAGACCTAGCCTATCTATATAAAGGCTGGGAGGGGGCAGCGAGGAGGACACACGCAACCCTAGTTTCCACAACCCTCGCCAGATTGCATCTGTGCACCATTGTAATTGTCGATTCCTTCATTAATTCCAAGAGCAGACAAGCAGGAGTAGGGACCTCTACGAGGCCTAAACCCGGGTAAACCTTGTGTCCCTGTGTGCTTGTTTGCTAGCCGATTGCCAACGCTCCCTCCTTCTCCAAAACCCAAGTCCATAACAATGGGCATTGATGAGTTAAACCCTCATCAATTGGTGCCATTTGTGGGAAACGAGAGTGCTGATGTCGCAGCTTCTTCGGCCCCATCATCTGCGATCTACAACTCTGCAATAGCAGGGATTCACCAGCTCTTCGGCGCGTTCGACTTCACCGTCCACACGCCAGCCACTCGCCCGGCTTTCGAGTCCGTGGGCGATGGAATCAGTCTGGCGATTGGGAGCTTCTGCTTCCAGGTTGGTCAGATGGGCACGCATCACATGCCTGACCAGCCAATAGAACCCACGATTTCTCCAGCATCATGGTTCCCGCCACCAATCGGCACCCTCAGCGAGCTCAACGCCTCAGCAGCAACTGAGAGCACGAACAACGACATCAGTCGTGAATCTGATCTGGGTGACCTAGCAACTGAAGATGGAGCCTACGGTTCCGGATCTGAAAGTTGTGGGAGCAACAGCTTCCCCAACCACTTCATGTGCACCGTCATCAACGCTGGCAAAACCAGCGCTAATCGCGAAAACGGTGGCAATGGGCCTAATCCGCCCAACGGTAGCACACCTAACGGCGGGGCGCCCAATGGTGGCCCCACTAATGGTGGCACTGGCGCGCCCGTCAACAATGGAGGGGCAGTCGAGCCTCCAACCATGGTGAATGAACACACTGGTGAACGCGTCGTGATCAGGCTCAACGATCTCGAGTGGGCTCGCTGCCGAGAAGCTCTGCGAGGCAATCCTTTCCCCCCGGCATGTCGCAAGAACTGCTGATGGGCTACCATTAGCTACAAAAGGAGGAGTACATGCGCTAGTTACAAACGATCGCACAACTCGAAGCGCGTAAAAAGGCGGCGGACGAGTCAAGTCTTCGACGGGCCGGGCTCCCCTTCCACAGAGGATCCTCCTTCAAGGGCAATGAGTACGTGGCCAACAAGAGGCGATCTCGAATGGCTCACCTCACCGAGAAGGAGCACATAGAAGCTGCGAAAGCCCTCGACTTAAGCTCTATGACATTCGACACAGGGGGCAACATGGTGACAGCAGCCACCATGTACCTCCTGAACAACCAGCCGCAGGCTGGGGACCCCTGAGCCGCCATGCACCAATCTACGATCGCGAGCTTGGGGTTAATCGAGGTTGCTCTCGACAAAGAGCTGATGCCAGAACCTAAGAAGGGCAAGGCCCTGGCAAGACACTATTCCTCACCCTCGTCCAGCGACGACAGTCACGATCTGTGTCGATGTCGCCGCTCACGGCAGCACGATCACGACTATGACGCGCACTATGACCTCACGCAGCACAAAATCGACAAGTCAAGGGCACGACGTGCTCGTTCAACTGATTCAAAAGAAGACGGGCCTGAACTCTGAGGCGCCAGATGCTTCAGTAGAGCCATCAGGCAAAGGCGAATACCTAAAGGATTCAAACTCCCATCAGAAAATCCAAAGTTCGACGGCCTACAGGACCCAAAGATCGGTTGGAAGACCACTTTTCCTTCATTAAGCTACACGGCAGGAGTTGAAGCACGGCCATGCAATGCTTGCAGCTACAGCTGCGGGGCGCCGCCCGTGCATGGCTCAACAACCTCCCGCGCGGATCCATTCGCAGCTGGGAAGAGCTGGCCTATAGCTTTGTGCGCAACTTCAAGGGCACTTACAAAAGGCCCGCATCAATTGAAGAACTGAGGAGTTACCAGCAAAGGTCGGGCGAATCACTACAATCGTACATCCAAAGGTGGTCTATCATCAAGAACTCCGCAGAAAACATATCGGAGGATCGCGCAATCGACGCATTCAACAACGGTGTTCGCCGCATGGAACTCAGAGAGGCGCTGGGTCGCTTGAAGCCCAAAAAATCGACCACCTGATGGAGATCGCGAATCAGTGGGCCGATGGAGATGATTCGGTGAGAAACCGCACCTACTCCGACGATGATGAAGACCTCGGGCGCAGACGCGACCGTCGAGGAAAGGGCGAATGCACGCCTACGATGACCGTGACGACGTCAACATGGTCATAGCCGGCTACACCGACGAACGCGACGACAGCTGCAATAGCGACTACCGTAGCGGTGGATACCATGACTCCGGGAAAACCACGCAAGTATGGCAACGCCGCACTCACGAGGAAGCACCCGCAGCATCCATTGAGGATAAGCTATCCGGGCCGTGCAACGTGCACTTCTACATCGACAAGCATGACGGCAAAAAGAAATCCAGCCACCTCCTCAAGGACTGCCGCGAGTTCCTCAAACTCCATGAGGGCCTGGCTCGGATGAATCGCGACACGGTCAACGGGGGCTATGGAACCGCCCCAGGCGCTGTGGCACATGGAGCTCCTCCACCACCGCCTGGACCACCACCACCCGCAGTTGCGCCCGACCAACATCATGGAGGCAAGCCATACCCACGGGTTGTGGGCAACATGATGATCCAAAAGGGACGCCCCTCAAATCGGGTGCAAAAGGCTATCACTCGCCAAGTCAACTTGGCGATAAACTCCCCACCGTCCACAACTGAGTACCTCAGTGGAAGCGACTCCTGCACCACCTTCGATAAGCGTGACCATCCGCACCAAGTTCCCCGTCCAGGCCACTGTCCCCTTGTACTCGAGGCGCAGATCGGAGGCTTCGACATGAGTCGCATATTCATGGATGGTGGAAGCGGCATCAACCTCATGTTCGCAAGTACCTTGCGTGCAATGAGGATCCCTCTGACATGCCTGGAGGTCTCAGATACGACACTTCATGGCATCGTCCTAGGCAAAGGCATATATCCTCTAGGCAAAATCAACCTTGACATCATCTTCGGCGTGCCAAAAAACTTTCGGCGCGAGCGCATCGACTTTGAAGTCGTCGACTGGCCTTCACAGTACCATTGCATTTTTGGACGCGCCGCGTTCGCTAGGTTCATGGCAGTAGCGCACTACGCCTACCTGCAGATGAAAATGCCAGGTCCTAACGGCGTCATCACAATCAACGGGAGCTTCGAAAGTTCCGACAGCTGCGACAGAGAATTCAATAGAATCTCCCAGTCCTTCGGCATGCAGGAGGAACTCGCAAGATTAAAAGATTCGACGGACAATAGTCTGTCTCCCCTAAGCATGCCAAGTTCACCCGACCTATCCTTCGACTCGTCGGTGCACACAAAGAAAGTCCAGGTCCACCCAACGGACCCAACTAAGATGGCTCTCATCGCCAACAACGTGAGTTTCGCATAGGAACTCGCGCTCGTCGAATTCCTGCATGAGCACTGGGAAATCTTCGCCTGGTGTCCTGCAGACATGCCAGGAGTTCCCAGGGAATTCGCCGAGCACGCACTCAACGTGAATCTAGACGCCAGGCTAGTCAAGAAGACAATAAGGCGACTATCTGAACCACGAGCAAAAACAGTCGGGATGGAGATCAACAGACTCCTCAACGCAAACTTTATACGCGAGATCAAGGAAAGCACTTGGCTCGCCAATACAGTACTGGTGCCCAAAAAATACACGGATATCCTACGGATGTGCGTGGACTTCACCTCCTTGAATAAGCACTGCCCAAAGGATCAGTTCCCGCTGCCACGAATCGACCAAATCATCGACTCCACCACGGGATGTGAGCGCCTCTACTTCTTCAACGCCTACTCAGGCTACAACCAGATTCGAATGAAGGAGGAAGACCAAGAGAAGACGGCGTTTACAACGCCCTTTGGTGTGTTCAGTTACAACACAATGCCCTTCGGGCTCAAAAACGTAGGAGCCACCTATCAACGGTGCATGCAGGCCTGCCTCAAGAGCCAACTTGGTCGCAATATACAAGTCTATGTTGATGACATCGTCATCAAAACCAAGGAGGAAGCCTCGCTAATCGACGATCTTCACGAGACCTTCGCCAACCTCGACCATTACCGGATCAAACACAATCTGGAAAAATGTGCCTTCGGCGTGCCATCTGGGCAATTACTCAGGTATCTCATCTCTGCGAGGGGGATCAAGGCGAACCCGAAGAAAGTAAAAGCCATACTGGCCATGAAAGAATCCGAAGAATGTAAGAGGCGTCGAACATCTTCCTAGGCGAATTGCGGGGCTCAGTCGATTCATCAGTCGAATGGGCGAAAAGGCACTACCTTTCTACCAACTTCTCCACAAAGCTGACAAGTTCGAATGGACTGACGAGGCGCAAGAAGCATTCGAAGACCTCAAGCGCCTACTGTCCACCTCGCCAGTACTGGTAACACCACACGAAAAGGAACCACTGCTGCTCTACATCTCTGCCACCAACCAGGTAGTCAGCACGGTGCTCGTGGTAGAACGTGCCAAAGAAAACAAAGTCCACGGGGTGCAGCGCCCAGTCTACTACCTCAGCGAGGTGCTCACGCCAACAAAGCAGCGGTATCCGCACTACCAAAAGCTGGCATATGGCGTCTTTATGACATCTAGGCGACTGCGCCACTACTTCCAGGAGCACCCAATCGTGGTGGTCAACGACGCCCCGCTTGGACATATTCTCAAAAACCCCGATGCCACCGGACGAGTCGCGCTTTGGGGAATTGAGTTGTCTCCACGAGACATTACATACGAGAAGCACGACGCGATGAAGTCACAAGTACTCCCTGATTTCCCCGTGCACTGGATGGAGAACCAGTTCCCCGAAAAACTAGATATGTCCTATCTCCGGACAATGCACTTCGATGGGTCCAAGCAAAAGGACGGAGCTGGTGCAGGCGTCATACTGACATCGCCCTAAGGAGACAAGCTGAAATAATTTCTGCGAATGCAGTTCACTGCCTCCAACAATGAAGCTGAGTACGAGGCTCTGTTGCACGGGATGCGGATGGCGAAAGCCTGCGACGCGGAGAGACTCATCATCTACGGCGACTCCAAACTGGTGGTCAATCAAACAATGCACGAGTGAGATGCCTTGAATGACAACATGGTCGCCTACCGCGACCTCTACGACACGCTCGAAGGGGACTTCGACGGCTGCGAACTACGACATGTAGGCCGTGAAAGCAACAAAGAAGCGGACGCACTCACCAACATTGGCTCCACCTGCGCCCCCATACCACCTGGGGTATTTCTTGAGCGCATATGTGAACGCTCCATCAAGCCAAAGGCCGCAGAGGAGAAAACAAGCGCAACAACGGACTCGGGGGCTACGCAACCCAATGAGCCAATGGCACTCGACGACCCGGAGCTTGACACAGGACTCGAGGGACCAATGGGTGTCATGATGATCGAGCCATCTTGGACACAACCCTACATCACGTATCTTCTCAGCAATAGACTGCCGTATGATCCGACTGACGCACGACACATCTCGCGACGATCCAAGGCGTTCGCTGTTATCAATGGCGAACTGTACAAACGCAGCATAACAGGAGTGGTCCAACGGTGCGTCTCCAACGGAGATGGAAGGGCAGTCCTCCTCGACATCCACGAAGGCACCTGCGGGCATCATGCTGGCAGTCGCGCCCTCGTCGCTAAAGCCCTATGGGCTGGATTCTAATGGCTCACGGCCATGCATGACACCACGGACATCGTCCAACGCTGCAATGCTTGCTAGCGATTCGCGGATAAACTGCACGCAACTGGCTTGGCCCTTTGTGCAATGGGGACTCGACATGGTCGGCAAGCTCCCAAGGTCCTCACGAGGAGGCTACGTCTACCTCCTAGTCACGGATGACAAATTCACCAAGTGGATAGAGGCCATGCCAGTGACAAATCAATCAGGGAACAGTGCAATCAAGTTCTTCGAATCCATCATCTACTGTTTTGGCGTGCCACACAGTATCGTCACGGACAACGGGACAAACTTCACCTCCAAGGAGTTCCAGGAATTCTACGAAAACCTGGGAATCAATATAAGTTGCGCCTCAGTGGCCCACCCGCAGACCAACGGTCAAGTCGAAAAGGCCAACGGTCTCGTCTGCGGTGGAATCAAGAAGCGACTCCTCTGGCCACTCGAACAAGCTGCTGGATGCTGGCCGGACGAGCTACAATCCGTCCTCTGGAGCCTGCGCCCAACTCCCAACAGCGCCACGGGATACACCTCGTTCTTCATGGTGCACGGTGCCGAAGCAGTGCTACCCGCCAAAGTATGCTACAAAGCACCGCGGGTGGTCGCATACAGCGATAAGGAGTAAACTCTCACACTCGAAGACTCTGTCGACCTCCTCGGCGAGGCACGCGAAATCCCAGCAGAAAGATCCACGATCTACCAGCAAAATCTCGGCAATTACCACATCATACGGCTATGCCCAGGTCCTTCATCGAAGGAGATCTGGTCCTGCGATTGAAGCAACAAAGGGCATCTCAAGCTTGAGTCCCCCTGGGCGGGACCATACGTGATTACAGAAGTAATCCCAGGTGGCGCCTATCGCCTTAAAGATTTTGAGACAGGAGTCGCAGACTCCAACCCCTGGAACGTCGCGCAGCTGCGGCGCTTCTACCCTTAGTCGTTTTTCTTTCTTTAAATTAAAAATAAGGCTTTTCAGCCAGGCTACTTAGCCCTACATTGTACCTCGTACTGTTCTACAAATAAATAAAGCTAAGTGCCCCAAACTCTGTGTTTTCTATTATTTTTCGCCACCTATTTACTCGGGGGCTGCGTCACCCTTTACACATCTGTTCTATGAACCAATCGCGATATCCTGAGTAGCTGATGCAATAATCGAACCCTTGAAAAACAACAACCCAGCTACAACGTACCTGGCACGTTGGCAAGGTGCTGAGATAAACCTACGTCAGGCTAACGAAAAGGAATCGCATAGTGCAACGCACTCGCAAAACATATAAGTTAACAAGCTCAATATAGAATCAATTACACTCAGCATATACATATGAACTTTACAATACTGGTACACTTCTATGCAGGATACAAGTTAAACTACTGCTGCAGTAAAAGAATGTTTGTCTGCTCCTCAAAGAAGTCGACAATCTCCTCTGCTGGACGATCCACCACTTGGTAATATGGAACCATATTCCAGGTCGAACCTGCTGGCGGCGCTGGCGGTCCAGCAGTCATCGCTACAACGTCTACATCAGGCCTATGCAGTCGCACCAGCAACAGAGCAGCCTTGGCACCAGCCACTAACTGTTGACGCACGCACTCGCGAACCGCGCTCAAATCCTGAAATTTAGACAGGAGAGCCAACAGACTCGAAGGGACGACATCCAGGGGAAACATCGTCCGATAGATATTCCTCAGGCACGACTGCGCCTTCTTGAGGAAGTGGAGTACTCGAGAAGCACGATCCTACAGGGTCGCAAGTGCGATCGCACGATCATGGTCCACCCAAAAATACCCACTCGCCCGAAGCTGCTCCTGGGTTAGGTCATTCATGCGAATGGCGATCCTGTCCTTTTCACCCTGTGGATGACGGGCACTGACAACTACACCACAGAAAAGCAAAGTGTGAAAGATAGACATCGCTGCAACTGACTAAAGGAAAAGATAAGAGGATAGAAGGCTAACACTTGAACTGCTCACTCAGCTAGGCCACCTCCTCCAATAAGTACTTCTCGTGAGCAGAGGCTTTCTCCGCCTTCGACTTCCATACATCGGCGCTACCACGGAAGATGGGCAATTCACGCTCCAGCTGTTTAATACGGTCACGCAGTCACGCAAGCAAAGACAACTCCCCCACCTTCGAACGAGGCTGCGCCACGTTCTCGTCGGCAGAAGGAGGATCAGAATGATCACTCAAAGGAGCACTCGAGGTACCCTACCACGAATCAAGCAAAAAAAGAAAAATAAGAGATCACAAATACGCTTGGAAAAGGGCATATATGCATTCAGACAACGGAAAAGCTTCAATTGGGACATCCCCACAAACTCATTGTTCCATCAAGAAAAAGGCTAAACCACTACAGCTATTACAGAAGGATACTAAGGCGCAACATGTTTCTTCGACTTGGACTTAGGCCTCGGGGGCTTCATAGCATCCGTGGCTGTCTCCAATGCCACAGACTTGCCGGCAGTACCCCCATAAGCCACAGCCTTTGCAGCCTTCACCTGACGCCGCTCTTCGGAGTACTTGGCGAGTGTCTCGATAAGCTGGGGACCGTAATTTTTGCATTTACTAGCATAGGGAGCAAAAACTACCTGCTGACCTCCAGCGTCGACTAGCAAAGCCTCAGAGATAACTGCGGGATCCATCTCCATGCCATGGGACTGCACCATTGCGAGTGGCATGGTGGCGCCTACGGAGCGTTGTGAATTTTTGAAGTCCGCATGGATTCCTCTAGCCAGGGATTCCACCAATTCGTCGAGATTGTCGATCATCCCAGCCTTTGGAGTCAAGTCCTCACGGATGCGACTGAGCACATCCTTGGCCTTTCCCAGAGTCTCCTGGAGGGATACACTGCGGTCTTTGACTGCGGCGATGGCACCAGCCAAAGCATCATCGCGGCGAAGAGACTGGGCATCAAAGCTCAAGCCGCCAGCATCTGCATACATAAAAGATTTAGTATAACAATCACACATCAAAGTACAGAAGAGCAAGCACATCCATATGAACAAGACATACTTGAAAGGGATTTGGAAATCGAGAGAAGCTTATCCTCGAACAACTTCTCCCTCTCAGCAGTGGAGGCAAGGAGATCCTGCTCTCGCTTCCATGACTCCTCCAAGGCTGCGATTGCCTCGTCAGGATTTTTCGTTGCTGCGACCAATGTCTTCTCCAATGCAGCAGCATGGTGAAGTAACTCATTGTGCTCAGCTGCAACAAATAGAGAGTGTTACCAAGGTCGATTCAATAATATCCGCAAAAAAAGACAAGGATGTAGTCAAAACTTACTTTCTACGATACGATGGTGATCGTCCAGTCGCGCATGCTGTCGACCCATATTAAGAACCTGCTCCGCTACGCGAGCGGCTTCCTTCATGATGAGCTATATCAGAAGCATTCCAAGTTCAAGTAAAAGAACACCAAGAATAAATTCGACTGCACAATACAAGATACTTACATGATCATCCACAGACTCTGAAGAAGGTTGTTGCACAGTCATCCGGGTAACCATCTGATGCCCCCCAGCATGCGGGGAAATCGATGAATTATGCACAGAGTGGGCCTCCAATGGAGGAGAAGTAGACCATGAAGCCGCCTTCTTGGACTTGGAGCCTACGACTCTGGACTCCTTCACCAACTAGACATCGTCAAAAGACGATGTCGTGGTGGTGTCACGGCAGATGCCATGGATAGGCTAAAGGTGGGGACTAAATGCACTAGGGGAATCCAGGGAGGGATAATGTGGTGATTCCACACACAATTGCTTTGTATTCGATTCACTTCCATGGTTTACAAGTACTCCTTGAGCTGTATTGGGCAGAGGAGGTAGAGGAACTCTCTTACTCTCACCACTAGCTAGCCCTCAGGAAAAACACTAGTAAAACCGCTACTCACTAGAGATCAATCAAGCAAAGACCAACCCCTTCTACAGAGGCCCTAGCCCCCCTTATATAGGGGTGGTTATGTCTCCACTTAGGGAATATGTGGAGGCATATTCCAGGGAATATGCCTCTTCCCAAAATAGTAAGCCGACCGGGGCACTTTAGCCCAGCGTCATCCATGTAGAGGCTACGTGAGCCTCTGCGGCGCCTGCGTCATCCGACATACACATCGTCACCTTTGTCGGCCACGCCTTGGTGGTCCTGGCCTCTGTCCGCTTCGCTCACGCTCTACGTATAGTGGTCACCTTTGACCAGCGAGATACCTTACTTCTCTTACAAGCTTGATATAACCCGGATCGTACCTAGTTGATCCGGCCACACCTGTTCCTGCATGTAAGTTAGATACATCTTACCGACATACGGCATAAGTCGGTTGAGACCCAGTTAGGTGGACGTCCCCTGGTCCGGGTTACTCCGTGATTCGGCCTGCCTTGAGGTGACTCGGCCAGCACTTGCTTTGACCTTTACCTTGGCTAACTAGGCCTTTATACCCCGGCGTCACCCTACCCGGGGGTATCCCCCCAACATTAGTCCCCGAAGCTGGTGCGGTCTTAGCTGCCTTAGCCGCTGAGGCCACAACAGGTTCAATTTTACAGAGCCTCTTGCTCCTTCTCCGAGTTACCTCATAATCCAGATTTAATAGGTTTACTTTCCCTTGGCACATTCCAAATTTTCACTCGCTGGCCGGGTCACCACATACTCATCCGGGTTATCCTTCCTTCTCTTGTACGCTTCCCCACATGGAAGCTAATCATTACTTCACCTCATTTTAAGGGCATGCGATAGTAACCACCGTAGTTATTGTCAGATTTTACTATAGCACACGTCACATCGTGCTTGCCTCCTCATTAACTGTATCATAACGTCGCGTCGTGGGATCCGCTGTGCTCAGTGGCCCTTCCTGTGGCTCGTCGCTGATTGGTCAATCTGGGTCATACACGGACACACCGTGTGGCCCGTCCGCACAACGCAATCCCACTACCCCTCAAGGGCGTGGTTAAATAGGGGAGGGGTACGCCCCTTGGGTCTTTTCCCCACTTCCGCACCCCTCTGCATCTTCTTCTTCCTCTTCCTCTCCAGTGAGAGTGTCGCCGCCACCACAGTTGCGCAGCTGCGCCGCCGCCGCACCGCTTCCACGCGCACCAGCGTCGCCGCCACCTCCACGCATCTCTTCTGCCACGGGTCCTTGCCAGTCCAGGCCACTACCTCCCACCGCTGCTAGTGCCAGTGAGGGTAGTGACCTTGAGATGACAGAGGAGGAGCTCGCCGTCGCGGAGCAGGAAATGGAGGAAGACACGGCGAACACCGACCGCGGCGCGTGGGCTGGATCTTGGGTTTGCCAGGATGACCTGGACTGGCTGTATCGCACCAGGCGCATCCGGGAGGGCGTCACCGCACGCCTCGCTGCTGTCGAGCTTACCCCCTCAACCAATCCGGGTGAGTATGTGGTATTCCTATCCCACTTCCAATGGGGGTTCGGTCTCCCTGTTAGCGATTTCTTCCACGACTGGCTCAACACATATGAGCTTCAGCCGCACCATCTTACAGCTAACGCCATCACCTCTCTCTCTGCCTTCGCTTCCACCATCGAGGGTTACGCTGGACTGTGGCCCACGAAGGAACTCTAGATCCGGTTCTTTGGCCTCCGCTGGAACGTAATTCCGAACATAGAGCTTAATCCGGAGGACAAGCAGCTCACGCAATTCGGCGCAGGTTCCATTTCTCCTAGGAAACAATCTATTTTCCCCCGAGTCATTGGGCTTCACTCCTGCAAGGGTTGGGCCCGAACTTTCTTTTATGTTCGGAACAGCACATCCGAGGATCTGATCCAGCTGCGCCCCTACGCTCCGGGTCCTCCTAATCCGGATTTGTGGGATAAGATCCCCAAGAAGCCCACTGTCCTGGCGAACCAAGTGAACAAGAGGTTTCATGAGCTGAAGGATCTTGGATTGCACAATGAGGATGCAATGATCACGTTTATTCGCACCCGGAGCTCCCCCTCTAGAAACGCACGCACAAAATCTGTCACATGAGCTGGGGCCGCGACCCCAACCGGACCTCCTCATTCGAGTTGAGCAACACCGAGATCTTTCGCCGGGTCAAGGCCCTCTTCACCACCCACAAGGACTTCTCTCCTGAGTGGACGTGGGGGATCAAACATTTCTGCTGAGATAGGCTTCCCCCTGTGGTAAGTCTCGTGCCCCAAACCTTTTCTGAATTAAATCGTATGTCGGTTTTTGTTGTAGGTTTAAACCTGTTGCCTTTTCTTTCCCTTAGATGTTTCTTTAGCAAACCCTTGAGGATGGCACCAAGGCTTCCCTCAAATGGGTGCCTGACCGGGATACCTCGGACGAGGGGGAACCGGATCAGGAGATGTTCCTGCCGATGGCTGACACGACCAAGCGACACACCGGTAAACTCTCTTCCATTAGAGATTAGCCCGAGGATGAAGATGATTCGGACGTTGAGGTGATGGAGGCATTTGACGCTGTCCCCCTTTCTTATGCTTTTCCTGCAACAGCTAATCCCGGTGGGTAGATCCATGAAGATCCTCCCCTTTCCACGGGTGAGCCTGTCCTGGTCGCGCCGAAGAAGAGAGGAGCCGCATCTGTTTCTTCCTCCGGACCTTCTCAGCCAGCTAAAAGGCGAAAGAAGTCCGGGGACAAAACTACCACCAAGTCCACGACCAAGGTCGTGGCCCGGAGATCTCGCAAGCCCAAGGAGCCCTTGACTTCGGATGAGTAAGTCAGTTCTCCCTTTGCTATTCACTTTCTCTTCCTTTGTTATAGTTTCTCATCATTCATGATTTGATTCGGCAAGGTCGCGGTGGAGGTCCCCCAGAGTGGATGTGGCATTGCTTCACCGCTCCGACACAGCCCTTCTCCCCCTCGTGGCAATGATTCACGCCCGTTGAGCCCCATTCAGGAGGGTTCAGCGGCTGCTCCGGGTTCCAGCCCACCTCGTCAAGAGGAGGGCAACCTCGGAGCGGGGGAAACTGGCTCTGCCGAGGCAGCGACAAGCACCACTTCGGCTTCGCCGCAACCAGCTTCATCCGAAATACCCACAGGACCTCCGCCAAAACAAAAATCAGTACCAGCATCAGCTCCAGCACCAGCAACAACGCCAAGCCCCTCCGCCTCGTCCGAGTCTTCCAAGGCTCGGCGAGAAGGCACCAGCAACACCAAGGCAAGCACCAAGGCAGCACCCAAGGGCAAATCAGCCGCAGCAATTTCCACCTCACAGCAGCAACCCAAGGACAAAAAGGCTCCTGACGTCGCCAGGGCAGCGTCAATCGAGGTTGGACAGTGCACACTTGCGTCCATGCTCTCGAAGAAGCCTCCACCGCCGAAGGACGCCCCTGCCGAGCCAGCTGATGCGCAACTCGTTTTGCACACTAGTGTAACATCCCAAATTTTGTAAATTCAGATGTTACTAGTAAGCATGCATCATATCATTGCATCATGGCATCACATATCAAAAAAATTTGCATCAAGTAATTCTCAAGCCCCATAGTCACTTGTAGACAAAAGGGGGTGAAACCTTTTTAACCACCAAAACCTTTGCAAAAGTGTTATGTTATAATCCTATCCTAACCCTCTTCTTTTTACAAAATTTTAGAGACCATTTTCGTCTAATTCGGAGTCCGTTTGCAAAAGTTATCAAACAAATTGCAATTCAGAAATTATTAAAAGAATAAAAAAACTAATCTAACTGGGCCGGCTGAGCCAGCCCGGGGCTATCTGCCGCCCGCCTGGCCGGGTGGGCGACGCGCAGCCGCCAGCCCGCCAGCCGCCCCGCGCCCACAGCCGCTGACAGGCGGGGCCCGCCTGTTAGCTGCCTCCTCACCAAGACCGGCTCGGCCCCGTCCGCCGCCGCCGCCAGCGCAACCGCCGCCGCTGATTCCGGCGCGGACTCCGTGACGTCCGCGCCAAGTCTTCCGCCCTTAAATAGCCCTCGGCACGCACTCCTAGAACCCTAAATTTTTTTGCCGCCACCACCACCGAGCGCCGCCAGATTCCTCGCCGGAGTTCCGCCGCTGCCCGTCGCCTCCGGCCACCGTCCGCCGCCGCCTCGGAGAAGGGGGACCGCCGCCACCCTCGGGAACGGGATCGCGAGGAGGAGCCGCACGCCGTCTGCCTCTCCGTCTCGCCGGAGGAGCTCCATCACCGTCGCCGGTCATCGCCGCCGTCCGCCGCCGCCGTCCGCCGCCACCAGCAGCTGCCGCTGCCGATAAGCCGCCGCCCTCTCCCTCTCCAACCGTCGGATCTAGATCCGACAGCCCAGATCGGTCAACGGCCGCGGGCCAACCGCGTCGCGCTGCGTGGCAGCGCCACGTCGACGCCGCATCGCCTCGCTGGCCCACTCACGTGGCGCCACGTGTCGTCGCGTCATTGGCCCCTTTTTCCTTTTTCTTTTAAATAGGCAAAAATAGCTGCAATCTTGTAAAATTCATAGAAATTCGAATATTAGTCCAAAAATTGCGTATAATATACCGTTGGATTCATATTTTCGAGTAGAACACAGATATACAATAATATTACTGTTTTGCCACAGAAAAGTGCAGTAGAATTAAAAGTTTAGATTCGAGTATTTTAATTCTAGAAAATTATCCGTAACTCCGTTTTAGTTGATTCTTGTTGCGTTGGCTTTGTTTTGACAATACCTTCTGTAGAAAATTGTCATATCTTGCTTAGGGTGTTTAGATCTGTTTCGAGATAGAATTAGAGCTGTAGATCTAGTTTCAAGCCTGGTTAATTAGGGTTTAACTCAAAATACTCAAAATATGTGGGGAATCGATTCTAATGACATCCCCAACTCAACAACACCCCTGGTTAAAACCCTTGGTCGAAATCAAATCCACCCTTGCATTTTACCATGTTGCATGCATGCATAAGTGACTTCGTGACTTGTTTTGTGCAATTTGTAATTGGACCCATGTTTGTTTCGTTAGATTGCTCGGAGTGTGCTGAGGAGTATTGTTGTGTAGATTGCTACTCGGATCAAGGCAAGTTACACCACTTGTTCATATTTATGTCCCAGTTTTGACTATGCATGTTCTACTCTTCAAAATTCTGTAGTATGCATGTGTAGGATTTTGGTAGATTTTCTTAGTACTATTTTGCAAGTGCGGTTTTGTAGTATGCCATGAGTAGTTCCATACTTAGGATTTTCTATCCCAATAGGTTATCCTGTTTTTCTAAGTTATGTATGCTATGCTATATACTTATATACATCAAATACCGTTGGGAGGGTTCGAAAGACTCAAGAATTTTCTAAGTATGATAGCTCTCTCGAGCGAACTTTTCTTCTCCAAAACCCCTTCAAAATAAAACTAAGTTTTCTTCTGGGCGGAATGGTTGACGGGACAACGAGTGAGATTTTGGTGGAGGACGGCCGCCCAGGAATCAAAGAAGTCTGCCAGGTCTCAGAATTCGGAAGCTTCCCGTGCAACCACAATACATATGGGCTCTGTCTTGGCTTAGTACTTAGTGGGAAACCTCACCGGGGTACCAACATTTGGAGGTTCTTGGCATGGTTGGATCTGGCTGGTAGAGGGGCTACTAAGGGAAGGCTTCGCCATGGTCTTGTCTATAAAAGGACTTGATCGTGGAATGTGGGGAAAGTGCACAACCTCTCGAGAGTATTGCAATCTGATCGATCAGCCGTGTTCATGGAAACAGAACAACATTGAGCATCTGAAGGATGGAGCCTCTGAAAGATCTTCCTCTCTCTCTCTTTTCCAAACTTAAAGTTTTTATAAACCCCAGGGCGTGAGTAATATCGCCATTGGGTGGGATTTTGGGAACTTGGTGCGTAATATCCAAGTGCTAGGTTGATTTGGGCACTTGGTGAGTAATATCCACGTGTTCCATTCAACCCTATACTACTTATCAAAGTTTACAAAGTAGGGAAAACTTTCCTCTCTTTTCTTATTACATTGAGAAAATTGGCTTTACGCAAATGAACCCCAGAGCCTACTCTTAGCCTTGCATGTAGAGGTAGTCTTACTCTTTTCTTGGTGTAATTTGCCAATACATTCAACGTATTGACCCAACTTGTTGGCTGCACGTCTTATGTGCAGAATCCGAAGATTGAAAGGTGCGTAGGGATCGCGGGTCTTCACGCAGCTAGCCTGAGGCGTTGATGGACTCAAGTTTTATTTAGTTTCCGCTGTTTTATTTGAGCTAGCTATGAGCGATGCGAGTTGTAATAAATATACTCTAGATTATCCGTGTAATATTGACTTGTGTTTTACATTATGTTCATCGACTGTGAAGTGCTAGCTAGTGATCCAGGGACTAGCATGTTAATCACAGGGACTTAGGATCCTTAATGATCCGAGGTCGCAACAACCAGCCCCGCCATTGCCCAGGTTGAGAGGAGGGAAGCTCACGCTAAGGGTCTAGTTGCACCCCACATGCTCAGCGGCGCACATTATCCTCCGACCTTAATCGAGTTTGTAAACAACTGGAACAAGGCGGAGGTCGTCCACAATGATGATCTCCCGGAAAAATTCGGGCCCGCTGAGTTTGCTGCCTAGATGAACACCGCTGCCAAGGCGATTAACTTTGCAAGCCGGATGTTGGAGGTATGTTACCTCGCCCTTTCCTTAGTATGGAGAAGATATTAGTGATATAACTATTAGTCCCCGAGCCTCCGGGGGAGTAACTTGTTACTCGGCCGGATGCTCCTTATAGAACTAACGTAGATCCTTAATAACCTCGAATATGCACACACCTAGAGCCGGGTTAAGTTCCACTTGGCCCGGATCTTGTATACTTCGAATATGCACACACCTAGAGCCGGGTTAAGTTCCACTTGGCCTGGACCTTGTACACTTCGAATATGCACACACCTAGAGTCGGGTTAAGTTCCACTTGGCCCGGATTTTGTACGCTTCGAATATGCACACACCTAGAGCCGGGTTAAGTTCCACTTGGCCCGGATTTTGTACCCTTAGAATATGCACACACCTAGAGCTGGGTTAAGTTCCACTTGGCCCGGATTTTGTACACTTCGAATATGCACACACCTAGAGCCGGGTTAAGTTCCACTTGGCCCGGATCTTGTACATTTCGAATATGCACACACCTAGAGCCGGGTTAAGTTCCACTTGGCCCAGGTCTTGTACACTTTGAGTTTGCACAAGACTAAGCTGCCCATTTTTGCTCTTTCAGGTGACCACCAATCGTCTGAGCGCTGAGTTTCATCGTCTCCTGGATATTCACAAAATGCTGCGGGTGAAACATACTTCGCTTCTCGCCAAACACGATAAAAGGGGTAAGTTTTCTCCTTGGCAATTTTCTATTTCTCTTCTTCTTTTTCCGCCGAACTAATCCCTCATTCGGATTTCCCAGCTGGAGTGGAGGCTGAGAACATCCTCATGAGGAAAAACTTGGACCAGATAAAGGGTAAGTTAATCTTGCTCCACCTTCCTGTGCTTTCTATCTCTTTTTCTCCTTGGCTCGGCAAATATTCATATCTCGGCTTTGCCGGGTCAACAAACTATTTCAGCTTCTCTTGAAGATATTGTGCCCGTGCCTGACATGATGCTGCATTTTCTCGAACAAGCAGGGAAGCACCAAGCTGAACTCAAGAAGAAAGACGACGAGCTTGCCCTCCTCCGGACCAAAGATGAAGAAATTTCCAAGCTTAAGGAAGACATGAAGAAGCTCAAGGAGCAGCACAAATCCGAATTGGAGAAAGCAGGCCAAGACTTTACTGAAGAACGAGAGCGCCTTAGCCTCCAGATCGCCAAGGACCAAGAAATTCTTAAGGAGGCCGACATAAAGCTTGAGTCAGCGCACACTAAACTTGTGCAACTCCGCAAAAGGCGTGATGACTGTACCAAGGAGCTGACCCAGATCCACAGCCACATTTCTCGTAAGTTCTTTTCCTTCAGCCGGCATTAGTCTCTCCGGGTTGCTTTACTTGTCTTTTCCTTACTTGCTTCACTTGTCTTGTTTTCAGGCAAATTCCCAGAGGGCAATGCCATTGCAACCACTGCTGTAACCAAGTTTCGCCAGCAGAGGGGTACCCCAATTGCTCCTGGTGCTAGAGAAATTCCTTATGACATTGAGGACCTGCTGGTCAGCTTGTCTTCTCGCATCGAAATTGTGAAGAATTATGGCAAGGACATTCTGGATGTAGCAATCCGGATCTTCAATGCCTTTTGGCCTGATGAAGATACCCTGGAAGGGACCGAAGCTCTCATTGCCAAGTTGATGGAATGCGAAACCCAGCTTGACCTTGTGAGGGAATCTGCTGGACGTGTCGGGGCTGAAATCGTTCTCCACTATGTTCTTACGTGGTATGAGAAAATCGACCTCAACCTCCTTGCGCACATGCGCACCGGATCCAGATGGTCCAGCGACCCAGAGTGGATTGCTCGGCGGAAGGCTTGCGCCCATAGCCTCATTGAGTATGCCCCCATTCATCAATGGAATGAGGGTCCAAGCTTCCTTGGCGCCGCCGACGACGAAAATGCCGAAGATGGTTCGGGTGAGGACAAAGGAGACGACGCCTCGGACGTCGAGGAAAGTGAAGATGACGCTGAAGCTGAAGCTGGAGCTGCACCTGTTGGCGCCGAATTTCCTCCCCCTGCTGCTCCTTGAGCAATAACACTTTAATGTTTATCCGATCCCCGGTATGCCGGGTGCAATTGTATTAAGCACATAAGTTATGTTTTGCTACTAAGTTTTTATGCCAGATTTACTTGGGCGTAGTCCCTGAGTTTCATTTTCTTGTTTCTCCAATTTCTTGGCTCGGCTCATGTCCACCTTGGTTCGGTTTTATGACTTACGAGTCCGAGTTCCAAAAATTGACTTAACAATACTTGGAAACTTTAGGATTAGCTCAAAATAATTCAGCATAATAAATTTAAAGTAAGCAGAAGGTTAGTCCGAAAAATAAACGTCGGCTCGATTAAGTTTCTTTCCTGTGCTACGCAATTCCAAACTTGTTCTCTTGCTTGCCATGAAGCCAAATTTTGTTGGACAACAGCAAGTCGAAGAGTTAGGTTTTTGGTGCTCACACACTACTAATCCGGCTTAAGTAGAAGCAACTTACGCCCGCCGACATATAAATAATAGATACAGAAGACAACCAATATTACTAAGGAAGTCCCCAAGTTACTGCTCGAGGTGCCAAGATTTCATTGATAAGCTCATTGCCGGTATACATACCGACATATGAGAGACTCGGATACATACAATTCTCTGCTAAGTGTAGAAAGGACGAAGTAGAGCTACATTCCATGGACGCTTGGATTCCTCGCCGGACCTGTCCGCCTTGTTCTTCTCCTGTGGTTTTGCATCGATAAGATAATAAGAATCATTGTGTAATGCTTTGCTCACAATGAATGTCCCTTCCCATGGGGGGGATAATTTATGCATGCCAGCAGTACGTTGTACCAACCAGAGTACCAGATCACCTTCCCGGAAAATTCGGGGGTTTACTTTCCGGCTATGATAGCGTTGGAGATTTTGCTGATATATGGCGGATCTGGACAATGCCAATTCTCTCGCTTCTTCCAGCAGATCAACATCATTTTGCCGGTCTTCTTGCACTTTGGCTTCTATGTATTGGGTGACCCTAGGCGAGTCATGCTCTATGTCGGCTGGTAATACGGCTTTTGCCCCATATACGAGAGAGAATGGCGTATAGCCCGTTGATCGATTCGGAGTTGTTCTTAAACTCCACAATACCACTGGTAGTTCTTCTATCCAGCACCCCGCTGATCTTTGCAGCGGCTCAATGAGGCAGGGTTTTATCCCGGATAGCACTAATCCGTTGGATCTCTCCACTTGCCCGTTCGATGTGGGGTGGCTACCGAGGCAACGTCCAGCCGGATCTTCTTATCTCGGCAAAAACGCGCAAATCTCCTTCGACAAAATTTGTGCCATTATCTGTTATGATACTGCGAGGATAACCGTATCTCAATATGATGGCTTTGAGGAATGTTACGGCAGTAGCTCCATCACATTTTCTTCTTGGCTTCACTTCAATCCATTTCGTAAATTTGTCAACCATGACCAAGATGTGGGTCATGTTCCCTCTTGCTGGTTTAAACGGGCCAACCATATCCAAGCACCATACGGCAAATGGCCATGTAATTGGTATGGTCTTGAGCTCCGACATTTGCATATGTGTCTTTGTCGCATATCTCTGACAGCCATTGCATTTTCTTACCAAATCTTCTGCTTGTTCCAAGGCACTTGGCCAGTAAAACCCATGGCGGAAAGCTTTTGCTACCAAGGCTCTGGACGAGGCGTGATGCCCACATTCCCCTTGATGTATATCTCGGAGGATGTTAAGTCCTTCCTCCGGGTCAACACATCGCTGGAGGACATTAGTCACACTCCTTTTGTATAGCTCGGAATTGATGATCATGTATGCTTTTGCTCTCCTCTGAGTTTGCCTGGAAAGCACCTCCTTAGCGGGTAAAGTTCCATCTTTTAGGAATTGGAATATGAGCAGTGCCCAAGCTGGTACAGCTCGCACTGGGAACACATCCTCATCAATTTCCATCTGATCTACCGGCATAACTTCAACCGGATCACGGTGTGCAGTCCCCGGGTTTGCCAAGGCAGTCCCCGGGTTTGCCAAGGTAGTCCCTGGGTTTACCAAGGCAGTCACCGGGTTTCGCGAACCACTCCCCACATCGATGTCCATGGGCACAGCCTCCGATTCCGGATTTGCCGGGATAAAAATTGAGTCGAACTCCGGGGATGGCCCGATAGATGGTTTTCTGAGGCGCTCTAATGCTATACCCGGTGGAATTGCTTGTCGGGTTAATCCGAGCTTCGACAATACGTCGGCAGCCTCATTTTCCACCCGGGGTATATGGTGAAATTCGCATCCCTCAAAGTAACCAGATATCTTCTGCACATGAAATCTGTATAATGCCATGTTTGCATCCAAAGCATCCCATTGTTCGGAGACTTGCTAGACTACGAGATCCGAGTCACCGAAGCATTGGATCCGACGTATTCCAATCTCTTTTTCCACTTTGAGCCCATGTACAAGTGCCTCATATTCTGCAACATTGTTTGATGCAGTGAAGTGGATCTGCAGCACATATTTCAGCTGGTACTTCTTTGGCGAGGTAAGCACAACTCCGGCAAAGTGCATTGTCAAGTAGTTCGGATCTGGCTATGGTGGCTCATATTGCACCTCGGCCCAATCCACAAAAAAGTCCGCCACAACCTGAGATTTGATTGCTTCTTTTCTGTCATATTGTGGCGCATAAGGAGCTAGCTCAATTGCCCACTTTGCAATCCTGCCACTTGCATCCTTGTTGCTCATTATCTCGGATATGGGGGCTTCACATATTACCTTGATTGGGTGCTCTTCGAAATAGTGCTTCGGGTTCTTAGCTGCCATATACACACCATATGCCACCTTCTGATAATGAGGATAGTTCTGCTTTGATGCAGATAATACCTCGCTTAGGTAATATACTGGCCTTTGCACTCACTTATCCTCTTCATCACGCTCTACCACAATTACTGCACTTACAACTCGGTTGGTTGCGGCTATATAGAGCAGCATTGGCTCCTTTGATAGTGGAGAGGCTAAAACATCTTCTTTAGTTGGATAAAGGCTTCATTGGCCTGCGGCGTCCAAATGAACTTGTCCGACTTTTGCATGAGTTGATAGAGAGGCAGTGCCTTTTCTCCCAACCGACATACAAACCGACTTGAGGATGCCAGGCAACTAGTGAACTTCTGGACATTGTTAAGACACTTCGGCAGTTCCATTCGCTCTATGGCCCGGATTTTAGTTGGATTAACTTCGATGCCTCGGCTGGAGACAAGAAATCCGAGTAATTTTCCAGCCGGGACACCGAAGGTACCTTTTTCCGGATTAAGCTTCATTCCGAACCTCCTCGGTTCGCGAATGTTTGCCTGCTATCGTGAAGGAGCGTTTTGCTTTCCTTGGTCTTTATCACAACATCATCCACATACACCTGCACATTTTGACCAATTTGGTCACGCAAATTTTTTTTGCGTACATCTTTGGTGCGTTGCCCCTGCATTACGTAAACCAAAAGGCATGGTGCGATAGCAATAAGCCCCATATGGGGTGATAAACGCAGTCTTTATTTGATCACTTGGGTTCAGAGGTATCTGGTGGAAACCAGAATATGCATCAATGAACGACAACAACTCACAACCAGCAGTAGAATCTATGACTTGGTCTATCCTTGGCAGTGGGAATGGATCTTTTGGACACACCTTATTCAGGTTCGTGTAATCGATACACATACGCCAAACCACTACCACGTTCGGATCGTCTTTCTTCTTCTCCATCAGCACCGAATTAGACAGCCAATCCGGGTAAAGCATTTCCATGATAAATCCTGCAGCCAACAACCGAGCTATGTCATCTCCTATGAAAATTTTCTTGTCTTCGGCGAAGCGGCGGAGAGGGTGCTTCACCGACTTTGCTCCGGGTCTGACATTCAAAGAGTGCTCGGCCAACTCCCTCGGAACACCTTGCAAGTCCTGTGTGGACCAAGCAAAAATATCCCGATTCTCACGGAGGAAGTTGACAAGCTCGCTTTCCTATTTGTCATTTAACCCGGCACCAATTGTCACGGTGCGCTCAGGGAACATATCATCAACAGTCACTTTGTTGGTATCTTTTGTCGCTTGGAATGAGACACTACCATGCAGGTTGCTCAGCGCCGGCATATACTGTTGCGCGGACTGAGCCAATGCCGCCACTTCTTGGATCTTTCTCTTCTCCTGCGCGATCACGAGTGACTCGGCCAGGTTAGATCTGGCAGATGCACACTCAATGGAACGTCGGAAATCCCCAGCTATGGTAATTACACCGTTTGGCCCGGGCAACTTCATCTTCAGGTAACTGATGTGACAACTTGCCATGAATTTGTCCAGGGCAGGCCTGCCGAGCAACGCGTGATACGCAGTTTCCAAATTGACATCTTCGAATTCCAAATTTTCAATCCGGCAATTATCTCTCGTACCGAACAACACGTCAACCTGGACCTTGCCAATGGGTTCACAAGAAATGCCTGGCACAATGCCATGGAAAGTTGTCCTTGTATCTTGGAGCATGTTCTCCGAGATACCCAACTTGCGCATCGTGTCCACATACATAATGTTGATCCTACTTCCATTATCAGTTAGCACCTTTGAGAACCTCACATTGATGTTAGGCCCAATGAATGTTGGATCCAACACCAGTGCATATGAACCAGGACTAGGCATAAGCTTCAGATGATCTTTGATGCTCCAGGTAATCTCCTGATCCGACCAAGGCATATACCTCGTCACGGCCGGCATTACTGCATTGACCTCCATATGTCGGCGCTGCAAGCTCTTTCTGTCTGTCTCTTCCGTAGTGAACACATAATAACTCTGATGATGCTCTCTGTACTCATTCCTCCCCTCGTTTCCGGGTACCTCTGATCCGGTTGGTTTTGGTTCTCTACCTGATGCACTGCATCCCTTCTCTCATGGTTGTCATACCTCGGCGGAGCGGGAGGCAACATTAGCTGTTGCGTGTTCGCTCCGGAGAGCAATTGCTGCCGGGGTAATTCCTCCCGAGGTTGATCATTCCGAGGTGCCTGAGCATTCCCTGAACCACTTTGTTCTATCTTTCGCATCCATTCACACTACCTGGTTGTGTGACCCGTTGGGTTACTCGGATTTGGCGTGTTAAATTTACACGGCTGATCCAGCATTGCCTCATAGGTATACGTCGTACGGTCCTTCTTTTCTTGCCACTGTTTCTTCTGCTCTGGCGTCCAAGTTTTCTTGCCATCATTTCTTGGAGTCCATTGTTGTCCTCTAGTTTTCTGACGTTGACTGCTTCCTGCTCTGGGTTGATCCTGATTCACAACTGGAACTTGTTGCGAACTGTACCGATAATCTGGTCTGTCATCCCTTCTTTTACCTCAGTAATCATTTCTCCGGGATGACCCGGCCCCATCTCGCTCACAATACTCCTCGCTTGACTCGTTTGACGTGAGCCTAGGTTGTGTCGGATCACCCAAGGCATATGAATCAGCAATCCGAATTGTTTCTGCCAACGTGGTTGGCATATCTCTTTGCAACCTTTGCCATAGCATGCTTGCATATCTGCATCCTTGCGCAAACCAAGCTATGGCCCGTGACTCAATCACACCCTCACATGAGTTTCACACTATGCACCAGCGGGTCAGGAATTCCCGGTCTGTCTCATTCGGTCTCTGTCGGCACATTGCTAGGGTCTGTGGCCTGTTGGGCCTATAATACGTACTTGAGAAATTGCTAACAAACATCTCGTCAAAATCGATCCAACAGTTAATACTTCCGGGTGGCAAGTTGTTTAGCCATACCCTCGCAGGCCCCTCCAGCATCTGGGGTACATATCTCACAGCCCATCTCAAGTTGCCTGTGACAATTTTCACAGCAGCTGCATAGTTAATCTACCAATCCTCCGGCTGTGTGCTGCCGTCATACGTCTTTGTGCCTCTAGGTAACTGGAAGTTAGGTACCGGAGGTTCCTTCATGATCTGGGGCCCAAAACATGCTGGACCTGGAGGACCTTGACACTCAATTTGCTCCGACCTATACAGCCGATCCAGTTTTAACCTGGCGTCATCAGGCATCAAGTTCCTTCATCCCAATCTTGACCCTATCACGTGATAGTCCGGCCTGGGATAGCCAGCGTTCACCATCTCCGAATCACCGTTATTGTATCTATCTTGCTCCTGCGGAGCTTCTCTCTATTGCATACCTTGGCCGGCACTGCGCTCTTGCCGTGGTATATTCCGCTGCTGCGGTTGACCTGCACCTACCGAATTACGTTGTCCGGCATTGCCGTTTATAGCATTCCCTTGACCGGCATTGCCTTGGTCGCGGTTACCTCGGCCAGCTTCACCTCTGCTCACACTCCTTCGATCCTCATTTCTCTGCACTTCTTTTCCTTTCCCTGCCCTTGCCAGGTCATATGGGACTATCTGCTTATTCCTCCTGGCCGAAGTTTCTACCTCTTCTCTCCTAGGACCACCATGAGGAGATGATGCGGCTCCAGCGGATTTTTCCGGGTTACCCATCGCCGAATGAATGATCTTGGAGGCCCTAGCTCTCTCCGGGTTAGCCCTGAGCAACTCCTCGTTTTTCCTGTTCGTGATCCGAGCCAACTCATTGACTCTATCATGCTGTCTTTGACGGGCTTCACCCGTCAAGCCTTCTAACTCGGAGGCAGCTGCATCTGCTGCTCTGAGGTTCTTTGCCGGGGTACTATACTTCGGTAGCCCCACGGACAGACAGTTCTCTGACTCCTCAATCCTAGTATCACCCTCTTTGTTCATTTCACTCATGAGGTTTCTCCCCTTCACTTTTACAGTATCTACCTTATTTTCCTTTGCGTACTCACACAGTGTCATGTTCAACGACTGTTGAGCCGCGGCTATTTTTGTTGCACCCTCTAGTATTTTTTGCCTAGTCTCCTCTAGCTCGGCCTGTGCCTGAGCCGGATCTACTGCTGCTGCTACTGGGTTTGCCAAGCTATCCATCGCCTGCTGTAGGACATTCTCTGGCCTCTCTAGTGGAGGACCTCTACTTTTCCTCGGTGCCTTAGGTGTTACCTCCGGATCTGGTGCCGGATCGTTGCTTGCGCCAGCGCCAGGAGCGGTCATCATTACCTCAGCGTGGTCCGAGGAGCGAGTGATACGTGCCCTGTGAGCCGCACTAAGGGTTGGCTCACCTCCTTCGACGACATGCCACGGATGAACGCACGACACATCGACAGCAACGTAGATCTTGTGTGAGCCGAGCTTGACGAAGAGGCCGTTGCATGGGAGAGGACGCTTGCCGAAGCAGCCAGCGTTGTCGCTGATGAAATCCAGCGCTCCAAAGCGCTGAATGAGGCCAGAGACGATGCGTTCGCCGGTGCCGATGAAGTTTTCCGTCCGGATCTTCACCCCTGCTAGCACTACTAGCCCCACGGTGGGTGCCAACTGTCGTGGTGGTGTCACGGCAGATGCCATGGGTAAATGTGGGGACTAAATGCACTAGGGGAATCCAGGGAGGGATAATGTGGTGATTCCACACACAGTTGCTTTGTATTCGATTCACTTCCACGATTTACAAGTGCTCCTTGAGCTGTATAGGGGAGAGGAGGAAGAGGAACTCTCTTACTCTCACCACTAGCTAGCCCTCAGGAAAAACACTAGTAAAACCGCTACTCACTAGAGATCAATCAAGCAAAGACCAACCCCTTCTACAGAGGCCCTAGCCCCCCTTATATAGGGGTGGTTAGGTCTCCACTTAGGGCATACATGGAGGCATATTCCATGGAATATGCCTCTTCCCAAAATAGTAAGCCGACTGGGTCACTTTAGCCAGTGTCATCCATGGAGAGGCTACGTGAGCCTCTGCGGCACCTGCGTCATTCGACATAGACATCGTCACCTTTGTCGGCCACGCCTCGGTGGTCCTGGCCTCTGTCCGCTTTGCTCACGCTCTGCGTACAGTGGTCACCTTTGACCAGCGAGATACCTTCCTTCTCTTACAAGCTTGATATAACCCGGATCGTACCTAGTTGATCCGGCCACACCTGTTCCTGCATATAAGTTAGATAAATCTTACCGACATACGGCATAAGTCGGTTGAGACCCAGTTAGGTGGACGTCCCCTGGTCCGGGTTACTCCGTGATTCGGCCTGCCTTGAGGTGACTCAGCCAGCACTTGCTTTGACCTTGCTGTACCTCGGCTAACTAGGCCTTTATACCCCGGCGTGACCCTACCCGGGGGTATCCCCCCAACAGACGATGTCACCGCTTGACTGAAACACAAATCAAGCAAAAGTTTCAGGACAGATGGCAACTCAAAGAAGAAAACAAGGTCGCGAATATAGAACTTACCAGTAAAATCTATCAAGATCGAAGGATTGCTCCTCCGACTCCGACGACTCCTTGGGCAGCCACATCCTTTTGCGAGCAGGTGGCACCATGGAACTTACAGGAACAGCAGGAATCGGCTCCTCTGCGCCAATAGCTAGGTCTTCTGGTGTCGATGGAGATGAAGCATCCGAATCCTTGCTGCGTGAATGCTTGCGAGTGTCCGGATCACTGGACTCGGGGGCTCCCTCCTCTTCAAGTGGGACGGCTGATTCCGACTCGTCCTCTTCTTCTGCTTCGTGAGGAATAACCTCCTCAGGAAGGAAACCCATTATACAACAAGAAACTAATGGCAATCGACAAAGATAGCTACGTCGTAGCGCAATCATACCTCAGGAGGAGGGTTCAAGCCATTGAAGGGAGGCACAACTGGTTCGCCTAGGAGAACCTCCTTGGCGGTGTACTTTGTTACCAGTCGCATCATCTTATCTACCTCACCCGCAGAAATGCCATCGGCAGATACGCGAGTGGCATCGTCCGCACCAACCCACTAAAACATGGGATGAACTCTGGCCTGTAGAGGCTGGACACGACGACGCAACCACGTGTGAATGAGGGCGGCGCCTCCCTCTTCTTTACCAATGCGACTCTCGAGGTCGCAGACGCGCTTATACAACACTTCCATCTCCTCGAACTCGCCAGGCATCACTACGTTCTTCCAGGAACGCCTCCTCTTGCATGGCGTGGCGGGATCGAAAGGCGCGAGTCCGTAGCGCTCTCCGTCGGCCTTCTGGTCTCGGATGTAGAACCACTTGTCTCTCCACCCTTGGACGGATCCCATGAGCTTGATGTCAACATACGTAGCGGAGGAGTCGACATAAACTCCGCAGCCGCCTACGTCGTAGACTAACGAGCTAGAAGCTTACTGGCACTTTAACTTAAAAAGTCTCTTGAAGAGACCAAAGTGTGGCTCGACTCCGAGCGAGCACTCGCAAATCGTGATGTAGCACAGAATGTGAATGATAGAGTTTGGGGACAGCTGATGAAGCTGGAGCCCATAAAAACAAAGAAGGCACCTGACAAAGGGATGCAGGGGCAAAGACAGACCGCGGAAGATGAACGCGAGGAACATCACCCGGAAACCGGACGGAGGACACGGAGTTACCTCGTCATCGGGCACTCGCGAATCCTCTCCGGCGCGAGGAAGAACTCCATCTTGGCGTAGGACATGAAGCTAAGAGGACTTGATGATGGAGCCACACCACACGTCATTGGTGGCGCAGGTGCCCGCAACCTTCTTCGTGCCGGCGCCGGTGGCGCTGTTACCCATGGCGGCGGAGCCACCATTCTTCTTGGAGATGGCGGTGGCGGCAGTAGACCCAGTGGCGGCGCCTCCTTTCTTCTTCCCCATCTGGCGATGCTGGTGAGAGCGGAGGAAATAGGTCAGGAATATGCGGAGCTGGTCCAACGCCGCTAAGGTGACGAACTCTAGAAAGTAGAGAGCAGTAGCAATGGCGATGGAAGCACAAGCAGAAAGAGCAGATGGGAAATTACCGCAGCTACACTGCTACTTAACCCCCTTGCGGATGCAATCCAACGGCCAGCAGAAACCCTATTGGACGCATGGCGCATATCGCGATCGACACGTGGAGAGGTTGAAACACGAACCGCCCCCAACTACCTCCATTACAGGTGGAAATCGAGCAGGCGCAGTTGAAACGAAAGATTACGCATGCCCGGTCAAGTCAGGGTCAGAAACTGGGACCCACCGCTCGTCACGTCCCGTCAAAGCCGCTCACACGTGCAACTGAGGTCATCACATCGTCAGCACTGATGTCATCAAATTGAGCACAAGAAGACTTCGACTACTTAAGTCCTTGCTCGAGTCTTCGACTCCACCAAGCACTCGGGGGCTACTCCCATAGGGAGCGTTGGTTGCGCACCCTACGATTTTATTTTTATGCATGAATATGGACACTCAAAGCTTACCCAACCACTCGAATCTATGATTCCATGACGGATCATGGGTTACTCACATAGGGAGCACTGGAAACAAATTCGACTAAAACAAGCAAACAAAAGACGACAGCAGTCGCAAAAGTTCTTTAGTCCCTGCCTGAGTCTTCAACTCAACCAGGCACTCGGGGGGCTACTCCCATAGGGAGCGCTGGTTGCGCACCCTATGATTATTTGTACATCGTACTGTGTGTTGATAACATCCACACTCGAAGTCTATGGAGACACCGCCTCATATTTTTCCCTACAAAGAGGCTGTGTCTCCTAGGTCACCTGAATCATCTCCGCGATGACAAAAAAATCGGATGCCACGCTTACAACGTGAAGATAAGACCTGAATAAGGCCTGGAAATGCATTTGCTATGCACTACCAGAAATATATCCGTGCCTACAGGTACGATGAACATGCCTTGACGGACGCGTCGAGTGCTCACACCCTTATACTAGAATTTGACTCCTGTAAGACCTTAGCAGCTTGAGTCGAATTACACCAGCACTTTTCTGAATTCATGTCCAGGGACTCGAGTTCGAGTAGATTGCGATGTTTTTCCCTAAGGTAGTTAACTGATACCGATGCATCGATTAAATCAGGCACGCATATCAACAATCCCTATGATATAGACAGAACACTCAAAAAAGTACTCAGTCATGCACTCGAAAGGCTTCATAAAGTCCCAGTCGAATCTACGATTCCACTGGACACTCGGGGGCTACTGACATGGGTATACCTTGCAGGTACTCGATCTTGGTATATACGGTCCAGATATGGTGGAAGCCCACGGCGTTGCCACGTCCCAATGAATACTTCGAGTGGCCCATGGACTCTCGATTACTTGCGAGACAAGGAGAAGCTTAAAGATAGAAAGTTTAAAGGGAAAACCCTAACCTGTAACCAACTCAACCTGCTACCCGAGACCTAGCCTATCTATATAAAGGCTGGGAGGGGGCGGCGAGGAGGACACACGCAACCCTAGTTTCCACAACCCTCGCCAGATTGCATCTGCAGGCACCATTGTAATCGTCGATTCCTTCATTAATTCCAAGAGCAGACAAGCAGGAGTAGGGACCTCTATGAGGCCTGAACCTAGGTAAACCTTGCATCCCTGTGTGCTTGTTTGCTAGTCGATTGATGCTTCCAGCGCTCCCTCCTTCTCCAAAACCCAAGTCCATAACAATGGGCATTGATGAGTTAAACCCTCGTCACAATGTTTTGGCGATTTGGATTTGGTGGTGCAGCAAGTGTCCGGCAATTGGGATGCTCTGGACGCAAACATGGCCCTTTATAGATTCCATGCTCAAAAGATAAGTGGGTACTTTGAAGGGTGTGAATTCCACCATGTACCTCGGATTTAAAACGAGGCAGCCAATGTATTATCTAAATTGGGGTCATCTCGGCACCCAATCCCGCCAGGCATTGCTTTGGAGCACTTGACAAAACCATCCATCACACCTTCACCGAAATCTGATTCAATCTATGTCCCGTCTCACTCCGGATCAGAAGCCACCCCATGGATATAGACTGGGGAAGCACTTCGGCAAACCCGAGGACTACCTCAGCAAACTTGAGGACTACTTCGGCAGATCTGGTTGGAGTTATGTCGGTAGATGCAATGGAAATTGACGAAGAGCTCTTTCCCATTCGAGCTATACCTGCATGGGCAAAGCCGATATTTGAGTTCTTAAAGGAAAGAACCTTGCCAAGTGATGAAATACTTTCAAGGCAAATCCAAAGGAGAGCAAAGGCATACACTATTATCAATGCCGAACTATACAAAAGAAGTGTTACAAGTGTTCTGCAATGATGCGTTTACCCGGAAGAAGGGCTTGACTTCCTCTGAGATATCCATCAAGAGAATGTGGGCATCATGCATCATCCAGAGCATTAGTGGAAAAAGCTTTCCGGCATGGATTTTATTGGCCAAGTGCGTTGGAGCAAGCAGAGGATCTTGTAAGAAAATGAAATGGCTATCAGAGGTATGCCACGAAAACGCATATGCCTATGTCGAAACTGAAAACTATACCTATCACTTGGCCATTTGCAGTATGGTGTTTGCATATGGTCGGCCCATTTAAGCTGACAAAAGGAAACATGACTCATATCTTAGTTATGGTAGACATGTTTACCAAGTGGATTGAGGCAAAACCAATTAGGAAATGTGATGGGGCAACAACTGTGACATTCCTCAAAGATATAATCTTGAGATATGGCTATCCCCATAGTATCATAACTGATAATGGCACAAATTTTGCTGAAGGAGAATTTGCGAGATTCTGCCGAGAGAAGAAGATCCGGCTGGATATTGCATCAGTAGGCCACCCCGCATCGAACGGGGAAGTGGAAAGATCCAACAGACTAGTTCTGTCTAGGATAAAACCCCAGCTCATTGAGCCGCTGCAAAGATCAGCGCGGTGCTAGATAGAAGAGCTACCAGCGGTACTGTGGAGTTTAAGAACAACTCCGAATTGATCAACAGGCTATACACCATTTTTTCTGGTATATGGTGCAGAAGTTGTACTACCAGCCTACATAGAGCATGATTCGCCCAGGGTCGCCCAATTCACAGAAGCCAAAGTGCGAGAAGCCCGAAAAAATGATGTTGATCTACTGGAAGAAGCGAGAGAACTGGTCTTGTCAAGATCCACCATATATCAACAAAACCTCCGATGCTACCATAGCCGGAAAGTAAACCCCTGAGTCTTCCGGGAAGGTGATCTCGTACTTCGGCTGGTACAGCGCACTGCTAGCATGCATAAGTTATCCCCTCCATGGGAAGGAACTTTCACTGTAAGCAAAGCAGTGCACAATGATTCCTATTATCTTATTGATGCACAACCACAGGAGAAGAACAAGGCGGACAGGCCCGGCGAGGAATCTAAGCGTCCATGGAATGTAGCTCTACTACGTCTATTTTACACTTAGCAAAGAAGTGTATGTATCCGAGTCTCTCACATGTCGGTATGTATGTCGACAATGAGTTTATCAATGAAACCTCGGCATCCCAAGCAGAAACTCGGGGATTGCCTTAATAATTGTCTTTTATGTGTTTACTTTCTATATGTTGGCTAGCTTAAATTACTTACACCTTAGCCGGATCAGTAGTGTGTAGGCACCCAAAACCCAACTCTTCCACTTGCTGTTGTCCAACAAGAATTGGCTTCATGGCAAGCAAGAGACCAAGTTTGGAATTGCAAAGCACATGAAAAACGACTAAGGCAAGGAACGTAATCGAGCCGACATTTGTTATTTGGACTAACCCTGTATTTTTTTATTTATGTTATGTTGAATTATTTTGTGCTAATCCCAAAGTTTCAAGTATTTTTAAGTCAATTTTTTGAACCTCGGACTCGTAAGTCAAAAACAGAATCAAGGTAGACGCGAGCTGAATCATAAAATTGGGGGAACAAGAAAAGGAAACTCAGGGACTCCGCGCAAGTTATTCCGATATTAAAAACTTAGTAGCAAAACACAATCATTGTGCTTAACACATCTGCACCTGGCATACCGGGGATGTAATAAATGTTAAAGTTTTTTGGCTCAAGGAGTAGAGGCAGGATCCAGATCGTCAGTTGTAAGCGGGTGTAATTCGGCCTCAGTGGGCAAAGCTCTAGTCTTTGCCTCATCCTCTGGATTGGCCCCGGCATCCTTCGGATCTTCGGTATCCTCGAAAAATTCTGAGGCTTCTTCGTCTTTGCCATCTGACCTGCCCGAGACATAGGCGTCATCGACAAGGCCAAGGAAGCTCGGACCTTCATTCCAGCTGTGGCAGAAGGCGTATTGGATGCGGTTGTAGGCACAAGACTTGCGTTGAGCAATACACTCTGAATCATTAGTCCATTTTGATCCGGTGCACATGCGGTCAAGCACCTTCAAATCCAGCGTCTCATACCATGATAGTACAAAGCTCAATGCCGTATCAGCCCCCGTGAGCGCAGCAGATTCTCGCCAGAGGTCCAGTTGAGTCTCACATTCCATTAACTTTTCAAGAAAACCCTTTGAACCTTCAGGAGTTTCATCATTGGGAGACAAGGCATTGAAGATCCAGACGGCTATGGGCATAATATCTGCGTCGTAGTTCTTCATGACTTCTGCTCGCACCGCGAGGCTCACCAGCATGTCCTCCATATCATAAGGAATTGTATCAGTGGAAGGACCAGCCAAAGTACCTCGCTGCACGTGAAATTTGTCAACTGTAGCGCATGCGAGAGGATCGTATTCGGGGAATTTGCCTGAAAATGGAAAAAACAAGTGAATTCAACACAAATATAAGGGCCAAACCCGGACAAAGAAATGACGGCAAAGGAGGGGAAACTCACGAGAAATATGGCCAAGGATCTGACCTAGTTCAGCAAGTGAAGAAGTGTTTCTCTGCTTGTGCATTTCAAATTCCGTGTTCACTAATGCAAACTTGGTGTTGGCCTCCTTCAGCAAATCTTGGCTCTTAGCCAACTGAGTCTTTAGCCACTCCTTTTCCTCGGAGAAGTCTTGGTCTGCCTTTTCGAGATCAGCCTTATGAAGACCCTTGAGCCTCTAGAATTCGGTGATCAGCCGAGTTATTTCGTCATCCTTGAGAAGGAGCTTGGCGATCTCATCATCATTTTTCTTCAGGTCGGCCTGATTCTGCCCTGCTTGATCGAGAAAGTGAAGCATCATGTCAGGCATAGGCACACTATCTTGGAGAGACACTACAAATAGTTGGTTGACCCAGCAGAGCCGAGGCATAATTATCTGCCGAGTCAGCGAGAAAATGGATAGAAACTAAGTGACCAAGACGAGTTACCTCTGATTTCGGCCAAAATTTTCCTCATAATGATGTTCTCAGCTTCAACTTCGGCTGTGAAATCTAGAGGACAAGTTAATATGGATAAAAAATAGCAGAGAGAAGCAAAAGTAAAAGATCCTAAGTGAAATCACTTACATTTCTTCTTCAGCTCGGCAATCAGTTTCCCATGCTTCCAGTGAAGATCTTTGTGGGTATCCAGAAGCCGCTGGAACTCGGCGGTGTGGAGGTTCATTGTGATCTGAAAAATTACAGTGTGTGAATATTCGAAGTTTTCAAGATCCGGGCCAAGTGGAACTTAACTCGGCTCTAGGTGTGTGAATATTTGAAGTTTACAAGATCCATGCCAAGTGGAACTTAACCCAGCTCTAGGTGTGTGAATATTCAAAGTTCGCAAGATTCGGCCCAAGTGGAACTTAACCTGGCTCTATGTGTGTGAATATTCGAAGTTTGCAAGATCTAGGCCAAGTGGAACTTAACTCAGCTCTAGGTGTGTGAATATTCGAAGTTCGCAAGATCCAGGTCAAGTGGAACTTAACCCGGCTCCAGGTGTGTGAATATTCGAAGTTCGCAAGGTTAAGGCCAAGTGGAACTTAACCCGGCTCTAGGTGTGTGAATATTCGAAGTTCGCAAGATCCAGACCAAGTGGAACTTAACTCGGCTCTAGGTGTGTGGATATTCGAAGTTTTCAAGATCCGGGCCAAGTGGAACTTAACCCGGCTCTAGGTGTGTGAATATTCAAAGTTTTCAAGATCCTGGCCAAGTGGAACTTAACCCGGCTCTAGGTGTGTGAATATTTGAAGCTACTAAGGACCTATGCTAGTTTTCTAAGAGCATCCGGCCGTGTAACAAATTACTCCCCCGGAGGCTCGGGGACTAGTGGATATATCTCTAAGTACTTGCATGTATGTAAAAGTTTGACGAAGAGGCTTACCTCCATCATCCGGCCTACAAATGTAATTGCATTTGAGTTAGTATTCATCTGGGTGCTGAATTAGGTGGGGCCAAACTTCTCCAGGATCTCCTTATTGAGGTTGACAAACTCAGCCTCGTTCTAGTTATTGACATATTCGACCAAGGGGCCATAGCATTCCCCAGAGAGTCTGGGCAACGACCAAGCCTCTGGCATGCACCTCCTACCTGGTCATTTGGGAAACAGCTGGACTAGTGTGCAAGGTAAGCTGCTTGCTACCGCCAGACCCGGTAGCAGATGACCCGGAGGCAGCATAATCCTTCTTTGTCATGGACATGAGAGTACGCTCTCCAGACTCAATGTTTGTGCCCTTAGAAGCTGGGTCCTTGGCAATCTCGACAGGTTTCTTGCTCTTGCTACTGGACTTGGGCCGCTATAGAGGAGAAGAGGCTTGCGCTCCGGACTGGGCCCAGGATGCTGGTTGAAATATCTCCCTTATAGAAGAAGTTGACCCGGACGAAGCTGTCTGAGGTTTTTTGGTGCTGATACTGTGCTGCTGCTGGAGCTGATGCTAGAACTGGTGCTAGCGCTGGTGTGGGTACTGGAGCTGGTGCTGGTGCTGTAGTTAATGCTACTGCTAGTACTAGAACTGGTGGAGAAGAAATTTGGGTCAGTGCCGATGAAACTGGCACCTCAAGGACGGTAGGGAGCTGGGGAGATCCGGCATTCCTGTATCCTCGGCAGCACCACTTCCCCCTGCACCAACGTTTCCCTCCTCATGACGAGGTGGACTCAAATTCGGAGCAGTCGTAGATCTCTCTTGAATGGGGCTCAGTGGTGAACATCATCGTTGCGAGGGGGACATGGGGCACTCTGGATAGGCGAAGCGATACTGGAACCACTCTGGGGGATCTCTATGGCAGCCCTGTTGAATTTGACAAAGAAGGACACATTATAGCAAAAATAGAGAAACAAGAAATATGTGAAGATGGTGAAGCACAATCCAAAAATGTACAAGGAAGGAAAAATGACCTACTCAGATGAGGTTGGAGGTTCCTTGGGCTTGGGCGCTCGCCGGATCGTGGCCTTGGCCGCAGGTTTACTAGCACCCTTGACACCAGATTTCTTTTGCCTCTTCTTGGGGGAGGCGCCTCAAAAGCAACAGCCGAGGTTGATTGGCATTTCTTGTGGGGCGTAGGAACCGGGTCGCCCACGGCGAGAGGAGGATCCTACTGGACCTGCCTAGCCGGCTTAGCTATAGTTGAGTCAACCGGAAACAAGCAAGAAGCGGCCACTAAATCAAGTACCTCCATAATCTCAATATCGGAGTCGTCATCATCGTCTGACCAAACCCTTAAAGAAGAGGCCTTACCATGGGCTCGTCTGAAAGTGGGATCTAGGGTAGGCAAGAAGGTCTCAGGATCCGTCTCCACCTCGTCTGAAGTCTCGCGGTGTTTCCCCCATTTAAGGGAGGGCTCAGGGCCATCTTCGACTGTCTGCTGAGTAAACAACTAAAGACGAGATCTCATTAGCTCAAGTAAGGGAAACAACTTGACATACTACATAACTCGGACAGTTGATCAAGCAAGGAAACATACCCCAGGAGGCGGCTTGTCTCGGCAGAAATGCTCAAATCCCCACTCCCAATCTGTGCTGAACTCCTTGTCCACCTTGAATATAGCCTTGACTCGGTGGAATATCTGGGTGTTGTTGAGCTCGAAGGAGCAAGTGCGATTTAGGTCAAGATGGCCACTCATGTGGTAGAGCTTGTGTGTACACTTCTGAAGGGGGAGATCTGGCTACGGATGAAGGTGATCATGATGTCTTTGCCGTGTAGCTTCAATGCGACCAACTCCTTGAGCCGTTTCTCCACCTGAACCACCAAGGAAGCGGATTACCTTGGAACCCGGCCCCATAGAGTTGGGTCCGGAACACCGATCTGGTAAGGGCAGAGCCTAATTAGGTCCTCCTCGGCGTTGTTGTTCCTCACATAGAATAAAGTCTAGGCCCAACCTTTGCAGGAATCGAGGCTAGTGACTCGGGGGAAGATGGAGTTCTTCCACGGAGAAATTGAAGCTGCCCCGCATTGAGTCAAGGATTTGTCGGTGGGGGCAGCCTCCTTATATGGAATAACATGGGCTCGAAAAGAAAAAGAACTTGAACCAAAGATGGACTATGGGCCAAAGGCCGAGGTAGCCCTCAACTCCGGGAAACAAAGGCATAAAGGGAAGTGATGGCATTCGCCAGAAGATGATGAGGTTGGACATCGAAGGTGTTAATGAATTCATGGAAGAAATCACTAACGAGAAGGCCGAAGCCGCGCTGGAAGTGCGACAAGAACACTACGAACTCACCCGGATTGGGCGAGGGAGCAATCTCCTGGTAGGGGAGATGGCAGGTGACTCCAACGGGGACGCGGCGGGTCCGGTACATCCAATTGATATTGTCCTCCCAGACCTAGGAACTGGCACAACCTCCTCGCTCTTCGAAGATGGTGGACTCCTCCTCCGCGATGTGACGTGACGTGGTGATACAGTTAACAAGCAGGTTGCAACGATGTGACGTTTCCAACACTTATTCCTGACACTGAATACAGTAACCGGCGCAGTAACATGCACACGCCCTTAAAATGAGGCAAAATAATGATTATCCTCCATGTAGGATGTGGGGAAGCATATGAGAGAAGGAAAGATGACTTGGATAACTAGAAAATAACCCAGCTAGCGAGTAGTAACTCAGAATGAGCCATGGGAATGTTAGGACAAAGCAGCCGAGTTACAGGATAACTCGGTGAGGAGAACGCAAAACTTGGTAGGTTGGACCTCCTCTGGCCTTATCAGCTGAAGTTGCTAAGACCGCACCAGCTTCGGGGACTAATGTTGGGGGGATATCCCGGGTATGGTCACACCGGGGTATAAAGGCCATGTTAGTCGAGGTACGGCTAGGTGATGGCTCAAAATATGTAGAGCTTGTTGGGAACCCCAAGAGGAAGGTATGATGAGAATAGTAGCAAGTTTTCCCTCAGTTATGAAACCAAGGTTATTGAACCAGTAGGAGTAAGGAAACAACTCCAAGGTGTTGCTAACAACTTGGAATCCTGCACAACACAACCACAGAACTTCGCCCCAACCTACAATGAGGTTGTAAATCTCACTGGTTTGGTTGAAAACAAAGGATTAAACGTATAATGTGGAAGATAGTAATTGCTTGCAGAAAGTAAACAGTAAACAATAGATGGTATATCAATGGTAAAGGAATGGACTAGGGTCCATAGTTCACTTGACGTGTTTCTCCTTAAGATAAATAGCATGTTGGGTTGAACAAATTACAGCGAGGCAATTGATAGATTGAGAAAGCATAACAATGCATATACTAGACATCTTGACTCCTACGAGATTTGATTGGGCATTACAACATAATACATAGACCATAATCCAACTTCATCTATGACTAATAATCCACCTTCAGGTTATCATCCGAACCCCTTCCAGTATGAAGTTGCAAGCAACAGATAATTGCATTAAGCAAAGTGTGTAAAGTAAACAATACGATTGCCCCATGGACAAAGGATTGTTCTTTTCTCCCTAGTAGCAATATCACATCTACAACCTTAGAGATTTCTGTCACTTCCCCAGATTACTAGAGGCATGAACCCACTATCGAGCATAAATACTCCCTCTTGGAGTTACAAGCATTACTTGGCCAAGATAGCTACTAGTAACGGAG
Source organism: Avena eriantha (assembly GCA_910589775.1). NCBI lineage: Eukaryota > Viridiplantae > Streptophyta > Magnoliopsida > Poales > Poaceae > Avena > Avena eriantha. Next base: position 475,907,166 of record OU342741.1, read on the forward strand.
AGCATGCAAGATCACAAATAACATAGACATGATAGAATCAATAATCAATATGACATAGTATCTCAATATCCATCGGATCCCCGCAAACACAACATATAAGATTACAAATAGATGATCTTGATCATGAATAGAGCTCACAAGATGTAAACATGATAGCACAAAGGAGGAGAACCAACCATCTAGCTACTGTATGGACCCATAGTCGAAGGGTGAACTACTCATGCATCACTCCGGAGGATTGCATGGTGATGAAGAAGGCCTCTAGGGTGATTTCTACCCTCTAGCAGGGTGCCGCGAAGAGCTTTGGTATCCCCCGATCTAGGGATGGAGATGGCGGTGGCTACAGACCCTTTCATTGATTTTTGATTGGGTCCTAGGGTTTTCGTCTCGGGGTACTTTTATAGGCAAAGGGGCAAGGTCGGTGGAGCTCCAGGGGGGCCACACCACCTGGTGGTGTGCCCCCTGGCCACACAGCCACCAGGTGTGGCCGCCCTGGTGCGCCACTTTGTTTCCCCTCCAGACTCCGTGTTGGTTTGGGTAAAATATTGACTTTGGCTTTTGTCCCGTCCAATTCCGAGAATATTTCTTTACTAGCTTTTCTAAAACCAAAAATAGCAGAAAACAGGCAACTGGCACTATGGCATCTTGTTAATAGGTTAGTTCAGAAAATGTATAAAAATACCTCAAAGTGTGAAGAAAACATAAGAAAGTTGATATAAAACAAGCATGGAGCATCAAAAATTATAGATACATTTACGACGTATCAAGCATCCCCAAGCTTAACTCCTGCTCGTCCTCGAGTAGGTAAGTGATAAAAAAATATTTTTTGAGGTGACATGCACCATCACAATCTTGATCAAGATATTTGCAAAGCATTTATAGCTAGGATCAAAGTACTCTAAACATAAGAATGAAAGATAGAGTTCTAACAATAAGACATAGCAAATATTTTGTAACATGAAAAGGTACAAAGAAAAGATCATCAATAACAATGCATTGAAAGACGTTTGTTTGTTTCATATATAGAAAACATAATAAGAGTGGTATTCATCTTGTCCCTCATGGTATAGCAAAACATAAATGCATAGGACACCTTCAAAGTTCATAAGGGTGACTAGATACAAATAATTTAAGAGCAAGAAATATCAATTTTATGAATCAATCAACAAGTTTTGGGACAAATGCACATCAAACTAAGAATGACCACTACACTCTCTCAATTGGTGCATAAAGGTAGAAGATGGAGACTCAACGTAAAAGTAAAAAAGAAAGGCCCTTCACAAAGGGGAGCAGGGATTCAATTTTCATAAAGAGCTTCCAAAAATTATGGTACTTATTAGCTTTCATCTCTCATTGCCCCTATCATAAGCATCTTGAGGTGATTAAGGTTAAAGTGACACAAATATGAAGATATGCTTGACAAGTTATAAGTTGAAAATCTCATGCCCCTTTCTTACGAGTACCGAACCTCATGCTACTCAACTTTAGTCACAAGTAAGTTCTTGTCATTGTAAGTACATGCGTATCATAGAGAACCGCCAAAGGGGTACCCCTTTCCCCATGACACAGGAGCTATCCCATATCAAAATGATATGTCAACAGACAATGAGCATCTCAACGGTCTTTTTATTTTATATTTGCATAGGTTTTTATCGAGGATGCTTCACAGAATGCTCACTATGGTTATGCTACAAGTTTCCACCATGATTAGGCATGGCTTAGGCTAGCCGCCCAGGCGTTTCTCTAACACACATACAAACTCCATGAGCTTATAAGCTCCCCTTTTATTTCACAACGCCGAGATCCATAAACAAAAGAACATGATATCAACTAAATAATAAGTGCAATGTTGAAAGCGTTCCCCATGACAGCATGGTTCTGCTAATTCACAACTTATAAAGTGCAAGCATATAAATAGCATAGATGAACACAATGGTTCAAATTTATTAAGTGCAATAAAGTAAAGTCTGCCATCAAGTTTGTGAGAGCTTTAATCACTAATTTTCACATAACAAGTTTAATTTGGAAGGTAGATAAAAACATGAATATACTTGGAATGGTGTAACACACCATGCATAGGAATTTATAGTGGACTCTTTGGAATAACTTGGTTTTCTTGGAGGTTGGATGCATGAGTGGAACTCATACTTGGTACAGGTGGATGCTAGCCAAAGACTAGGAGCGACCAACTAAGAGAGCAATAATGGCCATAATCATGCAAAGCGAAAAAACATTATTAATTAAAGCATAAAGTGATATTATAAGTCAAAAACTAAATGATCATCGAGGCTAAGGTGTCTGGTTCATAGTCTTAACATGGTGTAAGCATGTGCCAAGTCAACCCAAATAAAGCATCAAAGGAGAATACCACAATATTATGCATTTGTATGCTAAAACAACACATGATACTTTCAAGGCACATTAAGAAATATCAATTGTTTGGAACAAGTCATGCTACAGAAATAATCACTAAGCATAAGGTCAAAGCAATATCAAACATGACATGGTAAAGTCCAGGCCACAGTCAAAACAAGCTCCTTTTGTTCCACTTATAAGCATGAAGGTTCCTACTCTTTTCCAACACCAATCAATTTATTTGAAACCACGTATGAATGCGGGGGTCCAACCAATTTATTTGAGCAAACCAAACAAAATAAAAATAAAAACAAAAACAAAAACAAAGATGCTTCAAGAACAACACAATTGTGCATGAAACAATAAAAACAAAGTGTTTTGGAAGAAAACCTGAGATTTTTATTGATAAAGAATGAGATGCCTTGGGCATCTCCAAGCTTTGAAATTTGTACTTATTGAATATTTCTTGGGGTTACACGGGTGGCATCCCCAAGCTTGAGCTTTTGTCCAAACTTCATCTCATCGCATTATTCTTCCATACACTTGAAAATTTCCTTTATACAAAACTTCACACAATCTTCATTAGCAACATTACTGTATTCAAGATAATAAATCTTTGGGTTTTGTTTCAACACAAGTAAAACTTCCATTAAAACACAATCTACTGCAGAAATTCCTTCTAAATGCTCAAGTTATCAAAGAGAACTCAAAGAGAAAGAGATTAAGAGGCAAATGCAAATAATGGCAGAAATCTGTCAAAACAGACCAGCAGGTAGAAACCGATTTTTTCGAAGACCTTCTGTTGCTCAAATAGAAAAGTGCTAAACTAATGGAAGTTAGATAAAAACCTGGGGCATAAGAACAGAAAATTACAGGTCAATCCAACGTACAGGGATTTTTCAAGATTTTTTATAGGGAAGCACAAAAAATCTATTTCGGGATAGCAACTTTCCCATGTTTTACATCTCTCTTGTTAGAGGTTATTCTTGGCACAAAAACCATACAAAAAGGATAAGGAGAGGTTATTACTGAAGCAATAACTTCCAAGACTCAACAAAATAAAAACTTACTAAAAATAAAAATAATTTGGGTTATCTCCCAATAGTAATTTTCTTTAACACCTTTCAGCTAGGCATAGGAAACAAGATTCAAGTATTTTCAAATGAAGAAGCATTAAGATCAAATTTTATTTTAATAGGAGAGGCAAAAGGTAACTTCTCTCTCTTCTTAGGGAAGTGTTCTATGCCTTTCTTGAGTGGGAATTTATATTTAGTGGTTCATTCCTTCATATCAATAATGGCACCAACAGTTCTAAGAAAAGGTCTTCCCAAAATAATAGGACAAGAAGCATTGCATTCAACATCCAAAAGATAGAAATCAATAGGGACATTGGTATTGTTAAGCATAATAAGAACAGCATTAATACTCCCCATGAGTTTATTTTTAGCATTATCATCAAGTTGGACATCTAAATAACAATCTTCCAATGGTGGCAAATCTAGCATTTCATAAATCTTTTTAGGCATAATAGAGACACTAGTACCAAGATCGCATCAAGCTTTGAGATCAAAATCATTCACTTTCATATTAATGATGGGTTCCCAACCATCTTCTAATTTCCTAGGAATAGAAGCTTTATGTTTCAATTTTTTCTTCTTTAATTTTTATGAGAGCATCTATAATGTGTTTAATAAATCCATATTCATAGCACTAGCATTAGGACTTCTAGCACGCTTTTGTAGGAACATAATTACTTAAGAAATATTGCAACCATCAAGATCAATATCAAAATTACCATCCAAGGTAGTAGAACTATTGTTTCCCACATTTCGAAGAACTTCAGCATTATTGGAAAAGGTTCCATTGGTTTTAGGAATTGTTGCAAAAGGAATGGGGACTTCATGCGGTTTGCTAGCATCAACATTAGTGGTGGTAATGGTACAATTTCATCTTCTCTTTCCCACATAGCATGCAATTCATCTAACTGTTTAACATTTTCATCAATTCTAACTTGTATGTCATTAGTAGTAGCAAAGGGGTTTTCCATAGTTTTAGGTTTAGCAGCCATTTTATTATTCAAGGAAGATTGTGCTTTAGACAAAGATGAATTTTTTTTCAACATTCGAAAGTTTTTCCTCATGAATTTTATTGAAAGTAGTTTGTTTGCTAATGAAATCCTTAAGCATGACTTCAAATTTAGAGGGTGCACTTCTATTGTTGCTGTAGGAATTTCCATAAGCATTACCATTATTGGGAGGATATGGCCTATAATTATTACTACCAAAATTATTCCTATAGGAATTGTTGCTAAAATTATTATTTCTAATGAAGTTCACATCAACTTGTTCTTCTTGAGCAACCAAAGAGGCTAAGGGAACATGACATAGTAACATCAATTTTATCACTCAAGGAGGAGGTTTCTTCAATATAATTTACCTTCTTACCTTGTGGAGCTCTCTCAGTGTGCCATTCAGAATAGTTAACCATCATATTATCAAGGAGCTTTGTTGCAGCACCCAAAATAATGGTCATAAAGGTGCCTCCAGCAGTAGAATCCAACAGATTTCTTGAAGAATAATTCAGTCCTGCATCCAAAGTTTGTATAATCATCCAAGCAGTTAGTCCATGAGTGGCGCAATTCTTTACCAAAGATTTCATTCTTTCCCAAGCTTGAGCAACATATTCATTATCAAATTGTTTAAATTTCATTATTTCACTTCTCATAGATATAATCTTAGCAAGATGATAATATTTTCCAATGAAAGCATCTTTGCATTTAATCTAAGAATCAATACTATTTCTAGGTAGGGATAGTAACCATTCTTTAGCTTTTCCTCTCAAAGAGAAAGAAAAACAATTTAATCTTAATAATATATCCATATATATCCCTATGTTTTTGCATCTCACAAAGTTCAACAAATTTATTAAGGTGAGCAGCAGCATCATCAGTACTAGCACCAGAGAATTGTTCTTTCATAACAAGATTGAGCAAAACAGGTTTAATTTCAAAGAAAGCAGCTTCAGGAACAAGTGGAGCAATGGGTGTGCACACGAAATCATTGTTGTTTGTGCTAGTGAAGTCACACAACTTAGTGTTTTCAAGAGTAGTCATTTTTTTAAGATTAAATCAAGCCAATAGAAATCGAAACTGAAATAGGAAATACATTTTTTGTGTGTTTTTGATTAAAGAAGCAAACCAATACAACTAATTTTTTTGTTTTTGTTCAAAAGAAACAAGAAAACAAAGCAAAAAAAAACTAAGCAAAACAAAAAACAAAGTAAAGAGATTGGTTGTGAGAGACTCCCCTTGCAAGAATCTTATTTCTCCCTAAAAAGTGACTGACGAGGAGGAAGAGATTGAAGCTGTCGTTAACTCCCCGGTAATGGCGCTAGAAAAAGTGCTTGGTGGCGCAAAATATGTAGAGCTCATTGGGACCCCCAAGAGGAAGGTATGATGAGCGCAGTAGCAAGTATTCCCTTAGTTATGAAACCAAGGTTATCGAGCCAGTAGGAGTAAGGAAACAACTCCAAGGTGTTGCTAACAACTTGGAATCCTGCACAACACAACCACAGAACTTTTCCCCAACTTACAATGAGGTTGTCAATCTCACTAGTTTTGCTGAAAACAAAGGATTGAACATATAGTGTGGAAGATAGTAATTGCTTGCAGAAAGTAAATAGTAAACGGTAAACAGTAGATGGTATATCAATGGTAAAGGAATGGACTGGGGTCCATAGTTCATTAGAGGTGTTTCTCTTTAAGATAAATAGCATGTTGGGTGAACAAATTACAGCGGGGCAATTGACAGATTGAGAAAGCATATCAATGCATATACTAGACATCTTGACTCCTACGACATTTGATTGGGCATTGCAACATAATACATACACCGTAATCCAACTGCCTCTATGACTAATAATCCACCTTCAGGTTATCATCCAAACCCCTTCCAGTATTAAGTTGCAAGCAACAGATAATTGCATTAAGAAAAGTGTGTAAAGTAAACAATACGATGGCCCCATGGACAAAGGGTTGTTCTTTTCTCCCTAGTAGCAACAACACATCTAAAACCTTAGAGATTTCTATCACTTCCCCAGATTACTAGAGGCATGAACCCACTATCGAGCATAAATACTCCCTCTTGGAGTTACAAGAATTACTTGGCCAAGATAGCTACTAGTAACGGAGAGCATGCAAGATCACAAATAACATAGACATGATAGAATCAATAATCAATATGACATAGTATCTCAATATCCATCGGATCCCCGCAAACATAACATATAGGATTACAAATAGATGATCTTGATCATGAACGTGCTCACAGGATCTAAACATGATAACACAAAGGAGGAGAACCAACCATCTAGCTACTATATGGACCCATAGTCCAGGGTGAACTACTCACACATCACTTTGGAGGCTGGCATGGTGATGAAGAAGGCCTCCAGGGTGATCTGTCCCCTCCGGCATGGTGCCGGGAGAGCTTTGGATCCCCCCGATCTAGGGATGGAGATGGCGGCGACTACAGACTCTTTCATGGATTTTTGATCAGGTCCTAGGGTTTTCGTCCTGGGGTACTTTTATAGGCGAAGGGGCATTGTCGGTGGAGCTCTAGGGGGCCGACACCACCTGGTGGCGCGCCTCCTGGCCGCGCGGCCACCGGGTGTGGCCACCCTGGTGTGCCAGTTCGTCTCCCCTTCGGACTTCGTGTTGCTTTGGGTAAAATATTGACTTTGGCTTTTGTCCCATCCAATTCCAAGAATATTTCTTTACTAGCTTTTCTGAAACCAAAAACAACTGAAAACAGGCAACTGGCATTGTGGCATCTTGTCAATAGGTTAGTTCCAAAAAATGTATAAAAATACCTCAAAGTGTGAACAAAACATAAGAAAGTTGATATAAAACAAGCATGGAGCATCAAACATTATAGATACGTTTACAACATATCACAAGGTTAAAGCATATGCTAGCTGAGTCACCTCAAGGCATGCCGACTTACGAAGTGACCCGGCCCAAAGGGTATTCGTCTAACCTTATCCCGACCGATATATAGTATATGTCGGTTAGACTTTTACGACTTGTTTGCAGGAACCCTCGTGGTCGAGTTAGCCATGCTCTAGCCGGGTTACTACTTGGATAACAAGAGAAGGAAGGAATCTCGCTAGTCAAAAGGTGGTCTCTGTCCACTTTAACGTGAGCGAAGCGGACAAAGGGAAGGACCAGCGGGGCGTGGCCGACAAGGATGACGTAGCCAATGTCTTCTGACGCCACCAGTGTCGGATGATGCAATGCCGTAGAGGGGCTCAGGGAGGCTTACACCCTGAGTCCAGACCATATGGTTAAAGTTTAAAAGGAGCATCTTGCTTTACCAAGGGGCATATTCGGAGAATATGCCTCCATGTATGCCCTATATTTGTAACTTGGGCTCCCCAATATAGCACCAGGGCCTCCATAGAGAGGGTCGGTCATCTGGTTTAAGGGAAAACCCTAGAGAGTAGTTGTGGGTAGTAAGAGACATAGTCTCCTTCCCACGAACAGCTCAAGGAGCCCTTATAATCCATCTTCAGCAAGAGAGAAATACAAACATTTGTGTGTGGAATCACCACACTATCCCTCCCTGAATTCCTATAGTACACATTGACCCCATCTTTAGCCTATACATGGCATCTGTCATGCCACCCACATGACAGCCAGGCTGCCCAGGGCGAGGCAGGTTTCGAGTGGACGTGGTGTAGAACCTTGACCAGCAGACATGTGTTCTGGATGGCGAGGGCGCGAACACCCAGGATGCCCTCCTCCTTGGACCTGCAGACTCGGTCCCAGGCCAATAGACAATTGGCACCAGAGGCGCGCTCGCTGGTGTTCCAAAGGAAGGCCCTGCGAAGCGCGTCAAGGGCCTTGATCACTAGCGGGGGCAGTTGCAGGGCGACCATGACATAAGTGGGTAGCGTGTCCAGCACTGCATTGTGATGGACAAGGCGTTCGACCGGTGTGAGCAGGAGCGCGCGCCACCCGAACAGGAATCTGTCAGCCTTGGCGATGAGCGGGGTGAAGGGTGAGCTTCTCGCACGACATCGGCAGTCCGAGGTAGGTTTGCAAGAAGCCCTCGACAGTGCAGCCAAGGCTAGCAGCATCCACGCAGACCACAGCCATCCCCATCCCGATAGGCACCAATGTGCTTTTGGAGAAGTTGATCACAAGACAAGTCGCGGTAGCAAAATCATCCCGGATCGCCTTGAGCCTGTCCGTGGTGCCAGGACCAACGCGCATGATGATCAGTGTATCATCAACATACTAGAGGACAAGCGGCGGGAGCCCGTCCACAAGGGGGTGATGTAGGAGATCATCGCTCTTGATCATCCGTTGAAGCATATCGGCAACAAGGAGGAAAAGGTATGGGGACAGAGGGTCTCCCTGCCTAAGACCTTGCTTGCACTAGATCCAGCGGCCCTGGGCGCCGTTGAGGAGCATGACAAAGCATGAGGGAAGATGGCGTCGATCGAGTCGCACAACAGGGAAGGGAAGCCCCGCACGAGCAGCACCCGCAGAAGGCTGGTCCAGTCGATGTACTCGAATGCCTTGGCGAAGTGTAGCTTGAGGACCAACGTTGGGGCCTGGCGCTTGAAGCAGCACTGCACCATCTCAATGTCGTAGATGAAGTTCTTGGAGATGCTTCTCCCGGTGATGAATCCAGATTGGTCGACATCGATAATGTCCAGGATTTGTGCCTGGAGGAGGTTGGTGAGGGACTTGCATATGAGCTTCATGTTGTAGTTTTGGAGCGAGATTAGCCAAAACATGCTGGGCAGAAGAACGCCATCTTGCTTGGGAAGGAGAACGATGTGTGCATGGTTGATGCAGTCGAGGTTGGCAGTGCCAGCGTGGAATTCATGCAACAAGCACATGACATCCTCTTTGACGGTGGGCCACACAGCTTGGAAGAAACTAGGGCCCAGCCCAGGGCTTTGGGCGCTGGACCGGTCCATCCTAGCAATGGTGTCCATAGTTTCCTTCTCGGAGAAGGAGGCCAAAAGTTTTGGCCGGTCAACACTGCGAGTCCCAGTACAACTGTTCCAGGTCGAAGCGCCAATCCGTGGGTCGTGCCTGGCCCAGCAGATCACTATAGAAAGCATGCAGGGCTCCAACCTTGTCCTTGTGGGCCATGACAATGGCGCCATCCACCTCGAGGCAGCGAACCATGTTCCGGTGGCTGCACGAGGAAGCCAAGGCATGGAAGAAGCGGGTGTTCTCGCCCCCCTCGCGAACCACACAGAACTTCCCCTATTGCTTCCAAAAGGCATCTTGAGCATTGATGGACACAACCAGGGCAGCGCAACGGTCCGAGCACAGCTCATCCTCTGCAGGAGAAAGGGAACGAGATTCTTCGAGGAAGTCAGAAAGATCAATGATAAACTTGCAGTTATTATCAAACCTAGGGATGAGTTTATGCTGTTTTTTCTAGGCCTTAGCTACAAACCGGAACCGCTTAACCTTGGCAGTGATGCTGCCCGCAGCGTCGCCACACGAGCCTTGATGTTTCTAGGCAGGGAGAGTGGTTGGGAGGAAGTGGGGGTTTTGTAGCCAGGCGTTTTTGAAAAAGAACCGACATGAGGCAGGGATGGATGTGGAGGCAGAGATGAGGAGGGGGAAGTGATCGGAGGTAGGGTGGGGCGGGAGGAGAGGGAGGAGTCGGGAAGACAACATCACAACTGTCATTAAAGAAGGCGCGTCGAGGTGGGCGAGGGTGGGAGGGGAGCGGCGGTTTGTCAAGGTGAACTAATGATCTGAGAGCAGTAGCTCCTGGACAACTAGGGAGTTGATCATGGCATTAAAATCTTGTGCAAGGCCATGATGAAAGTTGGAGTTGTTTTTCTCGTGGGGGTGGCGGAGGAGATTGAAGTCCCCGCAGACAAGCCAGGGTCCATGGATGGTGGGGATGATGGACTCCATCTCGGAGACAAAAGCAGGGGTGAGGGAGTGATCCACGGGGGCATAAAAAATTGGTAACGGTGATGGTGAGATTGGTGGTGGTGGAGGAGAGGCTAGTGGTGAGGGAGAAGGCGTGGGTGGCGGAGGAGACGAGCGAGAAGAGGGCAGGATCCCAGGCGGTCACAATTCCACCACGGCTTTCGTCCGCGTCGCGGGTGGAGAAGACGGAGAGGTTAGAAGGGAGGAAGGATCGAAGTCTAAACTAGTCTGGGGTGGACAGCCTGGATTCCTGTAAGAATACGATTGTGGGGTTAGTGGCAGATATAGAGTTGTGAACGACATCGCACTTGCCCATGTCGCCATGCCCTTGCATGTTCCAGGAGAGAACGAAAAGAGAACGGAAAGGCGTACTATCCATTAAACTAAGGGGCACTAGTACATAGAGGAACACAACAGCGAGAGCTAAGAGAGGACACTGGAGCAAGAGCTAGGGGAAACAGACACGAACAAGCACACCAAAAACACAAGAGGTGGCCTAGGGCCGAAAGACAGTTCAGAGCGGTGCACATGGACTAAGAGGAGGACGTAGCCCTAGCTAGAGGCGGCTAGTGGTTCTGGTGAGACCTACACATGGGAACTCCCCGACACCGATGCGAAGGGCATGGCTGTGGCGGCGCATAGGGTGGTCACCGTTTGCCTTCCCATGGGCTTGCAGACCACGTCAAGGACCTTGTTCTTTAGAGTGCGGGCACATAGCTTGGTGGAGCAGCTGACGAGGGTGTCGAGGAGGTCACGGCTTTGGTGGTCATATCCTCAAAGGCTACCTTCTGGTTTTTGCCCACGCGCGCGCTGAAGTGAGAAGGGGCGACCGACTCCTTCTTATTTTAGTGGCGCATTTGGGCCTTGGCTTTGCGGATGCTTCTTGGCTCAGGCTCATCCTCGGAGACAGCAAGCAAGGTGACCATGGGCAATAAGGGCCGCATCAGCGGGCAGGTCACGGTCTTCCATGGTGAGTGATGGCTTAGTGTTGATGTAGAGCTTGTTGGGGAACCCCAAGAGGAAGGTATGATGAGCACAGCAGCAAGTTTCCCTCAGTTAGGAAACCAAGGTTTAATCAAACCAGTAGGAGCAAGGAAACACCCCAAAGGTGTTGCTAGATGAGCCTTGGCAGGGCGCACTACCGGTACTAGTAGTAACGTGGAGACCTCCACAACACAACCACAGAACTTTGTCCCCAACTTGCGATGAGGTTGTCAATCTCACCGGTTTTGCTGAAAACAAAGGATTAAACGTATCGAATGGAAGGAAGTAATAGTTTGCAGAAAGTAAACACAAAGCGGTAAACAGTTTGTAGATTGTATGTAAAAGAAAGGACCGGGATCCAAAGTTCACTAGAGGTGGCTCTCCTTAAGATAGATAACATGCTGGGTGAACAAATTACAGCGGGGCAATTGACAAACATCGAGAAAGCAATACATGCATATACTAATCATCTTCACTCCTTTGGAACTTGATTGGGCATTACAACATTATACATAGACCGCCATCCAACTGCATCTATTACTAATAATCCAACTTCAGGTTATCATCCGAACCCCCTCCAGTATTAAGTTGCAAGCAACAGATTATTGCTTTATGAATTGCGTGTAAAGTAAACAATACGATTGTTCTATGTACAAAGGATTGTTGTTTTCTCCCTAGTAGCAATAGCACATCTAGTACCTTAGAGATTTCTGTCACTTCCCCAGATTACCAGAGGCATGAACCCACTATCGAGCATAAATACTAACTCTTGGAGTTGCTAGCATCTACTTGGCCAAGATAGCTACTAACGACGGAAAGCATGCAATATCGCAAATAACAAAGACATGATAGAATCAATAATCAATCTGAAATAGTATCTCAATATCCATCGGATCCCCGCAAACACAACATGCAGAATTACAAATAGATGATCTTGATCATGAACGGAGCTCACAAGATCTAAACATGAAAGCACAAAGGAGGAGAACCAACCATCTAGCTACTACATGGACCCGTAGTCCAGAGATGAACTACTCACGCATCATACCTGAGGATTGCATGATGATGAAGAAGGCCTCCAGGGTGATCTGTCCCCTCCGGCAGGTTGCCGGGAAGAGCTTCAGATCCCTCCCGGTCTAGGGACAGAGACGACGGTGGCTACAGACTCTTTCATGGATTTTTGATCGAGTACTTAGGGTTTTCGTCCCGGGGGCAATATATAGGCGGAAGCAGAGGCCGAGAGGATGCTGGGGTCGGCCAGACCAACCCCTAGCGCGGGCCAGGCCTAGCCGCGCGGCCAGGTGGTGTGGCCGGCCCCCAGCCCTTCTCTGTCTTGTAATCTGGCATCAGATGTCTTCTAGAAAAATAGGCACTTTGGCTTTTGTCCCATCCAATTCTGAGAATATTCTTTTTCTGACTTTCCTGGAACCAAAAACAGCAGAAAATAGGCAGCTGGCACTGTGGCTCTTGTTAATTGGTTAGTCCAAGAAATCATATGAAAATTACTCCAAAGTGTGTACAAAACACAAGAAAGTAGATAAAACCAAGCATGGAACATCAAAAATTATAGGTACATTTGCAATGTATCAGTGAGCTCGGAGATGGTGACGCGAGAACGCCTGGAGGAGACGATGGACCAGGGGGACGAGTCCAGGGAGCCCACCGTTGGGCCTGCAAGTGGCGGTGGTGCGGGCGACGCCCTGGGCAGAGCGCTAGTGTTGGGCACGCTACCAGCTCCACCGATAGCGGGGAGCAGGGGGCACCGTGAAGGCAAAGCAGCATGGTGAGCTGCCTCCCTTCACTCGAGGCCAGCTCACGGGAGGCCTGGCAGCATCGCTAGGCGTTCCAAGCTTGTGGCTCATGGGGCGCCAAGAAAAGGCACCACCCTACCGTTGTGCATGAAAGGCGGTGGAGGCGGAGGCGGGAAGAACGGCGGGTAGACACCGCTACCGTTGAAGGATTGCTCCCTGGGCCAGGTGCGGACGATGTCAATCGTGGGGACATGGGACGGCCACGGCCCGCCAGTGGCCCACATGTCACACGGGGCGTCGTGCGTGTGGTTTAGCAGTAGCACGACCCGCACCAAGGTCATGTCTAAGCCGAGCAACACGAGGGGGTCGACCTCCATCACCTTCCTAAACTCGCTGAACATGGTGGTGATGCCCACGGGGTTGACGTGCTCTTCCTGGAAGCTGGTGGCATAGTCTAGGGCGCAGACCCTAGGATGCATGGTGACCCGACCAAAAGTTTCCTCTCCAGGTCGATGCGGACATCCTCGTGGAAGAAAGGCTGCAAGGCAATGACCACATCGCGCTCCGCACCGTTGGCAAGGACGCTCCACCGCCATGTGGAGAAGAGCGGCATGAATGACGACGGACAGGGAGATGAACTGGTTCGGTGGCTCGAAGGTGACCACCGCGAGCCTCCACGCGGCTTCCAGATCACCAGTGGGCATGAACACCTCTATGGAGTCCGGACGGTTGGATTCACCGGTGAGGGATGGGGTGCACCCTCTAGAAGAGACAAACTCGATTTCAGAGCCAGAGTTGGAGCCAGCATGGGAGGCGAGTTTTTTTTGGCCTGCACGGCGGCAACATGAGATGGAGCGGGAGGGAGGGAGGGGACGGCAGCGGCCGGTGCGGCGTTGCGATCGGCCATAGGCGAGGGCGGGGACGAGACCACAACGGAATTGGGTCGTGGCACTCATGCACAGGGTGAGCTGGGGCGAGGCAGCGGAAAACAAAGGCCGGCGATGGACCTAGGCGGGGAGGGTGTAGGTGTTGGGGGAGGGAGCGTTGGAGCGGCAGGTGAGAAGAGGGCCTAGATATAAGGGCGAGGCTTGGCGGTAGGGGCGGGGGTGAGGATAGGAGGGAAGTCGATGGGACATGATTTGAATGCAGGGGAGGGGTTGGTGCGCAGACTAGCTCAGCGCCATCAAGCGGAAGGGTCTCATCCAGCGAAGTGTCTAATGAAGCAGCGACAACAAGCAACGGTAAAGCTGTGACAGGGACGATTTTAGCAGGGGATGGGGAGGCAGCGGGGGCAGGCAGGAGACCAGGGGCATCGGTTTGAATGGGGACTGAACAACGCGCCGAAAGGTTCTTTTTGCTTTTCCTAGTAGTAAAAGCGTTAGGTGGGGAAGTCCTCTCTCTCCCTAGCTAGGGCAGCAGCGGCGCGCGCGGAAGCGGGCGAGAGGTGGATCTGAAGTTCGAAGGAGCCTAACACACCGGAACCAACAGTGGCGAGGTAGCGGGCAAGACCGGGACTAGCGACATGCGCGTGGAAAACGTCCTCCTCTACCATGGTCAAGATCAGAAGCTCAGGTGGGTACAGAGAAAATATTTAAGAAGGAGCTGGATGGTGGCGAGGGAGAGACATGGAGCGGGGAAGGGCGGTGTGACCTAGATGTCACCTGGGCCAGTACCGCCGAGGAAATCGAGAGCGCAGAAGGAGACAGTCGAATGGAAGTTTGCAAGGGAGAAGGATTGGAAGGATTCACCAGGACGCGAGATGGGCGTGACGGCAGCATGGCCACCATCAGGAGGTGCTCCGGGAGGGCAGCGAGGGCCCGGAGCGGCGTTGGCTCGAGGGGGTGGGCGGGCTAGTGGTGTGACGGCAGCATGGCCTCCATCAGGAGGTGCTTCGGGAGGGCAGCGAGGGCCCGGAGCGGCGTTGGCTCGAGGGGGTGGGCGGGCTAGTGGTTATCCGGGCTGGATGGGGCAGGTGAGTGGTGGGGTTCGCTGCCGAGGAAGCAGCGACGCCTCCCGAACCACCGTACGGGGCACGGGAGCTTATCTCTCGCACTCTTCATGGAATGACAAGGTGAAAAAATATCGATAGTAGAAAATTTATGGAGAGTTTCTTGAAATTGAAAAGAAAATCGCCACCACCCACGACCATGACCAATGATCCCGATCACGAAGGTTCATCCAACACTAATCGTAGGAAGAGAATAATAGAATATATAGGGCTGAAGCTACAGGATGAGTTTGCTACAATATACAATATATAATTTTTAATTAACATACTAGGTGTGGATCTAGCCATGCGAGTTATGCAAATATATATTAGCGTGGTACGATTTTATGTGCATACATTTTTTCTATTTGTTTATGTTGACCCGATGACTTTTTTTCTGGCTTCGCCCTTGGGGTGAAGACGGTGGAGGCCAACAGGGGCGGAGGCTCGAGGCGGCAACCTTGGGCGGCGCATGGAGCAAGCAGTTAGAGGCGAAGGCTCGAGACGGATAGCACTTAGCGGCGTGTGGAGGTGCCCGAGCGGCACGCTTCTGTGCGGCCAGAGGCGGAGGAACCGGCATGGAGAGGAGGAGACGCTTGCGTCCGGAGGCGGAGCAAGTCGCGGTGTCGGTGCCCGGCGGGGAGGCGAGGAAGTGTGAGTCAAGTCAAATCTAGGGATTGGCAGCATGATCGGTCAGTTGTTTTGAGGTCTTTTTGTTTGCAAAAAATCGTACTGTCGTTTCAGTCTCGTTTGACAATTCTCTGTCACGTTTCACAAATTTCATTGACGATTTCATGTTTCATAATTTGAGTCAGGTTTCATGAATCCACACTGATCTCAATGATATTTGTACTCCGTTCATACTAATGTTCTCAACTTTCTCTGGGCCATGACACCTCGAGCTGGAGAATATTATTTTACCGGGCGTCCAAGCAACGCGATACCCAAGTTGATTTTAATCAGCCGCGATGATTACAGTAGGTATGTCAAATACTTAGAGTTTTTGGCACGAATTTAACTTTACGTTTTAATACAAAATATTAGGCTAACAGCCGTCAAGTTGGACACCCCTGTCAGTTCCCGCCATTATGTCGCTCCCGTCGCTTAGGCGGGGTGGCTGTCACGTAGGCTTGCAGCGCTGGCATAGTGGATATGACAACACGACCGACCCAGTTTATTGACGTGACAAAACATGACACATGTATCGTCATTATAATTATTATTTTTTTAATCAGAAGTTGGAAGGGCCACCGCCACGCGTCTCTCCTTTGGACCTCCGTTAAAATTGTATTGACGATTCCACCGTTTCCCTGCCTCGCAGAAACCACTCTTCTTCTTGTTCCTGTCATCTGTCTTATTGCCGTCTTCTCCTTGCCGCCATAGAAGGTCGTCGCACTCTAGAGACAAGCTTCATTATCCATGACAATAAGAAGATAGATATCGTCTACACCAACAAGGAGGACACAGTGGTACGAGTCCCGAGGGACGAGGGTTGGCTTGAGAAAGATGAGGACAAGTTTGTGGGATTGGACCTCGAGTACACCCCGGAGGACCCATATGAAGGGAGTGAATTTTATTCTTTATCTATTTAGGGTTTTCTCCTCTTATTCTTTATCTATTTACTCATCTTGCAACTAGTAAATTTTATTTAGGACCAAATAAATTATGAAAAGACAATGTTGAGAGTCTTGATCTTGCATTTACTAAACTTTTCAAAATTATATTTAAGTGATGATCTTGCATTGACAAAATATTTGTAGTTACAAATTTTGGTGATGACAAACTACATACTTTCAGGACTGACAGAAATTGTCCGGCGCTGCGCCAGTTCCTTGTAGAAAAGGGAATTGTTGTTTGCACTATCAACAATACAACTGATTTTTCAAAATTTCATCGAGAGGGAATTACAAGTCCTGTGCACAACTGGATCGATATTTAGAGTCTTATCAAGATCATAGGGGGCTCGAGGAAGCATGGAATGGCATCACTCTCAACTAGAATTCTCGATGAGTCATACGACAGAATAAAGGCAGATTTCCCTACGGATAGGCACGATTTCTGGGACGAGTGGATGTTCTCTGATATAAACCTGAAGTATGCAGCCATAGATGGTTACGTGACCTACCAGCTGTAGAAGAAGATTCATTTTTTTCTACATTACCTCGTGTTTTGCCCTATTTGCAAGAGGGAAGACAAGCTTAAGGGAGCCCTTTGTAGAAAATGCAGAATAGCTGAGTTTGAAGCTGCATATGCAAAAAAATGGCTGCATCTGAAGCAGCTGACAGAGAGTCTGCAGAAGCAGCTGAAAGAGAGCTTGCAGCTGAAGCTGAAGCAGCTGACAGAGAGGCTGCAGGTGAAGCAGCAAATAGAGAGCCAACATCTTCTGGCGGCAACAATTAGGTCTATGATGCTCACTAATTGTGCCGCAGGACGCTGAAGATAGGAAGGCAAGTCAGATCTCAGGTGGGACGAAGCATTTTTCATGAGCTGTGGAGTGCCAATAATGTAAGATCCACCTGGAATGATCACAGTTGGTCGCCTAGGAACGATGACAAGCGCCTCAAGTGGGCTGATGAGAAGTGAATGAAATTTTACTCATTTGTGTTATGTTTCTATTTTGTGGAACTCATTTATCTTATCAACATGTCTAGCGCCTCAAGTGAGAGTAGTAAAATAAATTTAACCCTCTTTGTGTTATGTTTCTGTATGTGTCTTGTAGCTTGTCAAGATGGTAGCTCGTTAACTGGCAGTTTGAAAGAGTACTTTTTTCCTCTCTCGCTAAACAGATATGTTTCATTTTGCCAAAATTGGTAGCAAATCTAGAGAAGATTCTCTCTTTGATAATTCGTTCCCTTTTGGACCTCTTTTTGCTTCCGATCTGGTAGCAAATCTAGAGCAGCAAATCACACCAGACAGAATACATTCATTCAGAAAACAAAACAAATGTAGATATAGCTGTGCGTGGCTAAGTAGGATATAGAGATAGAAAGTAGGTTGCTTAACGAGGTTCGATGCATTCAACTAGAAATAGGATGCAAGAAAAATGCAGAAAATCAAAAGAAGCTGCTTAGCAGCAGCAGACACATTCAACCCCTCCTTGCATGCGCCCGCGCCTCCGCCTCCTCCCTCAGGAGCTTTCTCCACTTCTTGCTGCCCAGTCCCTTGATCTTGGGGGCCTTGGGCTTGATTGGAGGCATGCGACCCTCTTTGATGGCCACCCACTAGAGGTTTTGGAGGTGAATGCCGAGAGCCTGGTGTTCAGCGATCTAGGCGTTGATGTTCATGGTCTGGCTGCCTTTGTGGATGCCGGAGCCCGGGCCCTCTACATGCTTCAGTAAGGAGTTGAAGTCAGTGCCGACGAGACTCACCCAGCAGAAGGCGATCCCCTTGCAGAAGGGGAAGCTGTAGTTGCTGCCCCTGAATAAGGCGTCATACTGGCCGGCCTGCAGCCTCCTGAGCACCTGATGAGTCTTGGTGTGCCTAGACTCGTCATCACTGCAGACATCGCTATCGTAAACCTATTGGAAGAAAAGTAAAATGGGGGAGTAGGTGATGTAAGAAGACCGAGCAATCAAAATGCGAACAAGCGAATCCTAATAAACCAAGATTTAGCATCCAATGATGGGAATGGTAGAATAACCAGGGAAGGGGAGCAAACCCTAGTTACCTCCAACCATGGGTCGTCAATGCCGGTGTCGTAGGGGTTCATCGGAGCGATGTACTCATCTGGATCGTAGGTGCCCATGACGTGCTGGATCTGCTTGTGACCGGCGGGAGCCTCCTCGCTGGCAGGGGGCTCCTCTTCGGTGGCTACGTAGGTAGCGGGGATGGGGGCCTGGAAGGGAGCGACGGCTGGCATCGATGCCTCGACTCAGACCTAGACGGGGACGGCGGCTGATTTCAACGCGTCGAGGGGGACCGGCGACGAGACGGGGGCCTCGTCGGCGGCTACGTTAGTAGAGGGGACGGGGGCCTTGACGGGAACGACGGCTACCATCGATGGCTGGACTGGGGCCTAGACGGGGATGGCGGCTGCTTTCAACGCGTCGAGGGGGACCGGCGAGGAGACGAGGGCCTCCTCGCCAGCGACGATGGCCACCGTATCCTCCTCCGCCATCACCGGCGCGGACGGGGTATTCTCGGGAGTTTGCAGATGCTGCTGGGGCAGTGGAAACGGTTGCGCGGGGAGGGTGAGCGAGAGTGAGAGTGGGTGTGCGGAGATGGGCTTTATAGTTAAGGTGGATGGAAGCAAGGCACGTTTCGTTGCACCACCGTGCAATGCGCCGCGCAGTCTACTGCACCGTGCACCGCAACACGCGCACGGT
This sequence comes from Avena eriantha, assembly GCA_910589775.1. Taxonomy (NCBI): domain Eukaryota; kingdom Viridiplantae; phylum Streptophyta; class Magnoliopsida; order Poales; family Poaceae; genus Avena; species Avena eriantha. Next base: position 475,926,540 of record OU342741.1, read on the forward strand.
ACGTCACGTTTTTTCCCGGGCCATGCATGGCATTTCTGTATTGAGCCGCATGCAAAGGGCGCACACACAATTTCTATGTACGAAGTTTGACACGGCCCTAAAATTGGCGATAATTAAAAGTGGAAATGTAGAGGGGAAGGTAGGTGGCTGTACGGCGAGATTTGTGGGGTTGTGCTAGATCAGGTAGAGGGATGTGTTGATGACTGCGAGTGACTCGATGAAGGCAAAGATGTTAGGTCTCGTCGAGCTTAGCTCTTCGGCCTCCGGCTAGCGTGTGCAAGTTTCTTACGGTGGGGCCTAGTTGGAAGTAGGATTGAGAGCCGCTACATAAAAAATGGGATATGTCTTATTAAAATCAAGTGGCAATAAATTGCAGATGTCCATTGATAAATTGCAAATGTATCTATAATTTTTGATGTTCCACGCTTGGTTTTATCTACTTTCTTATGTTTTTTCCACACTTTGGAGTACTTTTCATATGATTTCTTGGACTAACCTATTAACAAGAGCCTCAGTGCCAGTTGCTTGTTCTCTGCTGTTTTTGGTTCCAGAAAGTCGGAAAATGAATATTCTCGGAATTGGACGGGACAAAATCCAAAGTCAATATTTCACCGAGGGGAACACAAAGCCAGAAGACGAGACGGAGAGGGGCCAAGGGCCGACCACACCATAGGGTGGCGTGGGTCACCCTTGGCCGCGCCACCAGGTGGTGTGGGCCCCTCCAGCCTCCACCGACCTTGCCCCTTTGCCTATATATTCCTCCCGATGCGGAAACCCTAAATCATCAATCAGAAATCCACGAAAAGTTCCGCAGCACCGCCGCCACCGAAGGAGAGATTCGGGGAACAAGAAGTCTCTGTTCCGGCACCGTGCCGGGACGGGGAAGTGCCCCCGGAGCCATCTCCATCAATCTCCACCACCATCTCCATCACCGTTGCTGATAACCATGATGAGGAGGGAGTAGTTCTCTCTTGAGGCTAAGGGTTCTACCGGTAGCTATGTGTTTATCTCTCTATCTATGCGTGATCATATTGTGATCATGAGCTTTGTAATCAAGTAGATCTACCTTGCTACTCAAGTTCTTTAATAGATCCCTGCTCTCCCCATGTGTGTTAAAGTGACAGCGTGCACACCATGGTGGCACTTAGGCTAGAGATTACAAATACTTGTTATGAGTTATATTTGGAGTTGGATGTCTTTATGAAATTGTGGTGTTTGTTGGAACCATCTAGTGCTGAAGGTGATAGTGTGGGGTTTTCTAGATGGGAAAGATGAACTTTGAGGTGTGCTGTTATTGCCCTACCATCGATTAGAGTGTCCAACCGGAGAGTAGTTAAGAGTAGTATCATAAAGAGAAGATGTTTATATGAGAGTGTTCACTAGTGAAAGTATGATCCCTAGGCCTTGTTTCTAAGCATTGAAACACCGTTTGCAATTAGATCTGTTACATGTTTGCTTGCTTCCATCTTTATTTCAGTTTTCCTTTAGTCTCTTTCACACCACCAAGCTATTTTCTATCACCGTTACCACTTATAATTATCCATACCACTTGTATTTCACTATCTCTTTGCCGAACTAGTGCACCTATACACTTGACAAGTGTATTGGGTGTGTTGGGGACACAAGAGACTTCTTGTATATTGATTGCAGGGTTGCTTGAGAGGGGATACCTTTTACCACTTCCTCCCTGAGTTCGATAAACCTTGGGTGATCCACTTAAGGGAAAACTTGCTGCTATTCTACAAACCTCTACACTTGGAGGCCCAACAACTGTCTACAAGAATAGAAGTGCGTAGACATCAAGCTCTTTTCTGGCGCCGTTGCCGGGGAGGAAAGGTAAAATGTATTCACACCGGAGGATTAAAGAAGAAGAACCTGCCACAGCAAATGCCTATTTTCTAGCGCAGTTGCCGGGGAGGTAAGGTAAAAGGTACTCACATCCTCCGGTGTGAGTGCTCGAAGTTATTTCCTTTAGATTCTTCATTTTGTCTTTTTTTTCCTTGTTTTCACTAGTTAGGCTTAATGGAAAACAACAAAAAATTAGATAGCTTTATAGTATTTATCTTGAGTTAGGACATGAAGTGTTTGAAAAGAAAATTAAAAAACCTATGGAACTTTATCTGCATGCTAATAGCAATGTTGTTAGTATGAATTCTTTGGACACCATTATTGCTAATGCTTTGGAAAAGTCTAAGCTTGGGGAAGCTAGTTTTGATGAGCATGATATGTTTAGTCCCCCAAGCACGGAGGAGAAATTTTTCTTTGATGATACTATACCTCAGATATATGATGATTAAAATGATGAATATGATATTTTTAGTCCACCTACTATTGAGGAGAAAATTACTTATGATTACAATATGCCTCCTATATTTGATGATTATGGTGATGAGAATAATAATGATAGCTATTTAGTTGAATTTGCTCCCACTACAATTAATAAGAATGACTATGCTTATGTGGAGAGTATTAATTCTTTTAGGGATGTGGCTCATGATAAGAATGTTTTATGTGATAGTTATTTTGTTAATTTTATTCATGATGCTACTGGAAGTTATTATGAGAGAGGGAAACATGGTTTTATGTATCTCAATAATATTAAGTTTCCCCTCTTTATGTTCAAAGTCTTGAAGTTGCACTTGTTTTGCTTTAATATGCTTGTTGCTTTGTGCTTTCATGACTTGTTTCTTTACAAGATTCCTATGCATAGGAATTGGGTTAGACTTAAATGTGTTTTGAATTTTCTTCTTGATGCTCTCTTTTACTTCAATTCATATTTCTTATGTGAGCATCTTCTCAAACTATCATGCCTAACTTAAAGGCGTTAAAGAAAAGTACTTATTGGGAGATAACCCAAATGTTTTAGTTGAGTGTTGGAAGTAATCAGACCTTTTGGTATAAGTTTTCTCACCCACTCCCTCATCCTTTGACTTCCAATTCTGGTAAACCCTGAAGGAAGAACACTAGGATAGCGAGGGACCAGAAGCGAGCAAACATAGGAATCAATCTGTCTATGAATGCAAGCACGGAATCTAATGTTATTAACCACGGAAGTCGAACGATCAGGGGAAGGATGGATATGCGTAATATCCAAGTCGCTGCCTCTATAATAACCGCTCCTTATCATTTTTGTGTGGTTTTTGTGCCAAGAATAACCTCTAATGAGAGGGAAGTAATGATTGGGAAAGTTGCTGTCCCGAAACAGATTTATGTGCTTCACCATAAAAATTCGTATAAAATCTTTGTTCGTCTTTTTGAGGCGTGAAGTTTTGTGCTTCTGACCCAGGTAGTTATCTAACTTTCGTTAGTTCAACACCTTTTGATTTGTGCAACATAAGGTCTTCGAAAAAATTCATCTTTACCTGCTGGTCTGTTTTGACAGATTTCTGCCGTTATTTGCACTTGCTTCTTGGTGGTTTCTTTATTGAGTTCTCTTTGGGAATTGAGCTTTTTGAGGGAAGTGCTACAGTAGCTAGTGTTATAATGGAAGTTTTATTGGTGTTAGAACTGAATCTAAAGACTTATTTATCTTGAGTGCACTAATGTTGCTAATAAAGATTGTGTGAAGTTTTGTATGAAGGAAAATTTTCAGGTGTATGGAAGGAATGAGTAATGAGATGAAGGATGGACTAAAGCTCAAGCTTGGGGATGCCACGCGTGTCACCCCAAGAAATATCCAAGAAGTACAAGTGTCAAAGCTTGGGGATGCCCAAGGCATCCCCTTCTTCATCAATAAAAATCCCAGGTTTCTTCCAAACGCTTTATTTTTATTGTTTCATGCATAGTTGTGTTATTCTTGGAGCGTCTTCTTTTTCGTTTTCTTTTTGGTTTTTCGTTTGCTTGGTTTTCTTAGTTTGCTGAATAAATTGGTTGGACCCCCTCTTTCATACATTGGTGTTTAAATAGTTTGGTTTGGATTGGAAAAGAGTAGGAAAGCTCATGCTTAAGTGGTAAAGAGAGCTTGTTTTTGACTGTGGCCTATGCTTTGTCATGCCATGCTTGATATTGTTTTGGCTTTATGCTTAGTATTCTTTCATATAGCATGACTTGTTATAAACAATTGAGATTGCTTAATGTGCCTTGGATGAATCAGACGTTGTTTTAGCATATTAAAGCATAGTATTGTGGTATTCTCCTTTGATGCTTTATTTGGGTTGACTTGGCACATTCTCACACCATGTTATGACTATCCCAAGTAACCATAGCCTTTATGATCCTTTAGTTTTCAACTTGTAGTATCACTTTATGCTTTGATCAATGACGTTTTGTCGCTCTGCATGATTATGGCCATTATTGCTCTCTTAGTTTGTCGCTCCCAGTCTTTTGCTAGCCTCTATAACCAAGTATGAGTTCCACTCATGCATCCAACTCCTTAAACCAAGTTATTCCAAAGAGTCCACCATACCTACCTACTAGCATATGCTATTCCAAGTATATTCATGTTTTTGTCTACCTTCCAAATTAAACTTGTTATGAGAAAACTAGTGATTAAAGCTCTCACGAACTTGATGGCACACTCTGCCTTTTTGCATTTAATAAACTTTAACCATTGGGTACTTCTTTGTTGCGTATATGCTTGCGCTTTATAAGTTGCAATTAGTAGAACCATGTATCACGGGGAACGCTTTCAACATTGCACTTGTACTTTGTACCCTGTTGATATCATGTTCTTTTGCTTATGGATCCCGTCGGTGTGAAATAGAAGTGGAACTTGTAAGATCATGGAGTTTGTATGTGTGTTAGAGGAACGCCTAGGCCGCTAGCCTAAGCCATGCCTAATCATGGTGGAAACTGGTAGCATCACCATAATGAGCACTCTATGTAGCATCCTCAATAAAAACCTATGCAAATAGCAAATAAAAAGATCGCTAAGATGCTCATTGTGTGCTTGCCTTGTCATTTTGATTATGGCATAGCTCCTGTATCATGTGCAAGGGGTACCCCGTTGGCGGTTCTTTATGATACATATGTACTTACAATGACAAGAGCTTACTTGTGACTAAAGTTGAGTAGCATGAGGTTCGGTCTTCGTAAGTAAGGGGCATGAGATTTCAGCTTATAACTTGTCAATCATATCCTCTTAGTTGTGTCACTTTAACCTTAATCACCTAAAGATGCTTATGATAGGGGGAATGAGAGCTGAAAGCTATAAGTACCATAATTTTTGGAAGCTCTTTATGAGACTTGAATCCCTACTTCCTTCTATGAAGGCCTTTCTTCCACTTATATATCGAGTCTCCACCTTATATCTTTATGCACCTACTTTGAGAGCATAGTGGCCATTCTTAGTTCTATGTGCATTGTCCCAAGACTAGTTGATTGATGCATAACTTGATATTGCTTGTTTTAAACTATTTGTATCTAGTCACTCTTATGAACTTTGAAGGTGTCCTATGCATTTATAATTGCTACTCTATGAGGGACAAGCTGAATGTTATTATGCTATGTTTTCTTTATGTGAAACAAACAAACGTCTTGCAAAGCATTATTATTCATTAATCTTTTGTTTGCGCCTTTTCATGTTGGATCATAGTTTCTTTGTTCTATTGCTAGAACTTTGTCTTTCATGTTATGATTGAAGTACTATGATCCCAGCTTTGAATGTTTTACAAATACTTTGATCAAGTCTTTGATGGTGCATGTCACCTCAAAACTTATTCTTTCTTTTTATCACTTACCTACTCGAGGACGAGCAGGAGTTAAGCTTGGGGATGTTGATACATTGCAAATGTATCTATAATTTTTGATGTTCCGTGCTTGGTTTTATCTACTTTCTTATGGTTTGTCCACACTTTGGAGTACTTTTCATATGATTTCTTGGACTAACCTATTAACAAGAGCCTTAGTGCGAGTTGCCTGCTTTCTGCTGTTTTTGGTTCCAGAAAGTCAGAAAATGAAAATTCTCGGAAATGGACAGGACAAAATCCAAAGTCAATATTTCACCGAGGGGAACACGAAGCCAGAAGACGAGATGGAGAGGGTCCAGGGGCCGACCACACCATAGGGTGGCGCGGGTCCCCCTTGGCCGCGCCACCAGGTGGTGTGGGCCCCTTCGGCCTCCACCGAACTTGCCACTTCGCCTATATATTCCTCCCGATGCGGAAACCCTAAATCATCAATCAGAAATCCACGAAAAGTTCCGCAGCGTCGTCGCCACCGAAGGGGAGATTCGGGGGACAGAAAGTCTCTGTTTTGGCACCCTGCCGGGACAGGGAAGTGCCCCCGGAGCCATCTCCATCGATCTCCACCACCATCTCCATCACCGTTGCTGATCCCCATGATGAGAAGGGAGTAGTTCTCTCTCGAGGCTAAGGGTTCTACCGGTAGCTATGTGTTTATCTCTATATCTATGCGTGATCATATTGTGATCATGAGCTTTGTAATCAAGTAGATCTACCTTGCTACTCAAGTGCTTTAATAGATCTCTGCTCTCCCCATGTGTGTGAAAGTGACAGCATGCACACCATGGTGGCACTTAGGCTAGATATTACAAATACTTGTTATGAGTTATATTTGGAGTTGGATGTCTTTATGAAATTGTGGTGTTTGTTGGAACCATCTAGTGCTCAAGGTTACAGTGTGGGGTTTTCTAGATGGGAAAGATGAACTTTGAGGTGTGCTGTTATAGCCCTACCATCGATTAGAGTGTCCAACCAGAGAGTAGTTAAGAGTAGTATCATAAAGAGAAGATATTTATATGAGAGTGTTCACTAGTGAAAGGATGATCCCTAGACCTTATTTCTAAGCATTGAAACACCGTTTGCAATTAGATCTGTTACATGTTTGCTTGCTTCCATCTTTATTTCAGTTTGCCTTTAGTCTCTTTCACGCCACCAAGCTATTTTCTATCACCGTTACCACTTATAATTATCCATACCACTTGTATTTCACTATCTCTTTGCCGAACTAGTGCACCTATACACTTGACAAGTGTATTGGGTGTGTTGGGGACACAAGAGACTTCTTGTATCTTGATTGCAGGGTTGCTTGAGAGGGGATACCTTCGACCACTTCTTCCCTGAGTTCGATAAACCTTGGGTGATCCACTTAAGGGAAAACTTGCTGTTGTTCTACAAACCTCTGCACTTGGAGGCCCAACAACTGTCTACAAGAATAGAAGTGCGTAGACATCATCCATCGATGACCGTGCACTCGATGACGCATGTGTTGTGGCGTAGTAGTAGCAGTAGTAGGCTTTTCGGACTTTATTAAACATGACATGACCAGTCGACGATATTTTCCATGGACGGCTTCGTGTTCCTTCTTGTAGAAGTCTCGTTGAGGGAGACGCTCGTGCTGTCTCACATTGTACTATGAAGGGCACGACGTGTGGAACGATCATCGTTGGATCGCATAGAATCAACGGTTGGTGCGCACGATCCGCGTGACAACTATGACAACCAATTAGGGAGTACCAGATAGAGTGAGCACAGGTTTGGGCTTCTACGAAAGATAGAGAGAAGGGGGCAAAACTAAGTAGTATAAAAAAACGAAGGGCAAAACTGAGTAGTATAAAAATGGAAAGTGAGTGTCTTGTACAATGAAATACATAATGGCATACATCAAATTATGCCAAGATAGATCCACTAGAGTTCATTGGATGTGTGTTCTTCTCATAAATCACTTGGACCCACTGGAGTTCATTGCATGTGTGTTAATGTCATAAACCACATGGATCCACCAGTGTCATTGCATGTGTGTTATTTTCATAAACCACATGTTGATCCACCAATGTCATTGCATGTGTGTTCTTTTCATGGACCACATATGGATCCACTAGTGTCATTGAATGTGTGTTCTTTTCATGAACCAGATATGGATCCACCAAAGTCATTGCATGTGTGTTCTTTCAATAAAGCACACATGGATCCACTAGTGTCATTGGATGTCTGTTCTTTTCATGAACCACACCCAGAGTCATTACATGTATGTTCTTCTCATTAAACCACACATGGATACACCAGTGTCATTAGATGTGTGTTCTTTTCATGAACCACAACTAGAGTCATTGCATGTGTGTTCTTTTTCACAAACCACATAAGGATCCACCAGTGTGATTGCATGTGTGTTCTTTTCATGGACCACAGCCAGAGTCATTGCATGTGTGTTCCTCTTCACAAACCACACATGGATACACTGGTGTCACTGGATGTGTGTTCTTTTCATAAACCACACCAGTTTCATTGCATGTCTGTTCTTCTCACAAACCACATAAGGATACAACAGTGTCATTACATATCTGTTCTTCTCATGAACCACATCTAGAGTCATTGCATGTCTGTTCTTCTCACAAACCACATAAGGATCCACCAGTGTCATTGGATGTGTGTTCTTTTCATGAACCACACCTAGTGTCATTTCATGTGTGTTCTTCTCACAAATCACACATGGATCCACCAGTATCATTGCATGTCTGTTCTTTTCACAAACCACACATGGCTCCACCCAGTGTGATTGCATGTCTATTCTTTTCACAAACCACATATGGATCCACCAGTGTCATTTGATGTGTGTTCTTTTCATGAACCACACCCAGTGTCATTCCATGTCAGTTCCTTTCATAAACCACACATGGATCCACCAGCGTCATTGCATGTGTGTCCTTTTCATGAACCACACCCAGAGTCATTGCATGTTTGTTCTTCTCACAAACCACATAAGGATACACCAGTGTCATTGCATGTCTGTTCTTTTCATGAACCACAGCTAGAGTCATTGCATGTCTGTTCTTCTCACAAACCACATAAGGATCCACCAGTGTCATTGGATGTGTATTCTTTTCATGAACCACACCCGGTGTCATTGCATGTATGTTCTTCTCACAAACCACATATGGATCCACCAGTGTCATTGCATGTGTGTTCTTCTCACAAACCACATATGGATCCACCAGAGTCTATTGCATGTCTGTTCTCCTCACAAACCACATATGGATCCACAAGTGTCATTGGATGTGTGTTATTTTCATGAACCACACCCTCTATCATTGCATGTCTGTTCCTTTCATAAACCACACATGGATCCACCAGTGTCATTGCATGTCTGTTCTTTTCATGAACCACAGCCAGAGTCATTTCATGTGTGTTATTCTCACAAACCACACATGGATCCACCAGTGTCATTGCATGTATGTTACTTTCATAAACCACACATGGATCCACTAGTTTCATTGCATGTCTATTCTTCTCACAAAACACATAAGGATACACCAGTGCCATTGCATGTCTGTTCTTCTCATGAACCAATCTAGAGTCATTGCATGTCTGTTCTCCTCACAAACCACATATGTATCCACCAGTGTCATTGGATGTGTTTTCTTTTAATGAACCACACCAAGTGTCATTGCATGTATGTTCCTTTCATAAACCACACATGGATCCACTAGTGTCATTGCATGTATGTTCCTTTCATAAGCCACACAAGGATCCACTAGTGTGATTGCATGCCTGTTCTTCTCACAAAGCACATAAGGATACACCACTATCATTGCATGTATGTTCTTCTCATGAACCACATCTAGAGTCATTGCATGTCTGTTCTCCTCACAAACTACATATGGATCCACCAGTGTCATTGGATGTGTGTTCTTTTCATGAACCACATCCAGTGTCATTGCATGTCTGTTCCTTTCACAAACCACACATAGATCCACCAGTGTCATTGGATGTGTGTTCTTTTCATGAACCACACCCAGTGTCATTGCATGTTTGTTCCTTTCATAAACCACACATGGATCTACCAGTGTCATTGCATGCCCATTCCTTTCATAAACCACACATGGATCACCCAGTGTTATCGCATGTCTGTTCTTCTCACAAACCACATAAGGATACACCTGTGTCATTGAATGTCTGTTGTTATCATGAACCACACGTAGTGTCATTGCATGCCCGTATTTCTCACAAACCACACACGGATCCACCAGTGTCATTCTATGTCTGTTCTTCTCACAAACCACACATGGATCCACCCAGTGTGATTGTATATTTGTTCTTTTCACAAACCACATATGGATCCACCAGTGTCATTGCATGTCTGTTTTTTTCATGAACCACACCTAGTGTCATTGCATGTCTGTTCCTTTCATAAACCACACATGGATACACCAGTCATTGCATGTGTGTTCTTTTCATGAACCACAACTTGAGTCATTGCATGTCTATTCTTCTCAAAAACCACATAAGGATACACCAGTGTCATTGCATTTTTGTTCTTTTCCTGAACCACAGCTAGAGTCATTGCATGTCTGTTCTTCTGACAAACCACACATGTATCCACCAGTTTCATTGCATGTGTGTTCTTTTCATGAATCACAGCTAGAGTCATTGCATGTCTGTTCTTCTCAAAAACAACATAAGGATACACCAGTGTCATTGCATGTTTGTTCTTCTCACAAACCACGCATGGATCCACCAGTGTCATTGCATGTCTATTCTTTTCATGAACCACACCCAGTGTCATTGCATGTCTATTCTTTTCGTTAAACCACACACGGGTCCACCAGTGTCATTGGATGTGTGTTCTTTTCATGAACCACACCTAGTGTCATTGCATGTGTCTTCCTTTCATAAACCACATCTAGAGTCATTGCATGTCTGTTCTTCTCACAAACCACATAAGGATCCAGCAGTCTCATTGGATGTGTCTTCTTTTCATGAACCACACCTAGTGTCATTGCATATGTGTTCTTCTCACAAATCACACATGGATCCACCAGTATCATTGCATGTCTGTTCTTTTCACAAACCGCACATGGATCCACCCAGTGTGATTGCATGACTGTTCTTCTCATGAACCACACCCAGTGTCATTGCATGCCTGTTCTTCTCACAAACCACACATGGATCCACCAGTGTCATTGGATGTGTGTTCTTTTCATGAACCACACCCAATGTCATTGCATGCGTGTTCTTCTCACAAACCACACATGGATCCACCAGTGTCATTGCGTGTCTGTCCTTCTCACAAACCGCACATGGATCCACCCAGTGTGATTGTATGTTTGTTCTTTTCACAAACCACATATGGATCCACCAGTGCCATTGCAAGTCTATTCTTTTCATGAACCACACCCAGTGTCATTGCATGTCTGTTCCTTTCATAAACCACACATGTATCCACCAGTTTCATTGCATGTGTGTTTTTTCATGAATCACAGCTAGAGTCATTGCATGTCTGTTCTTCTCAAAAACAACATAAGGATACACGAGTGTCATTGCATGTTTGTTCTTTTCATGAACCACAGCTAGAGTCATTGCATGTATGTTCTTCTCACAAACCACATAAGGATCCACCAGTGTCATTGCATGTGTGTTATTTCCATGAACCACAACCAGGGTCATTGCATGTGTGTTCTTCTCATAAACCACACATGGATCCACCAGTGTCATTACATGTTTGTTCTTCTCACAAACCACACATGGATCCACCAAGTGTGATTCCATGTATGTTCTTTTCACAAACCACACATGGATCCACTGGTGTCATTGCATGTCTGTTATTTTGATGAACAACAACCAATGTCATTGAATGTATGTTCTTTTCATTAAACCACACATGGATCCACAAGTGTCATAGGATGTGTGTTCTTTTCATGAACCACACCCAGTGTCATTGCATGTCTGTTCCTTTCATAAACCACATCTAGAGTCATTGCATGTCAGTTCTTCTCACAGACCACATAAGGATCTACCAGTGTCATTGGAAGTGTGTTCTTTTCATGAACCACACCTAGTGTCATTGCATGTGTGTTCTTCTCACAAACCACACATGGATCCACCAGTATCATTCCATGTCTGTTCTTTTCACAAACCACAGATTGATCCACCCAATGTGATTGCGTGTATGTTCTTTTCAGAAACCACATATGGATCCACCAGTGTCATTGGATGTGTGTTCTTTTCATGAACCAGACCTAGTGTCATTGCATGTCTGTTCCTTTCATAAACCACACATGGATCCACCAGTGTCATTGCATGTGTGTTCTTTTCATGAACCATAGCTAGAGTTATTGCATGTTTGTTCTTCTCACAAACCACATAAGGATACACTAGTGTCATTGCATGTCTGTTCTTTTCATGAACCATAACTAGAGTCATTGCATGTCTGTTCTTTTGACAAACCACCTAAGGATCCACCAGTGTCATTGGATGTGTGTTATTGTCTTGAACCACACCCAGTGTCATTGCATGTCTGTTCTTCTCACAAACCACACATGGATCCACAAGTATCATTGCATGTCTGTTCTTTTCACAAACCACACATGGATCCACCCGGTGTGATTGCATGAATGTTCTTCTCATGAACCACACCCAGTGTTATTGCATGCCTGTTCTTCTCACAAGCAACACATGGATCCACCAGTGTCATTGGATGTGTGTTCTTTTCATGAACCACACCCAGTGTCATTGCATGTGTGTTCTTCTCACAAACCACACATGGATCCACCAGTGTCATTGCATGTCTGTTCTTCTCACAAACCACCCATGGATCCACCCAGTGTGATTGTATGTTTGTTCTTTTCACAAACCACATATGGATCCACCAGTGTCATTGCATGTTTGTTCTTTTCATGAACCACACCCAGTGTCATCGCATGTCTGTTCCTTTCATAAACCACACATGGATCCACCAGTTTCATTGCATGTGTGTTGTTTTCATGAACAACAGCTAGAGTCATTGCATGTATGTTCTTCTCAAAAACAACATAAGTATACACCAGTGTCATTGCATGTCTGTTCTTTTCATGAACCATAGCTAGAGTCATTGCATGTCTATTCTTCTCACAAACCACATAAGGATCCACAAGTGTCATTGCATGTGTGTTCTTTTCATGAACCACAACCAGAGTTATTGAATGTGTGTTCTTCTCACAAACCACACATGGATCCATGATGTCTACGCACTTCTATTCTTGTAGACAGTTGTTGGGCCTCCAAGTGAAGTATTTTGTGTAGCATCCCATCTATCTAACGTCTGTAATGGTACATGGTCTAGTAATAAAATGCTACTTCCTCCATATAATTGTTGCATCATAATTATATCATCCTCATGTCATCATGCCACATTGCATTTGAGCATCATATAAAACCTTTTTCATTTGGTTCTTATCTCATATGCACTATTAATTGTATTTGCCTCTTGATATATTGTAGTTGGTGCTTTATAAATGCTTGATGCCCAAGTTGAGTTGGGGGCATATCTTTTATTAACTCCACCACCTTTCTTGTCACCACCCCATTATTCCACCATCCAACTATATGTGAGCCTTGCAATTTATTTGGTTTTACCTCTAGCTCATGTGGGTTGGGATGGATCCTCTTACTATTCCACATGCTCCCATATAAACATCATGTTGTTTTCACATTATTGATATATGGAGAACCACATGGACACCTTTGCATGCTATGTGCGTAGGAACGTTTCCCAAGCTTACCTATGGGTTCTATTTGAATAATGATCATGTATGAATATATTGGTGACTATATATTATCTAGTGGAATACACACACTAAGTTGGCCATTTATCTTCATGTATTATTATATTCCATCTAATCCATATGGAAGGCACTCTCCATTCTTGTGTTTAGCCTTAATCCAAATAATTTGAGCATGTGTTAATAAATGGCCATGGATGTTCACAATTGTTTTCACAAGAATAAATATGGCATTTATGGCTCATGCATGGCCATGCAACACCACCCTCACTTCTCCCTTATTCACTCATGTGAATTTGTTTAAGATTTTTGAATGTTGGTGGATGTAAACCACATGGGCATCTCCATGCTAACAATTGGCCATCCAATATTCCTTCCTCTTGCATGTCTAGTATTGCATGCACATGCAATATAGAACATCCCTCTTCCCTCTCCCTCTCTTTTTGTTCTTTTTGGTTTTGCTTAGAATTCTTACCCTATGTGGGTTCTTCTCAACTTGTACCCTGGCTTTGGACTTCCTAGTTGGACTCATACGACTCAAGCCTTGCCCTCTTTTGGTTGAACTAGACCACTCCGTTTCCCTCCCGGCTGTACTCGGCGCAGCAGGTCGACGCTATCGCGCGCACCTGGAGCAGAACCAGCTAGCGCGGCCTCCCTCCTTGTTTCACACGGCTGCAGCCAGACCCCAAACTGCGGTGCAAACCAAGCCGGCTCCTATTTCTCTTCCCCTGGCTTCGGTCACGTGCCCCTGCCGTGCCTAGCGCCACCAAAGCTGCGCTCACGCCCTTGATGTCCTGCCTCTCCTTGCCCTATGTTAAAGTGACGTAGCAGTAGTAGTGCTTCTTGTCCTCATCTTCAACCACTCCCTCATCTGAATCTCGTCATCCCCTCTCCTTCTTGCGAGCCTCTAAAACCCTAGTAAGCTTTGCCGCTCGCCAGCCGCGGCACCATGTCCCGGAGAGACCTGTGGCGCTGATGAAGCTGTTCAGAACCTGGAACTGGAAGGAGAAGCACCTGGACACCGTCGCCGAGGCCGTGCCGCCGTAGCCACCGCGCCGACCACCACTGTCTGCTTCCTGTTCGCTCCCCGCTCCGGCCTGCTCGGCTTGCCGACGAGCGCGAGGGAGAACCCTTCCTTCCTCCAGCAACCTCCTCTTTCCCTATTGCCGTCCCAGCCGTCCCTGTTGTGCGCCCACGCCGGACCGTGCCAGTCGCCACGTGCACGGCGCGCTTGCACGCCGTAGACAGCAGCAGCAGTCAGCATCTCGCGGGGCCTTTGAACTTCATCGATTTTCGATGAATCCGCTCCGCCTCCGATGTAATCCCCAACTTTGCGTCAACTCCTGGTAGATCCAGCAACCCGTAGGTCCAAACCTCGCTTGAAACAATTATCTACGGCAGTGGGAATCGTCTGGAGAAGATCCGGATAATTTCTGCGTTTTCTGGACGTTTTCCGTCAGTCTGACTCTTCCTCCTGCCTCTCTGTTCGTCAGCGTTTATCCAGAGATACAGATGTTTTCCGGCGACGATTCGAGAACCAAAGATGAAGCCCTTGATCTCCTCTACACTTTTGCTCTTTGCGGCATCGCCAAATTCGCTTTGGATCGATCGCAATCCTCTCGCCCAGATCTCTCCAGCTAGCTCGTGTTAGTGGATCGAGTTGCCGTTCGTGGGTATTTTTGCACAAAACCCCATTGGCAGTTTCTATCCGTCACGGACAGGTCCTTCGCGCCCTAGCCTCGCCCAAGTGTCACACGTCCGCGGGCCGCGCGCGCGTGTGGCCCCGCATCCGGCCGGACCCGTCTGTCACTGGCTGCGGGTAAGGTCTCCTGGGTGAGAAAAGTTGCCCGCTGTCTTCTTTTGCCAGCACAGCGTCTCTCAGCATCTCGGCCCCACCCGTAAGCGTCTGTGGCTAGCTTCTTCCGAGTATAAAAAGTCTGTGTTCCTTTTTCAGTTTAATAAAAACATTTTCAGAATTTGTTTAAATGATTTTAAATCTAGTTTTAAATAACTTTTAATTGACAAATCCAAATAATACAAATAATATATGTTTCTGAATCAGAAAAATGTGAGGAATTCAAATTTGACAAATAAGATGTCAAAATCGATTAATGCGACAAGCCCGTTCAAACTACGCATTCCATGATATGAATTGAAGCATGCATCATATAAATATTAAGTGGACAACAAGTTATATGGGAGCAAAACATGACTAAAAACTTAATAAAATGCTTTATTCTTGTACCCCACACCTCACCCATGCCATGCTATGTTATGCCATGTAATTTGTGCATCATTCATTATGGCATGCTTGATTGCTTGTCGCATTTTATTTATATGCTTGTGCACTTTATTTATGTTGGCCCTTATTTGTTTGGTTCTTCTTTCGAATAGACGCAGAGCAAGGGAATTATCAGGAATCCCAGGAGTACTACTCAGATCCATCTCTCGCTTCAACTGAGCTGCCAGGCAAGCACTACCACATGCTTCATACATATAGTACCTATTGCTTCTATCTTATTCTTGCATCATGGAGTCGCGATTGCATTAAACTGAATCCCAAGTATTGCATGGCCTTTACTTTTAAACCCCATGCTTCATACATATAGTACCTATTGCTTCTATCCTGTACCTATGCCATGTTTTACTGCTTTATTTAATATTGTGCGTGGAGCACCAGTACTGTTTTGGATCGTGCCACATTTTCGCGGTATCGACAAGCCCAGTCACACTTTCGGGTTCCTAGTCGTTTACAATCGTCGTCACAAACCCTGGGTCCGTTCCGGAGCTGGCCAACTTTGTTGCAGGTAGCTTAGTGGGGTGGCCCCCTGAAATATTTTAAGAATCCTGTGATTGCTTTGTCGTGAAAGCCTCGTTGGGTTTTGATTTGGTTTTTCCGAGGTTGATCGTGTGTGTGTTGCTATTTCTGCACCCCTACAGGGTAAATCTTTCTGAAAGCCATGTCCGTGGTTATGGACGACTTGGAGCACAGTTTCTCGATCATAGAGAAGCATAACTAAAGTACCGTCTTTAATTTGACTAAATATCTGACTAGTAATTAGTGCAATATTCATGGAATGATTAACAAAACTGCCAACGGATGGGTTGTTCGTCCGTTTTCTCGTTGGTAAGTGAGAAGGAGGATGGCTCTGTTACTTTATACTGTTATAACTATTGATTCTAATTAACGGACATCCGCCTATCTTTGGTTAGGCAGTTGGTTAGCGAGTATCTATAGACTTGTTAGTTATTATCTTTTGCTGAAATTGCGTCACCCCAGGTATATGTCCCCTTTAGAGGCATAAAGACTTGCTGAGTACCCCTAGGGTCTCACACGATAAATTGTTTGATTCAGATGAACATGTGTATTCGCAAGATGGATACTGGGTGGAGGAGACAGATGATGTTGGCAACGATCACTCGGTGTAGAGATTCCGGGGATGGGGATCCGTGAGATCGGTGGGCGGGATGTGCTTATTTATGTGGCATCTTATGCCGATTTTCTTCTTATCCGTACTCGGATCTTGTTTCCCGCTTCCGCTTGATACTCTGTTTATTGATGTATGAGGAGCTATCCTACACTATTATCTCTATCTAGGATATTTGGATCTTGCCGTATGGCGTTGCAATATTTCTATTTCTTTTAGATGGTATGGCTTTGAGAACTGTTGTAAGGTAGCTTGCATACATACTCACTTGTGTATGTATTTGATCTCTTCGCCTATTGCCTACATCGCTCGCTCTTGTCCTGATGTTCTTGGAAGTGGTTAGGGCGGTCGACGGGCCTACACGTGGGTGGCCCTGGCCCCCGCTGTAAAACCCTTAACCACTTTTGGTTCATCCAGGCTTGAACTTAGAGCGTAGGGTCCGAGGTTGTTATAATTGGTATCAGAGCCATCCCGCCCTTCAGGGTCTTAGCCAAAATGGTCGTTGTCAGTCTAGCAAATATTTTGGTATCTATGTATACTAGGGAAAAACAAAATGCGAGAGTAGGACTGCTTCTATTTTTCTTCTTACCCACCCACCCACCCTTTTCTGGTAAGGAAGTGTAACATTTTCAATCATCTTCTAAAAATTCAAACTAGGATTCACGTGTTCTGGGTTCCGTAGTACCATAGGTTGTGTGTGAGTGTGTGTGTGTGTGTGGGTAATTCCTTGTCTATCTGTTGCATCGAACTTGTTGTCGCTATCTGCCTTTTGGTTATCAACTGTTGGTACATTCCATACCGACAGGCTTTTCTAAACCGACGCGATCTATCTGATTCATTGTAAACCGACGCGATCTGTCTGACTCTTTGTTATTCGACGCTATCTTGTTAGGGGTGTTTGTTTCCGTAGTTGCTAATCTTTAGCTTCATCTTAAGAAGGAAGAGAGTCGGGATAGGTGTTTCAGTTATTCATGTGCGGAGTAATGCTTTGAGTGCGGGATGGAGTCGCGGCCATACCACTACTTTTATCATTCGCTCTCGTATATTGAATTGGTAGAGTTACTAATCTTGATTCGTTAAGTGGTTTTGCGCATATAGTGGTATTTTAATGTCGAAATTTGCGGAATTTTTTTTCTTTGATATCTTTGTGTACCACACTCCTTGTTCAGTCGTGTGTGATATGCTTACTATCTTCTAGGTGCTTTGAACTTTGTTTATATTGTAATATCATCTTAGTAATTTGTATCCTTAATCTTGGTTAATTCCATTTTGGTACTATTTTGGATTATTATTATTATCCATTATGGTACTGACTTGAGTTTTATATCAATCCTAGGATGGCACCACCACGCCGCACTGAGGAGGACATACCACCTGAATTGGGGGCTGCCTTGGCAAGTATTGCTAATGCCTTGGGAACAATGCAGCAGAACCAATAACGCTTTGAAGAAAGTGTCAGGAGGAATGAGTTTGTTCCGCTACCTCCACCTCCCAAGCGAGGAGACATCAAGGGCTTTCTGAAGTTTAACCCGCGACACTTTGAGGTGTCTGATCAGCAACTGGATGCTGATGATTGGCTTCGTGAGATGTCAAGGTTGCTGATGACTGCTGATGTTCCTGAACAAGAATGGGTAAAATGCGCCACGCACCTTCTAAAAGGAGACACAACTCTATGGTGGGAGAATTACCTGAAGGCAAACCACTCTGGTTTTCAGCCTACTTGGGAGTAGTTCGCTGGGGCTTTCAAAGAGCAATACCTGTCAGAAATTGTCATGGAGAGAATGAAGGAGGTATTTCTCAACCTCAAGCACGGCAATGACAATGTCAACACCTATATCAGAAACTTCATGAATCTTTCTCGGTATGGCGGTGACGAGATCTCTGATGACAAGAAGAAACAAAAGAGGTTCAAGCAAGGGCTCAATGCATCTATCAAATATGCAATCACTCATGCAAGGCCGGGGTGTTTTCTGGAACTCCAACATACAGCTCTACAGGAAGAAACCAGTAGGCAAGTGTTCGAGGAGTCCAAGAAACACAGTCATGACGCAGTAAGCTCTTTAGCTATGATAGCTCCTTCTAAGCGCAGCGTGTGGGTTCCTAATACCGCACCGCTGCTCCCGGCTCCACCAAGACCTTCAAGCTACGCGGCAAGGCCACCAAACTCCTTCAACGCTGCTTCTAGGGGCTACAACCACAACTACCCTGGAGCGCCTGGTGGAGTCCCTGGCTACGCTGCTCCACGTCCACATGGTGCTTGTTACACTTGTGGAAACACTGGGCATCAACACTGGAGTTCTCCCATGAACAACAAAGCTCTCCCTCCACCACCTCCAATACCTGTAGCAAGTTCTTCTATGGTTCGTGCAACTCCACCACGGGCTCTCAACATCAACACCAAGCCCGGGTCCACTATTGCTCGTGCCAACTGTGTCAACGTCGCTCAAGCCGAGCATGCACCAGGAGTTGTGATGGGTATGCTTCCTGTTAACTCAGTTCCTGCACGAGTTTTATTTGATTCCGGTGCATCACATTCATTC
Organism: Avena eriantha; assembly: GCA_910589775.1. Classification (NCBI taxonomy): domain Eukaryota; kingdom Viridiplantae; phylum Streptophyta; class Magnoliopsida; order Poales; family Poaceae; genus Avena; species Avena eriantha. The sequence continues at coordinate 475,945,943 of OU342741.1, forward strand.
GTGTCATACAAGTTTGCGGAGAATAATGGGTTACCTTCGGATGCTTTACCAACTCGCCTCATGGTGCAATCTCCTGGATCAAACATGAGGGATTCAAAAATCAGCCACGACAATCAAATTGAGATTGGTGGTTCTTCGTTCCTGGCTTCCTTAATCATTCTGGGAAATTCTGACATTGATGTTATCTTGGGCATGGATTGGTTAATAGCAAATGCAGCTGTGATTGATTGTGCTGAACGCTCGGTTTCTCTGAAAATTCCAGAAGGCCATATAGTCTATTCTCCAAGTATGACTCCTGCAATTCAGCTTTTCTTTTTGTCTGCTCTGAATGATGATGCTATGGAGGCTATTTAGAGTGTTCCAGTGGTCCGTGAGTTCCCAGATATTTTTCCTGAAGAGTTACCAGGTATGCCTCCTGACCGAGAGGTCGGGTTTGTGATTGAGCTTGAACCTGGAACCGCTCCTATCTACAAGCAGCCTTATAAAATGGGTCCTGCTGAGTTGGCTGAACTCAAACGTCAACTTGATGAACAAGACAAGTTGGGTTTCATTCAGCACAACACTTCTTCTTGGGGTAGCCCAACCATCTTTGTGAAGAAGCGAGACCGCACTGATAGACTTTGTGTTGACTATCGGGATCTCAATGCTAAAACCATCAAGAATAAATACCCCCTTCCGCGGATTAATGATCTCTTCGATCAGCTAGCTGGAGCTGTGGTATTCTCTAAGCTTGACTTGAGAAGTGGATATCATCAAATCAAGATTCGCAAGGAAGATGTCCCCAAAACAGCTTTCACCACCCGCTATGGCCTGTACGAGTACACGGTCATGTCCTTCGGTCTCACCAATGCACCTGCCACCTTCTCGAGGCTTATGAACTCGGTTTTCATGGAGTATCTTGAAAAGTTCATCGTGGTCTATCTGGATGAAATCCTAGTCTATTCTAAGTCAAAGGAAGAACATGAGGAAGACCTTCGGTGTGTCCTGAACAAGCTTCACGAGAATCGCCTGTATGCAAAGTTCTCCAAGTGTGAGTTCTGGCTGCCTGAAGTCACCTATCTGGGTCACGTCATCTCTGCTAAGGGCGTTGCCCTCAACCCAGAAACTGTTTGGACAATTGTTGAGTGGCTTCCACCCAAAAATGTCAAAGAAGTCCGGAGTTTCCTTGGTTTGGCTAGTTATTGTCGTCGCTTCATTCAGAACTTCTCGAAGATTGCGAAGCCTCTTACCGATCTCCTCAAGAAAGGCCAGAAATACCTTTGGTCTCCTGCATGTCAAGCTAGCTTTGAAACACTCAAAGAGAAGCTCACTTCCACACCAGTCTTGATTCCTCCAGATACATCAAAGCCTTTCGAGATATTCTGTGATGCCTCCTTGCAAGGATTGGGTGCGGTCCTCATGCAAGAAAAGCAAGTCGTTGCTTATGCTTCCCGTCAGTTGAAAAGTCATGAGCTCAACTATCCAACACATGATCTTGAACTTGCAGCGGTTGTCTTCGCTCTAAAAGTATGGAGGCACTACTTGCTTGGAAACCGTTGTGAGATCTTTTCTGACCACAAAAGCCTAAAGTATATCTTCACTCAGCCGGACCTCAACCTTCGCCAAAGGAGATGGATTGAAACCATCAACGACTTTGATCTTTCCATCAACTACACTCTGGGCAAACTAATGTCATGGCTGATGCTCTCAGCTGAAAAGCTTATGTCAACAACCTCATGGTGGAAGAACAACAGCCTCTCTTGTGCGAGGAATTCCGCCAGCTCAACCTTGAAATTGTGGATCAAGGGTATCTTCTGAATCTTCTGGCAACACCTCTCTTGGCTGAAAAAGTTCGCTCCATTCAACTTGGTGATCCTTACACTAAAAATATCATCTCCAAGATTCAGCTTCCGAAGTATGAACCTTTCCACCTTGACGACCAAGGCACCCTATTCTTTAAGCACCGGATGTTCATTCCAAAGTATCTGGGTTTGAGAGAGCAAGGTCTTAAACAAGCTCATGATTTTGTTCTTTCTATCCACCCTGGCAGCACTAAGATGTACATGGAACTGAAAACACAATATTGGTGGCCTGGGTTGAAACGATATTGTGCCAAGTATGTCTCGGAGTGTGATGTCTGCCGCAGAGTAAAAGCTGTCCATCAGAAACCTTTCGGTCTTCTACAGCCATTGAAGCCTCCGGAGTGGAAATGGGAGAAAGTAGAGATGGACTTCATAACTGGGTTTCCAAGGTCGCAGAAAGGCAACAATGCAATCTTTGTTGTCATCGACAGGCTTTCTAAAGTGGCTCACTACTTCCCCGTCAAGGAAACAATTTCAGCATTTCAGTTGGCTGAGCTCTATATCAACAAAATGGTCTCTCTGTATGGGGTTCCTCTTGAGATCAGCTCAAACCGTGGAAGCATCTTCACTTCCAAGTTCTGGGGAAGTTTCCAAAATGCTTTGGGAACAAAGCTAAACTTCAGCACAGCTTACCACCCTCAGTCGCAAGGGCAAGTTGAAAGGATCAATCAGATTCTAGAAGATATGCTCCGCGCTTGCGTCATTTCTTTCGGCATGAAGTGGGAAGAATGCCTTCCTTATGCAGAGTTCTCTTACAATAATAGCTTCCAGAAGAGTCTAAAGATACACCATTTGAGGTTCTCTATGGCCGTAAATGCAGAACTCCGATTGGTTGGTCGGGCGCAGGTGAAAGAACATTATTTGGCCCCGACATTGTAACCCAAGCAGAGGAGAAGGTTCACATCATTCTCGAAAACCTGAAGGTTGCTCAAAGTCGCCAGAAGAGCAACTATGACAGAAAGCACACGGACATGGAGTATGTCCCTGGTGATCTCGTTTATCTTCGTGTCACTCCCATGAGAGGCACGCACCGGTTTGGTATCAAAGGGAAGCTGGCTCCTAGATACATCGGTCCTTTCAAAGTTCGTGGAAGAAGAGGAGAAGTCGCTTATGCTCTTGAGCTCCCTGAAAAACTCAAGGTCCATGATGTTTTCCATATCTCTGAACTCAAGAAGTGCTTCAAGGATCCCGGCAGGACCGTGGACCATGAGCTTATCAATCTCCAAGAAGACCTGTCTTATCAAGAACACCCCACAAAAATCCTAGAAGTCGCAGAAAGAAAGACTCGCAACAAGTCTATCAAGTTATGCAAGGTGAAGTGGTCGCACCATTCGATTGATGAAGCCACTTGGGAATGCGAGGATGACCTCTGTGCCAAGTACCCTACCCTCTTTGTGTCTTCTTCTTCCTAGAATCTCGGGGCGAGATTCCTGTTTAGTGGGGGAGAGTTGTAGCATCCCATTTGTCTAACATATGTAATGCTACATGGTCTAGTAATAAAATGCTACTTCCTACATATAATTGTTGCATCATAATTATATCATTCTCATGTCATCATGCCACATTGCATTTGAGCATCATATAAAACCCTTTTTCATTTGGTTCTTATCTCATATGCACTATTAATTGTATTTGCCTCTTGATATATTGTAGTTGGTTCTTGATAAATGCTTGATGCCCAACTCGAGTTGGGGGGCATATCTTTTATTAACTCCACCACCTTTTCTTGTCACCACCCCATTATTCCACCATCCAACTATATGTGAGCCTTGCAATTTATTTGGTTTTACCTCTAGCTCATGTGGGTTGGGATGGATCCTCTTACTATTCCACATGATCCCATATAAACATCATGTTGTTTTCACATTATTGATATATGGAGAGCAACATGGCCAACTTTGCATGCTATGTGCGTAGGAACGTTTCCCAAGCTTACCTATGGGTTCTATTTGAATAATGATCATGTATGAATATATTGGTGACTATATATTATCTAGTGGAATACACACACTAAGTTGGCCATTTATCTTCATGTATTATATATTCCATCTAATCCATATGGAAGGCACTCTCCATTCTTGTGTTTAGCCTTAATCAAAATATTTTGAGCATGTGTTAATAAATGGCCATGGATGTTCACAATTGTTTTCACAAGAATAAATATGGCATTTATGGCTCATGCATGGCCATGCAACACCACCCTCACTTCTCCCTTACTCACTCATGTGAATTTGTTTAAGATTTTTGAATGTTGGTGGATTTACACCACATGGGAATCTCCATGCTAACAATTGGCCATCCAATATTCCTTCCTCTTGCATGTCTAGTATTGCATGCACATGCAATATAGAACATCCCTCTTCCCTCTCCCTCTCTTTTTGTTCTTTTTGGTTTTGCTTAGAATTCTTACCCTATGTGGGTTCTTCTCAACTTGTACCCTAGCTTTGGACTTCCTAGTTGGACTCATACCGGCCGAGCCTTGCCCTCTTTTGGTTGAACTAGACCACTCCATTTCCCTCCCGGTTGAACTCGGCGCAGCAGGCCGACATTGTCGCACGCGCCTGGAGCAGAACCAGCTAGCGCGCCTCCCTCCTTGTTTCACACGGCTGCATCCAGACCCCAAACTGCGGTGCAAACCAAGCTGGCTCTTGTTTCTCTTCCCCTGGCTTCGGTCACGTGCCCTTGCCGTGCCTAGCGCCAGCAAAGCCGCGCTCACACCCTTGTTGTCCTGCCTCTCCTTGCCCTCTGTTAAAGCGACGCAGCAGTAGCAGCTTCTCGTCCTCATCTTCAACCACTCCCTCATCTGAATCTCGTCATCCCCTCTCCTTCTTGCGAGCCTCTAAAACCCTAGTAAGCTTTGCCGCCCGCCAGCCGCGTAACCATGTCCCGGAGCGATCTGTGGTGCTGATGAAGCTGTTCGGAATGTAGAACTCGAAGGAGAAGCACCTGGACACCGTCGCCGAGGCCGTGCCGCCACAGCCTCCGCACCGACCACCACCGTCGCCGAGGCCGAGGCCGTGCTTCCTCTTCGATCCCCGCTCTGGCCTGCTCGGCTTGCCGACGAGCGCGAGGTGAGAACCCTTCCTTCCTCCAGCAACCTCCTCTTTCCCTATTGCCATCCCAGCCGTCCCTGTCGCGTGCGCACGCCGGACCGCACCAGTCGCCGCATGCACGACGCTCTTGCATGCCGCGGACATCAGCAGTAGCAGTCAGCATCTCGCGGGGCCTCTAAACTTCATCGATTTTCGGTGAATCCGCTCCGCCTCCGATGTAATCACCAACTTTGCGTCGACTCCTGGTAGATCCAACAACCCGTAGGTCCAAACCTCGCTTTCTGGACGTTTTCCGTCAGTCCAACTCTGCCTCCTGCCTCTCTATTCGTCAGCGTTTATCCAGAGATACAGATGTTTTCTCGCGACGATTTGTGAACCAAAGATGAAGCCCTTGATCTCCTCTACACTTTTGCTCTTTGCCGCATCGCCAAATTCTCTTTGGATCGATCACAATCCTCTCGCCAAGATCGCTCCAACTAGCTCGTGTTAGTGGATCGAGTTGCAGTTCGTGGGTCTTTTTGCACAAAACCCCCTGGCAGTTTCTGTCTGTCACGGATAGGTCCCTCGCGCCCCAACCTGGCCCACGTGTCACACGCCCGTGGGTCGCGCGCGCGTGTGGCCCCGCATCCGGCCAGACCCGTCTGTCACTGGCTGCGGGTAAGGTCTCCGTGGGTGAGAAAAGTTGCCGGCTGTCTTCTTTTGCCAGCACACCGTCTCTCAGCATCTTGGTCCCACCCGTAAGCATATGTGTCTAGCTTCTTCCGAGTATAAAAAGTCCGTGTTCCTTTTTCAGTTTAATAAAAACATTTTTAGAATTTGTTTAAATGATTTTAAATCCATTTTTAAATAACTTTTAATTGACAAATCCAAATAATACAAATAATATATGTTTCTGAATCAGAAAAATGTGAGGAATTCAAATATGTCATCCAAAATAATATTTGACTAATTTAAATTTTCGAAACTATTTAATTGCAATAAAAATACCTTTTCTCAATTAATTAATAACTGTATTTTCTACAACTCCAAATTTGACAAATAAGATGTTTAAATCGATCAGTGCGATGAGCCCGTTCTAACTACGCATTCCATGATATGAATTGAAGCATGCATCATATAAATATTATATGGACAGCAAGTTATATGGGAGCAAAACATGACTAAAAGCTTAATAAAATGCTTTATTCTTGTACCCCACACCTCACCCATGCCATGCTATGTTATGCCATGTAATTTGTGCATCATTCATTATGGCATGCTTGATTGCTTGTCGCATTTTATTTATATGCTTGTGCACTTTATTTATGTTGGCCCTTGTTTGTTTGGTTCTTCTTTCGAATAGACACCGAGCAGGAGAATTATCAGGAATCCTAGGAGTACTACCCAGATCCATCTCTCGCTTCAATTGAGCTGCCAGGCAAGAACTACCATATGCTTGCATACATATAGTACCTATTGCTTCTATCTTATTCTTGCACCATGGAGTCGTGATTGCATTAAACTGAATCCCAAGTATTGCATGGCCTTTACTTTTAAACCCCATCGAAGCTTGTTCCTCCATCCTATGAACCATTACTACAGGAGTTGCTTGAGCCTTGCGAGTCGTAGAATTGCATGTGTAGGGTTTGTGAGTGTCGGATGGATAATGAGGTACCTAAAAAACTTAACCTGAGTAGTAGTGGGATAATTAATGAAAGAGGCACCAGTGGGAAATATCTGTTATTTGGTTTTTCATGCTCACTTGTGTCCCGTAGGACCCCGAGTACTTGATACCTGTTCCTTGACTATTCGCACTATCCACATACGGGAGACTCTATGAATCCCCCTTTGCATGAGCTTGATTTGCACTTTATTTCTTGGGGCCACAAAGTAGTTTGGGGCTTTATTACTATCATGTACCTATGCCATGTTTTACTGCTTTATTTAAGATTGTGCGTGGAGCACCTGTACTGTTTTGGATCGTGCCACGTTTTCACGGTATCGACAAGCCCAGTCACACTTTTGGGTTCCCAATCATTTACAGCCGTCGTCACAAACCATGGGTTCCTTCCGGAGCCGGCCAACTTCGTTGCGGGTAGCTTAGTGGGGTGGCCCCCTGAAATATTTTATGAATCCTATGATTGCTTTGTCGTGAAAGCCTCGTTGGGTTTTGATTTGGTTTTTCCGAGGTTGATCGTGTGTGTGTTGCTATTTGTCCACCCCTGCAGGGTAAATCTTTCAGAAAGTCGTGTCCGCGGTTATGGACGACTTGGAGCACAGTTTCTCGATCATAGACAAGCATAACTAAAGTACCATCTTTAATTTGACTAAATATATGACTAGTAATTAGTGCAATATTCATGGAATGATTAATAAAACTGCCAATAGATGGGTTGTTCGTCCGCTTTCTCGTTGGTAAGCGAGAAGGAGGATGGATATGTTACTTTATACTGTTATAACTGTTGATTCTATTTAACGGACATCCGCCTATCTTTGGTTAGGAGGATGGTTAGCGAGTATCTATAGACTTGTTAGTTATTATCTTTTGCTGCAATTGCGTCACCCCAGGTATATGTCCCCTTTAGAGGCATAAAGACTTGCTGAGTACCCCTAGGGTCTCACACAATAAATTGTTTGATTCAGATGAACAGGTATATTCGCAAGATGGATATTGGGTGGAGGAGACAGATGATGTTGGCAACGATCACTCGGTGTAGAGATTCCGGGGATGGGGATCCGTGAGATCTGTGGGCGGGATGTGCTTATTTATGTGGCATCTTATGCCGATTTGCTTCTTATCCGTACTCGGATCTTGTTTCCCGCTTCCGCTTGATACTCTGTTGATTGATGTATGAGGAGGTATCCTACACTATTATCTCTATCTGGGATATTTGGATCTTGCCGTATGGCGTTGCAATATTTCTATTTCTTTTAGATGGTATGGCTCTCAGAACTGTTGTAAGATAGCTTGCATACATACTCACTTGTATATGTATTTGATCTCTTCGCCTGTTTCCTACGCCGCTCGCTCTTGTCCCGATGTTCTTGGAAGTGGTTAGGGCGGTCGACGGGCCTACACGTGGGTGGCCCTGGCCCCCGCTGTAAAACCCTTAACCACTTTTGGTTCATCCAGGCTTGAACTTAGAGCGTAGGGTCCGAGGTTGTTACAGTTTGTAGAACAACAGCAAATTTTCCCTTAAGTGGATCACCCAAGGTTTATCGAACTCAGGGAGGAAGTGGTTAAAGGTATCCCCTCTAAAGCAACACTGCAATCAGTATACAAGAAGTCTCTTCTGTCCCCAACACACCCAATACACTTCTCATGTTGATATAGGTGCACAAGTTCGGCGAAGAGATAGTGAAATACAAGTGGTATTGATAAAAGACAACGGTGACAGAAAATAGCTTGATGGCGTGGAAGAGACTAAAGGCGAACTGAAATAAAGATGGAAACAAGCAAACATGTAACAGATCTAGTTGCAAACGGTGTTTCAATGCTTAGAAACAAGGCTTAGGGATCATACTTTCACTAGTGAACACTCTCATATAAATATCTTCTCTTTATGATACTACTCTTAACTACTCTCCGGTTGGACACTCTAATCCATGGTAGGGCTATAACAGCACACCTCAAAGTTCGCTTTCCCCATCTAGATAACCCCACACTGTCACCTTGAGCTCTTGATTGTTCCAACAAACACCACAATTTCATAGAAACATCCAACTCCAAATATAACTCATAACAAGTATTTGGAATCTCTAGCCTAAGTGCCACCATGGTGTGCACGTTGTCACTTTCACACACATGGGGAGAGAAGAGATCTATTAAAGTACTTGAGTTGCAAGGAAGATCTACTTGATTACAAAGCTCATGATCACAATATGATCATGCATAGAGAGAGAGATGAACACATAGCTACCGGTAGAACCATTAGCCTCGAGAGAGAACTACTCCCTCTTCATCATGGGAATCAGCAACGGCGATGGAGATGGTGGTGGAGATCGACGGAGATGGCTACGGGGGCACTTCCCCGTCCCGGCAGGGTGCCGGAACAGAGACTCTCTTTCCCCCGAATATCCCCTTCGGTGGCGGCGGCGCTGCGGACCTTTTCGTGGATTTCTGATTGACGATTTAGGGTTTATGCATCGGGAGGCTCTTATAGGCGAGAGGGGAGACCTAGGGGGTGTCGGAGGGGCCCACACCACCCCCTGGAGCGGCCTGGCCTGGCCCGCACCACAAGGTGGTGTGGCCACCCTCTGGCCTTTCTCCGTCTCGTATTCTGGCTCTGCGTGTCCCTCGGTAAAATACTGACTTTGGCTTTTGTCCCGTCCAATTCTGAGAATATTCATTTTCTGACTTATTCGAACCAAAAACAACAGAAAACAGGTAGCTGGCACTGTGGCTCTTGTTAATAGGTTAGTCCAAGAAATCATATGAAAAGTACTCCAAAGTGTGGACAAAACATAATAAAGTAGATAATACCAAGCATGGAACATCAAAAATTATAGATACATTTGCAATGTATCAACATCCCCAAGCTTAACTCCTGCTCGTCCTCGAGTAGGTAAGCGATAAAAAGAAATAATAATTTTTGAGGTGACATGTACCATCATAAACTTGATCAAAGTATTTGTAAAACATTGAAAGATGGGATCATAGTACTTCAATCATAACATGAAGGACAAAGTTCTAGAAATAAGACAAAGGAACTATGATGCAACATGAAAAGGCACAAACAAAAGATTCATGAATAACAATGCTTTGCAAGACGTTTGTTTGTTTCACATAAAGAAAACATAGCATAGTAGCATTCAGCTTGTTCCTCATAGAGTAGCAAATAAAAATGCATTAGACACCTTCAAAGTTCATAAGAGTGACTAGATACAAATAGTTTAAAATAAGCAATATCAAGTTATGCATCAATCAACTAGTCTTGGGACAATGCACATAGAGCTAAGAATGGCCACTATGCTCTCAAAGAAGGTGCATAAAGGTAGAAGGTGGAGACTCAATATAATGGTGGAAGAAAGTCCTTCATAGAAGGAAGCAGAGATTCAAGTTTCATAAAGAGCTTCCAAAAATTATGGTATTATAGCTTTCAGCTCTCATTGCCCCTATCATAAGCATCTTGGAGTGATTAAGGTTAAATAGAACAAACTATGGTGTACATGCTTGACGAAGTATAAGTTACAAATCTCATGTCCCTTGAATATGAGGGCCGCTCCTCATGCTACTCAAGTTTATTCACTGGTAAGTTCTTGTCATCGTAAGTACATGTGTATCATAGAGAACCGCCAACGGGGCACCCCTTGCCCAATGATATGGAAAAATCCCCATATCAAAATGACAAGGCAAGCAGACAACGAGCATCTCAACAATCTTCTTATTTACCATGGGAATATGGTGCTTTTTTCTCTCTTTCCTCTTTTCATAATCTCCTTTTTTTCTTTTTTTCTTTTTTATTTTTTTTCTCAATATAGGACTCTTTTTTATAAGAAGAATGCTTCATAGACAGCTCATTATGGTTACGCTGTAGGTTTCCACCATGTCAGCATGGATTAGACCAGCGGCCCAGGCGTTTCTCTAACACATATACATAACTCAATGGACTTACAAGCTCCCCTTTCATTTCACACCGACGACATCCATAGACAAAAGAGCATGATATCAACTAGGTACAAAGTACCAGTGCAATGTTGAAAGTGTTCCCCGTGACAGCATGGTTCTGCTAATTCCCAACAAATAAGTGCAAGCATATACAACATAGACGACACAATGTTTCAAGTTTATTAAGGTCAAGAAAAGTAAAGTGTGCCATCAAGTTCGTGAGAGCTTTAATCACTAGTTTTCTCATAACAAGTTTAATTTGGAAGGTAAACAAAAACATGAATATACTTGGAATAGAATATGCTAGTAGGTAGGTATGGTGGAACCTTTGGAATAACTTGGTTTAGGGAGTTGGATGCATGAGTGGAACACATACTTGGTTACGGAGGCTAGCAAAAGACTGGGAGCGACCAACTAAGAGAGCAATAATGCGCATGATCATACAGAGCGACAAAACATCATTAATCAAAGCATAAAGTGATACTACAAGTTGAAAACAAAAGGATCATAAAGGCTTTGGTTTCTTGGGAAAGTCATAACATGGTGTGAGCATGTGCCAAGTCAACCCAAATAAAGCATCAAAGGAGAATACCACAATACTATGCTTTAATATTCTAAAACAACGCATGATCCTTCCAAGGCACATTAATCAATCTCAATTGTTTATTACATGTCATGCTACAACAAAGATCACTAAGCATATGGCCAAAAAAATATCAAGAACGGAATGACAAAGCATAAGCCACAGTCAAAAACAAGCTCCTTTTACCACTTAAGCATGAACTTTCCTACTCTTTTCCAATCCAAACCAAACTATTTGAAAACCAATGCATGAAAGAGGGGGTCCAACCAATTTATTCAGGAAACTAAGAAAACTAAGCAAACGAAAAACCAAAAACAAAAACGAAGACGCTCCAAGAACAACAGAACTGTGCATGAAACAATAAAAATAAAGTGCTTGGAAGAAACCTGGGATTTTTATTGATGAAGAAGGGTATGCCTTGGGCATCCCCAAGCTTTGACGCTTGTACCTCTTGAATATTTCTTGGGGTGGCACATGGTGGCATCCCCAAGCTTGATCTTTATTCTATTATTCATCTCATTACATCATTCTCTCCATACACCTGAAATTTTTCCTTCATACAAAACTTCACACAATCTTTATTAGCAACATTAGTGCACTCAAGATAATAAGTATTTTGGTTCAATTTCAACACCAATAAAACTTCCATTAAAATACAAGCTACTTAAGCACTTACCTCAGAAAGCTCAATTCCCCAAAAGAACTCAAAAAGGAACCAACAAGAAGCGAATGCAAATAATGGCAGAAATCTGTCAAAACAGACCAGCAGGTAAATACGAATTTTTTAGAAGACCTTCTGTTGCTCAAATCAAAAAGTGTTGAACTAACGAAAGTTAGATAACAACGTCAGGCAGAAGCACAAAAATTCACGCCTCAAATGGACGTACAGAGATTTTACACGAATTTGTACGGTGAAACACAAAAATCTGTTTCGGCACAACAACTTTCCCAATCATTACTTCTCTCTCATTAGAGGTTACTCTTGGCACAAAAAGCAAATAAAAAGGATAAGGAGTGGTTATTACTGAAGTAATAACTTCCAAGACTCATCTAAAACTTTTGGGTTATCTCCCAATAAGTACTTTTCTTTAACTCCTTTAAGTTAGGCATGATAGTTTGAGAAGATGCTCACATAAGAAATATGAATTGAAATAAAAGAGAGCATCAAGAAGCAGATTTAAAACACATTTAAGTCTAACCCACTACCTATGCATAGGAATCTTGTAAAGAAACAAGTCATGAAGGCACAAAGCAACAAGCATAGGAAAGCAAAACAAGTGCAACTTCAAGACTTTCAACATAAAGAGGGGAAACCTAATATTGTTGAGATACATAAAACCATGTTTCCCTCTCTCATAATAACTTTCAGTAGCATCATGAATAAAATTAACAATATAACTATCACATAAAACATTCTTATCATGAGCCACATGCATATAATAATTATTACTTTCCACATAAGCATAGTCATTCTTATTAATTGTAGTGGGAGCAAATTGAAAAAAATAGCTATCAGTATTATTCTCATCACCATAATCATCAAATATAGGAGGCATATTGTAATAATAATTAATTTTCTGCTCAATAGTTGGTGGACTAAATATATCATATTCATCATTGTAATCATCATATATTGGAGTTTTTGTATCCTCATTAGCAATAGAATAGATATCTTCCAAAGCTGGGGAACTAAAAAGATCATTTTCATAAAAACTAGCTTCCCCAAGCTTAGACTTTTCCATAGAATTAGCAATAATGGTGTCCAAAGAATTCATACTAACAAGATTGCTATTAGAATGCAAATAAAGTTCCATAGGTTTTTTAATTTTCTCTTCAAACACTTCATGTCCTAACTCAAGATAAATACTATAAAGCTCTCTAATACTTTTGTTGTTTTCCATTAAGCCTAACTAGTGAAAACAAGAAACAAAAAGACAAAATTGCAGAATCTAAAGGAAATAACTTCGAGCACTCACACCGGAGGATGTGAGTACCCTTTACCTTACCTCCCCGGCAACGGCGCTAGAAAATTGCTTGATGTCTACACACTTCTATTCTTGTAGACAGTTGTTGGGCCTCCAAGTGCAGAGGTTTGTAGAACAGTAGCAAGTTTTCCCTTAAGTGGATCACCCAAGGTTTATCGAACTCAGGGATGAAGTGGTCAAAGGTATCCCCTCTCAAGCAACCCTGCAAGCAAGATACAAGAAGTCTCTTGTGTCCCCAACACACCCAATACACTTGTCATGTGTGTATGGGTGCACTAGTTCGGCGAAGAGATAGTGAAATACAAGTGGTATGGATAAAAGACAACGGTGATAGAAAAATAGCTTGATGGCGTGGAAGAGACTAAAGGCAAACTGAAATAAAGATGGAAACAAGCAAACATATAACAGATCTAGTTGCAAACGGTGTTTCAATGCTTAGAAACAAGGCTTAGGGATCATACTATCACTAGTGAACAATCTCATATAAATATCTTCTCTTTATGATACTACTCTTAACTACTCTCCGGTTGGACACTCTAATCCATGGTAGGGCAATAACAGCACACCTCAAAGTTTGCTTTCCCCATCTAGATAACCCCACACTGTCACCTTGAGCTCTAGATGGTTCCAACAAACACCACAATTTCATAGAAACATCCAACTCCAAATATAACTCATAACAAGTATTTGTAATCTCTAGCCTAAGTGCCACCATGGTGTGCACGTTGTCACTTTCACACACATGGGGAGAGAAGAGATCTATTAAAGTACTTGAGTTGCAAGGAAGATCTACTTGATTACAAAGCTCATGATCACAATATGATCATGCATAGAGAGAGAGATGAACACATAGCTACCGGTAGAACCATTAGCCTCGAGAGAGAACTACTCCCTCTTCATCATGGGAATCAGCAACGGCGATGGAGATGGTGGTGGAGATCGACGGAGATGGCTACGGGGGCACTTCCCCGTCCCGGCAGGGTGCCGGAACAGAGACTCTCTTTCCCCCGAATATCCCCTTCGGTGGCGGCGGCGCTGCGGACCTTTTCGTGGATTTCTGATTGACGATTTAGGGTTTATGCATCGGGAGGCTCTTATACGCGAGAGGGGAGACCGAGGGGATGTCGGAGGGGCCCACACCACCCCCTGGCGTGGTCTGGCCTGGCCCGCGCCACCAGGTGGTGTGGCCACCCTCTGGCCCTTCTCCGTCTTGTATTCTGGCTCTGTGTGTCCCTCGGTAAAATACTGAATTTGGCTTTTGTCCCGTCCAATTCCAAGAATATTCATTTTCTGACTTCCTAGAACCAAAAACAGCAGAAAACAGGCAGCTGGCACTATGGCTCTTGTAAATAGGTTAGTCCAAGAAATCATATGAAAAGTACTCCAAAGTGTGGACAAAACATAAGAAAGTAGATAAACCAAGCATGGAACATCAAAAATTATAGATACATTTGCTATGTATCAATCCACCAGTGTCATTGCATGTTTGTTCTTCTCACAAACCACACATGGATCCACCAAGTGTGATTGCATTTATGTTCTTTTCACAAACCACACATGGATCCACCAGTGTCATTGCATGTCTGTTCTTTTCATGAACCACACCCAATGTCATTGCATGTCTGTTCATTTCATTAAACCACACATGGATCCACCAGTGTCATTGGATGTGTGTTCTTTTCATGAACCACACCTAGTGTCATTGCATGTATGTTCCTTTCATAAACCATATCTAGAGTCATAGCATGTTTGTTCTTCTCACAAACCACATAAGGATCCACCAGTGTCATTGGATGTGTGTTCTTTTCATGAACCACACCTAGTGTCATTGCATGTGTGTTCTTCTCACAAACCACACATGGATCCACCAGTATCGTTGCATGTCTGTTCTTTTCACAAACCACACATGGATCCACCTAGTGTGATTGCATGTCTGTTCTTTCCTTAAACCACATATGGATCCACCAGTGTCATTGGATGTGTGTTCTTTTCATGAACCACACCTAGTGTCATTGCATGTCTATTCCTTTCATGAACCACACATGGAGCCACCAGTGTCATTGCATGTGTGTTCTTTTCATGAACCACAGCTAGAGTCATTGCATGTGTGTTCTTTTCATGAACCACAGCTAGAGTCATTGCATGTCTGTTCTTCTCACTAACCACATAAGGATACACCAGTGTCATTGCATGTATGTTCTTTTCATGAACCATAGCTAGAGTCATTGCATGTCTGTTCTTCTCACAAACCACATAAGGATCCACCAGTGTCATTGGATGTGTGTTCTTTTCATGAACCACACCCAGTGTCATTGCTTGTATGTTCTTCTCACAAACCGCATATGGATCCACCAGTGCCATTGTATGTGTGTTCTTATCACAAACCACATATGGATCCACCAGAGTTAATTGCATGTATGTTCTTCTCATGAACCACCTCTAGAGTAATTTCATGTCTATTCTTCTCACAAACCACATATGGATCCACCGGTGTCATTGGATGTGTGTTCTTTTCATGAACTACACCTAGTGTCATTGCATGTGTGTTCCTTTCATAAACCACACATGGATCCACCATTGTCATTGTATTTATGTTCTTTTCATAAACCACACATGGATCCACCAGTGTCATTGCATATCTGTTCTTTTAACAAACCACATAAGGATACACCAGTGTCATTGCATGTCTGTTCTTCTCATGAACCAAACCCAATGTCATTCCATGCCTATTCTTCTCACAAACCACACATGGATCCACCAGTATCATTGCATGTGTGTTCTTTTCATGAACATAGCTAGAGTCATTACATGTGTGTTCTTCTTACAAACCACACATGGATACACCTGTGTCATTGCATGTCTGTTCTTCTCACAAACCACACATGGATCCAACTAGTGTGATTGCATGTGTGTTCTTTTCACAAACCACATATGGATCCACCAGTGTTATTGGATGTGTGTTCTTTTCATCAACCACACCCAGTGTCATTGCATGTCTGTTCCTTCCATAAACCACAAATGGATCCACCAATGTCATTGCATGTATGTTCCTTTCATATACCACACCCAGTGTCATTGCATGTCTGTTCCTTTTATAAATCACACATGGATCCACCAGTGTCATTGCATGTCTGTTCCTTTCATAAACCACACATGGATCCACCAGTGTCATTGCATGTCTCTTCCTTTCATAAACCACACCTAGTTTCATTGCATGTATGTTCCTTTCATAAACCACACATGGATCCACCAGTATCATTGCATGTCTGTTCATTTCATAAACCACACATGGATCCACCAGTGTCATTGCATGTCTGTTCCTTTCATAAACCAAACATGGATCCACTAGTGTTATTTTATGTCTATTCTTCCCACAAACCACACAAGGATACACCTGTGTCATTGCATGTATGTTCTTCTCATGTACCACACCCAGTGTCATTGCATGTTAGTTCATTTCATTAAACCACACATGGATCCACCAGTGTCATTGGATGTGTGTTCTTTTCATGAACCCTGCCCAATTTCATTGCATGTATGTTCCTTTCATAAACCACATCTGGAGTCATTGCATGTCTGTTCTCCTCACAAACCACATAAGGATCCACTAGTTTCATTGGATGCGTGTTCTTTTCATGAACCACACCTAGTGTCATTGCACGTGTGTTCCTCTCACAAACCACACATGGATCCACCAGTATCATTGCATGTCTGTTCTTTTCACAAACCACACATGGATCCACCCAGTGTGATTGCATGTCTGTTCTTTTCAGAAACCACATATGAATCCACCAGTGTCATTGGATGTGTGTTCTTTTCATGAACCACACCCAGTGTCATTACATGTCTGTTCCTTTCATAAACCACACATGGATCCATCGGTGTCATTGCATGTGTGTTCTTTTCATGAACCACAGCTAGAGTCATTGCATGTCTGTTCTTCTCACAAACCACATAAGGATACACTAGTGTCATTGCATGTCTGTTCTTTTCATGAATCATAGCTAGAGTCATTGCATGTCTGTTCTTCTCACAAACCACATAAGGATCTAGCAGTGTCATTGGATGTGTGTTGTTTTCATGAACCACACCAAGTGTCATTGCTTGTCTGTTCTTCTCACAAACCACATATGGATCCACCAGTGTCATTTATGTGTTTTCTTCTCACAAACCATATATGGATCCACTAGAGTTCATTGCATGTCTGTTCTTCTCATGAACCACATCTGCATGTCAGTTCTTCTCACAAACCACGTATGGATCCACCAGTGTCATTGGATGTGTGTTCTTTTCATGAACCACACCCAGTGTCATTGCTTGTATGTTCTTCTCACAAACCGCATATGGATCCACCAGTGCCATTGTATGTGTGTTCTTATCACAAACCACATATGGATCCACCAGAGTTAATTGCATGTATGTTCTTCTCATGAACCACCTCTAGAGTAATTTCATGTCTATTCTTCTCACAAACCACATATGGATCCACCGGTGTCATTGGATGTGTGTTCTTTTCATGAACTACACCTAGTGTCATTGCATGTGTGTTCCTTTCATAAACCACACATGGATCCACCATTGTCATTGTATTTATGTTCTTTTCATAAACCACACATGGATCCACCAGTGTCATTGCATATCTGTTCTTTTAACAAACCACATAAGGATACACCAGTGTCATTGCATGTCTGTTCTTCTCATGAACCAAACCCAATGTCATTCCATGCCTATTCTTCTCACAAACCACACATGGATCCACCAGTATCATTGCATGTGTGTTCTTTTCATGAACATAGCTAGAGTCATTACATGTGTGTTCTTCTTACAAACCACACATGGATACACCTGTGTCATTGCATGTCTGTTCTTCTCACAAACCACACATGGATCCAACTAGTGTGATTGCATGTGTGTTCTTTTCACAAACCACATATGGATCCACCAGTGTTATTGGATGTGTGTTCTTTTCATCAACCACACCCAGTGTCATTGCATGTCTGTTCCTTCCATAAACCACAAATGGATCCACCAATGTCATTGCATGTATGTTCCTTTCATATACCACACCCAGTGTCATTGCATGTCTGTTCCTTTTATAAATCACACATGGATCCACCAGTGTCATTGCATGTCTGTTCCTTTCATAAACCACACATGGATCCACCAGTGTCATTGCATGTCTCTTCCTTTCATAAACCACACCTAGTTTCATTGCATGTATGTTCCTTTCATAAACCACACATGGATCCACCAGTATCATTGCATGTCTGTTCATTTCATAAACCACACATGGATCCACCAGTGTCATTGCATGTCTGTTCCTTTCATAAACCAAACATGGATCCACTAGTGTTATTTTATGTCTATTCTTCCCACAAACCACACAAGGATACACCTGTGTCATTGCATGTATGTTCTTCTCATGTACCACACCCAGTGTCATTGCATGTTAGTTCATTTCATTAAACCACACATGGATCCACCAGTGTCATTGGATGTGTGTTCTTTTCATGAACCCTGCCCAATTTCATTGCATGTATGTTCCTTTCATAAACCACATCTGGAGTCATTGCATGTCTGTTCTCCTCACAAACCACATAAGGATCCACTAGTTTCATTGGATGCGTGTTCTTTTCATGAACCACACCTAGTGTCATTGCACGTGTGTTCCTCTCACAAACCACACATGGATCCACCAGTATCATTGCATGTCTGTTCTTTTCACAAACCACACATGGATCCACCCAGTGTGATTGCATGTCTGTTCTTTTCAGAAACCACATATGAATCCACCAGTGTCATTGGATGTGTGTTCTTTTCATGAACCACACCCAGTGTCATTACATGTCTGTTCCTTTCATAAACCACACATGGATCCACCGGTGTCATTGCATGTGTGTTCTTTTCATGAACCACAGCTAGAGTCATTGCATGTCTGTTCTTCTCACAAACCACATAAGGATACACTAGTGTCATTGCATGTCTGTTCTTTTCATGAATCATAGCTAGAGTCATTGCATGTCTGTTCTTCTCACAAACCACATAAGGATCTAGCAGTGTCATTGGATGTGTGTTGTTTTCATGAACCACACCAAGTGTCATTGCTTGTCTGTTCTTCTCACAAACCACATATGGATCCACCAGTGTCATTTATGTGTTTTCTTCTCACAAACCATATATGGATCCACTAGAGTTCATTGCATGTCTGTTCTTCTCATGAACCACATCTGCATGTCAGTTCTTCTCACAAACCACGTATGGATCCACCAGTGTCATTGGATGTGTGTTCTTTTCATGAATCACACCTAGTGTCATTGCATGTGTGTTCCTTTCATAAACCACACATGGATCCACCAGTGTCATTGCGTGTATGTTCCTTTCATAAACCACACATGGATCCACCAGTGTCATTGCATATCTGTTCTTCTCACAAACCACATAAGGATACGCTAGTGTCATTGCATGTCTGTTCTTCTCATGAACCACACCCAGTTTCATTGCATGCCTGTTCTTCTCACAAACCACACATGGATCCACCAGTGTCATTGCATGTGTGTTCTTTTCATGAACCATAGCCAGAGTCATTGCATGTGTGTTCTTCTCACAAACCACACATGGATACACCAGTGTAATTGCATGTGTGTTCTTCTCACAAACCACACATGGATCCAGCTAGTGTGATTGCATGTCTGTTTTCACAAACCACATATGGATCCACCAGTGTCATTGCATGTATGTTCCTTTCATAAACCACACATGGATCCACCAGTGTCATTGCATATATGTTCTTCTCACAAACCACATAAGGATACGCCAGTGTCATTGCACGTCTGTTCTTCTCATGAGCCACACCCAGTTTCATTGCATCCCTGTTCTTCTCACAAACCACACATGGATCCACCAGTGTCATTGCATGTGTGTTCTTTTCATGAACCACAACCAGAGTCATTGCATGTGTGTTCTTCTCACAAACCACACATGGATACACCAGTGTCATTGCATGTGTGTTCTTCTCACAAACCACACATGGATCCAGCTAGTGTGATTGCATGTCTGTTTTCACAAACCACATATGGATCCACCAGTGTCATTGGATGTGTGTTCTTTTCATGAACCACACCCAGTGTCATAGCATGTATGTTCCTTTCATAAACCACACATGGATCCACCACTGTCATTACATGTCTAGTCCTTTCATAAACCACACCTAGTGTCATTGCATGTCTGTTCCTTTCATAAACCACACATGGATCCACCAGTGTCATTGCATGTATGTTCCTTTCATAAAACAAACCTACTTTCATTGCATGTCTGTTCCTTTCATAAACCACACATGGATCCACTAGTATCATTGCAAGATCTGTTCCTTTCATAAACCACACAAGGATCCACCAGTGTCATTGCATGTCTGTTCCTTTCATAAACCACACATGGATCCACTAGTGTTATTGTATGTCTATTCTTCTCACATGTAACATAAGGATACACCTGTGTCATTGCATCTCTGTTCTTCTCATGAACCACACCCAGTGGCATTGCATGTCTGTTCATTTCATTAAACCACACATGGATCCACCTATGTCATTGGATGTGTGTTCTTTTCATGAACCACACCTAGTGTCATTGCATGTATGTTCTTTCATAAACCAGATCTGGGGTCATTGCATGTTTTCTCTCCTCACAAACCTCATAAGGATCCACTAGTGTCATTGGATGCGTGTTCTTTTCATGAACCACACCCAGTGTCATTGCATGTCTATTCCTTTCATGAACCACAGCTAGAGTCATTGCATGTCTGTTCTTCTCACAAACCACATAAGGATACACTAGTGTCATTGCATGTCTGTTCTTTTCATGAATCATAGCTAGAGTCATTGCATGTCTGTTCTTCTCACAAACCACATAAGGATCCAGCAGTGTCATTGGATGTGTGTTCTTTCATGAACCACACCAAGTGTCATTGCTTGTCTGTTCTTCTCACAAACCACATATGGATCCACCAGTGTCATTGTATGTGTGTTCTTCTCAAAAACCATATATGGATCCACTAGAGTTCATTGCATGTCTGTTCTTCTCATGAACCACATCTGCATGTCTGTTCTTCTCACAAACCACATATGGATCCACCAGTGTCATTGGATGTGTGTTCTTTTCATGAACCACAACTAGTGTCATTGCATGTGTGTTCCATTCATAAACCACACATGGATCCACCAGTGTCATTGCGTGTATGTTCCTTTCATAAACCACACATGGATCCACCAGTGTCATCGCAGATCTGTTCTTCTCACAAACCACATAAGGATACGATAGTGTCATTGCATGTCTGTTCTTCTCATGAACCACACCCAGTTTCATTGCATGCCTGTTCTTCTCACAAACCACACATGGATCCACCAGTGTCATTGCATGTGTGTTCTTTTCATGAACCACAGCCAGAGTCATTGCATGTGTGTTCTTCTCACAAACCACACATGGATCCAGCTAGTGTGATTGCATGTCTGTTTTCACAAACCACATATGGATCCACCAGTGTCATTGGATGTGTGTTCTTTTCATGAACCACACCCAGTGTCATAGCATGTATGTTCCTTTCATAAACCACACATGGATCC